>JASJOG010000041.1:57500-1257500 GCA_030142905.1 Heliopora coerulea | reverse complement strand
AAACCACCAAATTTAGTACGTGGGTCAATTACTAACATGAAGTTTACCGAATGTAAAAAAATGAAAGTAATGTTCATCGAACAACCCGATTAAATTCAAGATAAAAAACAGCATTTATTGTGCATAAACGTAAATCAACTATTTAGTCTCCAATCTTGTCACTTCAGTGACAGGGACTGGTTGTTTTCGTAGTTTGAAGCGTTTAGCTCTGACCTAGGTAGCAATTGTCCCTTTATCCTGGTTAGCAGTCAGACTATAGTTGCCACGTACACGCAGTTCTCAATAAAATTTGATGTATTACGTCTTCCATATGGTTTGACAATCGCTGCATATCTTTTATTATGTATGGGTAATATTTATAATGTATACCTAGAAACTGAGGTTTTTCTCTGGACGTCTTCTTTTCAATGGCGGATCAATCACAAGGGCCTAACGATTTTACATATGAGCATGCTCTCATTTAAGGCCTGCATGCTCTGGAACGGAATGCTCATAAAGTCATGCCTTTCTAATCATTACCCGATGATTTGAAAAAGCAACTACCACTAGGTTGTTTCACTCGTTACTTTCTGCCATTTAATCTCCTCGAATCCTCAAAAGAAGCACGTTCACTTCCCAAAACATCGCATACTTTCTTGCTGGCTATAGATTAGTAGAGCTTCTGATCACTCGTGAAAGCACATTTGATGCTTAATTGGACCCGTGACTAAAGCGCAGTGAAATGGTTGCCGTAACAGCGAGACCACGCCGAGAGTTCAGCATGTTTCGGAATAAAACCGACAACGGCAACCAAAGTGAAACTCATCAAATCAACAAAGCCACTGGCCTTAACAGCTAAAGCAACAAGCTCTTCAGTAACTCAAAGTGATTGCCGGGATCGGGCGACTACAGGAACTGTTACTGTGTCGTATTTTATCCTTTGATTAGCACGGGAAACGGGGCGTCTCTTAACTGGAGCAGGAAATTTTACAACATAGTGCGCCTCATTCAACCCAAGGGGTTAATACAAGACACACTGCGTCTCTTTAAAGCTTGGAGGCCAAACGTATTATTCTCTTACCTTCCCAGAAAGCATCCTGACAGCATGATTGACATGTCTGGAATTATGAAAAACAAAAATGAAGAAAGGTTTGATTTACTTATACCTATTCAAATGACGTCGACTCTTGCAAAATCGTATCATAATTTCAATTTTGAATGGACGATAAACATGGCAAATGAATGAACTTCATACATAATTGATCGTACAGAAAAACAAGGAGACATGTACAATTAACAACAGTCCTGGGCGGGCAATAAAGGTTATATCTTGCTTAAAACGTACGATCGGGTTACTAAAAGGTTAAACCCGGTGAGACCCAAAGCTCGTGACCAGTTGATTTCTGTAGCATTCCCATTGTTAAACAATTTAAGTTAGGGTTTCCGGAAGTTTAAATCTTGTGGACCCGAAGCTCTTAGATACTCCTATGGTTAAAGAATGCTAAACGTGATCAAATGAAGTCTCTTCTTATTTAGAAGGATAAAATAACGACATTGTTTCAACAAGATCACAATAAACTATCTCAGGTCTTTATCCTACCTCTCGATACAGCTCCTGCCGCAGTAAACAGCTCCTTCAAAAGAAGACCTGGGACATCCCTGTCCGATGCACTTCTGGGATTGCTGATGTGTATGAGAGGCTGGTGTGGGCGTGGTTCGTACCTGAATCGTTCAAATTATTTGAGTGTAGGAGGGTTAATGCTGAAAAGTATGGAGTTGAGGAGAGGACAGCAGGAAATGTGAGCAAATAAGAATAGGAAGGAGGAGGGGATTTTGAAGGGACGAGGGAAGTGACATAAATGAAAATAAAAGAAAAGGGAAATAAAGTTAACGAAAAGTAAGGTAAGGAAAGAAAATAGAGAATGGAGAGAAAATGACATCTATGTTTTTGACGTACTTCCACAGTCCGTTTTATTTTTTTATTTACTTAGCTCTGTTTTATTCTTATAAACTATAACTACTTGTGGCAGAGAAAATGAATTAAACTGGACTGATTTAAATTGAATTGAATTAAATTAAATTAAATTAAGGAAAAGAAATAGAGTGTAAACTGACCTTTTTTGGAATTTTAAATCCACCAGGTTCTTTATGTTTTCTCTTCTTCTCATCAGATTCTTTTTTATCGTCGGGTTCTCTCGCCTTCTCTTGGTGTTCTTTCGTCTTCTTTTCAGATTCGTTCGCCTTCTTTTCGGATTCGTTCGTCTTCTCTTCGGATTCTGATGGGCCAGATACAGTACTTGAAGGTTTAACAGCAGGATCTGACTGGGAGATTTCCTGTGTTAAGGAACATACCTACGCAATGAGTACATGGCAGCAAAACGTTGATATAGATAGCGAGCAAGTATATAAAGCTCGTTACCGACGAGATGATTTTTTGCACACGAATTGACTTTTTCTTTTGTCTCCTGTGCTTTCGGTGGGAACTGATGAGGAATCCATTCAATTTATATAACACACAGTCGATTGCCGCCATAAGATTCACCAGGCCGAAAACAAGCTTGCAACTGTTTGTCTTTTACTTGTACGAACAGATGTAGAGAAAAGTATTAGTATTGCAACGCTCACAGCGCTCCTGAATCGGGGGGAAAAGTCCCTCAAACACTTGTTGATGCATAACTTCAGACTGGACGACGGTCCACTGATACAGGTCAGAGGTAGACACCATTGAGCCAAAGACCTGCCCAATACGTTGGCACGACGGAGGAAATTTTAGGCTGCTCTTGTAGTTCATTTATACTAAATTTATACCAAGATGTACCGGAAACTGCCTTATTCTTGTGAGTCGAAGCAGTAATATAACTTCTACCCACAAACTCATAATTAAAGAGTTGTAGTAAACAAGGTGAGTATAACGCGAGTGTTCATTCAATGAATCCTTCTAACTTAACCTTGATAATTGTTGCGTTTCATATTTAGGGACAGAGACGTCAGAGTTCTAACAGTGAAACTAAACGGGCACATGATCACGAAATCATCATGAAATTTGGATATCAGCGACAGCGACATTCAGTTTCTCCACGTTTATGCATAGAAAGACAAACCTTCGGTGAATGTAATTTTGTTGAGAAGCACGATCTGAGATTTAAGCAAGTCCTTTCTCTACTTTTAGGGTTAGACGGCTTTAAAGTGCTACTGATAACAGAAGTAGGACAACACAAGACGCTACCTTCTGGTTATTTCGCGTATGTTTGTAAACTTCACGAACAACAGTCGACTTCGTTGCTGTCTTCACTCGTTCAGATCGTTCTTTTTCTTCCATCAAAGCCTTCACTCTCTTGTCTAAAGGTGAGAGAAACTTATTTGCTTATGTATTTTTACGAATATTGTATGGTCAACTTGCAAAGGTGGCGTACCTGTCAAGAATCAACCGACCCCAACGTTCGACACACACAGACCTTCACGCTTCCTCCCTTTGTGATACTTTAACATTTAGTCTACGCACAGGCAACTTCAGATCGAGGGGTTTTCCGCAAAAGTCCAAGAACTGTTTCTTCTGAACCGAACATCAAGCCGGGCTATTCGTTCCTTATTCTAAATTTAAATGTCGTCAGTTTGAACACACTTCGATTCCGTGAGTTCAGATGGTGTGAATGAACTCGGCAACTATAAATTACCGGTGGCTTGAACAGACGAATCCCAAGTGTGCCAGGATTGACCAGGTAACAAAGATTCACGTCAATTCACAGAATCTCTTTTTAAACAATCTTTTCATGAGTAATTTTAACAAAGCTTGAATCTCATTTGAATATAGACCTCTCAAGTACAAAGCTAAAGTCCCTCCAGTGGGATTTAAACTTGTGGAAGTTGTGCTCTTGCTATACTGAAGACCAAACCACCACACGTTTTTCAGAGGTTGGTTACACTAAAAATTTCACCCCGGCTACCAGGGCTGAAATTACGAAACCTCAACCCGTGCCCAGGTTTTCGCTGGGATGACAACGTAATTTTCAAAGGAAATTCTTCGAAAGCCTGCTTTCACATTCTCCTTACCATCATCCCCATAATGGTGAAACCCGTAACTGCCATTAACATGAATTTACATATTCAAAATGAGGTACATTATGTACAGTGAGGTGGAGCGGCCACCATAAAGCTAATGAGCTTTCTTATATTCTATCCAAAAATGATAGCATTGCATTAACAATTTTAAACCAATTCAGTACCTTGTGCGGTTAAGGGGTCGATAATTTGTATGTTTACGTGTGAGTAGCCGGCTAGCGTGGCTACTTTATACCCCGAAATTTTGTTTCCTCGGCCGCCACTGAAACTTTGAACCCCTAAGTTGTGTATACAACCGAAATGGCTTCTTTGGCAATTCATTTTGACGTTACTTTATATCTATGGTTCAACAAAGCAATCAGCTCGGTTAACCGAATTAGTTCAAATCATATAAACAGCCCCTAAATAAATGGTATTGAAAAAGATGGTGCGATAGTCAATCGAACACAGTGTTTTGGCAACCTATATTAACTAGAACTAGAAACATCATTTGATACGTCAACATGGAATAAATTAAAAGCTTCCCCCTTACTAAATGTAATCGGCTTGAATCCGCCATTTTCTTATATTAATCCAAGGTAGAATGTTGCGCGCAAAGATCTGTGGTTAAATAAACAAATATAAAATAAAAGATCCCGAAAAATGTCATTCTTAACTTATGATTCAAGTAAAAAAGAATGGACAAGAAGTTACACAAGTTAAGTGAATTATAAGTTGAGAATGACATTTTTCGGAATCTGTTATTTCATGTTTGCTTAAACTGTCGGTCGGTTATGGTTTTTAAATAAACAAGTCGCCATCTTTTCCGGTATGGTTGATCACTTCGGATTGATTATTCCTTTTAATTCCCCCACCAATAACTGGTTTCGAAAAGTTTACCTGAGTTAAAGAGTTTACAAGTGAAGATACAGGATTGCTTTCCCAAACAGATGACCAAGTTGTTCTTAACTACAAGCAAATTGCTTGCGTCGTCACTTCCGGTCGACAAGTGTATCGTGCCGTAGTTGAATCAGACAGAAGGCGTGAACCCGATTCTTTTTCTGTATTTTCCCGTTTGAAATGGTGCCGTTCATGTTTCTTTAACTTTAAGATTAAAGCTATGCAGCCCCTAATTTGTGCATCCAAGCCTATAGTATGCTATGTATGGTTTTATACGCAAAGAAAATCGTAAACTTCGACAACGGACTGCTTTTCTTGCATAAATTAGGAGAAAACACATCAGCCAATCGGGTGTATGGAAAAAAGCGCGCGAAAACATGCTGACTCATGAAAATTTTTCCATCGTCAGAACCATCACGACCTGGACTTTCTTCACCACAAATCCAAGCTTTAATTCATTTTACGTATAGCTTCCGCGAATATGTACAATTATTTAAATAACCTAAGTTCAAGATTGACGCCGCAAGATGTGTTAAAACCAGAAAAGCAATTTCACAAGAACAGCAGGAATGACAGAAGTACAAGATTCATCAGTCTACTGTTTGGCCAACAGCAGCAAGTGTTGACACTTACAGGTAATGTTACTCAAAGGTTTATCTCGAATAACTTAAAGCACTAGTGAAGTATTTACGAATAATGTAATGGAGAACAAAATGTGGAATGTGTTTAGAGCTTGGAATTCGTTCACTGACAAGTCGTTTACATTACAAATTCGTTCACTCGTTCATCATATGAAATGAACAATTGTCAACAAGAACACTCCCCCCGTTTACCTTCACGTCTGTGAATTGAAGCACTTAAATAATGCAAACGAGAAACAAAAGTTTGTGGGTTTTAACCGTTTCCTTTTTAGGGTGTTTATAAGGAAGCTTTCTTCATGGGATATTTTCGTATATTTCACCATACCGAGGAACTACACGTATACCCGGGACTTAATGTTCGCAAATGGCAGCTTTTTCGGTCTTTCTTTACTGTCTAGTCCAATTAAACCCGTTTTACTCAGGAGGATTAAAACAATCCGAGAAAAGTAGGGGTTGTTTTTGCTTTTTTTTAGAAAAATTCCATATAACAAGGATGTAAGCAGAAATTTTAAACTAGGTTTTTAGTGACACTAGCTGAAACTGACTACACGCCAGATAGAAAGCTTTTTCAATTAATTTCACATCCTTCTGAAGGCTTTCTCGACCTTCACCTTCTGGGACTGAGAATTCCTATCGAGAACTCACTCGTTGAAACACACAAGATGCTCTGAACACTGAGATAAGCCAAACATTACATAGAATTAAAAAAAGATGTTTATCGTTCCTTGAGACCCGACAAAGGTGAGCAGTGCGAAGTCAAGACGAAGGTCCGCGTCCCGTGAACATACATAAGCCGCTCGTATTACGATCCTAGCCAACATTATGCAATCGTTTAGAACTAGTCTGGATTGACTATAGACGTAGCGGGCTGACCAAATCCTCCAGGATATACACAAGTGTTGGTGATGAGATATCTGAGGATTGCACATCTGAGGATCCTATACTCACTGTACATAAATTCAATGACGTATAGCCTGGAAGGATTGAATTCATCTCCTCAACCAGAACACGAGAAAATGACAAATTGTAATTCAGGGTTAGCGTTCGTCTTTCGAACATCTCCGTCCCGGAAATCTCTCTTGCACCGCTGTTATTAATTCTTATTAAGCTCGGGGAAAGGCGATTACTCTGACGAAATTTTCTGGAGACTGTAGCGACACTGTGTAATTAAATCCAGTATTTTTAACTTTATGTTCATCCACAATATCTACTAAAACTCTCCGTGCTGCTATCACTCTCTTTAAAACTGAAAAACATATCTTTTCTCAACTCAGGTGCATCGTTTTTTGTAAAATTTACCTTCACTTCTTTTATTTAAGTACTAACCCTATGCACAGACCTCAACTCGGCATCCTTCCAACTTTTCTTCTCAGGTGCTTTTTTTGACCCCAGAAATAGATTTTTTCCTCACACCACATTTTGAGTTTATATACTTTATCTGTCGTAGGGTAACATTTAATACAAGGGTGGGCAACTATTTTGGGCTCTTGGGCTACTCTCGGACTTAGGTTCTGTCTCGCGATAGTCTCGCTGGTCAAGCGCACAGACCATGGGATTACGAAAGATTATTGCCAAGATAGGTATTAACCAAAATACAGCTCGAGATCTTCCTTCGGACTGGCGCTCATTGCCTCGCGTGCTAGTAGTCGTCCAGTTGTGATCTAAGCTGAAGTGTCACTTTTTCACAACAGCCCATTCCTACCTACAAAGTTCTATTTTTGTATATCATTTGAGAAGATACCTATGTATGGAGCAAAGATTACTGCATAAGCCAACCCTGAGCGTAAGTGATATGTTGCATGTATACTCACCACCAGGGAAGGGGGATATAGCTGCAATATTAATTTTTGTATAAAATAAAACAAAATAAAATAAAATAAAATAAGGATTCGCCTCGTGGAAAACAGCTTCACACGGAACCATCCTCGAAGACGATTCACAAGGTCAATTACAATGAACAAAAGATTTCCACGTACCAATCTTTGGCCCAACTTCACTTCAAATCGCCCCTGAAAATTATTCCATGCAGTATCATCTTTAAGATCCAACCGAGACCTGTTGCAAAGAATGCAACGTGAAGTCATTCGATGATAATCTAACCCACGAGTCCTTGTCCAACCAACTGACGTCATCGGTGGACTGGTCGCAAATTCCGCATATGTGACTTCGGTCTTGATTGGGTCTTAAAGTCGACTTTTCTCCTATTTCCAGCTTTCCCCCTCGCCCTAAATTAACTTTGTGCTCACCTTTGCATTTGGTACACACATATTCTTGACCATTCTTCTCCATCTGGCGTCCTTGTTCCATAGTGATACCTACACACTTACCATGAAACCACTCCTCACATCCGTCACAGCAGATCATGAATCTTGCAACAAAATAAATAGTTACGGTCAAAATTCCTACTGAAAGTCGACTGATTGTCACATGATTCCATAGCAAACACCTTGTCTGTACACATAACACTTTCAATAAGTAACGTGAATCTGCATGAACGAGTAACATGTTTGTATACTGTACGATCCTGCTAACATCTCTGCTACGCAACCCTTTAACCCTTTAATTCTAAACTTTTTTTCCTTTTGATCCGTGTTCTTGTTTTTCTTCTTTTCTCTCACTTATACTTTTTTCCTTAGGTTTAAGGGGTTACGGAGCATACTGGGTTCATATCAAAATACATAGGAGAATCTTAACGGTATAGTTATTACTACCTGTTACCATGAGGCTTTCTACAGATGCACCATGGCCTGTCAGGATCATCTTCCGGGCTATAATCTGAATCATCAGCATGGCAGTCAACCTCTTCTTCAGATGATTCTGACTCACTCTCTTGTTGGTTTTCTTCTTCGGACGATTCAGCAGAGCTCTTTGCCTCCTTTTCAGCTTTTGCTCTTTTGCTCTGGGTATCTTTCTCCTTATCACTACTCAGTATCTTCGTGCTCTTCTCAGCATTTCCTTGTTTACCTTTCCGCCGCATCTCACTTGACTTTGATTCAGTTTTTTCTGGACCTGGATTCCGTGTATCGACCTTGTCTGAAGGACATTTAGACTTATTAGCCCGACCTTTTTGCTCTGCGTTTGGCTCTTTTAAATCAGTTGCCTTTGTCTTTTTGTTGTCATCATTTTCTACAATTTTTTTGGATTCTTGTGCTTTTAATCTTTCATTGTCCTCGGCTTTCTTCTTCACTCGCTTAGATTTTTCCTCGTGTTTCTCCTGTATCTCATCAAATGTTTGTTTTGGTTTCAAATTGCCAGTTGTACTACGAGTCACACGCTTTTCGGGGGTAGCTGTTACTAGTTTTGGAACACGAGCTTCAGATTGCGCCAGATTCCCGCTGCTGTCTTCCACTTTTTTGGGCACCTCATTGTCAGTTGGTTTTGAGGTGACAGTGGCATCGTTTTGGGTTAAAATGTTGGATTCTTCACGTTCAACTTTTATTTCTGGCAAGATGCCCTCTTTTTCAGATACAGTTTTTGATAAAACGGCTTCAGTCTCAGTTTTGACCGGAAGAGGTTTTCCTTTACTTTCATCGACATTTTCATTTCTTTCCATATCCTTACTTTCACTAGCTACTGGAGCTGCAGGATTATCTCTCTCAGATTCCGTCTCCTCTTTCAAATCATCTCTAACTTCAGCAACTTGTTCAGGCTCTTTTTCAACATGTTTGGCAATTCGAGAAGACCTAGAAATCAGTCCGATTTTGAAAAGAGTGTAGTACCATAAAATTATGAGTGCAAGTGCAAGCCAAATATATATATATATATATATATAACTAACTGCAGACGGAACCGTTTCGGCCTATTGGGCCTCATCAGTGCAGTGCTGACGAGCAGGATAGAGTATATATATATATATATATATTGAGCCTATGATGGAAATTGAACCCATGACCTCGTGATTCATAATGCGGTGCTCCAACCATATGCAGTGCAAAAGGCTACAAAGTGTACCGATCTGTAATTGACCACACAAAAAAAGACGACGACTTATACGTTTAACAATGATCCTTTTCCTTCAGCAAATGCTTTACCTTGCTGAAATATGCAGTAGCAAATTGGGGTTTCCAAAAGCATTACGGTTAAATGAACACCCATCACCTTGTTTAGCATCATCAACTGATGCACCACATCAACTTATATACCTGCAAAGTCTTACTATGCCAGTTGTTAAAGAGGACATTAATCAGGTTACCGAGATAACTGAGGTTGCCTTGTACTAATAGTTACGTAATCGCATGCTTTTCAAACTAGATTATTTCCTGAACGAATTCTTGTTGACCTGATGGTAGTTAACCTTGTAACTTCTGACTGCCCGTGAGATGCTCTAACCATTGAGCTTCAAAGATTTCTAGATCCAGTAGAAGGTACTATTTATAACTTAGTTGTGTTTCAGGAAGTAAACTAACTATTTTGCAAACTAAATTTAATGTGTAAATTATCTAAAGTATGATACAGACATGATTTTTAGATGCAATAACATCAAGGCTGCTTGAGAACTTTACTAAGACATGAATAAATGTAATAGAATTTTGATGCTGTCCAGTTTCCACTGGTCACAAACAAGCTGGTTATTTCAAATAATGCAAAATAATTAGATTATGGAAATGGCCTTCATGCTTGTCAAAACTGGTTTTTTTGAATGAGTCAAATTTACGTGATTCCTGCCGTCAATTATATTTATCAGTCAGTAAGGCTGGTACTAGCTGGAATAAAATTCTGAAGTGTGCCCTTACCCCTTAATGGGTTAACAGAGTTGGTAGTTAATCCATTAAGGGGCATGCATCCCACTTAACTGAATAAAATTGGTTGGTCTTAGCAGGAATAAAACTCTGAAGTGTGCCCTTGCCCCTTAATACATTACGTGATTCATGTGTGTTTTGATGAATATTTTTTGTTTTTTAAGAGAACATGACAAAATCATGTAAGAAATCAATTCTTGGCTTCAGTTTCTACATAATAGCAAGAATGGCGAAGACCTCTGTTTGCTTTATCAATCTCACCCTTTTAGTTCAGCAAATAACACTTGAAATGGTTTTATCCCTGCCCATATTTTTTTCAGGGAAAACTGTTTTCTAGTATTACCTAATGCACATGTGATTCTTCTGGAAAAGAGATACTAAATGCATATTGTTGGAAACCATATAATGCCCCTGGTCACCAAAAAAATTCTTGACAGCAGCAGCACTAGTATTTAATGAAGTATCACATGTTAATGGTAGTGACCACTTCAAAGTTGCTCTTCACTTTTGTTAAATGAAAGCAGAAATCTTATGAGCAGTTAAAATTCTACACTAATCTAAGAATGCCAGTCAGATGTTCACTTGCTTTATCTGTTCTTAGGGTTATTTGCTTCCACATGCAACCAATAATGAGTTTCCAATAGATAACCAATAATGAGTATCCATCAGTCTATGATGGCCATTCATAAATGCAGGGCTCTTCCACCATTTTAAATTTGGTAAGCCATTTTATTAGCCAGAACCAACTTCATTTACCAGTAGTGAGATTTCATCCCCATTAGGTTGTGATTATTAGTCAACTGTTTGAAAACTTGATTAAAAAGTAAAATTATTTTTATAGTATTTGCAAGTAACTATATTTATAAATTCCCATATTGGTATTCCTGTTAAATTCATTCAAATTCAAACAAGATCACACACAAAATACAGTAGTGTCAGCTGTGAAAACTTCAACAAAAAACTGTGGAAAAATGCAAGGGATTCCAAAGGTGCTCACACCATGACCAGGCATTGTGTGCAACAACAGTAATTTTTCCAAATAGAAAGTTGATGTGCAATAGAAATTTCTATTTGCTAGTCTTTGCACCAAAATGCTATTTCAATCACCCAGTCTTTGATTAGATCACCAGTGGCAATCTGGTGAATGGGTGGAACAGACCCTGAAATGGCTCTACAGTTTCATTGTATACAACCAAAACAAGCCTTGGCTTAATCAGTTCCAGCAGTACAAATAATTTTTTCCAACATACAAGCTGCTAGTCATGATGAACAGGATTAACAAAATTCTTATGACCAAATCCAAATCCTGCTGTGTTTACACATTATAAGTGCATCATAACTTGCACAACTTTTTTATGAAAAAAACAATTTTCTTTCATTTGCATGGAAAAATTATCCATTAACCATTGGAGAATGAAAATAACATGCAATGAAATTCTGGACAAACTCACTGAAAACACTCTGGGTATATAATAACAAAATTAAGTTCTGGTAACAACTTAAGAAAAAATAAAATGACAAGTATAGCAGAACCTGAGTTTTACAACACCCCTTTTAACAACCACCTGCCATTTACAAATATTTTTTCTGGCATGGACAACTTGTACTGTAATTAAAAGTACCTAGAATGAGTAACCATCTGTCAAATATGGCCAGCAACCACTTTTTAGTATACTAGACACAAAATTTATCAGTTTTGACCACCTCAACTTAAAACTGCCAAGTGTTGGTTTATCAAAGTAGATGCATAAAAATATGACCACAAACATGGAAACCCAAAGTGAGAAATTGTATGGTTCAGTTTAGTATGAAAGGCTAAAAAATGCCATAAAATATTCATCTTAGTAGAGTTTCTTCACAGATGATTATTAATATAAACAAGCCAAAACCTGATGTTTAATAATACAAATTTTGGTTCAACACCTCTATACAGGGTGCAATTTAACAGCCTACAAATGGCAAAAAGTAGGCTGAAAAAACAGATTTGAAGGCCAAAGAGAGCATGGCCTACATGTTTCTGAAAAAAAATTGTAGTCCAAGATTTTAGTCACTTAACATTTAGAAAACACTATTGATTGAACACTTCTGCATTATGAAAGATTAACAAAAGGAGAGTTCAAAAAAGCAATCTCATGATATCAGATGTACAGGACCACATTAAATGCAACAATAGTACTTTCATTCTGCAAATGTTCAAGTGAAGACTTGTAACTCTATCCCAGGCCCTCTCTACAAAAACAAGATGGTGCCTGCAAAGATGACAACAAGTGTCGTACTTAAATTTTATTGTGTTTACTTTAGTTGATATATAATTATTGTTATTAAATTGTGTGTTATGTTAGGCTAGGTTCACTGCACTAATTAACAGCACTGAACTGCTTGATTTTATCAAATAAAAAAGGTAATATTTATTTGAACCACTCTTGTCTCTTTTGATGTTTCAAGGAAAATTTTTCAGTGAGTCCAAAACTGACAATTTGTTGGACAGAAATTACTTGGCCTACATAGCAATATTATTTTGTGTAGGCCAAGAAAAATTCTTATATCATGCCCTACTGTGTTTGTTTTGATCTTACATTACATTTCACTGGAGTCCTGTTACCTCCAACATATCTAGCCTGTAATAATTTAATTTATTTTTAGTTCTGTCTTAAACGATCCAGAATAACAGAGTTGTTTAGTGGTGTCCAACTAAAGTTTTTGGTTTGCTTCAAACAGCTGCTGTGAATAAAATATTTTCATGATCAAACTTGAAGTACACGTTGGGTGCTCTTTCACGGCACACATATCATTTAGCAAATTTGGTTGGAACTGTTCCTTTATTCTAGCAGAAAAAATTCTAAATCTTCCCCCTCAGATTTTACCTGGCTTTCTTTATTTATCAGGAAATATTTAATAGTTTCAAATCTCTACTACAGTAAATGGTTTCTCATGTGAGTAGCAAGCACAGAATTTAGCAATAGACATTACATCTACCTTGCTGTTACAACTAATAACTGCCATTTACAAACACATGTCATTTACAACCTTTTTTGCATGGAAACAGGGGTGGTCATGAAACTTAGGTTTTAATGTATTAAAAATATTTAACTGGACAAAATGATTATTAAAAAACCTGTGGTCACTGACCACTGACCTGCTGTTATTTGCAGCACTATCAATTCATGAAAATACTACACAAATACACTATGCAGCTAATTTCCTTCCATACACATGGCCAAACAGTGAAAGTTTGCCAGTTATTGGTTCTTCACATTTTTAAAGCTTTTAATTTTATTGGGAGCAAAGCTTCTACATGTTACCAGGCCTCTCATGTTCGAAATTTGGCATGAGCAGTATATCGCGCGGGCAGATTATGTTGCATGCGCAATTAATTAACAACAAATTGGGGGGGGGGGGGGATTGTCAAAAAAATAAAAAAATTTTTCAATTTTCTTGTAATTACATCAATTTAATTCTGATATGAATACAATGTCATATCAATATTTTTTACAACAAAAGAAGGAACAGAAACATTAAGATATTACTTCAGTCCAAGTTGCTTTCGAATTCCTCTTGGAAAAGTTCAAATTTGCTGCCCTCACTACTGCTTTTGTCTTGGTCAAGTGTTGCATGGACCTCGTCAACAATGTTAACAGTATTTCTCACTGACATAATTTGATTTGGTTGAGAGACCTTTTTCTGTCTGTTTGATGTCATATATATTTCAACAGCACGCTCTATTATGGCCTCTTTCTCTTCTCTGTTCCAAAGCTGGTTGTTTCCATTGATGATAAGGCTTTCATTCAAAGCGTTGTGGGCCATTGACAAGTGCCTATCCAAGAGGATGCTCGTGATGGTACTGAATGTTCTCTCTGCTTAAGAGTTTTAGCCAGAAGGACAGGAGCGTTTTGAAAACAAAACAGTTTGACAGGCGAGCAGAAATTAACATTTGCGCGCATGATCATTCACGCGTGTAACATTAGTGGGGTGCGTGCCTGCGTGCTTGCATGCGATTGAATGCATCCCATTGAGAGGCCTGCTATACTATACTATACTATATTATCCAATCCTATACTATACTACACTATATTATATTGTATTATATCATATTATATTAGGGGTGCACCGGATATTGTATCCAGCTGGATAATCCAGCTGGATAGTAGGGTAATGGGACTATCCAGTATCCGGCCGGTTATTTTCTTATATCCGGCCAGATACCGGATAATTTGCTTTTCTGAAGACAATTGTCAATTTGTGTTACTTGTACCATATTAACAACAGACATTAATGGAAGAAACAGTGTAAACTCGTGTTCTGTTCTAACATTATTTTTTAACAAATAAACAGAAGATAATCGTCTGTTACTTGATAACAATCTCAATAAGTGACACATTTTGATGCGCATAACAACCATTTTACACAAAGTTGTTTGTAGTCCCACTCTAGTTTGTTATATAGTGGCATTCTCAGAATTTTCTTGCATTGTGATGAATGAAAAGGAGTTTCATCTTCATGTTCATCTTCAGTTCTGTTACATTTTTTGGCCATTTGCAAGTTGCAACTCGTAACTTGTCTAATTAATGCTTGTAATAATTATAAATGCCAGTGAACAAGTAAAGTTTTAAAGTAATTACTTGCAAAAAAAGACAAATCATAATTGAACTTCAATGTAAAGTTTTAATTTTTCTCCTCTCAATCCAAACCTAATTTGGGTAATAATTGATTGATTTGTGGCAAGTGTGAGCTTTTTATCCAAAATACTGGTATCCGGCCGGATTTTTTTCAATTATTCGGTCAATCTGGTATCCAGCCGGCTATAAAAAAACACTATCCGGTGCACCCCTATATTATATTATATTATATTATACTATATTAATAATAATAAAGATAATAAGTGTAGGTCAGTTACCAAAGTTGAGGTAACTAACCTTCTTAGTTCATTATAATGAATGTTTCATACAGAATGTAATAGAGTAGTGCTATTTCATTTGAGTGAGTGAAAATAAGTTTGGATTTCATGGTTCTATCTATCGCTGACTTTTTGTACAGTAAGACAACTTATTAATTTCCCAAGGATAATACTGTATATATTATCCCTGGGTCATTAACTAATTAGCACTTACTAAGTGAATTTAAGAACTTTAGTACATAAAAGAAAACCAAGGTGATCCTGAACTTATAATAATAATAACCCTTTCCTGGCAAGACTTCTCCCTTTAACAAGTAAAATTGTCTGGCATTTGCTAGAGATAAATAATAGGACACTGATCTTGCCAGGAAAGAGGTATTGATAATAATAGTGTCAAAGAACATGGCAGGATTGATTAAACAAACAATTGAAAGTCTCTCTAGCCATTACGATCAGATACAGAAAACAACTTAACTTTGTGGTGTGGGTTGCATCAGTTTAATGGTTAGAGCATCTCATCAATAATAACAATACTCATTTTACCATTTATTCTCACGTTTCACTTTTCCAAAAGTTTGACTTTAACAGCTACACCAATAATTATATGCATGGCACATTCGCGGGAAAATAATCCGACCTCTAGTAAGACTAGGTTTGTTTTAATTGTTTCTAATTGCTATTTAAACCGCATTTTCTAAAATCTGGAAAACACTTTAAGTGACGTGAAACAGAAAACTTGTCTTACCTGCGACTGGGGCCTCTCTTAACCTTTTCATGTTCAACTTTCTTTTCTGGCTCCCGATTCTTAGTTGTGGGTAGCGATTGAGTCGTTCCTGATTTCTCTTTCTCTTCGTTTTCACCTTTCTCCTCTAACGGTTGGTTTTGTCTTTTGCTTCGTCTTAATGCCATTCCAGATTCTGGTGAATCTGGGGAGCTCTCGTTGCGTGAGCCAGGCTTCCGAAGCGACCGACGCAGTCCACCTTGAGATGGCGTCTTCGGTGAAGACGTCTTTGCAGAATCATCAGACTTACCTGCAATTTCACTACTACTTTGCAATCCAAAATCTCTCCCTTTCTCTTCGTTTACGTTCGCCTTCTTTAGTGATGATTTTTCTCCATCGTTGTTCAAACCGAGTTCGTTTAAGACAAGATCATCTGCTTGCCTGACGCCACCGAACTCCTCGATGTTTGGCATCTCACTACCGAACATTTCTAGATCTGACGAAAGATCGTGTAACGGACTCGACTTCTGTTGTTCAGATGCTAACGGCTGATCAATATTTCCGACTGAAAAAATATTATCTCCAACGTCGAGAAGTCTGTGAGTCACTGAATCAACCATTTGGTGTTGTCCCGATAGCTCGAGGACTTGCTCTTCCGTAAACACAGGGCTGATGGATGGTGTGATATCTCCCAGATCTACATGTGTATCGTCGTTGTTAATATCGCATAACGACCAAACACTCGCATTTGAATTATTTCCTAAACCAATGCTGGTCTGAGTGATAGTTGAGCCTGCTAGACTGACGTGGACTTTCTCCTTCATTTCTTCCTGGTCATTCGATGTTTCTTTGGTTATGTTTTCCATAAAGTGCTCAACAGATTTCCATATAACGTTGTATAGTTTTCTAGTACGTATGCAATGGTTCCTTCTGGCAACAAGTTACCGTTGACTGTCCACTACGTTGCATCCGTAACCTCAATCTAATGGCCGCCATGAAACTTAACAGAACTGCGTGGAAACTTTCACGAGCTAATTTGCGTGACAAAAAAGTGGTCAAAAGCCATGGAATAACGGACTACACGATTTGCGCGCGAGTGACGTCACGATTGACGGCGTCTAACTTACGCCGAAAGCAAATTCTATTGAACAGGTGAAATCATTCCGAAATCAATTCACGACCGAGCGGTTGTAACTAGTGTCGTTTTTAGGCAAATTAAACGATCGGATGTGAATGACAAAAACGGTTGTTCTTTCTGATGCATTTGATTGATTCAGGAGGGTCGTCAGGACTTATTGCTATATTCAAGGCGCAGTGAAACACGTGTGTTTTAGTGCGCCATGCTACACTTAAACAGCGATTTAGCGAGCGAATGGAATAGCGAAATTGTACCCCGAAGACAAAATCGTATACGTCAGGACGAGTAATCCTAATACAACAATCCTATCGTGAAAACGGTTTTCTAGGGTAGTTCGAAATCATGCTAATGAACCAGTAGCGTACCAGACCTGAATTTTTGGTAAGTCTTCTGGGAAAGCAAACCACTACTACGGTGAATTTTTGTGCTAGGAATCAGCCAACCTGAAGCTTAGTGGATTTAAATATGATTTAATTTGGTCTTCTGACATGGGTGAAACAAGGGGAGAGCCGGGGAGGACGGTCGTCCCCTTTTTGGGGGTATGTGAGGGATTTTTTCGATGTCAACCGTCAGCTTTAATGTCTTGAGCTGCCCAGAATGTTACTTCTGCTCTTTTTCAAAGGTCGTTAGATGTGCGATTTTTCCCCTCCAATTATCATCTTGACACACGCGTAAACCCCTTGACAGTCGACGGGCAGCAAGAATTGTCATTTTTCAGATTTTTTAAAATAAATCTAAATCATGATGTCGATCATCTTGCCAACCGTGCTAAACTGTCGTTAAATGTGCTTGTTATAAGTAAAGATTCTTGCCTCATGCAGTTTGCACCATCGTGTATATTATGTACACAATATAAAAGCCAAAAATGAAATAGTAACGATATTGTATGTACATTATAGAACCTAGTTTATGTAATGAATTTTTCGCAGTTTTTATGCTAAGTTTTTGAGGGCCATTAGGTGAATACTTCGTGGAGACGTATTATTATTATTATTATTATTATTATTATTATTATTCGTTCAGAGAGTTACTGTTCCACGTAGCCACTATTCAAGACAACCAGCATTTGCTAGTCTATTTGTATATCGTGTCTGTACAGATTATTATTACTATTATTATTATCCTTATTATTATCATTATTATTTCGTCTTCTTTCAGTTTTGATTATTGTAGCTGGACATTATTCACGAAATACCAAGATCTCTCCTAGATCCTTTAGGTATCCAGTACTGTTCGAAATATTTTTTCTGTGCCAATTATCCTATGGTTCTCTCCAGTTTATCTTCGAGGCTCTCATCAGCATGATACGGTGGCCCGTAAGTGCAATGCACAAAACTCAATTCCCATACACAAAACTCAATTCTCAATACACAAAACTTAATTCTCAATACACAAAACACAATACCCATACACAAAACTCAATTCTCAATACACAAAACTCAATTCTCAATACACAAAACTCAATTCTCAATACACAAAACTCAATTCTCAATACACAAAACTCAATCACAATACACAAAACACTACACCCATACACAAAACTCAATTATCAATACACAATAAATAAAATACTTAAAATACTTTTATTTGTTACAACAGTCACCATAATGTCAGATTTATGTCAACCAGTATGTTTATGGTTTTAAGAATTTAATACTATTAAAACATCAATAGCAATCAATAAATGTCCACTAAACTGTAACATATGAACAACTACAACTTAGGCCTATTTCTATGGTTCACCAAACGCCCTTGTGCTTAAAAATGCATAAGTAAGAGCATCTTTGAATTTCTCATACGTAGTATGGATAACAGGCAAATAAAGGACGCATGAGCACGTATTGGCTTTGGGAAAATTTGACTTTTCTCCATAATTTTCAACGTCATGAAGGAATTGAAGGAATAATTTTATACCAAAAGGAGGAAGTCCTTTACAACCACAAGTAAAAAAGAGAACGTCATTGAAAGTTACTTCTTTTATTGCCTTATCCTCAATATCTTGCAAATAGTCATTCCAGTGAGAAATAACCAATAATTCTGTTGAACGTTTATTTGAGCCAGGTTCACTAAATTTAGTTTCGAACAGCTGCGAAACTGATTCAGCATCTAATTCTTGGTGTGAGTAACAAAATGCAGGGTAGAATGAGTCAGGATTCTTCATAATAGCATCTAAAACCCCTAACACTGAAAGCCCTTCTTTAAAGCACTGTAGCGAAAAATTTGATCTGCCCAGCAGGAACCACTTGACAGTTTGTTGCACCAGCGATTCAACATCGTTCAATGATCGTATCACCTTAAATGTTCCAGCAAGATCCAGAACAGTGATGAGAGTTGATGTTGAAAGTGTATGGGTATTGTGTTTTGCGTATTGAGAATTAAGTTTTGTGTATTGAGAATTGAGTTTCGTGTATTGAGAATTGAGTTTTGTGTATGGGTATTGTGTTTTGTGTATTGAGAATTGAGTTTTGTGTATTGTGATTGAGTTTTGTGTATTGATAATTAAGTTTTGTGTATGGGAATTGAGTTTTGTGTATGGGAATTGAGTTTTGTGTATTGCACTTATGGGCCACCGTAGCATGACAATCGAGCGATGCACAAATTAGCACTTGTGACTTAAGTCATTTCAAGAGCACGAGTCAGTCTCGTGATCAAACAGCGCTCGAGAAATCCGAAGATGTGTGTTCGTATTCCGCTCTAGTTTTTATTTATTTATTTATTTAAGATTATTTATGCACGGTAGCCATTCAGCACACTAAGCTGTTTTTCAATGGGCCGTGCTTTGCTTTAAGAATCTATTAAATTACAAAATGTTGCAAAGCCTACATACTAATCAGCTTCACCCTATAATAACTACTTTATTTACAATCTATCAATATACTAATTATATTACAAACTACCGATTATTAATAATATATACAAACATAACTAACAATTAACATCCTACAAGTGTTTAGAATCCACAAAAGCCCAAATTCATGCAGTTCAAACAAGTGTCGTCCTGAAATGTCTTGGACTCTAGTTAACTCAAGTTTTCGAGTCCACGTTTGGTGGTGTTGGTAGACAAGTCTGATGTAAGTTGAAACCTGCGGCGACTTACTTTCTCGCTTGCCTAAAGCCTCATCTCGGTATCCCCGTAAGTGCCAAGAAATATTTCCAGTAAAATGACATCACGCATTGGCACCGAATTTACTGGAATAAGCACGGCGCCGCTTATTCGAGGGCGCGGCGCTTAATAAAACTAATTGAAAGAAACGATTCTGGATAAAATATAACTAGTTTTTATGTCTAATAATGAAAACAATCAGTTAAAGATAAACGAAACGCACGCTAAAGTATCGTCACTGTTAATGTTACCATGTTCGTCACAATCGGATTTTAATCTGACCGAGGTAAAGCACCTGCATCGGCGGAATAGCTTCTTTAACATCATTGCGAATGAACGGCGGCATTTTTCCTTGAGTGCGGCGCTTATTTTAGTAATTCAGGTATCATGTGCAGCGCTTATTCGAGGGCGGCACTGATTTGAGTAAATACAGTGATCATTTCCCCGCTGTATATACGTGGGCCCGGTGTTCCACGGACGAAATACCAACTCTTATCCTAATCATAGCTTTTACATGTAAGCCCTAATCCAAACCCTTAATTCTAACTCCAATCATGCCTCTATGGTTGTGGCAAATTGTTTCCCGAGTTATAACGAGGGAAGCATCTAAACGGGACCAAAATATCTAGACCCGTGGGATTATCCCATCGCTCAAACCAAGATAACTTAGGGCCCCGAGATATCTCGGGCTCATGTTGAAGATCAGGTTTTGGAGCAAATGAAACGTACTACATGCACCTCAACGATCTTTCATCTTAAAGCATTTTGTACTTACGGCCTCCAGTGGTTTGGTCCAACCGCCTGCAGCAATTTGTTTTGCCTATAAATAAATTTCTAGATTTTTTCACAGTCGAAAATGATTCAAATAAAATACCGCACAACTTCGAACGGAACAAACCCGTCACTTTCGAATTTAGAAACCGTTGAGAGTTGCTATTTTCTGGGAGGCAGCTACTTTCGAGGGGTCGTTATTTTTGGATGGTTTACGTGTTGAAACGCTATTGCGAAAGACTTCATGCATTTATCCCGATCGAAAGAACATGTAGTTTTATTCCAACTTGACTTCCTTTACATGATATTCACTTTTTTTCATAAATTTTTACAAAACCCACTTTTCAAACGAAACCATCTTCAAGAAAGCTTTAAATAATGTATCCTTAATTTTTTTTTTTTTTTTTTGTCTTATTCGGCATTGCGTCCACGATAGCAAAACAACCAATAGGCGGCTACTTTTGGGGGGACAGTTACTTTCGGACTGGTAATTTTGTTGTCAAATTTTATAACAAAATTAACGTAACAATTCATGCGCAAGGTACGAGCCTTCAGTCATGGGAGAACTATCGTTGGAAGGTTGTCGAGCTCAGATCCTTGAAAGGCTGTTCAACATACTAGCATCAGTAGCACGTACATAACACCTGAAGATCAGGGGCTCAACACCCCGTCCATTTTTCTGAGGATTTCATGTTAATAAACGTCCACTGTTTCCCAGTTTTGGGAAGATTTTTTCACCTTTTAGTTGTACAGATATCTCGGGTCCAGTTTGGGGGTTTTCCAGGAAAAAGTATGTCATAAGCCTTTTTTGGCAACGACTCCTGCGGTAGCTTCACATAGTTTCTACCTTCGCGCCGGGTTGTTGTTGTCGTAGTTGATTTCACGGGTTGGGCATCTTGAAATGCGCAATCATCGACACTAAGGACCTGTTCAGACTAAGTATCTCGGCGCTATGCGTGAGCCCGTGAAAAAGTAAAATCCTCAACACTAAGGACCTGTTCAGACTTGGCGCCCTGGCACTACGTTCAGGTACGGAATTAATGTCAACGCAGCCCAGGGCCCGAAGGACCGTACTGGGTATGTGCAGAAGCCTAGACACGACTTCATCGCTACCCATGTTCTTTAATCGTGATCCCTTGAAGATCCAGAGGCAAAAAATGGCGGAGGTTAAATGCTTGGAAGAAGAAAGGGCTCCATCGGTGTAGCGTTCCAAGGCAACATCGAATCTGAACGACATCCATTTCAATTTCCGGGCTCGAGGATTGTTAGGGCACCGGTCTGAACAGGGTCTCCGCTGACATATTTTTCTCATTACTTAACTTTAATAATACGACCAAACAAACGATTTATCCTACACTTTTATTTCTTTAAAGTAGAAACAAATTTCTCACGAACTAACTAGGTTATCAACAGCCAGTCAACCGCTGGACACAATTACTTTTTACGGTATTTTGGACAACCATATATTGACACACTGCCAAATATCTGCGCGGGATTTGACAGCGAAATTGATGCCTTCTTTACAGCCATGCCCCTTATACAGCCTTGGAATGATGACCTTACGACAATACCGGAAGAGTTCACTTTATCTGCAATATAAAATATTCCACACAGTAAATATGAAGAAAAAAATAGAAAGTAAATTTTCACGATCACCATACGCTGGGTCATAACCTGGGACGAGGGATTGCTTGGGAGGGAAGAGAAAACGTCGAATTGTAGGCAAAAAATCAGAAGATTAAAGGCACAAAGTTTGTGAACGTAAGATTGTGAATAGGTGACCGAAATTTAAGTGAAAAGACCTGCTTTCAAAAAAACCCCTCGCCCAGGCACTCATTTTTTCCCGAAGTATCCATTACTGGGATTTGAACACGTTTTCTCGGATAAAATCAGTCAGCACTTTGTATATATAACTATCGTATTTTTATTCTACTTCATTCGTGGGGTGAGGTCAGCAACTTGTTGTGACCGTCGCAGACTTCCAATCTCTCTCAAATTAATGTCAAATGTAGGTATCTAAAATGCTGGTCGACGTTAACTGTCGGAAACCATACGGAAGCGACCCAGGAAACCGATTCGATTCGACTTGTACAATTAACTGATACAACCCACGATTACATCAGTTCCCATTGTTCTTAAGCGGAGATTCATTCCAATGAAATGAATCATTCTTTAAACTTTATGACACCTAATGGTAACTAAGGAAAAAGAACCCCCAAACAAAATGAATGTTTAATCAGTAGTCGTAAGTCGGAGGTAGAATCATATAAGGCCATGTCGCTCAAAAGGTGACTTGCTTAATCTTGTTTTAGTGAATATTCCGGGAAAAATTCTAGGGACATTGCTAAGGGAAACTGCAACTTTCCTGAAGAGACTTTCGGTGAATTCAACAAGTTCTTACGCTGCGCAACTCGAACGCGAATCGTCGACAAAAATATACAGAACTAAAACTGCTTATCCTCAATCGAAACCTGTCCTCCATTCAACAACCTCACTCAGATTTACATGATCTTTTTGTTTGGTTTGTATGGCTAAATTGGCTTGTATCTTCAAAATAATCTATAAACATGGACATTTAGGCGCATTCGAAGCAGAATTGAGATGGACTGTGCAAAAAGCTGAAAGTGTAGATATTAAAACAAAGTAAAACATAAGGGAATAGAGCGTTTTAGCTAATGTGTTCATTGGCTCATGGAAGACAAAAACAGTAACTTGTAAGACAAAAGCTGAATGGGAATAAAGAGGACACATAACGAGGTAACTATTTTATCCGTCCATGTTTGACAAAAACAATAACTTGTAAGAAATTCAGTGAATGAAAAGCATTAATTTCATACGGACGAATGCTTCCAAGTTTGAATATAAGACAATTTTCTTGCCTCTTGCGGCTTTAATTACCCCAGGAAATGGGCGAGACGGCAATTATTTTCACTGCTATCGAGAATAATGATGTTGCCAAACTTGTGTCCCAACATTTCAACGGCAACCAAGGTATTTCGAACATGAGACTTTCTTGTTTTCAGATTTCTTTGAAGGCGAGAATATCAAGCCAAAATGAACTTCCTCGCGCACGAGGCCCAATTTGCCGCGTCGACTGGCCACTATACCCCAAAATTATCGTGTTCCTTTTTAATATTACCGTTCAGTGGCGAAGCTAAGCATAAGCAACCAGTGATGCTTTGCAAATTTAACATTACCTAAGCATAGCAACAAGCTATGCCATGCAAATTCAAAATGATCTAAGATGTTCTGGCATCAAGCCATATATATCAACCAAGGCAATGGTTACTGTATAAAAATGCAACAGTGGCCAAGCCAGTGGTTATGCTAACCATGACTTGAAATTGCAACAAAATGTTAGTGGACATGTTTTGGTTGATATCTAAATATTGTACATAATTTTATATTTGCATACCATAATCCTGTTGTTATGCATACGTAATCTTAAACTTGCATGGCATGGACCAGTTGCTATACTTAGCTGCGCCACTGTTACTGTTATGACCGGTTTAACCGCGCAAATAGAAGGTGCCTAATAACTTCTAAAGTAAACAATACACTCACCAGGCACTCCTCCCATGTAAAGTGGATGATTCACATTGGCTACAGTTGATCTACCATTTCCAGATTTTTTTACCGGAGCATTGGTATCTACTCTAAGAGTTAGAGAGTCACCCGATTTTTCAATAACAATCTTATGCCACTTATTGTTGCAAAGTGTCGCCGATCCCTTCGGTCTCCACGTGACTTGGACCCTACCACCACCGTTGTCTTGTCGTGCAACGACCTAGCAAAAGTAAGGGGAGGGGAATGTTAAAATAAAATTTAGCAAAACAAAGATTTTGTCGTGGTGACAAATTTAAGTATCGCTTTGAAAAACGTATTAACCATGGTGAGTGGTTATACCAGGCAGATTTGAAAAGAACTAGAGGAACCCACACAGAGTGAGACAATAAATACTGAAAAGAAGCACTATACATTCCAGTAGACCTAAAGGCCAAAGAGGACCTGAAGAGCGGTCTGCCGAAATGCGTAGGGCTTCTTTTTAGTATTTATCGCCTCACTCTGGGTGGGTTCCTATAGTTCTTTTCAGAACTGCCTGGTATAACCATTCACCATGGTTAATACGTTTTTCAAAGCGATACTAAAATTTAGTTAGTTTAAGGATATCAAACACAGGGTTGGGCAATACTGAAGTGAAGATATCATGATCATTATGCTAGGTTTTGTGTATTGATTAACAGTACTCGTAATCATCACTCCATTTTTTGGTGCGTTTTTTATTTCCAAGTGTCCCTTCCCTGGCAATTCGTCAGTTACCAACCCCGGTGAAACGATGTAAAAATAAAGTAAAAAGTTGAAAGGTTTTTAAAACTTGCATTTTAAAACTTGTAAAACTTTAAAATGGCTTTTAAAACTTGCAATTAACCTGCCTTGCATATGGCGTTTCATATTGAAAGGGGGAAAAAAGTTAATTTGTTTTCAATACAAATCATATGTTCAGGAGAATTTAAAGTATTATTTTCACACCAATCAATAATATAAAAATAGAATACTGCGTAGACAATGTTAAACAAGGTAAAAAGTTAAAATGTTGGTAACTGCCGTGACTGATCTCAAAGAATTTCAACGTTTCGAGCAAAGGACCTTCTTCAGAGAAAGAACACGTTTCTTTCTCCGAAGAAGGTCCTTTGCTCGAAACGTTAGAATTCTTTGAGATCAGTCACGGCAGTTACCAACATTTTAACTTTTTACCTTGTTTAACATTGTCTACGCAGTATTCTGTTTTTATATTATTGATTGGTGTGAAAATAATACTTTAAATTCTCCTGAACATATGATTTGTATTGAAAACAAATTAACTTTTTTCCCCCTTTCAATATGAAACGCCATATGCAAGGCAGGTTAATTGCAAGTTTTAAAAGCCAGGACCCCGTTGGAAAAAAACAACTCAGTTACCTGACCAACTACACACCCGTGGCCCCATTACATTTCAGTTGCGAGAACGTTTCCTAGAAAGGATGGCGTCAGCACTGAAGTTTGTTGGTCCTTCTGCTAGTGGCAGCGACCACCGACCTGTGGTTTTAACTAAATTGTTGGCGATTTACGAGTCCTTGTGCAAAATATTTTTTTCCAACATCTATGTACGTACAGAGTGTTTTCCTTTCATTGCACCATTGGTTATCGTTAATTATCGAACCAGGGGTTTCAGAAATGTTTTGAAATATCAAGCACCCGTTTGATTTTCAAGGGTCAAGGGATTACCTTAATGTCGCTTCGTTCCATAATACGGACCACTCCGGGGATATTTATGCGACATTTCATTGGGCGTTGATAACACAAGCCACCAATATTGATCAGTGGTACGATGAAAACGAGGACCCATAAATGACGCCGTTTTTTGCGCAGAAAGGAACTTCCATGGCGCCCTCTAGTAGTCCTGCACAATAAATATACATATATATTGTGCAGGAGTACTAGAGGACGTCTGTGAGATATATATGTATGTACATATATATCTCTCACAGACTACGCCAGACTCCCCCTATTAACTACGCAATTTTTCCCTCACAACAATTTGTAGAATCTATGTAGAATTTTGTAGCGACACGGGTCGTTTTCGCCAGTCCTTTCTGTCATAGTATGAACTGTGAAGTGTAATTCAGGTACATGTTTTGTTCTTTTCTGAAAAATCTTTACGGATGTATAAGGGTTAACATGACAGTTCATAACCCTCATGATCTAATCTCTTGCTTTGTCTTGGGGGCGTAGACCGGATGATAGCAGCAGGAAGAACTGATCCATCCATTAATGCGATTTTCGATGCACAGTCAAGTCGACGAATTTGTTTTAACAAACAAAAGTAAGTGACTAAGAATTAAGACGTCTCGACGTAATCTTAAAATCGTTATATAGCAAAAAGAACTCCGTAAAACCCTCGTAGCTTCATATTTGATAAATGATCATACCGGTTACCTTGGCCAGAACGTGGCAGAACTCCTTATATGGTTATATCAACTCTAAACTGACTCTAAGATATACATTTACCATATTTGGAGCTAGAGAAACCAACTTACCGCTCCGTTACTGAGCTCTACAACTAAGTAATCTCCATTTTTAGGTAAGTCCTCGTTAACAACGGCAAAGATTAATCCCGTCGGTTTCCGTGGCTTGATTTCAAGACTGAACAACTTTCTACGACCGACAGAGAATTTCTTTTCTGGAAGAAACAGAACCATTTCCAGGTAAAAGCTAACTTTCTGGAAACAACGACTACAGTTTACCATTACATGACGAGTAGAAAGTTATAAGGGTGACGCAAATGTATGATACGAAACGTCAGTATGTACACTTGTAAGTTTCGGTAGTTTTCTCATCCTTTTGGATGTTCACTTTTCAATCAACACGACCTGCGTGGCGCCGTACTTTTACATTACATGACTTGTGCTGGGAAGTCCCAAAAAAGACACTCTGCAATTCGATTGGTCCACGAACGGGACAGTATTTACCGTACCCGACTGCTCGGATCGGGAAAGTTTAAAATGTTTGTTATTGTTTTGGGGAAGTGGCGTAAAATGCCTTATGAATAACCATAGAGGGTAATACTACCTTAAGAACAACTATAGAAGGAAAGTAACCATGCAAAAACGAAGCTGCTGTTAAAATTACAAACTTTTCCAAGGCAAATGAGACATCCGCGAAAACTTTACGACACGAGGTAATACGTATGTAAGGGTTAATCAATGGTCACGGGTGTGATAAACGATTTAACATTAGCCTTATTTCGTTTGTCATATCTTTCTTGATTTGAATAATGAATGACAAATATTCATCGCTATGCAGACTTGCTCATGCAATGACTCCCCTTCTGCTTCCGTTTCTCTGTATTTCGGAGGGATTTTACACTTTTTTTTATGCGTCTTTTTTCTCTTTCAGTTGTTCAATAAAAATTTGGCTTTAATTAGAAAGGGTAGAAGACTAGTTTTTAGTGTTTGACTTACTCGCAATGAGATAATCGCCTTCTTTGGAAAAGAACACGCTCTTCTCTATTCCAACTTTGTAGCACTTGTGAACGTTATTGGATTTCTTTCCTTTAAGAGGGAATTCTCTGCCGTCGTGCCACTTCAGACGACGAATACAGGCCGAGATTGTAAACCGGGATTGGATCTAGAAATATGATTATAAAATAAGTTGCTTTTTACGCAAACTCTAATTGGTCCGTAGCCGTGTTTATATAAGAGTATTTAAAAACAAAATTTTCCCACCATGTTTAAAAATAAGTTTATTATTTCATAAAAGAAATTCCTACGATTCATTAAAAATTCGTGAGGAAAATACAAAAGAAAATCATAACTGTGTCGTGCCTTTATGTGCGATAAAGACACACGGGACTTTATATGTAAAGAACTTCATTTTTTTCGGGTTAGAAAACGTAAATTTCCAAACTTTCTACTAGAATTAGCGTATCAGGAAGTTCATTTTAGAAGACATCTAAAAAACTTGCAGTACGTGCTTTATCGGATCTAAAGCACTCGGCTATTGCCTCGCGTCTTAAATCCCGAGAAAACACTTCCGCTTTGTTTTTAAATATTACGTAAAATGGTTTTTAATATTTATACACTGCGATATTAACACTTGGGATGTTGAGAGATTTTGGAAAAGCTAAAAAACACTCGCCTTTGGCTCACGTTTTTGTCACGCTTTTCTCAAGTCTCACAACATCCCAAGTGTTTATATCACAGTATATAAACATTAAAAACCATTTTATATTTCTTAAATAGTTCATAAAATTATTACAAGGTTCATGGCATTGGGAAGTCTGAAAATGTAATATCATTCATGAGTGGGGGGGGGGGGATATTTTTCGTATCTGCTCGTTCCGACCGGGAAAGTGTAAAAGACCTACTAATCAAGCTGGTATACAGTTGTAACCATCGCTCTCCGTCTGAATCTCTGAAGCTCAATGATTGGAGCTCCTCACTAGTTATCAGAAGGTTACGGGTTGTACACGTGTAACCATCAGTCTTTATCTGAGTCTTCGAAGCTCAATGGTTGGAGCGTCTCACCAGTTATCAGAAGGTTACGGATTGTACACATGTGTAACCATCAGTCTTTATCTGAGTCTTTGAAGCTTAATGGTCGGAGCGTCTCACCAGTTATCAGAAGGTTACGAGTTTACACATGTGTAACCATCACTCTTTATAAGAGTCTTTGAAGCTCAATGGCTGGAGCGTCTCACCAGTTATCAGAAGGTTACGAGTTGTACACATGTGTAACCATCACTCTTTATAAGAGTCTTTGAAGCTCAATGGCTGGAGCGTCTCACCAGTTATCAGAAGGTTACGAGTTGTACACATGTGTAACCATCACTCTTTATCTGAGTCTTTGAAGCTCAATGGTTGGAGCGTCTCACCAGTCATCAGAAGGTTACGGGTTCGTTTGCAGTTGGGAGCTCAGAAATATCTTCTGGGGATTTGAGCAGGTAAAACGTTCGCGCATCGTCTTTAAATATGAAAGCCCTGCGCTAAATTCAAAGTTTCTAATTTAATATGTTGTATGGTAAATGAACGAAGGTGAAATTGCCAATTCAGGAATAGCTTCAGGAAATTGTCGGGGGGGAGGGCAAAGCCCAGTTTCCCAATATCTTCTACTCGGCTCTGCGAGACTTTTTATGAACTTGTGGCTGACTGGAAGCCAGAAATGTAAGCTAAGTGAGTTTCACACTTTTTTTCTTATTCAATGTCCCCAGGTGGTGAGTATTGAACTTCATTTCCATCGTGGTTTTGGTTAATAACTATTTCTGATAATTTAGTACCTAACCTGACCGAATGAAAATTCAATGTGCATGGTCCTCTCATACCTCGATCTATTATTGTTGTCATTACAAAAGTTGCAAAGAACTCTTCTAGAATGGCGTTAATAAACAGAAGACAAATGTAGCATCATTACGACGTACAGCAAACATGCTTTCCCTTTTTTTTTCACTGGCATTTTTTTTTTCATTTTGGTAAAGAAAGGTATTTAACTTGGTTGAAACTTAAAAAGACTTAAAGATTGTTGGCAGCTTGGTTTTGTTTTCACTTTTCCTTGACTATTGAATCATCAATCTCCTTTTCCTGTTGTTTGGCACAGCATCTCATCTGTGCCATCTTTTCGTTTGCGTTCATGTGCTGCGTTAGTCGAGGTTTTCGATCCAAAGATTTCCATACGTCTCTGTAATACAGTCAAACCCCTATTAAGCGGACACTTTTGGGACTTCGCCTAGGAGTCCACTTAAGTGAGGTGTCCGCTTAAAAGGGGTTGACTGAGAAGGGAATATGCATATGGTGACTATTTTTTTTTTTTATCTAAATACGTAGTTTGATTTCATCGTTAAAAAGGTACGTAAATGTAATACAGCACTGATTTAAAATAAGTTCATAGATATCTTCATGCATCACAAAAAACTAACTGAAAATATGATGAAAAGTGTGATCACTTAAAGGCTCGCGTAATCGAAAGATCCTCAAAATGTCAGCAACAATTAAGAAGAGCATTACAAAGTAGCTCAAGGCCAAGGTGTTCCGTGAACCTTGCTAGACGTTTGGCCATTTTCAGCGCGGGGCCGCTTGAGAGGTTATTTTGCTCACTGGGACTCAAGATAGGTGTCCACTTCCGCTTAAGAGAAGTATCTGCTTAAAATGCGTTATAACTACAGAGTTTTATCAAAGAAATGGCCTGTCCGCGTGGTGTCCGCTTAAGAGGGATGTCCGTTAATAGGGGTTAAACTGTACAAGCTCAAATTGTTAAAAAACTCTAAAAATAATTACCGGTACGTTTTTGGCCTCCTTGTCATATCCTCCAATATATAGGTATCTGATTCCATTAATTTCATTCGCCCCAGTCTTTGCTTTTCCTTTCACAACTTCGTTATTAACAGTCATGTTTGCTTTAATTTTATATCGATACACAGTAATCTGTTACAAAGAACAAGAGACAGTGGATACGATTGTTGAGCACATACTGTACCCATATACATACTTTCGTAATCCTTGTCAATGAATGTTCAGAATGTGGAACGGAAAACTGTCTTCAGCCTTTGATACTTTTAGATCCAGGGACGCTTCTACTAAGTCACAGTCATCTGAGCTGGGCTCAGCTCCCCCCCCCCTTCCACCTCCCATTCATCTGCGTATTCATATTAACGAGCTAACAAACGCCAATGCATGAATAAAAAATTCATTTCATACAAAACAACGGGAAAATCCCTCCCCAACAATATGAGATGGCACACTGTGTTTCAGTATCGCTTCAAGCGAATTAACGGCGACCATAGGCATACTAAGCTAGGGGGCCTGCAGCACCCCAAGGATTGGTCAGGCGATTTTTTTCGGGCAAATCTTGGGGATATGCCGCAGGAAACGCCATTTCGTGAACATAATTCGTCGATTTTTGGAGTAATCGACGTTTATAATGTAATTCGACAATTTGAAAAATTTGGGCATGAAGTTGATTTTTCCGGGCAAAAGATATCCCGGCCCCTTGATGAACTTCGCCCGTAGGCCTATGACAGCGACCAAGAAAATAGAATACGACCTATGTACAAGTGACAGTTTTCGTTCCTCACACCAACATGATATCTTGGAAATTAATTAATTATAATCATAAATATATTTTTTAAAATGTCCTCATCCCTAGCCAGTCAAGGGCTTAGTTGTTTTGGGCCTCTAGGTTTATAACTAGGTTGGGTCGTGCGTCAAGTCTTCTCTGCTAAGGACAACCACTAATACGCTTAAAACATGTTGTTAATTTAAACAACCTCTTTGACAACTTTTCGTCTCGTTCACCTAGTGTTTGGCACTTTTGGCACTCTGCTTTTTCATTTTATTGCCAAAATTAAGCGAAGAATGACCCCGAAAGTTAACCTAGTCAATTTTTCTTGTCTGACTGTTCTTCTATATCGTTTTTTTCCTGCCGGTGCTCTCGTGCATTTACCCGCTTTGTCCCAATTCGCAGAGAAGAGTCTCGTGCTAGATTAAACCAGGACATCATACCTTGACCCATTTTCCATTGTTGTAGGCTTCGGTTGTATGCATTAGTAGTGTTCCAGAACCAGTGTTGAAGCCGAAGTAAACTTTGCCATCTCTGAGGTAGCAAGCAATGAAGTCACCTTGCCTCTTGTCCGCAGTGTAGAAAAGGATGCCATGGCTTGCAAAAGTCTTGAATTCAAGCGACAAACCACCACTAAAACATAATCGGTTGGAAATAACTTTTGGTGTCACAGTTTCTCAGATCAAAATTTTATAACGACTGCGAAGGTGTAGTTTAACTGTGTTTAAGTGAACTTACAGCGTTTTAAAGTTGTTAGGTACTGAGAAGGAGGCATATCCCTTGTTTCCAAGGAATGCCATGGAGTCAGAATATTCAATTTTGGGGACACGACAACCATTAGCCTATAAAAGAACACGTATTGCAGAAAGGGTAAAGAAAAAATTCGGCAAAAGAAGCAATAATAGGTCTAGGAACAGGTTTCGTACACTATTGGTCCATCAAAATGCCCCGACTTTTCCATGACTTTCCATGACCATATTGACAAAAATCCATGGCCTAGAAAAGCTAGAAACAACGAACTGAGCTGAACAGGGGCTCCGTCAAACCAGGGGGGTTAGCTGGGACCCAGTTTCTGAATTGAAGTGCGCGGCCAAGCTATTAAAAATTAATGTTACGAGTATCGTAGATACGATTTTTGCGATAGTTTTCACATTCAATGGTGGCCCCAAGACACTGTGTGAGCAAAGAAAATTGAGATGGCATTATTCACTGATCCAGATGAAATCTAACTTTCCATGACTTTCCATGACTGACACGAATTTTCCAGATTTTCCAGACCTGGATTTTGAAATTTTGATTTTTTATGATTTTCCAAGTTTTCCGTGACCCGTACGAATCCTGTAAGAAGTTGACTAAAGAGCTGTTTTAAACGGGTGATTCTTCTTGCGATTTTTCTCATCCTGAAGCATGCGATTCAGTGCACAACTCACCAAAGTATTGTACGGTATAGCTTTGGACAAATGATCCGCAAGTCAATCCACTCGATCGCACTTGCCAGAATGTGAAAAATCGTAGCAAAAATCGCTCGTGTAAACAGCCCTTAACATAAAATTCATCGGTAAGTCTACGACAAACTATCGTTGCTTCATGGAAGCAGTGACACGTTAAGACAGGACACGATTGACTAAGAAACGACAGGATCTAAACCAAAACTGTCAAAACAACGTTTTAGTTCCTTCTGGTTTACCTGTGGTGTCGACCTTCGAGGCGTCGTCGTGGTTTCTGGAGTTGTAGTTGGCCGGGGAGTGGTCTCAGGAGTTGTACTGGTTTGTGGAGTGGTCTCAGGAGTTGTGGTTGGTTTGGAGGTGGTCTCAGGTGTTGTAGTTGGTTGGGAGGTGGTTTCAGGTGTTGTAGTTGGTTGGGAGGTGGTCTCAGGTGTTGTAGTTGGTTGGGAGGTGGTCTCAGGTGTTGTAGTTGGTTGGGAGGTGGTTTCAGGTGTTGTAGTTGGTTGGGAGGTGGTTTCAGGTGTTGTAGTTGGTTGGGAGGTGGTTTCAGGTGTTGTAGTTGGTTGGGAGGTAGTCTCAGGTGTTGTAGTTGGTTGGGAGGTGGTTTCAGGTGTTGTAGTTGGTTGGGAGGTGGTCTCAGGTGTTGTAGTTGGTTGGGAGGTGGTTTCAGGTGTTGTAGTTGGTTGGGAGGTAGTCTCAGGTGTTGTAGTTGGTTGGGAGGTGGTCTCAGGTGTTGTAGTTGGTTGGGAGGTGGTCTCAGGTGTTGTAGTTGGTTGGGAGGTGGTCTCAGGTGTTGTAGTTGGTTGGGAGGTGGTCTCAAGTGGTGTAGTTGGTTGGGTGCTGGTTTCGAGTATTTCAGACTCGGTTGTTGGTTGACGAGTGCTCTTAGGTGTTGTACTTGGTTGTTTGGTGGTCACAGGTGTGGTGGTTGGTTGGCGAGTGGTCTCAGGAGCTGTAATCAGTGGTTGAGTGGTTGTTTGGGTAGTGATCAGTGGTTCGGTGGTAGTTGTTAAAAGAACTAAAAAGACAAAATAGAAACAATATGGTAACATACATACTTACAAGTGAGATTTATTTCGCACCATCCTAACGATGATTTTAAGGTATTTATTAGAATTTAAACATTTAAACTAACCAAGGGCACAATTTTTGTCGTATAAAAATGAAATTGACAAAATCCGATTTACAAGATATATGTGGCAGCGAGCGGTCCGAATACGGAAATCTTGCAATTTGATTTGTTCATAAGCGGTCGGATATTTCCCTTATTACCCACTCAGGAGGGAATTTAAAAAAGACTTGCTTGTGTCAAATAAAAATTAATATTTTTGACAATATATTAAGTGAAAATGTATTACGAACAATAAGAAAAGGAAAAGTAAACATCCAGAGTGAAGTTGGTGAAGAAATCTTATATGGAATTACGACAGAATTGCAAGTCTTCATATGACGTTCTATATCTTTGTTACCACTACTCAATTATATTACAGTAAAGCCAAATAATAAACAACTTATTGATCTGAAGAGTATATTCGATAAAACATGGCATTTACACTCGACCGCTAACTGTAGAGTTGACATAATCCCAGCCGGATGGCCCAACGTTGTATTTTTCGCAACGGGTTCCGGTTGGGTCTTAAAAATATCTAGACACTCGAGATTTTCCTCCCACTTATTGATCTCTCTTGTTCAGTCTGTACTAGTGAAATATCTTAACTCTATTTTTGCACGGACCTCGACTCAATATCGGACCGTACTCAAAAATATCGGTCCGATATTCCACTAGTACAGACCTCACGGTCCGGTCAATAAGTAGTAAATATGGACCACCGTACACCCCCGACCACCCCCCCACAAGTTCCGATACTAGATCCTCAGCAATAACGAATCGCATGTGGGCGCCTTCATGTCTCTTGTGTAGATGATACTCATCTTTTTGCCACGTTTGGTCAATTCATGATATTCATCTCTTCAAGGTGTGAGACTGGGCTGAGCAATAAGTAAGACTCCAGTGAGTTAATCGGAATTAGTAATCGTAAGCAACGATTGTATTTCGGGAAGTGAGTCGACAGGGATAATCGCATACGCCAGGGTTAAGAGTGAATCGGCCTTAACACTCACTAAACGACTTTCAAACTTGAAACAAAAAGATCACCTTCGTCATCAGGTTTGTAAGTAATGTCCTCTTCGAAATATGGAACAATTCGTTCTCCGATGCTGACTCTGGACTTTGACGTGGCATCGGCAAAGTTGATAGGTCTGAAAATGAAAGCATTTATAAAGATTAACTAAAAATAATCTAGTCAAAAATCTAAAGTCCACCTGCTTTGAAATAAAAACTGTGGAAGGTGACTGTCCTTGCTGTTACTGAACTATTAAAGATTTTTAGAGATATTTCTTGACATGATGGAAATCATGCGGTACAAACGATTGCTTGGTTATGCTACCTTCCTTTATTTCATGTGTTGATAGCAAATTCTGTGCTAATTTTGTTTTGTGGGTTTACTTTCATGGGAGCAGGAAATTTATTCAATTACTTCAATTTAATTTTGTTAAATCTCATTCCCGATGATGACTACAAGGTAGTCGTAACGTCGATGGTAAAAATGTTTTCACTTTTTCGGAGTTTTCGTAGTTTTGTATTTCATTAAAATACTCAGTGGTTACCAAAACGTCTTGAATTTTACTAAGCTTCGTGACAAGTTACAAAAAGGAAGATAAAACACAATATTCTTGAATTGTTCTATGCACAGGTCAAAACGTAAATGTCCTAGTTTAATACTGTCATCCGCAACGGCAACTTTATTGTATATTTTAGCATCACGTATGACATGTTTGATTTAATAGCTGTATCAGACTGTTGAAACCAACACCTCGATACAGCTAGCACATCGTACGCTTGTCAGGCCTGGTTCTGTGCTGAAAACTGTGACAGTCTGTTGGGTTCTACGTGAGTATCAGTGGCCTACCGGGTCAAGGCCCGCACGAGACCTGCGTTCGCATTAAATATTGCAGGCAGACGTAGGCAGATGATCAATAACATTTCTTGTGGACTGCAATGAAAAATAACACTAGACCGATGAGGGGTGGCCCTTACTGGACCTCTAGGGAGAACAGTTCAGATAGCTGATAGAGATATTAAGTGTAAATAAAGGTACTTTACCTTTACCTAGAAGAAAAAATTTTAAAACAGTACATAAATTAGTATGTAATTGAGCTTTATGCCTGAAATCGAATTACATCGATCGGCACGCTCAACCAGCTATCCACATCGTCCATTAGTGCAACCAGTGATAAAACTTCCCGCCACGATTATCGGAGGGCAAGCAAAATTGTAAGGGAGATGATGCATATTGCACTCTCAGCATTATAACCATTAAACAATTTAAAACCTGTGTCCCCCATGTGGGCACACCACATGACAATTACATACTGGCTACCGTAGGGGTATCCGTATGCATATAGGCGAACGTATGTGCACAGACACACGCATACAAACATACACATATGTGCCCACCCACATGTTTATGCAGCCATTCCATCCACTCATTGCATATGCGCATCCATTCGTTTGTGTTTCAATTCATCCGTCCATCTGTTTTCGATTCATCCCTCTATTCCTCCCTCCATTCTTCCGTCCGTCCATCCGTCCGTCCGTCCATTCATCCATCCATTCGTCCCTTTTGCACACGCTGCCTGCCTTCACACACGCATATAGTTAGAAATGTAGGAATTGCCGGTACACTTGAATTTGAGTGACGAGAAATTAAAGAAAAATTCGCGTATCAACTCGTCTCATATCACCATAAATGAGAAGACGAGAAATGTTTAATAGTAAGAGGAACGTTCCAGCTCAGAATCCTTCGGATATTTTAAGGGTATATTAGTAACGAGCGTTTCTAGAATATTAGTGACTCCACGGACTGTCTAATTTTTTATCACATGAAATTTAGCTGATTCTTACTTCGACTCGCCCGACTGGACTAAAATAGGATCCTTCATTTGACCTTTTAATGATGGCAATCTTCTGGCCAAGGAGGAACTCGTTTTCTTCTGCCCACTTAAGCCACCAAATCTCATAACTGAATTGCCTACAAGTGGAAAATATGGATGTTTCATAGTCGCAAGTAAAATATATCTGCCCGATGGCTGTTTGCCAGTGAGAATAGTTTTGGAATAGATACAGAAATAACACAACTCCTACCTTGCCTTTCAGAATAAAGAACTGTGTAACCGATACGAATGGTGTGTTGAAGACAATCTGATGGACTAGCAGGTTTGGAAATACCTCTCTTTGACATTGTTAAATTAGCTCAAGCAGTTGTGGAGAAGTAAATAGGTGGTTTTCATGGGACCCACCCAGACGGACGGCAACTTCAAATTTCCGATATTTGACAGATCGAATAATTAATGGAAATACTTTTGTTTATAAGGATTTTCTGCCCACTGGGGAGTAATGGTATATCTATCATGTTTCAAGTTCGGTTTGGGTACAAAAAGAAACTTCGTTTTAAAGTAAAATGTTGAAGTACTAGGAGATTTATGGATACTTAGAAAAGTTACCTTACCACGAGCTTACGTCATTGTGGCATGACGTTGGATAAACAATAAGATTAAACTTCGTAAAACTTTGTTCCTCAGAAAAACGATTTCCGAAACCCAGACGGGGATCGAACCCACAACTTTCTGATGACTGGTGAGACGCTCTTACCATTGATTCACCAAGACTTTGGAGGAGATTACATGAGACTGGTACGAATTCTGACCATTACCGAAGCCAAAATATTCTGAATTGTTTACATGAGATCGGAGTGAATCTGAAGCCACGTTCCCGTAAATATTTCAGTCCGCATTCCGAGTTTTTGTTCCCAGCAATAATATTTTTCTTATTCATGGTCACGTCAATGGTTGATCTGGATAGATTTCGATTTTCGAGTTTTCATGAAGAAAATTTCAAAGCGGTCCGAGTTCGAAATGGTCTGAACTCATTTCGGTCGGTCAAGCAGCCGAAATGAGTTAGACCATTCCAAGCTTATTTTTTTAAACCGGTCTCATGTAAAATGTTTGGGGAGCGGTTTTAAGTCATGCTGGTCAATTGAACTCTAAAAAGACTGGAACGATACCTGCAAACTGTATTTTGAAGCCAACTCATCCCAGTCCCCTACGCGATAAAACACGCAACCTATTGTTAAAAACCTCACCCAAATTTAAATTTTTTGACAGTATTCTTTTTTATCCTTAGTAAGCAGACGACAATGTAGGTAGGATTGCATATTTGTCAGAATTAACTGTCAATGAAAGGTAAAGGTTCAATACAACTTTTCCCCACGCGTGTTTTTGACCTACATGGCTGCCGCCATGTCGGCTTCATTCAATCGTGAGGCCTGGTACAACGAGATATCGTTCCAGTCTTTTTAGAGTTCAATATGCTGGTCTGACTTTGTACCGGTCTCATGTAATCAGCCCTTCAGATGGCAAGCAAAGTCGTAGGTTCAATATATGTGCCGCCAATGCAGTACCATTCTGGTGCTCAGAAATCGTATGTCTACAGATATGAGCTCGACAAACGGCCACATATTTATGTCGAAGATTAAGCTTCAGGTTAGGGAAATTTAATGAATGCCATTAAGTAAAATATTCCCTTTGTTCTCTTTAAATGGCAAAGTTTACGTTTGGCGTTGGCAAACCGATCGGCCTCTATCACAATTTGTATTTTTAGTTTTACTCAGTTTTCTAATTCTTTGGATCCGAGGGGCCAAAATTTATCGTCGTTATTCAGGAAGATCCGGCAGTCTTACCATTGACTGAAAAGTTAATACCAAGGACGTACTTTCTCCTCGGCGTTATTTCAAGACCTCTAGATGAGGTGTGACTAAGGATCGAACGTAGATCTCTTAACTTAGAGTTAAGTATGGTGGGGGTACAAGAGCAGTTTAGCGGACGGACCTGGCCGCTGACCTTTGCAGTCGGCTCAACAACAAATATTATGACCTTTCCGTGGGAAATTAAAATGCAGCCGTGACGACATTCGAACGTGAAATGGTCTTAGTCAACAAAGATATCAATTCATAAAAAATAAAGAAACTTTACAGTACTATTCTACAACCAATACTAACCCTAACCCTAACCAAAACCCTAAGTCTAAGCCTAACCCTAACCCTAATTGTGCTTGGATATATTATGCCGGGATAATTTCGAGCATAATAGGGTTTCAGGAGCATAGTATGCACTTTCGGGCATTGTCGGCATAATAGGCCGTTTTCGAGCATTAATTTTTGAAAATAATGCCAAAGCCTTTGGGCTAGAGTCCAGAGAACGAGAAAAAATTGGAAAGAGAGGGAGTTCGGGCTGGGCCGCCAGGGTCCCGGGCACTAATAAAACAAAGATGGCGGAACATGATTTACATGAACATGAATGCCATGAAGCAGACTTCCAGTTGTTAGTTATTTGGTAGCTTAAATTAAGGTGTTACCACTTGCTAGTTACCAGATTCAATTACATGTGTTATGGTCTTATGTGTGGCTCATTTTTTCATGTTTGAGTATTTTTGACCTCGGATGTACGACTTTTTGTACCTATCGGAATTGAATTTTCCTCGAGCATAATTCGAGCATAACAGTTTGTTTCACGAGCACAATAGGTTGTTTTAACGAGCACTGGCTCCGGGCATAATAGCCATATTTTCGAGCATAATATATCCAAGCCCAACCCTAATCCTAACCCTAACTAAATACATGTCAATATAATATTTTTAATAAACCCATTTTTCCTTGGATTGTGTCTCTTAAAATTTTCCTGCCAAATCTCATTTTACTTGACTATTGAGTCAGGAATATGCTGGTCAGCATCCAGGCACGTCCGCTAAACTACACTCTAGCCGTGGGCAATACTTTACTCACGCAAAAGTTGAAAATCTCCATGTTAAGGAGAGATATTACCAAGCGCAGCTGTGATTCGAATCCACGGCCGTTCGTCTCAGACTTAGACTTCAGTATTATGAGCTAAACTGTATTTCCATACCTGTTTTAAAGGTCGCTGAGGGATTTTTGAGTTTGTATGTAGCGACAACAATGTTGTCGACCAGAACTTTAATCATTCCGTTTTTCCTGCGAAGTACGACTGAATGCCACTTCCCATCATTTAATTTTGGCTTTGGACTAACTTCCCGCCGTCGTCGAGAGCTGCTGTCTTCGCCAAATACTTCACCACCAAAAACTCCCTGAATTTTTATCTTGCCTCCTTCAATGCCAATGGTAATATGTTCCCCTTCCTTAAAAATACAGAATACCATTATGTATAGGATAAATACCGAGAACGGAGGCCTTAAGCCAGGCCTTACCCCCTTTAAGGATATATATATATATATATAAAGCAAAACCAAAAGTGTATCATACAAGAAACACAGTTGACGATTGGTTTGAGAGTGCTCGATACCATGTAGGTAGAGCGAAATAACTTTAATAAAGTTAGAAGAGCGTTTGCTACTCGGAGTTTCACGTGTCTACAACACGATCATCAGGCAACTGACAGAATTGATGATCGTGTTGTAGACACGTGAAACTCCGAGTAGCAAACGCTCTTCTAACTTTATTAAAGTTATATATATATATATATATATAATATACATAAGTAAATACAGAAGACAAAATTTTGCTGTCGCTACTCTGAGTTTCACGCACTCAGGCGATCATCAGACAACAATATATACAGTATATATGTATATATGTATATAAACATCATAAAGAAACTTTATTAAAATACGTTTCGGGGCACTGCCCCTTCCTCAGGTTTTTCATGATGTTCATAAAATTTTTTTAAAAACTTTGAGAGAGGAGCTCGTGATGTTATATATAGATAGACAGACAGACAGACAGAAAGATAGATAGATAGATAGAAAGATAGATAGATAGATAGATAGATAGGTAGGTAGGTAGGTGGCTAGGTAGTTAGCAAGGAAGATAGATTTATAGACTGGAGTAAAAGACAAAAAGATAGATAAACAGACAGGTAGATAGACAGAATTTGAATAATTTATATAAATTTCAATAAATCGAACAGATCTGAAGATTGGATAATTTAAACAGATTGGACCGGTACTCGTGTAACACACGACTTTGATCTTATGCCACGAAACATCCCCTAGGTTTCCAAGTGACCATATATTTTTTACTGTCGTCTGGACTTCCTTGTTGGTACCCCTTTTCCTCACGATATGAAATGAAATCCGCGAGTGACGGGCAAGTCGGTGTACTAAAGAAATAGAACGCACTGACCAAACAAGAGAAGCTTATAAAAATTAGCCGGTAAGGAACGCCAACAAGAAATCCATGATGTCAAGGCAAAATGCCCTGTTCTAGACCATCAAACTGCACATTCACGTAACGTATCATTCAAGTACTTTGCCAATCAAATGCAACGAGACAAAAGGCAAAACAAAAGTATTTACATACCTCATTTTCAAGGTTGTACAGCAGGCTATCGTTTTCAAAAGTCTGAAACGCAAATCCTATTTGAGATTCAGAGCTGAACTCAGCGTCTTCCACATTAAGAGTAATATCACCATCGTTGAACGATGCTCTAGAGCCAATGTCGACGTCGCATCCAGCATTAACGTTCATGTAATCCCAAGTGCGGAATGAGTTTTCCTTGTTATTTGAAAATATCGATTTTATACAACCGATAAATCCAGGTGTGGTAATTCTATAACAGATTAAATAAAATAGTTAAATACGACATGGTAGCTTTAGACATGTCTAATATCAGTATATCAGTTATATCAGCACATAGTTTGTTAGTCTGTGTTTGTCGGTCTTTCTGTCGGCCTTTCTGTTGGTCTGTCTGTCTGTTAGTCTGTCTCGTCATTAGTCAGCCAGTTTCGATTCGAAAGCAGCCTAAGCAATACCCATAACACTGTTATCATCATTATGTCATCGAAAAGGAAAAAATGCCGTAATTTTTGAATACTTTTAACTTAAGTTATTTTTTTAATTGTTAGTAGTAGAAACTTACTAGTCGCCTAATGTAAATGCTACGACCTGATTGGCCACTCAACTGGACATCTAATTCTTTATAGATATCGAGCAGCCGCGAGTACCCAATCAAGCATAGTTTTTAAGCAATAAACAATGCATACATCTTGTGCTATGAAAGAAGTTTAAAAATCGTGGTAAAATGAATCAGTTAATTCTAAAACAATTAGATTATTCGTTCTCAATTTCCATGACCTCGAATTAGTTCTTGTCAAATATCACGATACAGAATTTTGAGCTCATAACTTACTAGTTAATTAGAATCTGGATTGGCTTCTCCAGATTACTATTCATGGATTTTAAGAATGGTTCGAGAGTAACTGAAATATTGATTTTAACGCGAAATACACTACTTGGTTATAACACAGATGGCGTTTTTGGTTCAAATAAAGTTGAGAAATATAGCACATAGAAATTAGTGAGGTCGGTTGTGGGAACACTGGCTCGTTTCAATTGGACCAAAAAGTACAGAAGTTTAGTAGTATACAATATGGGGATTTGAGCACACTTTGAATTTTGGCTATTTTTGGTAATTCTCACAGTATCCCCCCCACTGTAGAAATGACCCATTTTGGTTAATTTTTGATTTTTTCCGAAAAACAGTTAAAAGTTTTTGTCGAAATCTCATAGGGGTATGAGCACAGTTTCACCACCCCCAAAAACCATGTACCCCCCCCCTTTTTCGGTATTTTTTTATTTTTTCGAAAACAGTTAAATGTTTTTGTCAAAATCTCTAGGGCTTTATTTATGGTGACTCAGGTGGATTATACTTATGGACACACCCCCATATTGTATACCAGCTTAGCTGCTACTCTTAACTGCTAAATATCTTTATATCCAGCAATAAATTTTTTTACAAGTTCAAATGAATATAATGTAGTTGCAACTTTAAGTTCTAATAATGGATAACTATCACGTTCAATTTCTAATCCAATTTCTGCTATAAATTTTTCTATCATATATAAAATGTTTTTCAATGCAAAATCATTGTCAATTTCATCCTCTTCTTCTATAAGTTTTTTACATTCTCTATAAATTCTTTTATATATATATCCGTACTTGTCAAGTTTTTCCATGTAATATATTACAAGGAAGATTTAATACTTTTATAATTTCCATTATGTACATTCTATCCATATAAGTTGACGTGGTTGTCATGAAAAGCTCATTATCGACGTTTAATAAATTATTTAAGCTCAGCAGCAACCCAAGGCGGGTCATTAATATGAAGTTTAACTTCTTTGATCGGCACCATAGTATCAAGACCAGTTTTAATAAGATCGACGAGTAAGTGGACCTTTTCTTCACAGGACGGAACAGATTCAATAATGGGTCAATCGATTGAGCTTAGCTATCTACCTAATTCAATTTTCCATCTCGATCGGGTATCCCTCGTTTTTGCCAGCCTTCGACTGCAAGTAATACAATTTCTTTCTTTCGAATACAAGGTCACAACATTGTGATCGGACAAGCCGAAAAGAGGATGAACAACAACAGAGTCTTTGGAATAAAACGGAAACAAATTGGTCAGAATTAAATCCAAGATTGGGTCTTTTCTAGCGGGAAAAAAGCTTAAACATGTAGAGGGTAATACGTACATTTTTTGGAATCCCAATGACCTTTTAACTCCTCCGAAATAGGCTCCTTTCTGGTTCGATCCCGGTAACTTCATCTCAATCTTCACCTTTTCGTCGTCTACTATTAGTAGTATGTGGTCAACACTTGTTTGCAATAAGATCTTATGGTCCTTGTTATCGTTGTAGCGTTTCTTCGTGAATCTTGATTGCGATTCAGTTGTCGAGATGTTATACCTAGAAATAATTGTTTTATAATTTGTTTAGCAGATGTCCAATTAAGCTGTTCGATTTGATCGTACTTTAGTCGACCGATTGAACATGTTATTCAATGTCAGATTCATTAAGGGCAAGATCCATAAGAGGCTACTCTTAATTTAAGAGGCATTGATCAATGACTTCGTCGCAAATCTCTCAGATTACATTGAAAACATCCTGATATACAGAAATTTCGCATTTTCCGAAGGTTAATCCCCGATAAGGATATAAAGATATCACTAAAAAGTCTACCACACCATCTTCGGAGTTTACAGCAATACCTGGGTACATAGCACTTCGGGGTTTTTCCAAGCCACTTTGAATTAATTTCCTTGGGTTACCTACGCCTGCGTTTCTGTGATCGGGATAATCTTACTGAGCACAAGTATCGAAGACCATACGCGCATCATTCACCCAGCTCCCACTTTTCATGCTAAGATAGTTTGTCAATACATTCATAATTCTACTCTGTACATTAGGCCTCAAAAATTAAGTGTTTTCTGATCACAATATCCTTCGCAAAAATCGTATCGCACGAACCATCACTAATTTAACAATCTTTGACGTTAAAATTAGCCTTCATTGTTTGACTTTTTGATTTTTTAACTATAACAAACAGTTGTGTTCTTGGTCTGAGCTCATCTACCCTGACCTCACGTTTCTTCTAATCCCAACTGACAAATGATCTGTTTAGGGATAAATGACCTCTACTGGAAACTGAAATTTACCCAAACCCAAATTCTAATATTAACTCGAATTCTACGTCTAATCCTACGTCTAATTCTATGTCTAATCCTACGCCTAATCCTAATATTAATACCAACCCTAATCCAAACCTTCATCCTAACTCTAACCCTGATTCTAACCGTTATGTTAACCCTAACATTTTTGGCTACATGGGTTATTCAGTCCAATTATCAGGAAAAGGGTATTTATGCCCCAAAGACACTGGTAACTGAGTTCTAGCTGATCGGAGGTCAGTCAGTCCAAAGGTCATTGATCCATAGGAAACTGGCACAAATTTATCGTTAACTCTGAGCATCTACAAACACCTCACCTTAATCCAATGGTACCATTCACCATCTCAATCAGAAGATAAGATTTTGCATACTGTTCTCCTTTAAGCTTCGCAAATAAAATTAATCCATTGTTCGAAGCGGATCTTATTATAAAAGAAGACTCATCATAAGGTAACGGATCGAAGTTTCCAACGTAGTTGAAACCGTCTCCGAAGAAATACTTTTCCTTCTCTTTATACGCGTTCTTTTTTTTTTGCTCTTCGGTTAATGTGGCAGGTTTCAGCTGTCTCGGGGGAACAGTGTAGTTCTGAAAGACAAAGGAACAGAAGTGCTTGGACAATTTTTTCTGGCATGTTATATTACTAGATATTCTATAATCGTTGAGAAACGAATTGTGCGAGATTTTTATAAAAATCGTAGCGGATAAAGCCAGTCTGGAAGGAATGAGCCAGAGTTGTAAAGAAAAGAGGACTTCAAACACTCGTCACTGATTCATTATGAAAAGGATAGTCATGACCATATTCCATTTTAAATATGATAAAGGAACACTGGCTGTTCTCGCCAAACTTCTTGTCGGTTTTTGAAGCTCAGACAACAATTTTCAATTAGCCGCCGAATCAGCGCAGAGATTTCCTCGGTGGAAATATTTCCGATATTGGACGCTTCCTAAAGAAACTACTACGATGAAATGATGAAATAATTACTGGTAAATCATACGAAGTTAGATCTATTGATATCTTAAGACAATTAAATTGGCAACCATAGGTGGAGAGAAGGAATGACAACAAAGCTATATTTATGTACAAAATAAGAAAAGGAGAATACCTGGAACGTATTTCTAACACTTTTAAAGTCGCAAATAATCAAACATATGGCTTACGTAATAATAATTTTGACTATGCCTTAGATAAGCCTAAAAGAAATCTCCTTAAAAAACTATTATTTATTCGGGTGTTAAAACGTGGAATGAGGTACCAAGATCTTTTAAGGCTAGCAACATCTCCCAAGGGCATTTTAGGGGTCCCCTTAGACACAGATGGCCTCATGGACAACTGTAAAGTTTATAAATGTTTATAAAGTGATATTGATAATGTGCGTATAGTTAACGTAATCTTCCTTATCGTTGCTGCATTATAGTCTTATTCTAATAAATTAATATTTACGTTATTACACTGGCGGTCAAAAAGAATCGATCATGTTAAGGATTATGTTACTTTCTGCTTACATAGGCAGACAAGAAGCACATCGTACATCAATAGCCTTCAGGGTTATAGTAATGAATGTTTTGGATAGATTGAGTTGTGTCCCATAATATTTGTAGACACATTGTGTTTTTAAAGTATTTTATAGCATACGCTAAATGAATTTCAAGCCTTACAAGAAAGGATCGTTGGCCTGTCAGAAATTGGAAGATACGGAGTAATGGGTCAAAAGAGAAGAATCAGTTGGAAGAGGGCATAACTGTTATAGAATGGCCACCACAGTCACCCGATCTCAACCCTATTGAGAATCTATTGGACCAACTTTAGACAGTGGTCCAAGAGCAAAACCCCACGAATGTCACGGAACTTTGGACTGCTGTAAGAGTTGCATGGCAAGGCTTTCCTTTAAATAAGCTAATTATTTTAATAAATAGCATGCCTCGAAGGTGTAAAGCAATGATCAAAGATCGTGGAGGAGCCACTAAATATTAAGATTTGTTTTCTGTTTGCTTTCTGTGTAATTACTTCTCATGATAAGATTTGTTACAATGTTTATGGTGTCACCATCTTTAGCTTCTGTGTGATTGATTCTTTTTGACCGCCAGTGTATTTTTACGGCTCCTTGGAAAACAGACTTAAATACAGCCTGAAGGACTACCGTATTTGTAAATAAGATTAAATAAATAAATAAATAACTAAATAACTAAACAACTAAATAAATAAATAAATATCAGAAGAGTTGTACGTATGTGTAAGCCAAAACGCACGATAATACACTGTTATTTCTACTTCTGTAGCTCACGCTGAAATTTTTGTTCTTCGCCGTCGCACAAGCCGATGATGCCAGTTTTGGTGTCGCAGCGCCAAATCAATACCATTGGTATCATAAGCTCCCACCTTCTGGAATGCCATCACTATTGAGACTACTATGACAAATTATGGAAACACGGCTCATTATAATCTTCGAAAACACTTGACCGGATTATGTTGCACCTGCGCGCTTAAAAATGGCTCACCTTAGTGTCATACAAGCCAATTTTTCGTGCATTGATGTACAAGTCGTAGAAGCCACCAACCAAACTGGTGTCCTTCAAACCGTCAGGTAATGCAAAATAAGCAGGTGGAGCACCGACAAAAAGTATAGAGTCATTCCGTTCGATGGTAAACGTTGAACTGCTTGAAGGAAGCTCATCTGTCACGCTCGCTGTACCATTTACTGTGAGATCTATACTCGTCCCAGTTCTAACGAACAAAACAGACAGATAATACGATGTATATTAAGCATTTGGTGGGTTGGTGTATGTAGGTAATGAGTGCAAATGCTTCTTAAGCTAAAAACCTCAAAAAATAATGTTTCTTACATTATTGCTTGATAATCTGCTCAAGAATCTCCAAGGATCAGATGAATGACTATTATTATACACTCAAATTTCATTCTTGTTTCTAATTGGTCAACATTCACCAGTTAATTCTCAATGTCCGGACGTCGTGACATCATTTTCGCAGAATATCGTGAATTATTCGACGGAGTTGTCCAAAAAAAATTATTGGATGCTGATGACGTAACCACCTCAAGGCCGCGAAAATTACAAAACAGCAAAAAATGGCCTGTAGCAGTTTGGAACCGTTAATCGCACAAGTCTTTTTACTGCAAATCTTTTCTTGCATCTATGGCTGTTTTGAATGTATGATAAAACAATTCTTGGACTCGGCTTACGCGTATCCAGAATTATCCAATAATTGTTTAAGATCAATAGTTTATTGACGCAAATACTTGACATGCTGAAATTTATAGACCTTAGGGGTACACACGTGACTATAATTACGAACAGTTAGAATGTAAATTTGGGTTATAGAGATTTAACACTCCAAGCAAGTTACCCGTCTTAAGTAGGGTCAATGTGGATCTCTCCTCGAAAACTAAAATTATGTATTTGGTTCACCACATCAAGTGGGTATCTCCCGAAACTAAAACTGTACTATTTTCGTAGAAAAGCCAGTACCTTGTTCCCTTGTCTTTTCGCAAAGTAGTACCTCCAAACTTTTCTATTACGCCCAGAATTGTCTACGCAGCACCCCGTTTTTTGATTTACTTGTACGCATATCTGATTCAATTAAGATTATCTTCGGTGAAGCGAAAACGGTAAAACCGAGAGCCAATTGCACGACCGATGACTACCGAATTAAATTTCCATTTCCATGAAGAATATCTCACACGTACATACAAAACGTTATTTGTACGATATAGGATTGTCTGCTGTACGTGTTGCAGTTACCTGTTTCTTTAGATTTTATAAGTTGTCACGGTTTGGAAAAGGAATTTGAATTTGAATTATACGGTCAGAAGTTTTCTGGGATCCTGGATACTTTTACAAAACTAGTTTAATCACGCAGTTAAATTTAAGCGTCATTGAGTAAAGTGACCGATGAAATGGCGCCTCGACGAGAGCATGCAAACCCGCCCAGAGTCTGGGTGGGGACCTGGGCAAAATGAAAATGTAGGGGCCTCCTTTACAAAAATTATTTTGGTTGATATTGCGCTTGACAATAGCACTTTCATCCGGTTTTTTACTGCAGAGCCTGAAGATAACTATTCGCGTGAAGACCTGCGTGTCCTGCCCTGGCTCAGTGTTCGATGAATAAATAAACAGCGTGGATTCGATAAAAGTAGGGAATCTTATTTAGTTATTTGATTTTCCATTGAAACATAAAGGAAATCAGTACGCTGAGGGAGCCAAAAGGAGCCTCTCTCGAGCTAGTGCCCGGGGACCCTCTTGCACTTGTGGCCTGAGGCCCTTCTTGAGGTTGGGGCTCGGGGTAAACTGCCCCAGTTGCCCCGCCCTCTGGGCGGCGACCGAAAGATTCTAAAATGCGGAAAGATGATCTCGAATCAAAGGTTCCAGACGCTTTTTGTGAAATGAAAGTAACACTTACTTTTTAAGTTGAACTTTGGTCCAACCATTCTGGTTCACTCGTGAGTTCTTATTAACGACTTTTCTTTTGTCAGGCCCATTGGCGTAGACAACCTGCAGGTATCCATCGTCGATTTCAAAAGCCATGTACTCCTCTGAGTTGCCAAGGAATAGAAGCAGGGCATTCGACTGAGCTGACTTGAAATCGAAACTGACTCGGGTACGTATCGATGGTCCATACGCCACTTCTGGAATCTTCAACTCTGCAGATGTTGTTCTGTCATATTCAGCGGCTACCCCCGCTAAATTCCTGATCTTTTCTCGTCCTCTTTCGATGTTAAACCGAATACGCATAATGCGATCTACAACTTCAGTTTGAATTATTTCCTCAATTTCGTCATGTTTTTTTGTCACATTCTCAACCCCAGTTTCTATATCGTTAATATTTTGGTTGTTGCCGTCCACCAATTCTTCGGTGTAGGTCAAAAGGTTCGAGATATTATCATAACCTTCTTCGAGACGTTTTAGGCTGGGAATCTGCAGGACAAAATATAAAAACAACAACAAATACTGTAGTACAAACAAGTAGATTGTTTTTTTGCTTCCTACCGTTTCACTTAAATATGCTACTGAAACAATCCTGCATTGAGGAGGGTCAAGACTAATAACTGAAATCTGTTGATTTATTTATAACGTTTAAATATCTAACGATATTATTAACAGTGAGAGACTGTGTTTAAGAAGTTTGTTTGGGCTGTTTTAGGAATATACAGTGTCAGTTATTACTCCGCGAATGATAGTAAATAATTATTGGATGAGGCCTTTTAGACACTAAGAATTATCAAGATCGAAGACTGTGTTATCAGCTGGATTAGCTAATAACTAAACCATGGGTATGCAACGTGCGGCCCGCGATATCTTGCAGGTCGAAAAAAACCCTTTCTGTATCAAAAATTACAACCTTTTATCAGTAATAAAGGTCAGCATCGAACTTTTCCAGAAACGATGTTTGCACCCTAACTAGTTTAATTCAGAGCTAGAAGCTTTAAGGCTATTAGAACATATAAACTCATAAATGGCACCTTCGAAATAAAACAATCGATCTTACGGAGAGAAATGGGCGACAAAGGTAAGACAGAATACTGCAGGGAACCTCCTTAAATGAGTGTCCTTTAACTCGGCCATTTACCTACTCAATCACCAATGACGAAATTTATTACTCCTCTCTCTCTCTCTCTCTCTCTCTCTCTCTCTCTCTCTCTCTCTCACACACACTCACTTTCTTTTCTTCATTCACTAATCCACAATGTCGCACTCCAGTAACACACTCATTCACCCACCAACCCGTCCACACACCCATTGACCCGTCCACACACCCATTGACCCGTCCACACACCCATTGGCCCGTCCACACACACATCGACCCGTCCATACACCCATCAACCCGTCCACCCACCCACCCACCACTCAATCGCTCACCCATTGACTCACCCATTCATTAAACCCACTCACTCACTTACACATATACCGACTGATTAAAACTTGACCATAATCTGACTTGTAAATACGTGGAGGTGGCGGAAGTGATCTGTCCAGTCATTTACCTTGATTTTATCGACAACGGATTTCGCTTCGTCCGACTCATTTTTCGCTACTTCAGCTTTCCTCTTAACTTCTACAACTCCTTTCCCTGTACCAAAAAGAAAAGGACAAACGCTTAAACTTGAGGAATAAAAACCTGAATTGCAAAAACCTTAGAAAGCAGAGCCAGCTGACAATTTGAAAAATACAAATTAAAGCAACGTTCGAAGAGGAACATCTTGAAAACTCGTCAAATAAAACCGAAGTTGGCCAATTCATGAAATATTCTGTTCATGTTACCCTGAAGATGATTCTGATATAGCCGGAATATTACCAATTATTATTCGTCTTGGTTTTAATTCATATCTTGAGTTTTCAAGATGTTCTTCTTTGGACGTTGTTTTATTATGTATGTATGTTTTATTATGTAAAAACCTTAAAAGTATGTAAAATAACATTATCCATTCCGGACAAAGAGATGATTGAACACAGTTGAGTTGAACACAGATGAGTTCAACATGAGTTGAACACAGATTTTAGTGGGGCAGAAATTGCAAACGTGATTGGAAAGATAAAGTAGACACTTTTTATTTTTTTTAAGCAATGAGTAGAATTCTTAACCCTTTTAGAGTTCTGCATTTTTTCTGAAATAGTTTTTTTTATCAAATGAATTAGTTAATAACTTTTTTTTTAATAAATTAGTTTAAAGTTAAAAGAATTACTAACAGTTGATAACGTTTTACAGCAGTACAGGCACAACAACATAAACCATCAGAGATTCATGATACAACTTTGTTGCCAAACTCTTCCTGCAAGCGAATTGAAGTGGGACTTTTACCTGCCGTACCACTGATATTAACTGTTCATTTCTGAAAGGCAGTGAGTGATGAAATTACCAGGTATTACAACACGTACCTTGATATTTAAACTTGCCACACTACGACTGGATAAGTCACGAGTGGTCGACTTGTTTCACTTTCAGGGATTTAAATCCAAATAAAAATTCTGATTCGACAAAATGATAGCGAGACAATCACGTGATTCAAAGTAATAATTTCTTGGCGATTTCTCGATAAGTCACAATTCGAAATCTCACCGATAAATTTTTACGAACTGCTAGTTTTAAAATTCCTTACCAAAGCAGGAACCAGTCGTCGCCACAGTGCTTCTTGAAGTAGAGTATATAAAAAAACTAAGAAAAGACTTTTGGAAAATCTACCTGATACCGATCACGGTCACCATTGAAACATCCTCGTTCAAAATTCAATGACCTTATCCAGAAGTATTCCTACAGCCTTCATTAGACACAGGTGGAATCACATAACGGTTCTAATACACATACCAATAGTTTCTGTCAAGTTGTCAAACTTCGTGAAAGGTTTCTTCACTTCGGCCAACGTTTTGTTTGCATTCTGGAAGTTATTACGTATCTTCTTGATTAAATCTTCCAGTCTCTTTAACCAGTCTTCCAGTTCTGGAATCTTTTTGCTTGTTTTCTTGGCATCTTCGTCTAGAGACGTGCTTCTGTTCTTAGAAACTATGGCATTTAATCCCAATCCTGTACTCTATGTCAATGAATAAGAATATACAACCGTCACACACGTCTCCTTGGTTAATAAGTAATATTAGTGTGGGCAAAAAGGAAAAAGTAAAAGAAGTACTACAATTAATGAAGTGCAAACGTAAGGTAACTGAATTTTCTATTAGCGATAACGTAAGGGTGCTCCATTCATTGTTGACTTAGGTTAACATTTGATTAGGAGAAATCCCCAGTGTGCCTTCTAATAAATCTGCCCCTGGCCCCTCATCACCCTTGGCAACCTTTAGGTTCTTTGGAATCGAGAAGGTTTCTATTCGTAAACAACATAAATCGTTACCATTTCTAAAGCTTTTCCGCCGTTGTTGTCAGCCTCTCTAGCATATTCAAGAACTTTCTTAATAGTATCCGCTACTTTTGTGTACGCATTCACAGCGTCTATGGCCTTTTTAGCAAACTTCTGCGGATCGCTGAGGAGGCTTTGCAAATAGTCAGACAAGTTCTTCAGGTTGTAGGCGTGAATCGTTGCATTATTCACCAATTTCTGCAACTCGTCGTTCTCTTTGGAAAGATTAGCAATATTCTCGTCAATGAACTTTAGAAGCAAATAGATGTCACTGCTGTTTCCAGAATAATTCTGTGAATTTAAAACATTCAAAACAGTCAGATTTCAGCTAGTAACATTCAGAAATTTCTCCAACCTCGACAATCATATATCAAATTCATAATTACCTAAACCTCAGGTAATAAGACACTTATTTACCTCGATGCTTTGCCCCTCAGTGAATCTCTGGTTTATTTCCTGAGGTTGAGTTAACCGAGTTTTACTTGTCTAGACCTGGCTCAAAGACTGCGCACTGTAATCAACATGCCATACACGAGAAGGGGTTGTTGAAATGATATCGAAACACTCAGAATATTGGGTCAAGTGCCGTTTAGTTAATTAGGCAATCGCAGGCTCAACTAACCTATCCCCAACCCACGCAGCAACCTGCTCCAATCACCTCATTTGCTCACTTTGTGATAACTCCCTCCCGCCTTCGTCTTATTATCTGATAAGATTTTTTTTTCCATTCTGTAATTTTCTTGAAACTTACGATCTTCCATAGATATTTACTTCAATTTACAACCACTTTTCCCACCATAGTCCACAGTGTGTATGGAAAAAACGAAACACGAATAAAATTTGATTAGTATTCTTTAAAATCACCGACTGTCGTGATTTGAAAGCTGCCAAAACTCCTCAGTTATGGTAGTCTGAAAAAAAAGCAATTGCTTATACTCAGGGAGAAACAAGAACGGAAAAGTAGTTCCACCACATTCAAATTGCCACAATGGATGATTATTGAAAAGAATACCGATGATATCTTTGTTGTTCTGCGTTTTTTTGACACACACTGTAGTTCGCATTGAATTGCAAGGAACCTAAGCACCGAGAATTTGCCAATACTTCTAAACAAACCTGAAACTTTATCTTGTTCAAGATATCCTTTGCTTCCTGTAAGTTGGTTTGAGCTTCCACTAGACCATCGTCAACAACCTCCTTCTTGGCTTTCGCTTTCTCGATAATAAACTAAAAATTAAAAATGCCGAACAACAATGAATCCACTTCGGCTAAAGCAAAGCCTACATTGCGCTTACATTGGTAAAACGAAAAGTTTTTGACTCGATATCTCTTTTTATTTTTTCAAGTGCCCTTCCTCCGCTAGGGTGTTAGTGGTCATATTACATGAACATTATTTTGTCACAATTTTTCACTAATAGTTATTACGCTAAACTTTAGATATTTTGGCATCTTTTGTTATGAATATTGAACGACAATACGAGCTAGATGCCCGCATCAGCAGCTATGCATTAAAAACACTGACAATTACGCATACTTTTGTTTCTTGGTTGTCAATGTTTTTAATACATACCTGCTGATGCAGGCACTATTCTCGTTCTATTCATTATATACAGCACTACATCACTCAACTATACGTAATTAAGTACCCACCTACGTACATACACTCACATACGTGGATGCATACGTACAAACATACAGACATATATGTACAGTATAAATATAAACATTCATCGATACAACTTCATACATACATACATACATACATACATACATACATACATACATACATAAATAGAATCATTCACACACTTTCATACGTACGTACATACGTGCACATATGCGCACATACATATTGCTCATAATGGAACACACGCCGTTTCAAAAGTCAACAAAACAAATGATTAGCCGAAACTCTGTTCGTACTTCGAAAACTTTTTCAAATTTTCACATTTTCTAAATCGAGATTTAAGAGTACAAGGGGGAAATTTTCACTATATCGGATGAATTACCTCTGATTTGTATGTCTTCGCTAGATTGTTCAATGTCGCTCCTTCCATACTCGTCACCATCGTCTTTAGCGATCTCTCTATTTGGTTTCGGAATGTTGCATTCAGGTCCAGTAATCTGGGTCTGTATTTCAAGATTTCATTGTACAAATAATTTGTTTCGTTCAGCCGAATGTTCGAATGCTTTGATGCGTTAAACGCAAGTTTATATTCACTCTCAGCAAGCTTTCTAAGTTCAGTATAATTTCTTCCTTGGATGATGATCAGAATTTTCACAGTATTTTCGAGAACATGGGTAATGTTCGATACACCGCCTCGAACGGACTCCAGGACAGCTTTTGTGTCATTTAAAAGTTCTGCATGCGAGTAAAGAGAAAACATATTAACATCGCGAGTTGTTACAAAGTGAAAGTCGGGAGAAAAAAGGACATAGTACACGAAGGGAAGATGGAAGTTAGGTCAGGGATGGGATTGTAAGTCCTGCATGGAGAGGTACGAGATGTATTTGTAGCTAACAGTGAGGACGCCAGTAAGACAATTCTCTTCAGAACTTAAGCATGACTATTCGAAATTTCCTTGCTTTTTATTTCAATAACTCGCAAGGACAACACAAAGAGAAATAGTACCACAAGAAGTCTTTAAATAAGATGTATATTTCGAAAATGTGGGAGCTTGGAGAGATAAACGTTCGTCAAGCTCTATCCTCAGAAAAACGATTTCTGAGCCCCAGAAGGGTTGCGGTTCGATTCCCGACTGGGGCTTAGAAATCGTTTTTCTGAGGATAGAGCTTGACGAATGTTCATCTGTCATTCAGGAGTCTTTAAATGTAATGAAGTTACGCTTACTGGTTGCGATAAAGGTCTGCTCTGACAACATTAAGTTTCGAACTTACCACGTCGATGAAAATATTGAATATTTCGTTTTTCGAGTCGTTTAAAACATACGCAGTTCGTGTTTTACCGGGTCTGAAACAGTTTTGGCGATGTCAGTCTATTGGGAGTTCGTTATATTCCGGCCAAAGTCAAGACTTTCGTAATTTACTTTTTTCATCAAACCTGTTTTCATGTATTTAAGTTTAGATTCCTTAATTTTTCTCCAAGACATTTGGAAAGTCAACTTATCCATCGTATAACATCAAGTAAGTACATTAATTTAATACATTTCATACCAACCTGCACTCTTCATAAACAGCTCATTCAGTTTAGCTTCCACATCTAAAGCGTCAACTTTTGTATTCGCAGCGTTTGACTCTACGTCCAAAGCTCGAAGAAGCAAGTCAGCAGCTTTGCGAACAATTTCTACGGTACGATCATTTAAGTTGTTCATTTCACTAGACACAGTCTTTTCAGGAATGGGCTCACTCGTCGTTGGAGCCTCTCTGTTTTGAAATGCATTAAATATCTTATCAAAAAGATTGCAATACAAACGACAGAAAAACTTTCACGATCACCAAGCACTGTGAAAGTCAATGATATAATGATGTGAACAAGGGCATTGATCGCTTCACGAATTTTGGGAAGATGTTGTATGAGAATAAGTACACCTTTTGCTGTTCATTAGCAAAAAATATACTATCATTAACGCTAACCTCAAACTCAATACCACAAAAATACATTAATTTTATTCAGTCGACATTCACTAGCGTAGATACGCAACCATTTGCATGAAAGGGCATTCCATAGTGCCAACAGACGACCGTTAACACCATTCTACCGTACATAAGGGAAAATAAAATTTCAATTACGCAAGGGAAATATCTTGCATAATTGAAATTTTATTATCTCTAATGTATAGTAGAATGGTGCTAACGGTCGTCTGTTGGCGCTATGGAATGCCCTTTGATTCAAATGGTTGTGTATCTACGCCAATGAATGTCGACTGAATGAAATGAGTGTATTTTTGCGTTAATTAGTTTGAGATTGGCGTTAGTGATAGTATACTTTCTGGTAATGAACAGCAAAAGGTGTAATGAGCAGGCGAATTTTAAGGGGAATCCATAACCTTCGAGTTACCTGTGAGACCCATTGAAACTGAATATTAAAGCACTTATTGTTCACTTACGACGAACACAAACTCACGAAATACGTCAGTGTACAATTAAACATAAAGCTGGATTTCCACTTGTTGCATAATTGAAGAAAGAAAAATATCCAATTGTAACAGTACAGCAGTGTCGCGCACGACATTTTGCACCAAGCTAAAATCTAGTTTCAAGAACTTTTCAACGAACGAGACAGATGAATTACAGTAATAAAAGAGGGTTGAGAAGTGATGGATTAGAGTTTCACGTAAGGTCATTAGCGAAACTGCACCACAGAAATATCAGCAAAAATTACAGAAGAAATGATACTAACCCGGAACTTGAAATTAGATCCTCGATTTCACTAACAATGAAAGAGAAATTAACTACCAATTAGAACACGCTAATATCGAATATTGATTTCTTATTAACCGAATATAAGATCTGTACGGGAAATTAATTATTTGTCTGAGGTTTTCGTGCAGACCGGGCAACGAAGGAGCAAGGTCTGGGCAAGAAAAACCAAAGGCAAATACTTTCCTGTGCAAACCGAATAAATACAGTTAATAAAGAGATTACTACATGGCTTTTGGTTCCTTCTTCATCGGTTTTAACGTTTTCATGTTTTGTTTTTGCGCAGTAGCAGCTTAGGTTTACTTGCTTGTTTTTACCGATGACTTCGTGTCTTATAAATCTGTTCACCTGGTTGCCCGCTTAAAACCATCGTTGAAAAGATTCCACTACGTAAGCAGTAGTTTGTTGTTGTTAATCTCTTGTAAAATTTACCTGAATTTGGTTTGTCTTCAAATCAACATGGAAATTTCTCCTCCAAAACTTGCCAGTCTGTACGGAAAAGTTATTGCTTTGGTAGACAGCCAATCAACGGGTGTCATTTTCCGTACAGACCGGTTGACGAACTCAGTCATATAATAATAAATAATTATTAACGTAACAAACAGACGGAAAACAGTAGAAAAAGAAGATTAAGAAATGACAGATGAGTTTTCATGTAAAATCATCCGCGACATTACACTTCAGAAATATCAGTAAAAATTACAAAAGAAATGACACTTACCCAGAACCAGGTGTACTAGCTAAAGAGGAGGAAGAGAGAAAATTATGAGATAAATTTGTTAAGAAGATCCTCAAATTAGCACAGACCTGGTTTGAGAAAAAGTGCAGAAGTTTAATGAGTGCTAGAATGATACAAGTAGTTGCGCTAGTGAGGTCGGCGGGTCAGCTTAGTTGTGATATGAAAAAGGTGATCGACCAAGCAAGCACGCTGGATTAAATAAGTGGTCCTATCTTCGAAGTACGGGAATTAAAGTGGTGCCCGTTTTGGTAAGAAAGAGGAATTTAAAAAGTGATCGTGTATGCAAGGTTGCTCGAAGAGGCGAGGCGAAGGAATCAAAGACGAGGTCCTGTTAGCAAGATGCTGGGATTAAACAGGTCATCATGTTAGCAAGAGGATGGAATTACATGGACGTGATATGAACTGGTTCAAAATTTCATATGTGAAATGTTGGTTTTCGAATCATGAATTTCACATATGAAATAGAATATTCACATATGAAAATTAATGTCACATATGAAATTTTCATTTCACATATGGAATTTAAACAATTCACATATGAAACATTATTTGCATATGTGTAAATGCAAGTGAGATTTTTGTAAAGGATTTTACTCTGGCTAACGTCAGACCATTTTACTAATCAAGGGAGGCATCCTGCCAGGAATTGATTATAACTAACTCAATCTTCCAGATGACGTGGAAGAATAGAGAGGTGGGAAAGATATTCAAGAAGTCAGACCAACAATGACGCGAAATTAAGGGGTGCTCATGTGATCTAAGAGATGGAATTACAATAGCGGGCAAGTTAGCGTGGTAGTGGCAGTCATCGTATTTATGAGGTGATGGTATTGAACATGTGACTGCGTTAGCAATGTGTTAACTACTTTACCTTGGTCTTCTTTACCGCCAACCAAAGCATCAAGGTCATTAATGCTAATATTGTACTTATTCACTTGTTCGGTGAGACTATTAAAAATTAAATGCAAAGTGATGACTTCTTGGAAAACGAAAAGTTACACAACCACTATGAAACACAATCAGTATGAGTAACACACTGAATTAAGATCCACTCTTGTCTTTCATATCTGTAGCCTAAAAACACGTCTAAGAATGCGGACATTCAGCCCTCTTCACTTACTTAGCCAAGTTATCTTGAATGTCACTGAGTCTTTCTTTTGAGTCCTCAGTAGCAAGTCCTGTGCCATTTATACTATAGTTCTTTGACATATTGTCTACCCTTCGGAACAACCTTTCTTCACATGGACCACAATACTCGCAACCAGTGGAAGTACGGATATGATACGGTGGGCAGAACGTACAGCTGGGATCATTTGGATTACAACATCGACCGTCGTTAATATCGCAGACTTTTCCTATCGGGCAGTTACAAGCTAAAAACAAAACCAACGGGATGACCTGTTAGCACAAATCTGTTCAAAGTAAAAATAAGCTACTACTACAATTACATTTTTCAGTTAAACTGGATTACCTGTTTTACAGTTAAACTGGATTACCTACTTTATTGGTGGGGTGCTGGTGGCACAGTGGTAGTGCACATGTCTCTCACCACTGTGACCAGGGTTGGATTCCGGCACCGTGCAGTTGTCTGATTAAAGTTACCTTGGCCACATGTGAGAGGAGTGTTCTCCAGTTTGACTCTGCCAAGCATCGCAGATTTTCTCCGGGTACTCCGGATTCCTCGTACAGTAACACTGGACCCATGAGGGATGTCCCTTAATGATCCTCCGTGGAAGACAGCTTAGCTAACTGATGGGGTTATCCAGTATAAATAGACACTTAAATTTAAATACCTCACAATTTTGCGCAATTGATAAAAATTGATAGAGTAGAACATGAAGAGCGCAAAATGTACTCTGTTACAAGCTTGGACTGAGGTCCATTTAATCATTATAAATTAATAAAGGCAGGTCGGGTTAGCTGCCAAGCTCCCCAGTGCCTAGTTCTCAAAGGTAAGGTTTCTACTATTGGATTTACCAATTCTTAGAACTTGAATCAAGTTCACCGAATCATTTCTAAGGAGAGCTTATCCACTGTCCGCATTTGTCTATTTTGATACTCATAATTCGGACAGACTGTGATATGTTACTGTGGTTAAAGACAGTTGATTTCAGCAACTAACTCATTTCAATAAAAAAAAAACTTATTTTCGCCCTGTATAGTATTTAATATTTTACTTTTGATATGCTATCTCATACACTTCTGAAACATCCGAAAAATCCATGCATACATTTAGAGCAAGAAACTCATATTTTAATCCCAATCGAACAAACAGTGCGAAGGGGCAAAACATCTTTGCCTTACGTAAGAGTTTGTTAGCATCCAATACGATCGTTCCAAACACCGTCTCCCAAAGTATAGTGCGAAAACGTGTAAAAAAGCCACGCGCGAGATGGTCGTTGTTAGATAATTCCATTTTGTCACAAGCGCCCCGGGATGGGTCTACTTTACAGATTCGGGTGGTCCGACAAACACTTAAGTTAGGGCGTGCAACATAAACTATTGTTTGTTTTTTATTCCACAGAGCTTTCAATACCTAGAAACTAAAATCCAAGCACAATACAAAAGACATCAACCCAAGGTTCCTCAAAGTTCTGGTAAGTGATACTAACTCGCAAGGGCGACAATCACTTCCTACAAGTGGGGGGACGGAGCCGGCAAAGTGATGTGGAAGCATTTCCTCTGAAAGTTTTTTTTTTTTAAATCTAATGTTTATGAAATGCCTTTTCCGGCATTCTAAGATTGTTTCTTTGGAACAACATTCATACCTTATTTTTCAATTGAAACAAAACCATGCATTTCCTCCAAACAGCAATAAAGACGTTATAGTATGACTAAACAAAGTATTTCTGATTGTTTACAAAATGGCGTCCAAAGAAGAATGATCGGACTGTAAAATAACTTGGCAAATTTTCATGATTTGTCATGTATTCGAACCAACAATACCTAGGTAAAATTTGGGGCTGAAAAAGGTTATATCGGAAAATCGTAAAGGTAAACATGGAACCGTAAGCACCGAGGGAACATAAATTAGGCTTCAGTTGTCATGAACTTTGCAAAACGTGGGGGGGGGGGGGGGGATAATTATATATGTATCCCCCTCTGTCCAAAAAGTGGGGGGGATATGTCCCCCAATCCCCCCAGGATTTACGTCCTTGCTAACTCGTGTCAATTGAGATATCGCAGGGTTTTTTTAATTTTCAGTGAACGTTTCGAGACATAGTCCCTTTACCAAGACAATTTTAAACGACAGCAGGTCTCCTCCTACATGTATACATGAATATATGTATATGCATACGTATATACATATGTTTATGCATATGTATAGCATGTGTAAGTAGAGTCGAAAAACTGCACATCCTCATGGATATCGAGCGTTTAGTTGCCGCGAAAGTCTCTCGTACTATTAAAATGATTAAATATTAAAACGAGCATAGTTTCCAGATGACTCGATAGCTCAATCGGTAGAGCACGCAGCCGTCCTGTTACCCGAAGTTGCGAGTTCGAATCCCGCTCTACTAAACTTTTCTGAATGACTTTAACAGTGTAGGTCAATTCATGAAAGATTTTCTCTATGAGATATATTTTAGAAGTGTGGGAGCTTGGAGATATCTTAAGGTGATAGATGAAAGTTCGTCAAGCTCTATCCTCAGAAAAACAATTTCTGAGACCCAGACGGGGCTCGAACCCGCAACCGTCTGATGACCGATAAGAAGCTCTAACCACTGATCCCTGTCTGGGGCTCAGAAATCGTTTTCCTGAGGATAGAGCTTGGCAAACTTTCATCTATCATCTTAATTTCGCCATGTCACCCTGAGGTTCATTCTGAAATGACCTGTTGCTATGCACAGATAATTTCAAATTTGCATAGCATGACCAGTTGCTATGCTTAGCTTCGCTAATGTGGATAACAAGGTTAGCTGGACGTTGCAACTCCTAGTTTCAAATCTTAAGAAAACAGTGTTGAAATAAGGTGATTCAGCCTGTCCCATTCAGGCCCGCCCAGAGTCTTGGTGGGGTCCAGGTCAAAATAGGAATTGGGGAGGGGGCCTTTACAAAAATTACTTTGGTCGATATTAAGCTTGACAATAACGCTTTCATCGCGTTCTTCACCGGAGACCCTGAAGATTAACTATTCGGGTGAAGACATGCGTGTCCTGCTCTGGCCGAGTGTAAGGGCCCAGCGCTCAATAAATAAATAAACAGCGTCGATTAGACAAAAGTAGCGGATCTTATTCAGTTATTTGATCTTCATTTGAAACACAAAGGAAATAAATTATCTGCATGCTGACGGAACCTCTCATGAGCCCCGGGCCCCTTTTGCACTTGGGGCCCAGGGCAAAACCCCCCAGTTGCCCCCCCCTCTGGGTGGGCCTGGTTCCATTTACACCATGCGATTGACTTATGTAAGTTTTCGTCCTGGCGTATGCAATATTGTCTGAGAGGCATAATCCCTACTTTGATTCTCTGACTCTCATGTAACCATACACCCAGAAGACTCCAGTGTGTAAATCGCATACACCAAAATCGACAATCGCATTCGACAATCATATCGTGTAAATAACTTAAAACGAATGATACACCCAAGAATTTCGTGCATGGTTGGGTTATAGCATTTATGTAGTATTCTTTGCCAGGGAGTGGTACTTTTGCCCGTTTGTGAAAGAGAAAAATTGCGTCGACGCTATATTGTGCAGTACCTTGACATCCATTGTCAGTCAAACCAAAGTGCTCTTTTTCACATTGATCGCACTTCAAGCCAGTCACTCCAGTTTTACAACGACACTGTCCTGAGTTAGTATCACAGTCATTGTCAAGGGAAGCCTCAGAGCAAGCACAAGCCTTGCATCCACTACAAGAATTGAAGTCCCAAGTACCAGCCTACAAATGTAAAAGACCACATGGTAACATAATTAATAGGAACTTTCCAAGAAAATTGCAAGCAGTAGGGTAACCAAGAGGGACAGGAAGGAGTTGCTCCCTCTAATTGTCGTCCTAAAAAAAGTCGGTGGTACATTCACGACTTTTCATTGGCACACGAGAGTTTTTCGATAAAGTACTTAATAATCTTTCCTAATTGGAATTAATGGATTTCATCGCTACATGAAGTTAGAAAGCTCGTTTAAAACAGCTCTTATTAATCTTTTTATTGGAGGATTGAAGTACTTATTTATTTTGTATTAAAGTACTTAAATGTTAATATTTTATTTATATTTGTATCATAATTGGATATTCTTTTTAGTTTCTTAGTTCTTATATTAGCACTGTTATTACCTATAATTACATTAACCATAATTATTTTTACATAGTTGAAGGACATTCGTGTATACTCTCCTTACGTCTGGGAGGGCAAACAATCAGTCAGTCAGTCAATCAACCTACAAACTAATCAATCAATCAACGAACTAATCAACAAACTAATCAACCAATCAATCAATCAATCAATCAACATCTTTTATATTGAAAAAAAAAACCTGCAACACACCGATCACCAATAATTCAATATTATCTAATTTATTTTACTCGAACAGTCTTAGACTTAGTCCGTGCCCAACTTCCTGAGACCCCTCAAATTTTCACTAGTCAGCCGTCGCCTGATGAACAGTTTATGTCCACCTTAATGAAGCCTTAACTACCAAAACGGTCTTTAAATCAATGCAGCCTCTCCCACTTTCAACTACCGCAGGATACTGTTAACGGTCCTGTAGGTTCAAAGTTTTCCTAAATAGTTTAGCTAAATATTTTTTGTTCACACTCCCTCACAACTCACCAGCCTATAGATAGATCATTCCTTTTAAACTGCTCAGTCTTGCAAAATGTTTGCGAGTTAAATTCCAGCTATTCGAGCGCGGTATTTCGTTATTGCGACTCGTATCGCAGCCAATCCCCCTGACGAAAATTTCACGTGTAATTTCACAGGTGAAAAACATATGGAATTGGATCATTTTCACGCATGAAATTTTTATTTCACATGTGAAATGAACTGGTTCAAAATTACACATGAGAAATCTTGGTGTACGAAGCATGTATTTCGCATATGAAATGGAGCATTCACATGTGAAAATTAATTTTACACATGGAATTGAACGGGAAATTTTTGTATGGGCAGGCTGGGAGAAACAACGGAAATGCCCGTACATGTCTTACTGACCTGACAAGAGGTACACCCATCTCCAGTCACACCAGGTTTGCACACGCATGCACCTGTTACACGATTACAAATGGTTGACGATGATCCGCACACGTCACAGTCACACCTCTCGCAGTTGCCCAAACGTCCGTCACCATAGTAACCATCTTGACACTCTTCGCACCGGTCACCACCAGTGTTGTTAACACATCTGACGAAAAAACGAGAAATGCTCTCAAACTTAAGAATTCATGTCATACAAGTTAAACTAATCAGTACCACGATGTACGTTTGGATATGTCATCTGTTAAAGTCGAGATCCGCATTTCAAATTTCTTTATAGTGTTTATAAGTTTGGTGAACAAAAGTGGCTGGTGGCTCTTATGACGCCTGCTTTATGCGATTAACTTTGCAAGAGGTTTTATATTCCTTATTCATTACTCAAACCAACAAATAAAACAATGACAAACGAGCTGACACTGTTTAAATTACCAAATTAAAGTGACCTGAAGTTCTGGGTGTCAGATGACTATCATTTCGCCGGCTTTCCGCCATGTAGGCAGACTGCCCTGGGAACGAGATGGGGGTCAATTTCAGTCGGTAGAAGAGCAAGATTTCTTTTGGCACTGGTGGCTGCTATATGACAGAAACAAGTCTCCTTGTTCCCTAGTGTTCATCTTCAGATTTCCGGAATTTATTTCTTAACTGTTCTTGGGGAGTTGCGAAAACGTGGCAAAAAGCAAGAAGACGTATTAGCAATATTGGACGAGTCCACGAGGTGACGCAATAGCTCATAAATTTTACAAACTTTTACCCAAAACTTAAACCAAAATTTATCTTCATTTAAAAGACCATTGTATCGTGCCTGAATTTACCATATACCAATATGAATCATTTCACATGAAACTTGGCATGACTGCATGACAGCTTCGTTCGATTAAATCCGTCATCCCTCCAGCCAACGCGTAATGCTGCAAGACAACCCAAAATAGTTTTCCAAAGGAAAGCTTGGATTTTGTCCGATTGGATCGGATTCGACAGTTCAAAACTCAGATCGGGTTGGACTTGGAATAGGAAGTTTGGATCGGCTCGGGTTCGGATTGTAAAATTCAGTAAATCTTCAAATTGGGATCGGCTTATCTGATCCGACGCACACCTTCAGTGTAACGTTCTTCCTCGTGTTTGATCAACTACATCCGGTATTAAAAAAATGGCAAACCTTGATTTACTGAGAGACAAAATGGTACAAACATACGCAGACTGGATAAAGAATACCAGAAGTGTTATTTATAAACGGTATAAGAATGTTGTCCGTTAATTTTCATTCACAGCTTCGAGGCTTGGGAATCCAGGTTTCTATAACTGCACTATATATCACATACTTACCTGAGGCAAACACCAGTCTTGCGATCACAATTTCCTTTAGCGTTCAAATCAATGTTCCCGTTGCACTCACATGGTTTACAACCAACAGTCAAAGGATCTCCAAAATACCCATCAGCACATTCTTGACACCGCTGACCCGTATAGCCAGTTTGGCAAGAGCAGTTGAAGCTACCGTCCGCACGTTGTAAGCAAGAAGTCGCGAAATTTTTTCCAGTGGAACTATCTGGACATGGACACGGTTGACAGGCATCGTCTTGCCCAGTTGAAGGGTCACCAAAGAAACCAGGTACACAAGAGTCGCATTTGAAGCCTGGAAATTGATCAAACACATTACGTTGCGTTAGCAGGATTTGAATTTTTCATATCGCCGTACTTCTCTTTAAAGGGCAAACAATCTGCAACTAAAGCTGGTTAATTTTATACGAGTTTAATTTGGAACACTACCTGTAGTTCTGTGTTGGCAGTTCAGACATTCACCAGTTATAGGGTCACAGCTACTGGAATGATTATTACATTGACACGGCACACAAACCTCACCCGACTTGAAATAACCATTGCTGCAATACTAGGTAGAAAAACGCAGAAGACTTCATTATCAATGTCAGTTGTGGGCGAATCCTTAATGGGTATACGCCTTCTGAAGCCCAGACTTTTTTGTGACGTTATCTATCCACAAGTGTAGACGGACCTAAATTTTTGGGACGCCTAATGAAAGCGTAAAACGTTTAAACGTAGAGGAGATAAGGGATTATGTTATTGTTAATAGTATCAATCACGTCGTACTTTTCATACTTAGGAATTTTCACGCATGTAATTTTATTTTATGTACTAAAAAATTACCCTATATATACAGCATGTATGTAGGTTGTATCTTTTATTTCATTTTTCCAGTGTGTCCCCAAGTAACAGTAACGCTAAAGTTATATGACACATTAACCGAGGTGATTAGCAAACTAGGCGGTTTACAGGTGATTAGCCAAGAAATTAAGGTTTACTGGTTTTACACTTTTTGCTGTTCATTACTAGAAAATATACTATCATTAAGGCCAACCTCAAACTCATTAACTCAAAAATACATTCATTTTATTCAATCGACATTCATTAGCGTAGATAAGCAACCGTTTGCATCGAAGGGCATTCCATAGCACCAACAGACGACTATTAACACCATTCTACTATAAGCAAGATATTTCTCTTGCGTAGTTGAAATTTTACTACCCCTAATGTATAGTAGAATGGTGTTAATGGTTGTCTGTTGGCGTTATGGAATGCCCTTTGATGCAAATGGTTGCATGTCTACGCTAGTGAATGTCGATTGACTAAAAAGAATGTATTTTTGCGTTAATGATACTATATTTTCTAGTAATAAACGGCAAAAGGTGTATTTAAACATGTAACAGTTAATTACAGTATGTGCTAAATTAAAAGTATCATTACTTTATCATGCACGTTTCTAATTTCAGTTAACTCTAGATAACGCCAACCTCCGGCGGAAGTCGAAAAAAGTTCGATTTACCGTAGGTTCGAGTTGTCGGGTATAAAATCATAACGAAAAGGACTTCAGGAAAAACAGTTTCGCTTGGAGTTGGCGCGAGCTTCGAGTTACAGGGAGTTAAGTGTTACTAAGATTTAACAGTAAAGAACTTACTTGACAAGATGGACCAGTTGTGTTGTACGGACAGAAGCAGGATTCTACTTGATCCTCAATTGCGGGGGACATCACAGGAAAATCAAAACTCAGTTTCCCATCGGCTCCAACGCCTGATGCCAGAAGTTGCAATGAATCCAGTTGGACAAGAGCGCTCATAAAATCGGCGCGACTTAATGAAGAGCCATCGCTGTTTACCCAATTTTTCTAAAACACAATAATAACCATTTGTAATCGAACAAAATGGTTGCAAGTTTGAAAAGTGGGTAATCTTGTTATCTCACTAACAATGGAATTTGAAATACGAAAATATTAAATTTCTTTCAAACACTTTAGTCTAGTTTTAATCATTCGCCTGAGTGTTTCAAGCGGTTTGAAACAAAGCAATCAGATCAAATGATAACAGATTAATACTCTATTCTTTCATACCTGATTGAGGGAAATTTCAACTTTCTTTTCCCCAGCTTTGAGAACAAATGAACTTGATTCCTTGTATGACATAATTTTACCGTCGGACTTAAGGACAGGTTGATAAGAAAGGAAACAACTGTTAAGATTTATCTCAAAAAGAGGTAAGAAAAGATTCTAATTTTTATCATTTCTACAGTATTGATTATATTTTCGTTTGATTTAATTAATATTTGTCTAGAAACCGTGACCAGACGACAATTTTAAGAATTACAAAACAAAAAACAACCCGAACAAATATTTCGCAAAATCCAAGATTCAGTTTAAAAACAAGATATAAAAACAGAATACCGTGCAGACAGTGTTAAATAAGGTAAAAAGTTTAAAGGTTGGTAACTGCCGTGACTGATCTCAAAGAATTCCAACGTTTCGAGCAAAGGCTCTTCGTTAGAGAAAGAAACGTGTGCTGTATGTTCTTCTAAAAACAAGATAACAGCATTTAATGGCGATTTTTCATCTTTATTTCAGAGACAATCACCACTAAACGTTGTCACCTATTTTTTAATCTGAATCTTGGATTTCGCGAGATTTTGTTTTCGGATAATGTTTTGTTTCAATTAATATTTGTTTGCAGTTTTTTTCACTTTGGAATATAGTTATTCAGGTATTCTCTTTTTTTTTATTTTTAGCTCATAAATATCTTTTCTTGACGGGCATAAGCAATAAAAAACAAAGTTTTCTAGTTTTTGCTAAAAGCAGAACAGTTGCGTAAACATATCATTTACTCTGATATTCGGTTCTACGACATTTAAGTATCACATTTTAAAGTCAAGTTTAAAGCAGCAACGCGGACAGACCTGAATTTTTCGGGACCTAAGGACAGACATGAGTAATTTTCACCATGGTAGTGAGTCGACTAGATAAATTTTGTACTGCAGGCCCTGTGGAATTGATTCAGATGCATTCTAAAACGTTTCCTGTGACATTTTTGACAATAACAACCAATTCTACAAAATTTGGCGGATACGACACCCCACATTCCAGCTTGGCTACGTCACTGCTTAACGTTGTCGTCCTAAGCCCCTGTCGGCCTTCTTGGATTAACTTTTTGTCACTGACGTCACAAGTTGCGAGAAACGGCCACTGTTTGTACGGCAATCGACAAAAGTCACGTGATGACCGGTTAGTGGATGCAATGGTGATAACCGAAGCCATAACTTGAATATTTTATCGTTCCCATTGAGCAAAACTTGGCAAGAAACTCGATTGAGAAAGCTTGTGACGTCACTTAACCTACCAAGTGTTTGAACAAGATGGCGGACGATGGAACGGATGTTTTTCCACGCATTCGATGAATTTTTTTTAAAAGACAAGTTTAATTTACTTCGGTTGTATTCCATTTGAAGGAAGACATGACTTGAAAATATTTTTTTTTTGCCCATACCCTTTAAAAAGCAGAAATATAATATCCGAAATAAAGACCGTATATTTCTACCACAACAGATGCATTACAACAAAATACAATTTTTTTCTATACAAACCTCGATCAGGGCAAGAGGGACATCTAGAAACTCTCGACTGTAATTGACAGAGAACGTCACAGTGCTTCCGTATGCGCTAGTCTAAAAGAACATTTTAAAATGAGTTAATTTTTTTTTTCGAGAGTAACCGATAAGTTAAAGTAAATGAAATTTACGACGTTCCAGGACTTCTTAATTTTTCCAAATGTTGCTATGATTTTGGTCAATGGAAATTCACTTTTTAAGAGAAATTCATACAAGGGCTTATTATTAGTCAAAAGAGCACAAAACAGATAAATTGTTAATAATATATATATAATATATAATATAATATAGTATAGTATAGTATAGTATAGTATAGTATAGTATAGTATAGTGTAGTGTAGTGTAGTGTAGTGTAGTGTAGTGTAGTGTAGTGTAGTGTAGTGTGTAGTGTAGTGTAGTATAGTATAGTATAGTTTTCCCTCGAGGAATTACATTGGACATAAATACTGTTGCTTGCGTTGTTGGTATTTTAGCACTGACGATGACATGAAGTCGAAAACGTTTTGCAATTTCATCTTAGTTCTTTTAATATTTTTAATAAAAACTTTTAAGTCTTTTTAACAAAGTTGCTATCATTGTTCTCCCCGTTCGACCTTCCATCCATCCATCCGCGCGTCCATGCGTGACTTCGCGTGTTCGTACCTTTTTTCGTTCCGTTTCGTTCTCTTTCCTTCCCTTTCCTTCCTTTCCCTTTAGGTCTTCATTCTGGCCGGACATTGCTCGTTGACCAGCCGTTATTTCAAACCCTGATGCTCTAATTACTGTTTAAGTTCAGCACCTCAGTCAGGACACTAAAATTCATGTTACCTTTCAGTAAGTATGACCAATTCTCGTTGCTTTATATGGTAAGCTTGCCCTGAATCTTTTTTCACCCGAACTCACCAGCACAAAAAGCACCTACAATTGAAACCCCTACCTTGTCTCCAAGCTTAACAGCCCAGTACAACGGGGCCGAAGCATTCTTATCCGCAAAGGTTGCAATAACTTTATTACTATCTCGCTCGTACGATACTTCTTGCAAAGCACCTTTTACGGTCCACGTTCCATTAATCACACTTGCGCTGCAGTAAGAACAGACAAAGTTAATTGCACCAACGTGAAAATGAAAAGACCACAATAAAGATAGCAGTTCAAGATTTAATCCGAAAACGTTAAGGCAGAAACCGAAAGTCCAGGGGTGAATGTTACTATAGTCCGTTTATGCAGCACACCTACATACCTTCGTTGTCCATCTTAGCCTCGTTAGCGCGATGGCTTTACACCATCCTACTCACCATTGAATGTGGCTGGCTCAATCCTCGTCCAGTGCTCAGAAATATTCTCAGAGGATTTGAGCTTGACGAACGTTCTTACACGGTTTGTTGTGGATTGCTACTTCAATATCTAACTGCAAAGCCGATAAATAGTATATCATCGGATTCAGGCTGTTTGGGGCGTTCTTATACTCCTGTGCAATGTTCTTTGGAATATGACCAAACAATGAATGTTTTCTGTAGAAAATTGTGTAAGAGTGCCAGTTTTAATCTGAGGGTACATTGATAGGCGAACTTGACGTACATTCTTCCTTTTGGCTCTATGGAAGATTTTTGCAGAAAATTGTTTGACAGTGTAAATTTTAATCCATATGTACATTAATAGGCGAATCCAACATACACTTGACCTTTTGCCCTGAAGATGACAGCCACGGGAGCCGTCGAAACGTCAGTCAATACCAACAGTTATTCTCAAGACTACACTGACCTGGACGGTCAACTTCAACATTTTACGCTACTCCAGTATAGACTCAAACCATCTACTTAATTTTAATCTGAATAGTGTCAGGTAATAGCTCAACTTGAATTTTGACCAGTTTTATCTTTTACTAAAACGACAATTGTCACATAGCCAAACTCTGGCGTGTTCACTGTAAATGGGGAATAGTTTCTACCCCATTCGAAATAGCGGGAATAACTGGTGTTTTATATTGAGTTAAGTTGTGGCCTTATTTGTTAGGACTTGACACTTACGCTGCTAGGCTGCTAGTACCGATACATTCGTTTGTTTGTCCTGAACACCAGCACTCAAGGCAGCCGTTAGGATTCTCCTCGCTGAGATAAAAAGATCCGACTTTGCACCTGTCACATTTGACACCAGCAACAAAAGGCTAAAAATGGAAATGAAACCATATCAAAGATTCTATTTGGACTTATAAACTCATTAATAATTCATGAGGAAAAACAAAAGAATTCCAAGTTTAATGAGTAGTTGTAAATGTGATACAACCACTAATGGCTGTATCACGCTGATATAACCACTAGTGGTTGTATTACACTGCTTTTCATGAACTTTTCGTGCTATTTTCTCGACTAAAATCGTTGGAATCTTCACCATTTTTGAAGAACACGAATGTTTCCATGTTTTTGTTTTATAAGTTGTCTACTACATTCGCGTCCGTTTTGTATTGAATGGAACATAGCCGCTCATGTTGTAAACATTACTAGTTTAACGATGAAAAAAAAAAACCCATAAACAAAAAAGCATAAAAAATCCCAAAAGTTTAAACTTACCTTGCATATACATTTTCCTGTGTTAGCATCACAGCCGATAATGCCTCGAGGATCGCAGTCACATTTCGTGCATTTAGGATAGCCATAGTAACCGACTTTGCACTGGTCACAACGTCGCCCAGTCCTTGTGGGAAGACAAGAGCATTGACCTGATACGGTGTCGCATTCATCAGCACCACTCGCAACACCAGTTCGATCGCATCCGCAATCTTGACATCCCAAAATTGGATCATAACCAAAGGTTCCTTTCACACAAGAGCATTCTTCACCAGCTGTGTTGGGCGGGCACTTGCAGACACCAGTGTCTGGGTCACAGTAGTCACAGCTACACTCTACAAGTGAATAAATAAAATGCAGTAAGATGTGCAAATAAATTTGAGAAGGAAACACATCCTGACGAAATGAGGGACCATTATTTCGTGCAATTTCAAATCATGCTAGTTTCAATTCTCTGCATTCGTTTCATGATATCAAAACGGAAAGATATCAGGTTGGCTCCCGCAGTTAAATGACATATTCCATAGTTTGAGTACAGGTATGACAATCTTCGTTAACCTTCTTCCAGTTAAAATTGTAAGGCAAAGATTTAAGAATATCGGAATATAAGCCATGAGACTCGTTTGTTACTAACTTTGACAGTTTGGGAATCCATAGTAACCACTCTTACACCTCGTGCATGCTCGACCAATCACGTTCTCTAAACATGGACACTGTCCACCAAACTCTTCACACTTTTCGCTGCGTGAACCACGTAAATCACACGAACACGGTAGTGTTCCATTGTTGTAGTACGTAGTTAAGGAAAACACGGACTTTACACAAAACTCGAGATCATCTTTAGTGACGTGCAAGTTGTCCTTGGAGCAATACTCTCTGAAGTCGTTAGTTCTATCGACGGGTTCACCATTGGCAAGCACGGGGGAGTAGTTGTCTTTCGGAACGAACATAATGTAGTCCTAGAATGACAAAGTAAATTCATAAGTAAAGGAATATTATGCTGCTGGTAACTATTTTACAACGGTAGTTGTCATGGTACGCTTATCATTTTGTCATTGCTTTACACTAAAACACGTTCCAATTACTTAAGAAAAGGAAAGGCCATTAAGATGATGTTTACACGAACTTATTATATTCCGAAAAGCTCCTTATTTGGATAGATCAAATGCAAAGAAACTTGTTCCCAGTCGAGTACAAAGCCTCGATAACCAACTAATATAGTCTGAGGTCTGACTGCTTGATTAAAATTAAAATCTTATTATGCTTCACCACAATAGGAAGCAATGCTTGCGGCAGACCTAGTACCCATACATGAACATGTTCAAGTACATCTCTGAGGATGATTCTGAAATAGAATTGAAACACTGCACATCCTCTTGTGGATAAGCATTAAGTTGTCGCGACAACATCTCGTCCACTTGAGTTAGATAAAAACTCACCTCCAATCTCTGTGCACTCAATAGCTCAACAGGTAGAGCGGCGGACCGGCATCCCGAAAGTGCGAGTTCAAATCCCGCTCGAGTCAACATTTTTCAGTTGACTTCGGCAGTGTCAGAATATCATGAAAAATTTCTGTTCTAGTACCCATACAATTGGAAACTTTACCACAAAGATCATTAAATTTCGCTTGATATTATAGCTGACAGAGTTAGACGAAACAAAGGCAAAAGCATGCGCACGCCTTTGGGTTCTAGTAATTGTGATGAGTGTTTCTGGCGTCTTGGTTCTACACTTCAGCAAAAGATCTGGCAAAACTGGGAAAAGTAGTTGCGGAAGTACTGTTGATTCCTACGAATTCTAGTTTTTTCCAACTCCACCTTTTACTTTGGGCATGCTTGAGTTTTGCAGCTGTATTCGTTTTTGTCTGGTAAGCCAGAGCCGGATCCGAAAGGATTAAGGTTCCATTTTTCGCAACAAGCCTCGGACTCTAATATGGCACTCTCGCTACTTTATTCTACTATGCTCGAAATTTCTCTTTTTCACGCTGTCTTGTTCAATAACGTAAATGCCAAATAGTATAAGCGATTGAACCGTAGACAAAGACAAAACTCTAAAGTTATTCATGTGAAAGCCCTTTAGGAAAACATCGTAATGAAAACAGCTGGCAGTATTACTTCACGTGGTTCTGCTCTCTATAGAGAAATAACCTTTTTATTGTCTAGTATTTTGCTTCAAAGACGCTTCGGTGTTGATTTTGTCCTATTGTTCAAGACCTATAAACTGCAAACATCTCTCATTTAGTTCTAATCCTACCGAATGTTGGGAACAAAGAACGATTTAACGATGTAAACGTCTGTACGACAATCATCAATGCATCGACAAGGAATAGCCCAATAAAATCTAAACTAGCATAGTCCACACTCATAGAGAAAAAAGCATCAAAACAGTAATGAAAAACCCGAAGATGGCCTCAGCGGAGGCTTCGCATTGAGTTACAACTGATATCTTCAAGAGGATAGGCCCTTTCCAAAAATACTTTGTAGTGTGCTTCTGGGAACTAGCTTGACAAGAACCTTGAAAACCTTTTTTCAATCATCGTTAAAGCTACCTTCGAAATACTTACAATCCAAAGACTCGTGTCTTTAGGTATCTTAAAATCGACCACCGTCTTGTCACGAACGTTGAACATTCCGCTTCCGTCTAATTTCTTTACCACTGTTCTGCAACCTGAAGTGTTGGGGCAATATTTGAAGCTGGTTTTTGCGCGATCAGACCCAAAACTGTTGACGGTAGTCTCTGAATGAATGGTACTGTGATATGGTTGATAGTAGTGAACAATAATGGCATAGTCTCCGGGATCTGGTAAGACGACAGTCTTTACAAATGTTGTCTGAAAAGGAGGAAAATTTTATAAGAAAAGAACACAGATGGAGAGCAATATGAAGTATATTCAACATTTTTCCTCGATGCGAAACGCTCATTACGGTAATCAAGGACAAGATACTTCTTAGGAAAAAGAAAACATTTTTTGAGTTTCCATCAAATGATAGATGTTCTCACCATTTCGACCAAAAACTTTGCCTGATCAAAGAGACAGAAAATAGGATTACGGCTTTGAAGCCTGCATTGAACTGATACTATTCTCAAACTTCGTCGGTAGGCCTTAGCAAAGTTCTTGCCTGACCCATGGAGGAGCGTAGATCAATACAATCATCATGTACCATGTAAAGGTTGTAATATAACGATTATAAAGTGTCCACTTTTGTCCGCCAGTTTCTTTATTTTGTCTTTTGAAAAGCAAGTATGTGAGGAAAGATTTAACACGTTACCAATAATTGTCTACCAATTCTACAGAATCGGCAGGTCCCATTTTTGAAGCTGAGGTTTTCCTCCAATTCTTTGATTGTTTATATATCAGATCGGCAAATGGATTTTAATTTCGTAAACATTTCAACCTTTAACCGTCTGCCTCTCACCTACAGTGACTTAGCACCCAACTGCAATATACAACATGTGTTACAACACCCGGAATTATTGTAAGAGAAGTAAAGATGATGGATCCGACCTCGTGTGATGCTAAACATAAGTTAACGACATTATCTCGTCGACATTCGAAATCTTGAACTTCGAGACTTTTGGATATCCCGAAATGTAAGGCCAAAAGACTAAAGAATAGTATTAGAATATCAGTTAATTGACTGTAATGCCAAATTTCTCAAATCGCAATTTTCTATTTATAATATCTTCCATTTCATAATCATCCTCAGGGTATTATGAAACGATGATATCTCGTGCACTTAAATTGGATAAAAACTCGCCTCCAATCCCTGTGGACTCGATAGCTCAACAGGTAGAGAGGCGGACCGGTATCCCGAAGGTGCGAGTTCAAATCCCGCTCGAGTCAACATTTTTCAGTTGATTTCGGCAGTGTAGGTTAACTGTGAAGTTATCGTTTCATAATATCTTCCCTTGTGGTACTTTTAGACTGCAATTCAACGTTAGTTGCAATGAGCTATGTTTTTAATGAAATCAAATATCGGTAACTGAAGTCTGGCTAACAAACAAAATTGTTTCGGCGGCATTACTCTAGCAGTTGTTAACTTTACCTCTCCTTTTAAGTAAACTAGCACTGCATTGGGATCGAAAATGTTAGGTGGTTTGTTGGTATTTTGCTGCTCTCCACTGACGCCGGCTTCTACAGTAACTGCGTTCGTAGGCATACTGTAACTGGTTCTTGTACACACTTTCATGCGCGTCACGCACAGCTTACTGGGAACGATGTAGTCGGTTGACCACTCTTCGTAAGGGATGAGAATAAAGGAATCCTAAAAAAAATACGAAACAAAAACTAAGAAAACCTGCTGAAATATTTTAAAAGCCGTAACTAGGCGACAATTTGAAGACCCCGAAAATTAACATCCTGCAAAACAAAAATATTACTTAAGTATAAGGAGGGAAAAAAGTATCCTTTTTGGAAGAGACACCTACCAATATAAAAAACAGCCACAACAACAACAATTAATAATAATGATAATAATAATAATATTTATAATAATAATAATTATAAATGTACAATGTCTGTTGTGGCCTTACCTGGCGGGATGCTAGAAGCCCGTAGCAGGCTGAGACCCCTTCCGCTGTCCTTAGTTGGGTGGTGTGCAAGTTGTAATTATAATAATAATAATAATAATAATAATAGTAATAATGCCAGAATTTTGAGAATGGTGCTTATGGAATAAGAGACGGACTCTGCCCTTGAGACCTTTGGCTACTTGTTGTAGCTTGCTCTCAAGGTCATTACCAGATGGAGGACCTAAATCCGAGGGTGAAGAGTACGATCCATTAGAGAGAGCGTAAAAGTAGAAGTTCATGCCAAAAGGGAACGATTTGATCTTGAAAATGAAGAGGTTTAGGAACGAGAGGTTGATGAGGAGGAACGTGGGCTTGAAGGTGATGAAAGGACGCTAGAGGATAAAGAAAGTGTCATTCGTGGCTCAATAGTAGAAAATGATGTTGCAGAGAATGAACCGGTACTAGCAATGGTAAGGAGAATTTTTACGGATGATGAAGCGGTTGAGATCGAAAAAACTCGAATAGAGATTTTAGAGGAATTAGAAAAAGTGAAACATACCGATATAAATGATAGAGAACAACTTCCTAAAATACAAAACAACAACAAAAATAAAAAGAAGATAAGGCTAGGTAATGAGGCAATGAGACAAATAATCGTGTCCACTAAACCAGACATCACAGGTCTCAATGAGATCATGTACGCGACAGCTAAGACAATATCCCCAAAATGCTCTAATAAGAAGCAAAGAAAGCAGATGAAAAGAAAGAAACCAGCTTGGAAAGAAAAGATCGAGAAAGAGATTGAGCAAATGAGGCGTGAATTGTCCATTTTAACTGAACTCAAAAAAGTAGTAAATTTTAAAGGCCGAACCTGCAGAAAGTTGAAAAGGAAATACAATCTGGATAGTGATAACATTCTCGAAGTTAAAGAAACCATCAAACAAAAGGTACAATTAAAAGCTCAAAGAGTTCGCCGTATTGAGAAGCGATTGAAATTCTACAGGCAAAACCAGACATTTAAGTCGGATGCCAAAAAGTTTTATAGGGAAGTGGGTAGAGAAACAATTACTGTTAGAGATACCCCAGATATTGAAGAGGTCGAGAAATTTTGGATAAATATCTGGAATAGTAACAAAGAATATCATATAGATGCTAAATGGATAAAGAACTCAGAAGTTAAGAATGTTAATGTCCCGGAACAAGCTTGGGAGGACATTACATCTGAAGATGTAAATTGTGCCCTTACTAAAGCACACAAATGGAAATCGCCTGGGAAAGATGAAGTCAGCAACTTCTGGTTGCAAGCCCTTAATGAATCCCACTCCCTTCTTGCTGAACAACTCTCTGAAATGCTAAGACACCCTTTGAAATCCCCACAATGGATGACAGAAGATGTAAAATACCTATTGCCTTAAAACCTCTGACACCAAAACCCCTAAAAATTATCGGCCGATCACATGTCTCAGCACAGCATATAAATTGTTGACCTCGATTTTAGCTGAGCGCATTTATAACTTCTTCGATAACAATGAGTTATTCCCCATCGAACAGAAAGGGTGTAGAAAAGGTTCCTATGGTTGTAAAGACCAGCTGTTGATCAATAAGATGATTCTTGAAAATTGCAAGTCGAAACACCGCAATCTGAGTATGGCCTGGATTGACTATCGTAAGGCCTTCGATAGTGTGTCCCATGATTGGATCCTGAAATCTCTGGAGATCTACAAGATATCCCCGGTTATTGTTAACTTTTTGAGGTCAAATATGAAACTCTGGAAGTCAAATCTCTTCTTGTACCACCAGCAGGGAACTCTAAAATCTAACCCTATTGATATTACCTGTGGTATTTTCCAAGGAGACTCTCTCCCCCCACTACTCTTTTGTCTCGCTCTGTTTCCACTCTCACTTGAACTGAATAACACAGATTACGGATATAAGATCGGAAATAGAAGCATCGACCATCTATTCTTTATGGATGACCTTAAGTTGTTTGCAAAAAATGACGAACATCTAGAAGGGTTGGTGCAAACAGTAAGGCAGTTCAGTGATGATATTGATATGTCATTTGGCCTTGACAAGTGTGCAAAAACAACGTTTAAAAGAGGAAAACTTGTGCATAGTGCTAATGTGTGCCTAGATATAAACAACGTTATTCGGGATTTAGACCAAGACGAAGTGTATAAGTATCTTAGCATCAATGAAGGTAATGGCATCCAGCACTCAAGTATGAAGGAAAAAATCAGGAAGGAATTTTATCGACGAGAAGGGGCAGTGCTTAAAACTGAACTTAACTCCGCAAACAGAATTGAGGCAATTAACACCCTTGCCATACCAGTTGTTACGTACAGTTTCAATATTATCAACTGGACGGTAACTGATATTAAAACACTAGACACCAAAGTTCGTAAGCTGTTAACAACTAATTGAATGCACCATTCTAAATCCAATGTCGATAGACTTTACATTCCAACATAAAGAGGGAGGCAGAGGCCTAATTCAGCTAGAGCTCACTTACAAAACCACCACCATCGGGCTCGAAAAATACTTGGACTCTTCTAATGACTGGATGCTTCAATTACTCAAACAACATGAAAATTCTAAAAAAGCCCACTCAATCATAAAAGAGAGTGAGAAGTACAAACGCGATCTAGGAGTTGAAATCAATATTGATGAAGACCTAAATTGTACCAAGCAGGCTAAAATTGTGAAAAAAGCAGCTAAGAAGGAAGGCCTTAAACAGATCAAGGAAAACTGGGAGAAAAAGCCCCTCCACGGCCAGTATCCTACCAGTACCAACAGTGCTGATGTAGATCTATTGAACAACCATCAGTGGGTACGTGGTGCTGGGCTCAAAGCCGAAACGGAGGGATTTATAATCGCTGCCTAAGATCAAAGCCTGTTCACACAAAATTTCCAGGCTGAAATCCTTCGTAATGGAGTAAATCCAAACTGTCGTTTCTGTGATAAGCATAAGGAGACTATAGATCACCTTGTCTTTGGTTGCCCCATCTTAACACCGTCAGAATATAAAAACAGACACGATAGAATTGGCCAATATATTCACTGGAAAGCCTGTCAGCATTTCGATCTACCCAGTGCAGCGAAATGGTATGAACACAAACCGCCGCAGGTAGTAGAGAACGACAAAGTTACAATCCTTTGGGACTTCACTGTCAGTACTGACAGAACTATCCAAGCGAATAGACCTGACATAGTCATTAAAAACCATGAGGAGAAGACCTGCCTCATGATCGATATGACAGTACCTACAGATAGGAACGTGTCTGCCAAAGAATTCGACAAACTATCTAAATATAAAGATTTGCAAATCGAGATCGAACGAATGTGGCACCTCAAAACATCTATAGTGCAGTAGTTATTGGAGCCCTCGGACTTGTTAATAAAAATGTGTGCAGTCACATCAAGAAGTTACCTGGAAAACCCAGCCTGCAGGAGTTACAGAAGATTGTCCTCAACAGCGCTGTGCACCTCTTGAGAAAGGCTCTCTCGATATGATTTATTTACTTGCTTTGTCTAACAACTTGTCTTGATTTCTTTATTCATCAAAATTAACATCAGAAAGTTAATAGTATTATCCTTCATATTGCCCCAGGTCTCTGGGTGAAACCCGGCAAAATGAATGTAGAAAATAGCCTTTAAAATAAAGTAACTATAATAATAATAATAATAATAATAATAATAATAATAATAGCAATAATAAATAACACCAAGCACCGAGTGATATTATAAATCACATAATAACAACAACAACAACAACAAAAACAACGGTTCATACAATAGTTTATCCATAAAATAACTCTTCATCTACAAAAAAATTTCAGTAATACGCCAATCTAAGAATATGTAACCATCCTGTAAAGGACTGGATTTAAGTTTAAAATTTACCACTAAAATTAATGTAACGTGGATCACGTATGAGAGTACAGTGTACTTTGAAAATAATTAATTGAAATTCACGTTCAGGTCTACCATAAATACGTCCAAACACGTATTTAGTAGTACAAATAATCACACATTGCTTAGATCGGTTTCATTGATCGCAGTGCTTTAGACATTTAAGGAACAACTACGGCCATTTGTGCGAGGTGTATATACATTAAATCCATTATTTGATGATGTACTGTTGTGATGTCATCATGACGTCCTTTAAACAGGAAAAATCCTACACTTTTGTATGTTTTTAGCTTCCTTATATTTAACGTTATGATTACAATTTACTATAATTACTGGACTGTTAAAGTAAGCATGAATTTCAAGAATTTTTATGATCTAGGTATCGACTTTTTTTGTGACTAATGTCTTAAAAATAAACTAAATCTATAATAACTTCGTCAAGAATTGACTGTTGAACAATTTTATGCACATTTTTTTTCATCGGTAACAGCTCTGGTTCAAATGGCTTTCAAATCGCACATTAGTAACTGAACATTTATCATAATTGTCATAATCTTTATCACAATCATTATCTTCGTCGTAATCATCATCATGACCATCATCAACGGGCAGAACATAAGGAGCAATCAATTGGAGGCAATGAAAGCGACTTACTCCTTAACCGATGAGCAAAAATTGTTTTGTTGCAACGAAATATTTTACTTTTTACCATGAAAACCGTGCATTGTTTTGCAAGATTTGCGTTCGGATATGCACTTCTGCTATATGCTGCGTTACGAAATTTATCGAAAAGTTTTTGCGTTAGGTTGCGACCCGCCATTCGGGAGGGAGAATTTTATTATTTTACTTTATTCCCCTTTCAGAAATCCTGGTTGGGCCCCTTATTCATTACGAAGATGACGATGATTGTGATGACAATCAACAATTCAATCTTACCAAAGCCAATTCACCCTGTTTTCCTGTTATCGCAGTGAGGAGGTAAGGCGTATCCGCTTTCAAATCAAGCACTTCCACTGCTCCATTAAGACTAAGACCAACAGTACGACAACCAAACGTGTATTTGCAAGAGGGCAGACGGAATCTGGCTAAGCTTCGCTCGCCAGGTCTTCGTAAATACAAGTCCAAAATCTGGGTCCTTGGGTGGGTTGTGAAATATTGAACCAAAACCACGTATTTTCCGGATTTGGAAACTTTGACATCTGGAACGTTTAGGCGGTTCTGAAAAAGACAAAGCATAAAATTAAATATAAAGAATTAAACAAGCAACACACATGCTGAAAGCTTTCGTGTAAAACACGCACGTAATGCAGAAGACACGTTGACAACGCCCATTAACTTTAAAATGACTTGCTAAAGATTATATCTTAACTATGTATCGACCCAGCTTGGTCTTAACCAGTGAAATATAGGGTAAGAGCTGAGGTAAGAGGTTGACGATCGTTCATCTATCATTCGTTCTAGGTGAGGACCAGCAACAGGGAACGCTTAGTGAATTACAAATAGATCGGCGACTAACTACAAATATGGCACTTTTATAACCTTGAATTCCACCAAGGATATTTTGGAAAGAACGTATGGAGGTATGTGTGGAGCGAACGCGCAGCGTAGGGAACTCCTTCCCCGTCTTCATATGGCCAAATGCAGCATGACATGGGTGTAACAATCCATCCTTGCGACAGCCAAAACCCCTCCTAGCCACCCTTATCAGATCCGGCTATGCACGACACAAACATCAAACGCATGGACGTTTCATTGATTTACGGCCTACCTGCTGTTTGTTTAATAAAGCCAAGGCAGAAAAGTCAAGTTCCTTCAATATTTCATTGTCTGCAAACACTTGAGTTACCCTCCTTCCTCGTTGTCTGTCATAGGTATAGCCATTCTCAGCCTGAACCTTGACAAAGCCAGGTTTGTTCACACCAATGTAAGAATACTGTATACATAAATCATCCAGTTTTGCACGACCATTCACCACGCAAGGTCGAGTGACAATGTCCTTGAGAACATATTCTTTCTCATTTTGAGATTCCTCATTGACTTTCTTTGGTCCTGGGTAGAATACCGGCACAATCGTAACATAATCCTAAAAAGATTGAAAATATAAGAATTTGTTTTCATCATATTGCAGTAAAATAAACGGTACAAGGACAGTGGCATAGCAAGGGTGGTGCGTGGGGGCTCACGCATTCCTGTAAAAAGTGTCGTCCCCAGTAGAAATTTGCCACACCAAATCGGCAACATAGCATTTTCAAACAAAAATCGATAAACAGGTGTGTAGTATTGTTTAAAATACTTGAAAAAACTCCTTAAGAATTCATGAAGAAAATACAAAGGAAAATCATAATCGTGTCGTGTCTTTAACAGTGATAAAAATACGCTTACTTTTCTCTTCAAATTTTTGCGTCTTAGAAAAAATCATTTTACAAAACTTCTGCGCGAATCAACGTGTTAAAGAGGTTAGTTTTTAAGCCATTTATAAAACTCGCGGTACGTGCTTTATCGGATCGAAAGCAAGCACTCCTGGTCGATTTTTAAATATTGCTTAATAGATGTCAAATCTTCGAAATTTGTTACTGGGTTGTCAAAGAATAATATTCCCTTCGTCTCTTTGAAATATAATATTAACACATACTGTTACAGTAATTAGGCTTTCCCTAATCGGCACACCAAGCCCCTCACACCCCTCTCGACGTTCAGAACGTTGGCTACGCCACTGTACAAGGATATGCGTCATCAAACCATTGCATCCTTTTTCTGTCAATTTTCATTTCTTTTTCCCTTGCAACATGGAAACGCGATTCAGATTATGCGCACAAAAGCTGCGCACAGGTTATGCGCACAAATTCCCTCAAGGGTACCCGGAGCAGAGAAGATGCGATATTTACCAAGGTCGATAGTTTAATTCTGCCACCAAGACACTTGGAAAGGAGATAGACATTAAGTAAGACAATAATTCTTTAAACAAGGGATCTTCCGGGCAATGGGGTCTTCCACCTACCAGTAACAACTTCTTGGACTTGGTTGTAAATTCTATGTCGTACTGACCATCAAGCAAAGCGAACTGGGTGGGAGATCCATTCTCAGAAACAAGAACAAACTGACCAGTGACAGCTGATCCATTCACAGTAGGCTTGAACGTGACTAAGCTATCCTGGGTGACCCTTCTTCCGTCAGCATGGCGTACAACCACGCGCCCAGTAGCCTCTTCACTGTCATTCAGGGCATAATGAAACACCATGTGGTAGTTTGCGGGCCACTTCGCATTTACTGTCACAATTACTTTTGTCTAAAAGAGACGAAAAACGAGATTAAACACAAGTTTTAGATTGAAGGCTGATCAAAACACTCTTCGGGAAATCGCTGTCTTATGCCTTATAAAGCGAATAAATGGAACAACACAACTGTTTTCCACTAAGCAAATTTTATCGCGCGAAGCGACTTCTTTTTTGGACTCATAGGCTCTCGACTGTAACTACACTGTGTTTATAGTTATTATGCAATTAAACAATTTCTCAGTTTTTCAGCCCCTGTTTGATTGATATGTGTGTTGGTTTGGCTACAGTTCCAGTTACTGGTTTACGTTTTAATAAAAACGGTTTTTGTTATTGCATGCTGCTATTTTATATTTTGAACCGAAATTTAGTTATATATGGTGTTTAAAGATATTATGCATGTTTAGTAGTGTATATGAAAGCGCATGGATTTGACAAATAAACGAACAACACACTCCAGGAAAAAACAATGTTTTATTTGACCTACTCGTAAAAAGCCATATAACATTATTTGATTACAAATTTCAAGGTGTGAATTCACTCAAAAATAAGTCTCACCACGACAATTTAACTGACTCAGTGGTTGATGTAACCTCCGTCCCGTTGAATAACAGTTAATAGTCTGTTATCAACTGAACTAGTCATAACTTTAATTGATTCTTTGCTAACATTATTGGCGGCCATCGTAATCGCATTCCAAAGCTCATCTGTTGAATTGTACTGTTTCCCAGCAACGTACACCTCTTTCTTCACCATCGACCACAGATTTTCAATGGTGTTGAGGTCTGGAGAACAGGGATGCCATATCATTAGGTTGTCTTCTTTAATGCCAATCTTCCTTAAATAATCAGTTGTGTATCTGGCAGCATGAGCAGGAACATTGCCGTGCATAAATATTAGTGATTTCCGCAGTCTAAGCGGCTGTTTCTTCCACCAAGGTCGAAAATGCTTGTCAAGGAAGGCACTGTAAGTGTTGGCTTTGATTTTCACCCCGTCTTCAACTCGAAATGGACCAATTAGTGTGTCACCGATGATGGCCGCCCAAATCATGACCCCTCCTCCCCCCTGCTGACGTGCCATTCGGATGGGGGGAGTGTGATCCGATGAAACCCAGCCTCGGGCCCAGCCGTCAGGTCCATCCAGCGTCGCACGGCATTCATCCGTAAATATTACTCGAGAAAAATCCACTTTCATGTATTTCTTAGCCCATTCCATTCTTCTCGTCTTGTGTTTCCGGTTGAGAGGTGGTTGTTTGGGAGCCTTCCGGACGCTTGCGACTTCGCGTAACGCTTTGCAACGAGTAGCACCGCATAATTTAGGCATATCACAGGCATTAAATACTTGCATGCTTGTTGCTAATGGTGCCTTCACAACGTGGCGATGGATTTGCCTCAGTTAGCGTTCAGTCAGCTTTCTGAACTTTGGCTGTACACGTTTCTTACGTCCATGGTGACTTGCTTCAACAATCTTCTTGATTGTGCGGTGATCTCGCTGCAGAGCTTTGGCTATTTGCAGCGTAGACTTTCCATTTGCCAATTCCCTGGTCACACACTCTTTTTCCTTTTGTGATAGGTCTGGTTTTCGACCCATTTTGCCGTGATAGCTCTTATTGCATAATATCTTTAAACACCTTCTTCTCTACTTGTTATTAGCAGCTAAATTTATACCGAAAAGAATGCTTTGCATGACTAACGATGCATTTTTTATTACTTCGGTGCACTTTTACCAGCTTTTTGCGCACGTTTCATTGCTTGCTGGACAGGCCAGAGCAATTTATGAGAAAAATATTGTTTTGCATAATAACTATAAACACAGTGTAATGAGAAACCTATTCAATTTAAACAAAGAAACGTCGATTTGAGCGATAAAATTTGCCTTATGGAAAGCTGCTTTAACCCAATCTTTTCCCTAGCATTGAACTTCATTTTCTCGTTCGTATAGTCCTTCCGTGACATATCATAAAGTACGGGCTACAATTTGTGTTTATCAGAACCACCTCGAACGAGGCTATTTTGAAATTTTTCGCTAGCGACTCAGCGATTTCAGCCACGCGTTCACAACGACAGAGCGACAAGCTTTGGCAACCACACAAATGTATCGCTAAGCTCCAGCGACACGGCGACAGCAATAGTGTCTCTGCCTTTACGTGGGAGTTCTGAGCACGGGGCGCGACTCTCATTAGGGTAACTCCAATCTTCACGAGGTTCACGACAGCCTGATAGGTATTGCGCGATTATTTTAATTTTGGGGAGGTTAAGAACTTTTGAAGGTACTGTATAATTTCCAATTGAGGTTTAAAAGCTAGAAAAACAACCAAACCATTCCATGCCACGCCATACTATATCATTCGATATCACACCATATCATGCAACACTATACCATACCATACGATACCAAACCAAATCACACACACCAAACCACGTGGTATCACCAAATAGTTTACCACTCTTTATCATTATTATACCATTCCTTCCACGCCATACAATACTATACACACGATACATCATACCACATAATACCATACCAAATTAAATCAAACCAAATCACAGCAACTTTTGCCATACCATTACTTTCTATACCATTACCCATATCACACCATGATAAACTTACCATATCATGCCGTACGAAATTGTTTGGACTCAATGTTTTAGACAATTCTTTACATACAGTTCGAATTAACTTACTGCCTGTTGTGCAAACAATTCTTAGACTTAAGATGTGGGAAGGTCGCCAATCATATCAATATATATATATATATATATATATATATATATACTTAAGGGATCACTGGGATAAATTGTTCAGGAACCAGTGCCATAATGAGACCAGTTAAGCCTATTTCATGCCACCACATCGTTGTATTTTAGGGTTGTCAGTTCAACCAATCTATAACTACAACATATTTAATTTAAGATAAATGAATGATCTTCAATCTTCAATCAGAAGGTTGCTGGTTCGATCCCCGTCTGGGGCTCAGAAATCATTTTCTGAGTATAGAGCTTGAAGATCATTCATCTATCTTAACATTATTCCAACTCTCAAATTTCTAAAATCATATTTAATTTATTTAGCTGTATTAACATAAAATCAGTTAAGCCAAAGTTTAGAACAACGATGGGACTGGTTTAGTACCTGAATTTCCGAGAATATTCCGTAACCCCTCCAGGAATATCTCGGGAATGCTTTCTCATCAAACCTGAATCGCACAGATGTGTTTTCTGGAGTACGACCGTCCTCTATTTCCGACACAATTTGATAGAGAGTGGGATGGTAGTAGTTTGTCACTGGCCTATGAAAATAAGAAATATAAAAATGATAATAGTGTGTTGAAGATCATACTGCCGTGACTAGCTGAGGTCTTTACAAACACACAACTCATTCGCTAGCTTAGAGACCCTCGACGTTGGTGTTCCAGAGCATTTCTCTAGGCTTCTGACAATCAAACGAAAGAACAGCAATTTTGCTTTGCCTTCGATAAGATAACTAAGGGTTGATTTCAACTAGGTCTAATTTTTGGAGCGGACAAAATCTCTCCTCTGTCTTATAAACTTTCACCTGGAACAAGTTAGGAAAAGCAAAGAAAAAATTTCGTCCACGCGGAAAATTCCGCTAGTGGAAATCAAGCCTAATACCATGTCCGGTTTGGACACTATTATAGTAAAGTCAGCTTTGCTATTTTATGAATTTTGAAATTCACATAGTCGTAAAATCATGCTGTAGTTTGGAAAAGGTTGTTCTGCTGTAGTATCTTAACAGATTTTGCCTCAGTACCGCACTTTTTGTTTGCAAGTTTTTGAAGGTGTTTGTTACGTACAAGCTTCCATTATAGTGATTTAACATCCCATTTCTCTATCATTTTGTCAGTTTGTTTGTGTGTCTCAGTGTTTGTCTTAGTCTCTCCAGTATTTTCTGGTTACAGTCTTCAGGATTGAATCAATGACATATGTACCCAACAAAATTAGAACTGCGACAGGGGTTGCGATAAGTCTCAGTCTGCCAGAGTGGGTCATTCATCTCGACTGGTTATTTACACTATTCAAAAAATGGACTCGCCTCAGTTTTTCTTATACACGACTTATCGCTGGCTCGACTGTAAAAATGGCAAGAAAGATGAACTTGTGGGAACAGAACTCAGGAGTATGCTAATCTTTTTACGTCGTTTTTGTACGTTGGAAAACCGATAGTTCTGTGGGCAACCGCAAACTACAAGTGAAGCATACGAAGTTTCTACGAAGTACAAGGTTAGTAAACCGTTCAAAAAACCTTCGCACTCGGTTATGCACTGTCGCCGGCATACGAGAAAAACCAAATTCTTGCAGGGTAGGGCCTATTATCTGCACAGAAATACATGTGTATGTAATAAAATTTACTAATTGCTGCGTTTATGATTTTCCTTGTAAAGGATTCGTTCCTCAGATGACCCAGTGTTTGTTTTTTGACAGACATCTGGAAACATGAAAAGTCATTTTGCCATGCTATGTGTTGTAAGCAGAAACTGTAAACCCAACTTCAACTGTTGATATCTCGGAGAAACTTCGCATGAATTGCAGTGGTGTAACGAAAACTTGTGATGAAAATTTCTGCATTGTAGCCAAGTTTCCTGGCCCATTGATCAATAATATTTCTGCATAATACGGACAGAGTACAAGGTTGCACATACTACAGTAACATCCGTTATTACCTATCACAAGCTCTTCCTCCAACGTTTGCACGACATTTACACTGGCCAGTAAATTTACCACAAACTTGGCTGTACGAACCACCAATATCACAACCACATCCTGAAAATGGATTTGGCATAAAATATTATAGAATTGCATTAGTTAAAAACAGATATCTCAAGGTCCAGAGCCAGCAAACAGTTTTATAAAATAGAGGATAAAAGAAATCCTGAAAGCACTTACATCTTGAGAACCCCTGGTTTGAGTAAACAACGACGTGAGAATGATTGCAATGATATAACGATTTTATGACAAAATCACTTTCAAATCAAACTCTTTGAATAACTGATTAAGGGGCTGTTTATATGAGAAGTGAGATGGAATGCTTGCTGGGATGAGCCACTTTCCTTCCCAGGTTTGAGGGATGTTGATGTATAAGGTGAGGAGAGACAGTTCCCAGATGGGATATTTTTCATGATGCAATTACTTGGCAGAATTATTGCCAAGTCAGCATAATGACGTCCTGGCAAAACAAGATGATGTGTTTACATGGTGAAACTTTTTCTGCAAATAACTTCATTTTATTTTACCTGAGCATCCAAAGGCATTGGATACCTTCAGACCATAATATCCGTCTTTACATATTTCACATCTCTTGCTTGTAACACGAGGCTTGCACAAACAATGCCCAGTCACTTGGTCACACACTTCAATACCACCAATAACCCCAGCCACATTGCACAAACACTGCTCACACCCTCGTGGATTTGAAACTCTTAGGTTGAATGACTTAGGTTTACATTCACCACAGTCTTTACCCTGGACCAGATACTTGCATTCACACTGTCCCTTTTAAAAATAATGATAAAAAATCTCAACAGAAAGAAACAACTGTCACCATAAAATACCTTGTGTGATGTTAAAGTTCTGGAGCCAGTTGCAAATAGCCCAGATAGGTGATATATACACATAAGTCCTGGCAAGTGAACTGCAACATCAATGCTTTGAGTAAATAAACTTAAATTTTACTCAACAGTTTAAGCCATTTACATGATGGTACTACTGCATTCAGAAGATAATATTTAAGTTTGGTTTTTTGAAGCACAAATGTTGGTATTTACTTGCTTAACAGATTTTGTCTTGCAATAAATGACTTGACAGACTTCTGAGAATGTGTATTACAGTGTGTTACTACAAATATGTTTTCTGAGCAACTCAAAATATACTGTTACATATACTTCCCATAATTTCACCTTAACTTTCTTCCCACTTCCACATTGGTGACATTATTTGGATATCAAGGAATGAGAGTGGTATTAGATACATGTATGACAAAAATAAAGACACTCACAGTGTTTGAAGCACTGCAGTCTCCTAAAGGACGACCAGGCAGCGGTCTGACACCTGCTGGGTTACAGCTGCATTCTCTACAGTTAGGGAAACCATAAAATCCTGGCTTACAACGATTACAAAATATTCCTGAAAAGTTTTCTTTACACTGACATTGGCCATCTACTGGATTGCAATAGTCACTTTTTGAGCCTTCTTTGTCACATGTACAAGCAATGCACGTGGGGTATGAATAGTAACCACCAATACATTGGTCACACTTAATCCCAGCATAGCGTGGTTTGCATTGACACTGACCCTCAGAATCACACACTGGACTGATGGAACCTTGACCAGAACATTGACAAGCTATGAAAAAAGAAACGAAAGACAATAAAACAACAACTAACATTTTTATTGTTATACAAAAAGTTTTTGGGGCAAGATGTACAGTAACAACAAAAATTTAACTACATTTCAAAACACCCCAGTAACACCACAGTCATTATGAAAACAGGACTTATGTTCCACTAATTCAAAAAAAGCTACCAATTTATTGTTGTTTTAAGAGTATGTTAACTGTATTCGCCATGTGGTTATCACATAAAAATTTAATAGTACTTTTTATTTAATGGCACAAAACTATTCTACAGTATTAAGGGCAAACTTGTATGCATGTAACAAATGATGAATTGGTGCTACTTTGAAATTAGGTCAATGTGCATTTACTGTAAAACAGCATGCACTTAAATGTATATACAGGGTGTCTCAAAAAAATGTATACACACTTTGAATGATGATAACTCACTATAACAAACTTTCTTTCGAATGCCATGCATTCGTGAGCAATTTGGAGATGAGAAGTAATATTTCCAGCAAGATGGAGCACCTTCCCACTACCATCGTGATATGAGAGCCTAACTTACAAAAATTTGCCGAACAGATGGATTGGGTGAAGATATAGCATTGAATTCCCCCCATGTTCACCAGACCTCACACCTGTGGACTTTTTTTATGGGGATACATCAAAGATAAGGTTTGTAGCACAAAACCTGTAACAATCAATGAGTTGAGAGCAGCAATTGAAAGAGAATGTGCCCAAATACCAAATGAAATGATCATAATTTGTAATGTTTGCAATTCCATCTGTCCGCGTTATCAGCAGTGCCTGGACCAGAATGGTCATCAGTTTGAACACCTGCGATAAGGGCAATTCCACAGTAGAGTTGACATTAAGCAAAAAAATGAATTTTGGATTCTCATTAAAATAATTTATACTTTTGACAGAACAGTAGTTTATCTAACAGAAAATTTATTTGTTTCCAGTCAAACTACAGTTTCTGAGAATTACTGCAGTTCTGTATTGGAACATGTTTTTGATGATCACATGATGTAGTAATAAAGTGTAAATTTGAGACTTCATTGTCTTGTCCTTAAAACTTGTATGGAAGTCTGACTACTACTGCCTGCAAGTTGGAGATGCTTCCTTTCAAAGAATATATTTCATTGGCAAACAGACATTTATAAGCATCAAAATAAATAACTTGAATGTAACAAATTATATTTGTGTAACGTCAGTCACAAAAAAACCATAAATTTTTTTCTCTAACTAACTGATATTCTCAATCACACAAATGTGGTTCATGTTGTTTCTTTACATATCCACAGATATGAAAAACCAATGATAGCTCCAAAATCATTAACACTTGTACGAGATATTAAACTGTAAACTCTGTAACATCAGTCACATGTAACGTCAGTCACACATTAGGCTAATTGAATATTTGCATTTCATGATAATGTTTCTGTGTAATTTTACACAATGTACGCCTATCTTTTATGTTGAGTGCTACTGGCCTCAAAACTACAGAAACATCATTTTTGGTGGCAATTCTGCAAGCATGCAAACCAGATGGAAACATTGCAATGGCACTCACTGCAGCTCAAAGGCAAGCCAAAAGAAGACAAAAACTGAAAGACACAAACAGTTATGATGAATACAAAAAGAAAAAATGTGCAGCAAAAGAGACTTAGCAGAGCTGAAAAAAAGAAAAAGGAGGCTGAACTGTCTGCAAGTGTGCAAAAGAAGCTGCAAGAAAGAAGGAGAAAGGAAACAAGAGAATGTGTTGCCCAATGTAGAGCGCTAAAGAAGCAAAGAAAATCAAATGAAGATCAAAGGCAAGGATCTCCAGCTTTCAGGAGTGCACAGGCTTTAGGAAGAGCTGTTTCAAGAGCAAAACGAGCATTAGATCCAGTCTTGCCAGGTACACCAAAACGCAAACGTGCTGTGTGTGAAGTTGTCTGAAAAATTCCAAATAGACTGCAGTACCATATCGAGCATCGAAACTACTTCTACACGTGGAATTGCTGTAAGTGATGAGATTAAAACTTTAGTTAAACAATTTTATGAGCGAGATGACATCAGTTGTCTAGCTCTTGGAAGAAAAGATGTGGTCATCATTTGTAATAGCCAGGGTGAGAAAAGTAAAGTTCAAGCCCAACACCTCACCACCACCATAAATGAAGTACATGCGATGTTCAAGGAAGAAAATCCTGCTATTAAAATTGGAAGAAGTAAATTTGCTGACCTAAGACCAAAGCATGTACTTCTGAGCAGTAAATTACCACACAATGTATGTCTCTGTAAATATCACGAAAACTTTATTTTAGCCACAAATGAGCTGAATAAGGCAATGTTGGAATTCCCAGTATATGATCACAAGCTGGCAGAAAAATTCATCTGTCCATCTGCAACAAAAGATTGTTGGTTTAACAAGTGTTTTACCTGTAAAGATGCAAAAGTTTTCAGGAGCAAGTTTTCCTTAGCAGAATCACAACCAGTGACATGGTATGTCTTGAGAAAAAATACAGATGGTAGACTATGTAAGATGGTGGAAGAAGGAACAACAGATGATCTTTTGATCATATTTCTTTAATGTTACCAAAATTTTTGGAGCATTGCTATGTGAAAAGAAGCCAAGCATATAGCTATGCTGTTGAGAGAGAATCTGTTGGAAGTCAAAATTCTGAACAAACACAAGCCATGCTCCAGGTAGATTTCTCTGAGAGCTACACATGTAAGTTCCAAGATGAAATACAAAGCGCTCACTGGAACCAGAGTCAAGTAAGCCTGTTCACTGCAGCTGTTTGGTTTGATGGAAAGCTGCATCCAAAGGTGATAGCATCTGATAACCTGAATCATAGCAAGGAGACTGTTCTAGCATACATGGATTTTCTCCTTGAAAACATTCCTTCAACAGTAGAAACGGTTTCCATAAGGTCTAATGGTGCTTCTTCTCAATTCAAAAATAAATATATTGCTGTAGCCATACCAATTCTTCAAGAAAAGCACAAATTAAAGATTAGATGGAATTATTTTACTACATCTCATGGAAAAGGACCTGTTAATGGTATTGGTGGTTCAGTGAAAAGACAAGTGTGGGCAGCTGTCAGTACAAGAAAGGCCTTGGTAACCAATGCAGCTTCATTCTCATCAACTGCAAAGCAAGTATGCAATGTGGATGTGGTGGAATTGAATTCTGAGGAAGTACATGAAAGGAACAGCATGCTCAATCTTGATGAAGTATTTAATAATGCCCCTGCAGTCAAAGGTATCAAGTCAGTCCATCACATGAAGACAAGAAATTCAGCTGTACTCACATATGCAACAACATCAGATGGAAACAAAGTAAACCAATCCAATAGTTCATCAGGTTCAAAAGCTCTTAATGTATCCTCTTGGTGTGTGGTAGAATATGATAAAGAATTGTTTCCTGGAGAGATTAAGGCAGTAGTTGGAGACAAGTATGAAGTTTCAGTTATGGTAAAAGCAGGCAAGTATTGGAAATGGCCAGCACAAGAGGATAAACTACTATATTGTCAAGATCAGATTGTTAAAGCATTAAACCCACCAGTGTTAATCAACTCTTGTGAACACTACAATTTTCCAGACTTCACCATAAAGCCTTGAACTGCAGTGACTTGTCAAAGTTTCTTTATAAATCATTTATTCCATATATAAAGTGGAAATCATAAAATCTTTGGTTCTTTGGTTGTATCTTAGGGACATTGTTCAAGAGTTATTGCTTTACTTTGACCATTGTTAATTTTGTAATGTCAGTCATGTAACGTCAGTCACCGCATTATTTGTCTGTAACACCCCCTGGATAAAGGCTGACAATAATTAATTTTTTGGGCAAAGTACTTTCACCTATTGTTTATTGTTATATCATAAGGACATTGTGTGATGTCCTCTTGTTTGAAGACAAAATCAGATTAAATATATTAAAAGAATATCTTTGTCCATGCTCTGTAACGTCTGTCACACGTGCTTTAATGTCAGCTGTAGCTGGAGGATATTAAGTAAAGTCAAGGAAACCCTTTCACAAGATAGTCAGGATAAGTCCTTGATATTCCTGAATAAAAGGAAGAGTCAACAATAAACATCTAAAGAGCTACGATGTATTTTGTTTCTAATAATTGCTTGAAATGTAACATCAGTCACATGGAATTGCCCTTAACTCAAAAAATTCTACACTTGTCTTCTTTAACTTGGGCTATAAAACTTAGATATGTCTTGATAAACATTGTATTTATAATCATTCAAAGTGTGTATACATTTTTTTGGGACACCCTGTACCTATATAATAACTAAGGGATCAATGGAAACAATGTTTTGGTCAATTATTATGGAGGTACTATTCCACATACTTGTACAACTGGTGGGTGAGATATTGTTAAGGTCAGCTATTACAGTTTTCTTATGGTAGACTGCTGGTCATGCACAAGTTCAAAAACAGTGTACTTTATTACACCTGTGACATTAAGATATATACAACGGCATTCTTGAGGTTATACACTACCTAAAGGATAGGGAAAAAGCTTCTCGATGTTTCGGGCAAGGGCCCTTTGTCCTACTAATTTCCTGACAAAGGGCCTTTGCCCGAAATGTTGAGAAGCTTTTTTCCTATCCTTTAGATAGTGTATAACCTCAAGAATGCTGTTGTTTTATCAAAGCTATCTACACTAGACTCCCGTGCATTAAGATATACATTTCAATTGGGATGGTAATAACCCTTTGATTGAGGGAGCTGTCCCATCGATAAGTAAAATTATCTGGCATCAACTAGAGTAAAATAATTCAAGTCTTATCTTGCTGAGGAAGAGTTATACATTAAATAGGTTGAATTTAATTTGCTCAGTTTTCTCAAAAAATTTGTCAACAATAACCCCTCAAAAAAGGAAATAAAAAGCAATGAGTCTTACCTTGACATTGTGGAAAACCATAGTATCCTGGTGCACAATCACTGCACCTTACCCCAGAAAAACCTGGCTTACAAATACATGTTCCAGAGGCCTTATTGCATACTTCAGCCATGACTCCACGACTATCGCATGAACAACCTTTAGAAAAATCAAAGCAGAAAAGACATTTATTTCAACATTTAGATAAAATGGACCGACAGCATCTTTAAAAAGAAAAAACTGAATTGGCATGCATGATAAGCTGGTCACCTTATGCATGGTTTATGGTAGTTTCTTACAACTGAGTTTACATCTAATTCTACAGCAATATGGCATTATACACACCATGCATATTGACCTACCTTGACAGTCAGGGTATGAAAAATAGCCATTACTGCACTGATTACAATTTCTGCCTTGAAAGTTGGGTTTGCAGGGACATTGTCCAGTGTCAACTTCACATCTGTCACCAAATGACCCTTGCAAATCACAGTTACATTCTTGAAAGAAAAAAAAAACATGCTTTTAATGATCAACCAGCTCAAATTTAGTTCAGATATTAATTATGGTTAGGCTGGGTAAATCAAGTTTGCAGGCCAAAAAAGGCATGGGTGATCTTATCCCTGGTGAATCTTTCATTTTTTCTGGACTTCTTGCAGGAAAAGGGGAAAAAAAATACAAGGTATAACCAGTAATTCTACTCTCAGTCACAGAAGTCAGATTTGAATTTGAATTTTTTGAATTTATTAAAATTTGTCACAGATCTAGATTACAAGTGACAGGAGTTGAAACAGGATTGAAATCCCAATTGATATCTACCCCTCATCTATCCTATCAGGTATCTATGTACAATGTTATTGGTATCTATGTACAATGGTGTCTATGTACAATGAATGTGTTCTGTTATTGCCTGGGCAAGACATGTTTTCACTGTTCAATTGGTACCTGTACATTCAAATGCATAGTTGCCTTGTGGTTTTTTCAACATTGTTCAACTGATTTAATATTCCAGTAAGCACTTGGTCAGAAGATCTGAGGATCAATGTCCAGTACCCCTTGTAGTGCTCAAGAAATTCCAAACCCTAGTATACGTTTTAATACTTTCAACATACTTATACAGTAGGGAAATATGTAGAAGCCTGCAGCACATCTGTCACACTTTGATCCAGAAAAGTTCTCTTTACAAGGGCATTGGTTACCAACAGCTTCACATTGTCCATCCTTGGTTCCAGCAGCATTACACTGGCAAGCTGTAAAATCATTGACACATAATTTTTAAGTTGTGCCATGTTGAAAATGCTTTACATCATGTAGTCCTAACTGATGTTCCTTCAATCAGGACATATCAATAGCTAACAAGATAAGGAAAGATGAGTGTTTTCACTCATTTTTAGCTGTACAATGACATAAGTGTTTCAGTGTCTGATGTAATTAAACTGGCAAATATTTTCTGGATTTCCTGAGGACATTTTTGTCTCAGTTTTTTTTCTTCAACACATCAACCAATTGTTATGTGTGATTGCATAACCATATTTAAACAAATTTCCCATAATGGAATCAATTTTTACATTTGAGTTACAACAAAGTTGATTAATTGGTTCTAAGTGATATATAATTGAACATTCTTGTTAATTATGCACTGTATGTGTACTTACGTTTACAATCTGGAAAACCATAGAATCCTTTACTACACTGATCACATTTCTTTCCAGAATAATTTTCCTTACATTCACAATTTCCTTCTCCATTATAACAACGACCAGTAGAGTACAGTTCATTACAATTGCAAGCTACAAAGAAATGACCAAAATCTGCTTTACCATTAAATAAACAAAACAAAACTTGTTTAGATGTAATGCTATGCAATATATGAATTCATTGTTAAGTATGAACAGCTTATTCTTATAGCTGTTTGACTCTTGAGAAGGAATATTACTCTCAACAATGTCACTGATAGCAACCACACTTGATCACCTTACCACAATAGAAATTCTCTGTATGAAACGCCTTCACTTTAAAAAACCTAAACACTTTACAAGACAGTCCATTCTTTGCACCTTGGACTTGGGCAAAATGTAAGGATGTAACTGGGAGAGAGAGTGAATGACCTTATCAACCATATTTTTTTATGAGTATTGAAGTTAAAACAGTGGTGTTCTTGAGGTTATACACTATCTAAAATATAGAAAAGCTTTTCTATATTTTAGATAGTGTATAACCTCAAGAACGCCGCTCTTTTATCGAAGCTATCTACACTGGACCTCTGCGCCTTGAATATTGAAGTTAGTTCAAAATCTGGAGCCACTGTAACATTTGTATACTTTCATGAGCACAATAAGTTGTAAACATCTGGGCCCTATTGTACAAAGTCAGGATACTGCAGCTTATCTGGCGAATACATCCTTGGGAGAGAACAGTCTTCCAGTCTTTGAACAAATGAATTTAAATTTTATAGGTGGTATACTGGAGACCACTATAGGTATTTGGTAGCTGAACTTCAAGTTTGCTTTTTCAAACCATGGATAATGTCTCTCATTCACTAATTAGGACTTATGCTGGAAATAATTAGAACTTATGATTTGGTATAACCATTCTGAACTTTCTGTGACTGTGGTTTTAGTACTGTAACCTTGAATACTAGAAATGAAAAATGGTTTATCATTCATGGTATGCAATTGATAAAAGAAAATACATGCTGTAATACCACATTTACCTAACTCTAGTGTGCCAAAATAGCTTGAAAGGTCCAACAGAAATTCAAAAGTAACACAATTCCCTTTGGGTGTAAATTATTTTTAACCTTAATTTTAACTGTCAAGCAGGCTCTTCACAATTTATCCAGGCATATGTAAGATTGTTTTTTTCAAAAGAGGCAGGTATCTTGCATTGAAAGAATTACCTCAAGATTTGATTAATGAATGTGCAGTACTGAAACTGTGATGGGTTGTATGTAGCTGATGAGCAACATGAAAAAGAGATATCTTTTCATCAATTGCAGCAAACAAGCTTGAACAAATCTATAATGGCAACTTCAGTTACAGTCAGGTTATCTCACTCCTGCACACCAAGGAAAGTCAGAAGGACAAAATGCTGAGCATACTGCTATACTAAAAGTTAATGTGTAACACCCAACAAGCTGGGCAGTGGAGGTAGGGTGCTCCCAGGGTATTGTAGTACAGTACAGTGGCTTGGTTGATGGTAGAAAAAGTTCAATTACAGTAATATTTGGTATGTAATTTGTTAAAATTGAAGAATATTAAAAGTCTTACCCTCCCACCAGAAATGTCTTCAAGCTACTGAATACTGATTAAGACATATGTGTACATCAGTAAAGATTTTTTTGTTAATCATTTCACAAAGTGATGGGCAGATTTCCTTATTTTGACCAAAATGATGAGAAAAGTGCATGTTGTATACATTGTTAATTTGAACCCTGAAACTCATGGTCACCAAAGGAAGGATTTGTTGGATAATGCTTGAACTTACAAAATTTTGTTTAAGATCTGGTTTCAGTTATTCTGGTGCAAGAACTTGTTTAACATCACTTACGGACACAAGCATCTTTACTGGTCATGGGAACTCCAGTTGGGTTGTAATATTTGTGTCGACAATAGTGGCAGTTACTGCCAAAAGTATTGTCTTCACAATCAATGCAAACTCCACCACCCTTCAATTCACCAGCAAGGTTATAGCTCCTGTTAGCACGATCCACATATTCATTGTAATAACACTTGGTTGAATGACCAAAACAGTTGCAAGCTTTCAAGAAAGAAAAATAGAAAAATACAAAATTGTCACATACAGCTGTACTGCACACTCTTTAATAGGCAGCTTAGGGGTGCTTGTATTTTTTAACATAATAAGAAGCAGTCATAGTTTAACCACGGATTTGTTATGCAGTGAGCAGGTTCTTTGGTCACTCATTCTGGCCTGCCATGAACTTCAATCAAATGCATTGACTATTATTTATGGTGCAATTACATGCACTGGCATGGCATATGTCTATCAGCAATGTCTGATGCAAGACATTGCATTATGTCTGATGCAAATGTCTACTTTTTCTTAAAAACAGGCAATCATGTTACTTGCACTGATAGATACAGTAACTTCACATAAATCCTTTTTCTTATGATTGCATATTGAGTTATGATACAGCAGGGTAGCCCACTTAGAGCAGGAGAGTTTACACAGGCAAATCCAGGGAAGGGGCTGAAAAATATATATCCAACCAAAGCCTCTTTGATCCCTAAATGCTAAAAATATTAGATTAAAACCGTTGGCATAGCCAGCCCATTAGTTTTGGGTAGGCACAAGCACATAGCCATGAATTTACTGATGGGAGTGATAGCCAAATGACAAGCTCAAGCTTTCTGGGAGCTGAAAGGACACAGCCCCCCTGCAAGTTTCTGAATTCTTAGGTGCCTGAAATGGCATTACCTGCATTTTAAGAGCAACTTTACCCAGTTCTGACCTAGCTGTTCATCAGGAACCCACACCAGACACTGTTAGTGAAAATACTGTAATTGACCAGTTAAGTACCTATCCCCCAAAAACAAAATTTTTGCTTGACAAAGGGGGTGGGTGCTTATGCAGGTGGCGGGCACTTGCATGAGCAATGGCACTTAAAGAATAACATCTGTTTATGAAAAGAAAACAAGAAGAAAACAAGGCTTACAACAAAATTTTATGTGTTAAAAGAGACGTGTACAATTTAATTGTATAAGATATCAACAACACATTTAAAAAGCACTCACAAAAGTCAAAAAATCATGTTCACCAAACTATCAACCCCATAAAATGAGATGTGGAATCTGTACTAATATCAAACAATTCTCTAAGTTCTCCATGTCAGTTGGCATCGAATGAAGAAAATTTATTGTAGCCTTGATTGTCTTGACATGCTGAACTCTAGTGCTATTTTTGAAATGTTGTGCTCATTTTTTCACTGTCATTCAGCCATTCTACAACATTGACCCTTCTGCCATGTAGTACTTCAATTTAAGTGGAATGATTGCTAGTAAAACTTGTTGAATTATTGATTTATTCAAGGTGCTGTGTGCTTGTTTATACTAGATTCACAAGCTGCTCATGAAATGTTATAGGTCATTACTGAGGCAGACCTTTATGAAGACACATTGTAACATCTGAGCAAATATTTAAAAATAAATGGTGGAAAAATAATTTGGTTCCAAAAAGGGGAGTAGGCACTTAGGCAAACATGGGTGCTTTACTGGTTAATTATGGTATATGTGTTGCACATCAAGTTTATAAGTTATAATCAGTACTAATAGAGTGGAATATCCAATATAACATATAGAGTGGGATATTGAATGACATTGATCACGTGCATGATTGACTGGGCACATGCCCATCCAGGCCAGGCCTTGGCTGTGCCACTGATTAAAACACAAGAAATAGGGGATTTGAGATTTGGAATATGATGTTTCTAGCTCTATTGCATTTGCAACATGCAAAGCAGTAAAGCATTAAAAACAAAGCCAGTATAATTATTGTAATTATATCATCTTAGAGCAATGACATGTATATGTAAAAACCTTCACATCCTGCATCTTTTTCAAATCCAGACTTCCATTTGTACTGTACAAATCCAGGGCAACACTCAGAGCATGTAGGGCCACAGGTATTCTTTTGGCAATTGCATGTTCTAGTGCGGAGTGGGCTGGGTCCTGGAACACATTTATCAGCATAACCATTGCAAAAACAACGACCTCCAATTGAAATGTCTTTGATTGAATAAAAGAACTATAAAGGAAAATTTACTGTATTACTTAGGGCAAAATAAAAACAGGAGCTGAGCTGTAATGTACACACAGTGAGCTATATATACATATATATATATATATATATATATATATATATATATATATATATATACATGCATGGCATATTATCCCCATTTATATTATGGGCTTTCGTTTGTGTTATTTTGGCTGTATCCATTTAACTTTATCACTGTCTATAGTAGTTGACCTATATTTCTGCTACTTTTTTAACTATGTTTGAGGATGCAGATGTGTGTACACAAGGAAATGGCATGTCATGGTTTATCAAAGGGGTAAATGAGATGTAAAAGCTGGTTTAAGTTTGCTTGAACACTGTATGAAGGTAATAGAATTTGTTATGCACATGCTTTCTGAAAAGCTTTAATCATACCATCAATTAGTGGACATGGAAATCTATTTGAAGGATAGAGATAAAGTAGATGGGTTAGACATGGTCACTACAATGGTTTCCTGCCTTGATCCAGTACTACCAGAGTATAACCCTGTTACACCTTTTGCTATTCATTACCAGAAAATATACATGTATTAACATTAATGCCAACCTCAAACTCATTAACACTAAAATACATTCATTTTATTCAATTGACATTCACCAGTATAGATATGTAACCATTTGCATCAAAGGGCATTCCATAGCACCAACAGGTGACCATTAACATCATTCTACTATACGTAAGAGGTAATAAAATTTCAATTATGCAAGAGAAATATCTTGCCTAATTGAAATTTTATTCTCCCTAATGTATAGTAGAATGGTGATAATGGTCGTCTGTTGGCACTATAAAATGCCCTTTGATGCAAATGTTTGTGTATCTATGCTGGTGAATGTCGATTGAATAAAATAAATGTATTTTTGGGTTAATGAGTTAGAGGTTGGTGTTAATGATAGTATATTTTCTGGTAATGGACAGCAAAAGGTGCACATGTACTTATGATGACCCTTTCTTTACACTATTGCCATTGCATTTTTCCCACAGACTTACTCGTCGTGTAACTGAAGTGTCACTTTGTGCCAGTGGCAGATATTCTCCATAAAGGGTCTTCACTTTCAGAAGGCGCAAACGGACATTTGTAGCCCTCATCCACTCCTATGAAGAAATATATGATAATATCAGGGTATATGTCATTAACTCATTAAGAGGCAGGGCTCATCCCTCTTGATGGGTAAAATTGTTTTGCATTAGCCAGAGTAAACTATTAATATGTGCCCTTGTCTTTTAATGGGTTAATCTACCCTAAACAAAACTTTTTGAACAATAAAATGATAAAAATTAATTGAAACTGTACAAGTGAATAACCAATTAATGGAAATATTCTATCATCACATTTTTCTAAGTACAAAGATAGGTACTCAAGCAGCTCCAACAAAACAAAAAAAAACAAAACATGACTCAGAGAGAGAATATGCAAGTATTCATAAAAATGGACCTTAATGTTGCTGATGAAATGAAAAAAAAATTTTTATTGTATGTTTTAAAATTACTTACCCGTAGTTCTGGGCTGAACTGATTTTTTAATGCACTAGGTCTGCCATTTACCAATGAAATATGCATCTCACCATTTTCCAGAGGGGGAATCTCAGAATATTCACTGGTGCATAGAACTTGGTCATCTTTCTCCAATGGGATTCGTGGATTAATCCCAAAGTACTCAATACATTCACTTCTTGATGGAGCAAAGTAATACCATGGTGTGTATGTCTGACCATAGTTGGCAGACTTCTCAAGGATCCACATACCAGGCCTTGGGGAATTTGCAGTTTTTATAACGACATAGGCAACATGAAATTCCTGTAACAAAAAGTATAACATTTTTATTCCAAATTTTTCAGACAATGTTGCAACCCAATGTTAGGTCATCATCAGGTCAAAAAATTGTTTAAGGTTTACATCTTATATAACATTAAAAATGCAAATTACAGAGTCCAAATTCTGAAGGGTGTAATAATATACAAAAACTAGAATATTAAAAATAAATAAATAGTTACTACTAATTTACATTAAAAACAAAAAACACCCACTAAAAACTGGAATATGGTTTACAATAAAATTACACTGATAAGACCAGGCTCAGATTTCTTCCTTTGATCTTCTTATTTAACAATGGTTTTAATTTGTCTGTATATAAAATTCTTCTAAAAGTAAACAATCAAAATTGCAGAACTTTATGCTAAAAGTATAACCTTAGAAAAATCATACATTAAATCAAAATGGGAAAGTAAACTTATTTGCAAAGAAAATTTCTGTGAGAAGATCATAATGTTGCAGTCTCTCTCTCTTAAATGCTTTCATTATTGTGTTTAATATTTTCCACAAACCAGCTGAGGAATTTCTAGAGCAACACTCAGTTTACATTTTTTGTCAGTATGTAGTTTTATATTCTATGGTAAATTAGTTAAACTTGATGCAAAAAGTGAACCTTTGTTTGCACTCAAAGAGCATCTACTTTGCAGATTTATTTCATCATAAGAAACTAGGAAGTAGAGGAACTTGAACACCTGACTTATCTGGTGTTGGGGTTTAAATCCATATTTTGCTACCTCTATATTACCTCTACTTCATACAATAATTATAATAATTGTTGCATTATAAAAGTATTACATTTAACTAGAACAAACTTAAATGTTAGGATCCCAACTTCAGGGCTGCTATAAATCTATGGCAGAGGTAGATGTAAATGGAATTCTGTATGGATTAAAAAACCACAATGAGTGATAACGTTCTCTTTATGGCATTTCAAAAGGAAGCTCCTCCCTGACATTACAAATGGTACATGGACTATAGTACATGTAGATCATTGCTGGGTTTGTCTTAGCTGAAAAGGGCAAGCCTAAGCCTAATCCTTTTCTAAATACATCCCTTTCCACCCCTGGTAAATCATAAATACATTGAGATGATTGATGAATGTGCATCAAGCTCTGTCCTCAGAAAAACTATTTCTGAGCCCCAGATGGGGATCAAAACTGCAACCTTCTAATGACTGGTGAAATGCTCTAACTGTTGAGCTACCAAGACTAAGATGGTGAGCTAAGGAGGAAGTAAAACACATGTGCAACCTAAGTGGAAGCCACTATATGTTGATGATATTGATAAGATTTACATTTTACAAGTGTGAGAGCTAGAAGATACCTTGCGATGACTGATGAACACTTGTCAAGCTCTATCCTCAGAAAAACAATTTCTGACCCCCAGACAGGGATGGAACCAGTGACCTTCTGATGGCTGCTGAGGTGCTCTAACTGGTCATCAGAAGGTTGCTGGTTTGATCTCTGTCTGGGGCTCAGAAATAATTTTTCTGAGGATAGAGCTTGACAAATGTTCATTGATCATCTCAAGATATCTCCAAGCTGTCACACTTGTAAAAGATAAGTCTCATCATGGCTACATTGTAATAAATTTGTGTTAAAGGTTTACTTTAATTCCTATTCTTCAAAACAGCTAGGTTTTCACTAAACTATAATTAGGAAGGTGATTTTTTGCACAGTTTTCACATTTTTACTTTGTTGCAAAACTTGTTTTTTTTCATTTTCCACAATGACTTTGGGTATGTATTTCTGTTGAAGTACATAACAGTTTACAAAAATAGGTGGTAATACATGCAAAAATAAGGTACAACTTGCAATGCAACATTCTAGTGTGGCAAGTTGAAGAAAAATGTGGCTCAAATTATCAGGCCTTAACCCACACAAATTATTTAAACTATCCATATAACTATTACTTTGTGGTCTTGTCTTCAAGGATTTTGAACCTTTTAACTCCACTTTTAAACAATAACATCCATGAAAACTGTTGTTTTTATTGTACAGGTCTCCGAGATGTGATTACTAAACTATTTCCAGGGCCTAAGACCTCAACTGAGAGTCCAAATATATATACTTTTCAAGTTCCCTGTAGGTCAGTTTTCCACACCTCAAAGTCATCTTTCTCTTAAGCCAACACTTGATTGTGAAGCAAAGTTTAAACATTCCCATACATTAAATCAGTTTAGTTTTATATCTCTGATAGTACCAGCCATTTCCAGATATCATTGAAATTCAAAAAAAAAATTCTCGTTTTAGCCATGACACTACTCATCTTGGCCCACCCACAAATATTTCCATACTTCCGGCAACACTTGAATCTTGTCGAGAGAACCCTGCTGATGGACCCTCCTTTACATTTTTTACTCACTAGGCCATGTATGTCTCCAGTGAAATAACTACTGTCAGCAGTTCAAGTAATTCACTACAGACAAATCACGGAAAATTAACTGAGCTACCAAATACTTTTCTGGACAACAAGCATACCTTTACTTACTTCACACTGATAGGGTGTGGTTACAGTGTACTTCCTCTTTTCCTGTTTTGTCAGTAACTTTGAGGATTAGATGTGTCAGATTACGTTGACCGTGGCCGCAATAAACTAAGTGATCATGCTGTCGGAAAATGTCTTTAATTCACCGTTTTTCGTTACGGGCTATTTTATGTGTGGGAAAATCAACTCTAGTTCTCCAACTGATAGCTAGTAGTCCAAACGACCAATCAATAATCGTTTTCGATGTCATGGTAAGCTGATACTGTTCATTACTTTAACCGTATTTGCCACTGTTATTAAGAACAATTCAACTGTTTCTAGTGCAAACTGTCGACCGCGTCTCTTTCGCTGGAAGATTTCCCAGTTTGGCGTGGATTAGCGGTATTGTTGGAAAAACATTTTTAAGTCACATAGCAGTGACACCCATGAGACAAAAGGTTCACTGTTCAATTCTGCCACAGTGCTAACGGATGTTTTTGAAAAGGAATCTTAACGACATTCATTCTTGACCCCACCGTAAGGTGTGACCCCTCAAGGCACAACACAACACCGTCTCGGACAAATTCATTCATTAAGGTAATGTCATCCAACTCGCCAGCGTTTCGAGCCTTTTAAAACTTGTAGAATTCTCTATGAACTTATTTCAAATCTCATTCAAGCCGATCCGCACAATCATAATCTTTTATTCTTTCAACCAGTAAAACTGAAAGTGTAATAAGGTGGAATGCGTAGCGCGCAACATGACTGATCAAGCTGTCGCCTTTGCGCACGAACATTCCAGAAATAATTCCTACCACAGGGCCAAATTGTTACAAAATAAATTCTTAAAAAATCTACAAACCAACAAAACAGTCCACGTGAGAAAACTTCCATCAGTAAACACTTCCTCACCTGCCCTAAATCGATTGTGATGTTTATTTTGTTGTATTGCTGCCCCCTAGATAAAGGTGGGCTCTGCCACCATCTCTCTGTGCCGTCGATCGCGTACTCGATGCGATGATCCTTTGTATCTTTGACACTCCTCCCTGAGGTTACTTTGGGGTCGCAGTGATCGCACTCTAAACCCCGAATTCCAAATTTGCCAGGCACTGTCGCCAGTTTACAGAACAGTTCAGTTTCTGGACCAGAAGGAGGTAAATCATAACCACACGTCGCTGTAGCGGTGATTTTCTTTCCGCGCGCAATGTTGAAGTATTCCCCTGGTTGTGACGCGCTTGGTCTGAAACTTGTTAGTATAGTATACAGCAACAGCGCCAGGGCTGTGAACCCAAGACGCATTTTGTTAAGAGCTTGAATTTTGGTAGAACTCAAACAATAGGCTCCTCTCCTACGAACGCTTGGTGACAGTAATATCTTGAATACGGGATAAGATTTCACTTGGTCTTCTATTACCAAATTTTTCCATCCGTTTGACTTGACGTAAGCTCGTAGTGATTGGTCAGGCGACATCTTGGCCAACCCCACGCCCAGGACCCCAGCTTCCAAAATTCAAGGTCTTTTAGGCCGGAAATCAAATTGCGCACAGTATGACGAACGAAAAAGAATTTGAGATTTTTCATATGAAAAGCGTGATGCGGTTATTTTCTTCAAAAATACCTCCCATTCATTTTGGTTGACTGCTCCAGTAAGTCGGGTTTTTTTCTTCCAATTCTGGTGCAACTTTCTGATTTTTTAAGTTCATCTCGCCCGTATTGTATGATTGGGTAAGACTATTCTACACTCAGTTACTTAGTTGATGTCGTGACGTTAAGAAAGCTGGTTTAAAGAGTTGGACTTATAGGTCCATTTTCAGGCTGACCAACCTACGGACTGTTCGTCGTCGTAGTTTCGCTGGCAAAGTAAATTTCTGCTTGCGCCAATGGCGCAAATTTCTGTGGAGGGACTGTTTCATGATTTTGAAATATCGACGCTCGAAAACGCCATTTCCTGCGTTCTAAGAAACCAATAAACGTCAAAGGGCTGGATAAATCAATCTTCAGTTTTACGTATACTTTTTTTCCATTTAGAACGCTATTCCAGTAAATTCTGACTGTAATTCATTATTATCTGCATTAGTTGACCGACGAGAACTTAAACAAAAAAACGGGCTGTTTCTGAGAAAATTTTCATTCATATCTCCCTTCTAATATCTACTTCTCTAACAACCCCTAAATTGACTGGTCATGATTTAAAAAGATGACAACTTAAACGATAGCGAGTATATATTTTACCGAATTAATTATTTTAAGAATAACTTATTTAATTCTCGACAAAGACAAGAATACAAGAATTACAAGGATAGCTTAAGAACTCGAGTTGGGTTAATATGCAACTACTTACAAAAATGAGGGTGACGAAACGTAAGTGATATAAGAGGATATGACGAAGTTCTCGGAATTCTCTATTTCTTCGTTGGCGCTATAATTCCTTCAAGCTGCGTCTGTAAAATATCAAGGTAATAAAACACTATACCAGGCTTTCTGAAAGTTTTTCTACGACTGACTTTTGGTTTGTGGGGCTTGGAGATATTCATGGATATTCGCTTGAGTTCGAACTTGCATCTTAGCCTATCTGAGTCTCGGTAGCTCAGTGGTTAGACTTAGAGCGTCTCACCGGTCATCAGAAGGTTGCGAGGTTCAGAAGGCGCCGTTTTTCTGTGGTTAATTCGAGCTTGACAAACGTCTAACGAACATCCATGAAAGCCTTTTCATTGGTAATTAATAGTTATGCTAAAAGGGTATAAGTAAAATCGATACACCAAGATTTTATAATCCGAAAATACATTTTAAAAATTCAGCATTGCATCAAACTAGAAGACACGTAAATTGCGAATCAATGAATCGTGGGTGATGAATATACAGTACAAATAATGTTGTACCAGAGTATCTTCAACAATATTTAATGAGAAAAGCTCGTGATTCTAATGCCAGGTGTGAAGACGATGTAACGCTCCCTAAGCCGAAACTTGAACTTTCTAAATTTTTTTTTTCACACCCGCATGACAGGAAATAGATTTTTGTAAGTTAAATGATGTTATGGACAGATAATATTCTAAAACAACTATCCGCACTCCATTTTCTATGTGTGAACGTTCATCTTCCGCCCGATCTATCTATTAATAATATGCTCATTGTCCAACTGGTGAGTCAACCTGGTCTCTAGTTTGTCAATCGAGACAATATTTACTCTTTCTCGACAGGATCAGCCAGACGATTTTACTTGTCAAGGAAAGACATGCTGCCGGAAAAATGTTAAGCTGGCTGCCTAAATCGATCCCTGATGAGTACAGTGTAAACTTTATATAGCCTCAGGTCACGACGAAATCCAAAATTAAGACGATAACAAAGAGCTAGGGCAAGTTATTAACTGTGTACCTTTAACTGTTGATTGGTTCTCTTCAAGAACTGAATCTCCTCGGTATGTTTCTTTTCTTCAATGGTTCGACGCTCTGCTTCACGCTTCTCAATCGCATCACATTTTGCTTTGAGTTCATTCACCTGACGTTCCAAGTCTTTTTTGTCACTTTCTAGTTCTTGAATCTATCACGACCAAACATAAACAGTGAATATCTCCAAGTTTTAGTTCCTAATGGGGGTTTAAAAACCGTCTTCCCTGTTGCCAGGGCTCGGTATCAATCTGTGACCACTAAAAAGGACAATGTATATTATCTTTTAAATATAACGGAAGCAGTTACTCATTCTAGCCATGTTTTAGGGTGTGCAGCTAGATTTGACGATGTGATTTGACAAGCACCCTCGGACCACGTTACCATTAAACGATCACCCTGCGAAAATCATAAATAAGATGACTACTGGTAGGAGGACGCTCGAGCGTATGATTACAAACACATGAGTTAAGCCCACACAGTCGTGCAGCCGACTTTTTCCCGTTTTCTTAAGATCTTTAGGGTGGAATGAAGTAAGGGTGGCGCCAGAGGGGGATACAGCCTCCCGTCGGGGAATTTTCACTGATGAACACATTTATATATTGTACAAACTATGAGGAATTGTCATTAATTTAGCAAAGAAACTAAGCTTTGGGATAAAGGTCCAGCTGTTTTTATCTCACCTTTTGCTCCATGTCTGCTTTCCCTTGCTCAGCCTGCAGGGCTTTTCTCATACCAAACGCAACACTAGAGGGACGTGAAAACAGCTGCACGTGAAAAATTGCTTTCTATTATCTAGATGCATCAAGATGAGCAAAATCAAGTAAACCAGTAAAATACTATAATACTTAAAACGGTACCTGCTTTCATAGAGTGTTTGGTAAGCAGCGATTGTCATGCGAATTTCATCTCTCACTCTACATATCAACGGAACATAAATTGATAAATTATAGAGATTTATAAGGAAACTTAATCAGAATGAATAGCCGAACAGGAAGCGTAATAACAAATGAAACAGGTTTAAAAGATGGTGAATAGTCTTTTTTCGCAACCAGGTGAACTATTAGTCATATTTATAGGTAGTGCTACTCTGGTTTGGTGGCCAGCAAAAGGTACATACAAGTTGCTAGAAGACATTTCTAGCAACTTGTATGTACCTTTTGCTGGCCACCAAACCAGAGTAGCACTACCTATAAATATGACTAAAGGTTTAAAAGAGTGTGCGAGCTAATGCCTTTATCCGCCCATGGAAAATAAAAGTTTTTGTAATAATAACAACGACAACAACATCGCAAACGAGGAGTAGGGAGGAGGAAGACAACAATGAACGCATCGACAGGCTCTTCCAACTGATTTCACGGAGTATTATTTTAATAAAACAAGGTAACTCTCCAACGTGTAGGACGGGTGAAGAAATGAGAAAAAAACTGTAACCATCATTAAATGAAGTGAAATTACACAAAGGGACAACAAATACCGAAATGACAACATGATTGGATTATACATTGGTAAATGAGCAAAACGTTTGGCTAACTGCATGGAGAAAAATGGTGTTGGCATTCCTAGGGTTTTTAGCTTTTCATAGCATCCTTGTTTCCCAATTCCTCCACCGGTTTATTTGGTGAGTGACAATGACTTTCCAAGTTCTCATTAATCACTTTAGTGAACTTTCCCGCATTTTGATATAGCTCCTTTAATCTTATACCACCCCTTTCGAATTTGTGAAATTCAGCTGATTTGCCTTAGCTTATTTTGTATAAAATATTCTCAGTTCACCACTCTTAAGTTTTCTTGTATATTGAATGACACTGAATTACGCAGCAGTACAAATTTACACTTAAAACAATGTTTTCGAATGATTATCATTAGACTCAACAGATCATTCTAAATTTGTATGAAATAAACTATTACCTTAAGAGAAGTAAGCCTCTTTCTGCACAATTGATGGTCACTTGTCGGATTAGTTCATCTATAAATGATCAAAGAGATAAAAAAGTGGCTATTAGAATTGAGCGATACCGATACCAAAACACCAATACTTCAGATAACAGCAAAGTTCAGTTTCAAAATGATACCGTAGAGACAAACTATCCCTATTTTTGCGTCGTTCATCCAGTTGAAAGTCGATGAGATATAATATTGTTCGACAAGTTCCCAGTTACAAGAGTGATCGGTTACTTTTGCTTTTGCGTTGCAAACTAAATTTAAGTTAATCTCTTCGACGTTCGAGGGCAATTCAGCGCGATTTCCGCTCCCTTCTGCTAATTGGAATTCTGAAGTACATTTGCGGCGTTTTGATATCATTCAGGGCCGTATCGATTTTGTATTGATACAACCGATATCTACATTGTACACCTTTTGCTGTTCATTACCAGAAGATTTACTATCATTAACGCCAACCTCAAACTTTTTAACACAAAAATACATCCATTTTATTCAATCGACAGTCACTAGCGTAGATACACAACCATTTGCATCGAAAGGCATTCCATAGCGCCAACAGACGACCATTAACACCATTGTACTATACATTAGGGATAATAAAATTTCAGAAAAAAACTGAAGATGCGCGGTCAGGTTTCAACATATTGGAATAACTGGAAACGCTTTGGCAGTCGAAAGCTCGTTTAATAAAAATTGTTTCTTGGCCAAAGAGCGTTTCCAATTATTCCAATAAAATTTCAATTTGGTAAGATATTTCTCTTGCGTAATTGAAATTTTATTATCCCTACTGTATAGTAGAATGGTGTTAATGGTTGTCTGTTGGCACTGTGGAATGCCCTTTGATGTGAATGGTTGCGTATCTACGCTAGTGAATATCGATTGAATAAAATGAATGTATTTTTGTGTTAATGAGTTTGAGGTTGGCGTTAATGATAGTATATTTACTGGCAATGAACAGCAATAGGTGTAATTACTCGGTGTCTTACCGTTTTATTTTATTGGTATCGCCCACCTCTAATGTCCTTACTGCTAACACTATGCGTGTGTGCCAGCAGAGAGAAGGCAGCAGGGACGTAAGGAGCATTTTATAAGTGGGTAGGCCAAGTAGGGGGGACATATTTACTTGTACACCTGGCTCCACGTTCGACTTTTTGTTTGCACAGGTGATGCAACGTTTTGAAAATATGTGGCGTCTTCAGAGCATAATGGAAGTCGCACGTGCAGCCGATTTCGCTTTGCGTCCTGACAGCTCAAAAACAAACAAACAAAAAAGAAAAAAATGGTTGTAAGAAACCAATCGAGTTGAATTTTTGGCGACTTTTGCATTTTTAGCCAATAATAGACGAATATAAACCATTCCAATCTTTTTCTCCCACGGCCAGTAAGCTAGCTATTTGACGCCAAATGTTTGTCACTTCGTGAACCCAACACGGCACCCTGGCAATGGTAATTTTTTTAATTTTATTGCATCACCTACGGAAGCAATATAAAAGAAGTCGACTGTAAAGCCGCGGCTTCAAAACGGAGTCCGTCACCCTTGTGCGCAAGTATACAAACGAAACGAAATGTTTCCGTACCGAAATGAAGCGTATCCACCAGGACGGAGAGTTAACGGCATCCTCAATGTGGCAGTAACTCTGAATCGCTTTTATGAATCTTGCGCCTCAATGTAATGCATGCTCAAAGTTGGCGTTGACTGACAATATGCAAAACGTTCGTCAAGCTCAACCTCCAACTACGTGTTTCTGAATCTAAACTGGGGTTGAACGATTGTACGAAAATTCAAAGTGTTCAATTGTCAACAGATATGGCTATTTTCTACGGGAAAAAAAGGGAAATCTCTTACCAAAACACTGAGAATAGAGTTCACGCCTTACTGGACAAATCCCAGTCTCTCTGGCCTGCCTCTGTTGAAGGCGCATGTCTAACTGTTCCTGTTAAAGAAGCAACTAAAGTTAAAGAAAGTAAAAGTGCCTTTATTTTTCCGGTATAACCCTATAGCTGGGCTGCTGTTGCTAGAGGTCTAGCAAGGGCCACCCTTCCTCAGTCCAGTGTCACTACGAGAGGAAACCGGGGTACTTGGAGAAAAGCAGCAGTGCTTGGTAGAATCAAACTGGGCAACACGTTCTCTTCTCACTTGTGACCAAAGTAACTTTAATCAGATAACTGCACAGTGCCTGAATCAAACCCTAATCACAGTGGTGAGAGACACATGCACTGCCACTGTGCCACCAGCACCCCCTTTAAGGGGGTGCTGGTGGCAATAAATAAGTCTATGCAGACCAAAGATGACCATACCAATAAAGTAAATGGTTTGAACCTGGGAGAATCGTTACATGTTTGTGGAAGTTGATCATCCAGGTTAGTGTAGTCTTGAGAAAGACTGTTGGTGGAAGTGACTGACATTTTGACAGCCTTGGCGGTGGTCATCTTCAGAGTCAAAAATGACCACCGCCAAGGCTGTCAAAATGTCAGTCACTTCCACCAACAGTCTTTCTCAAGACTACATTAACCTGGACGATCAACTTCCACAAACATGATGACCATACCAGTACTCTTAATAGCACTGGCACTGCCAGGATTTTCCTGAGGGGTCAACAACTGACCATGATGGACTAATACCTGACCACAGTAGCCTGAAAGACCAGTTAATTGGTACCATATTGGTCTGGGTTGATTTTTGTGACTCCATCAAAAGGGAAGATCTCTTAAAATATGTAATAATAAGTGTATCGATCTAACATATACATGTAAATTTCCAATGTAACACAGCACATGAGTGGGGCCATGGCACCTTGGGTAATTACAATGTGGTCAGTAATTTTATTAGAAACTTAATATATAGTTGACCACTGGTAAAATTTTGTGAACTTACTAACTAACCTGGTTAATCGACCTACTAAGGAGCAATTGCACACTTTGATGAGCCCTGCACCTTAGTGAGTTAACAGCCATCTCCTTAACTAAGGAAGTTAATCATGAGTCAATTGAGTTCACTGCATAATAACAAATGTGGTTTATATTAGACACTGTAAATAGTGGGTAAGAGTCCAAAAATCAATGATATGTTTTTCCAAAAGCAAGTTAGTTAAAGGCTGGTTGGTTTTTACTCTACCCTTTTCTGTCTGGCTAATTTATTGTCTCTTCATGATCAATTTACAATGAAGCTACATTATTTGATACTGACCATACAATGTTACAAGTACAGTTAGTTGTGTTTTGCTGTATCTTACAAGATGGGTAGGTTTCCAAATTACCAAGTAAGTTTCATTTACAAATTTATTTACAAATGCCAAGTTATTTTAATCAGTACAGTCTGTGGCAGCTCTGAAAGGCCAACAAGTTTAAAAACCTATCTCAGTAAAGTTTTCTGCTAGGGTGAACCCTTTATGATTTTATTCTAAAAATACTGAATGATTTTAAGAAGCACTGTGGCACTTTTGGAAACAACACCCATTGCCATGACCCAGTTTCAGAGGAAAAGTTAATTTTGTGGCAATAAAAAACAAAGAGTTTGGAGAATAATCTTACATTTTGTCATACAGCAAATCACTGACTTTAATGCAAAGGTAACTCCAGAAACTTGATCACTTTAGTTACCTGAAGATTAACAACATCAAGCCTGGTGGCTGGGGTACTTGACACTTGTTGCACCCACAACTGACCATTCTCTGTCCATTCTCTAAAATATACAGCAATTTGCATGTACAGACTTACATGGCTGTCTTTCTGACACATCTGAAACTAACAGCACATTTTACTAAAACAAAAGTAATGTCTGCACTGGTTAACTAGTGATAGCAATTAATATACTGCACCACTCATAAAATTAAATGAACATGTACTACCTCAGCTCAACATTTGAATCTTTCTGAATCAATATCTATGTCTCATCTCTTTTGACACTACTGCCCAGTAAAATGTAGCACAGATTACTTATCAAGTACATAAGTTTAATCCTATGGTCAGCTAAACTGGTTATCCATTGAATAAGTATTGAAATGTACACAGTGAGTGTTATTGTGCTTGTTGTATAGCCCTGGTCTAATCTAGAGATGAGAGCTAAAAATCAGTAACAACAATTATATATCTTCACCAGTCATTCCTGAAAGCATTGCAATTCTGGTAAATTAAAGTATAGCTGTTCATCCAGCAGGTACTAAGCTAACCACTAGAGTGATCTATCTAGGGTTCCAAAAACTGAAGGTCAAGGGTAGTTCATTCATCATTTAGGCATTTTACACTTTATTGTACCCACATAGGATGGGCAGTCAGCAGTAAGGATGCTATTACAGTTATCAATCATTATGGCTAGCATTTTGTTATGTTTATAGTTAGTGAGTGCTGATGGAGTTAGCATCAGTGTTATCCATTAGCATTAGGATGAGCCATTGCAGGCTTGAGGTAGGGTAAACTGTCGGGTACCTCCTCATTTCAGTCATAGTACAGTACAGGAACTCAGTGGTCAAAACTCCGGTAATCATAAAATTATAGGTTAAAAATTTTAAACAGTACCAATCTACAACGCTGAAATCTTTGAATATTTCATTTTTTGATATAAGATTATTACCTTGGTGGCAGAATAGAGTTTAATATCTCTTCTGTCTGTTGGTTCTTGTTTTGAACATCCGCAGCAGCTACTTTAGAAGTCTTTGGAGGGGGAGGTATGGGACTGCTGCCATTAACTTCTTGCTTTTGACTTACTTTCAAAGGACGAGACTAACACACAGAACAAAAAGAAGAACAAAAATGTTCTAACCACCACATTTAGTATATTCACATATAGCAATAGCTAGTAAGCTATCTGTAGGCAATACCATGGCTGGACCACTCTACTCTCAGCTAGTCTCTAACACGGTTTTTTATGTCCTCATTGACTATAATTCTTCAACTACAACGTAATGTATAAAGCTATAAAGTTATAAGCGTGTAAAGAAACATAAAAAAGGACGACAGTATGTTTTATTATTCAAACAGCAATTTTAAGCTGAATATTCCGTTCTTTGTGACAGAAACTCGAGTATTTCAACACTTACCCGCGGGGATTTCTTGTCCGTATTTCTACTCACCAACGCAGGATTGTCATATTTTACAAGAGAAGTATTTGGAGGAATCATCTTCAAGAAAAGGTTTGACAACAGAGCGAAAAATTCGAAATCCAAAGCAAAACTAGAAGCTCTTCTTGCAGTTCCTCATCAAGCTACAAAACGTCTTGCACTGTTACCATAGCAGCAGTTATCACGAAACCGCTGACAAGTTTACTGGCATCACATTGGAGAAAAATAGCGGGAACTTTAAAAAATCACGTGAAAGACTCGCTAAAAACGCGCATCGTCAGGCCAAAGATGAAAACCAACATAGCGTCTATTGTCAAGAAAAATTTTTGTCGGAAAACGTACATAAACTTTGCCGTATCCGAAAAGTTTAAAAGAAGTATAAGATGCGAAACGTTTCTTCCTAGGCAACCAAGAATGCAAAGCAGCAGTCACTTACATATTTCAAGTCGTTTTCTTGACTTCCAAGACAACGAAACGGGCGAGTCTTCAATCGCGGTGCAAATTTTCACTTGTCTTCGCGGTTTTTGAACCCATTTATAGAATAGCAAGAACGGCGGCAGGAATGACGAACAGAATAACGTCTCCTCTTTGTGTGTGAAAAGGAAATCACCCGTTGAGAAGCCGAAGAAATCTGTGTTACGTTTCAAGTGCTTGACAAGGTGTGCGAATTAGAAAGGTACAGTGTAAGAAATATTTGCTTACTTTCTTTTTATTTTGATGTATGCGAGTCGGCATAGTGCAAAAGATGTACATATGTATATTCGCGTCATGTACTCGTTGACAGACTGCCTTCCATATCGACCACGCTCTTCGTTATGAAACTCGTCTTCCTGACATTTATCACATCTATTTCAAGAATATCTCCAAAATTGCCATTCAGGTGAACTTTTGTTAATATCAGGGTTCATCGAAAATCAATATGTGTGGTAAATACTTAACTTGATTACTCAGAACATAAATCATAATCACAAAAAGGTTTGACATGCGTATTAGGTATGAATGAACCATAAAACTATTGTTTTCAATATGATCATTATCATGCATTTATATCATTGTTATTGTTGTAATTGTTATTATCAAATGATTATTAAAACGGATAATCATCTGGTATTAGACTTATTTACCAAACAAAACAGCTTTTTCCACAAAAATGAAGTCCCTTCCCTTTCCTATGTTTGAATAATCAAGGTTTTAAATCATAAATATCCACCTACTTTCTGTTCCACTTGTTACACTAAAAACTCTGTTTCTGAAGTTTTAATTGACATCTATTTCAAAAGAAATAATCTTTCAAATGAATGTTTTCCAAGTTCTAGAAAAACTTGTCACCATAAACTTTTACTTAACATTGAGTACATGTATATAAAGAGAAATATATATTTGTACCTAAATAGATTTAACATAAATTTCCTATACTGTAGTGTCAAAAACTTTAGGGAGCCACATCTATCAATAAACCAAACTCATATTCTCTGATATCCGGCACAACATCCACTGGTAACAATTTTCCTATCATGGTCATATGCAAGGGGGATCAATGGGGAGTTGACCCCTTGGACCTCATAACAGCATCAACAAACTTCCTGTGCCTATACAAGTAGTTAAGAAAATTTTTAACTGGATATAAGTTAATGAGAATAATAAGACAATATTATTCCAACAGATGATTTTTCACAAAACATGTTGCTCCGGCAAAATTTCAACAAAAGTTGTTCTGCAACAACATGTGACATGCATTATTTTTTTTATGCATTAGTTGTATTAAAGATCATCACTAAAATTTCCTTGTTATAATATCACCTATAATCTCAAAATTCTGGTTTATTGTGCACAGACATGGGCGAGGCCAAGGGGGGGAGAATGGGGATTCCAGATCCTCCATTTCTCAGAAGTATAATGATAGACTGGATTTGTTCAAATATTCAGCCTTCCTTGAAATGGTACTGTGGAGCCCTACCACCATCTGTAAGTCCACTATAAACCTCTGTAGAGAAATACTAGAGGCAAATTAAGGAGTGTAAGATGAAGAATTTTTCCACACATAGCAGTATCTATATTTCTTTGAATAACATCAAACCCCCCTTCCCCCTACTTGTTCTACTCTGGTTATGCCGCTGAAATAAACTAACTGACTTGATTGCCTGCTCCTGCTGTTCAAATTAATTTGCCTTTGAACTTACATCCGAGATTTTGATACAGTGGCAGTTCAGCAGATCAGATAGCCTGAGACAAATTATCTAATTATATCCGTTTGTCACTCAATACAAAAGCAAACATCACCAGATTGCACACCAGCAAAACAAAAAAATATTCTGGGCATTAATATATTCTAATCTCACAAGTTTGCACTTTCCCCCTGGTCTGACCATTGCTATGATATTGAAGGTGACTCATCACTAGGGATGATTGTTGACCAGTGATGAGCCGATTAATCGGTAAATAATCGGCAAAGCCGATTAATCGGCCATTTTTTAAATAATCGGTAATCGGCCGATTATTTCCTGATAATCGGCAAATAATCGGCCATAAGACTTTTTCTGCAGCTGCCAAGCACATGCTAAAATACTGAATACAAGGGAATAGATTTTCACATTTTGTTGCAAAACCCGCGTCTTTTGTCTTACGTGAGTGGCTTTGAGGAAGTCATTAAAAACCGTTAAAACACCAACGCATTCCTATGCGTTGAGTCATACCATATTCTGTTTTCTGATTGGCTTAAACGAATCCTGATATTTGTAATAAAATGCAGGGGGAAAAATTGCTAGGAGTTATTTTGGGCGGAACCTAATGGCGCACGCTGTAAAAAGCGCAGTTTGGACATATTTTGATATTTTGGAAGATGACAACACGAAAGCAATGCGTAAAGATTGCCAGGAAAAAGGCTCTCGAATCGTAAACAGCAGAGGAGGAAAAACATGCAAGCAGTTCACCACGACAAACCTGCACAATCACCTCCTTAAGCATCCCAAGGAACTTCTTGCACTGTCAGCAGATGAAAAGGAGCAGAATGTTGCCAAAGGTAAAAGAACGCAACAAGACATGGACTCAAGCACGGTAACAATGAGAAAGAAACTAAAAACTCAGATTTCATTGCAACAAAGTATTGAAGCCGGTCAAGCTTAGGATATGAACAGACGTCAAGCCCAACATATCACAAAACTAACCGGTGAAATGATAGTTCTCGACAACCAACCATTCCTAATTACCGAGGACTTGGGTTTCATGCGTCTGATGAAACATGTAGCCCCGCGATACCATTTACCTAGTCGACACCACTTTAGCGATACAGTAATTGCCAATTTGGTAAAACGAGCCGAAGCAGCTGTTGCCAAAATGTTAGAAAAGGCAAAACATTTCTCTTTCACTTCAGACATTTGAACTTGTTCTCACACCAGCGGTGCGTTTATTAGCCTAACAGCCCACTGGATTGATGAACATGAAACAAAGGTCCCGCGCCAGTCGATCGTACTGCAATCAAGTTTCTTCCCTGGGAGCCTCACCGGACAGCGAATTGCGGAAAAGTTTGAAAGCATGCTGTCAGCGACATGATTGTAAAGGCAAAACGAATTGTCACACACTTTCGTCACTCTGGAGAATAAGAGAGCTGTCACACTTCATTCTGCCGAGACACCAACTGCCACGCTTTCGCCCAACGAGTGGTTGCTGATGGAGGTCCTCCGCTTGCTCGAACTATTTGAGGAATACACTAAGCTGATGAGCAACGACAACTCGTGCATATCTGAAGTGATTCCTGCCATTACCGTGCTGAAGAAATTCTTAAGCAGAGATGACACTGAGAAGACAGCTGGAGTACGCACAATGCACGATGAGCTGAGCAGTTATTTAGAAAGAAGATTCCAAGCAGCTTTTTCCAACAAGAATTTCGTGTTGGCTACAACGATTGACCGAAGATTCAAAACGAAGTTGTGTAAAGATGATGCTCGTTCTACGCTAGTTAACGAGCTCCATCTTGTCCAAGGTTCTTCAGAGTCAGGCATGGTTACGTCAAACCCAAAGGAGAAAGTGTCGGTAAGCCGCAGGGATGGACCGCATCAAGATCCATGGTCTTGTTTCGAAGAGATAGTTGCATCTGACGACAACGTTCCAAATCTTGAAGAAGAGGTCAACGCATTTCTCGGTCTTCCCTCGCAACCGTTACAAACGTGTCCATATACCTGGTGGGTTTCCAACAAAAAAATGTACCCGAATATTTTCAACATCGCGCTGAAGTATCTTAGCCCACCAATTTCCAGCGTATTATTCGGAGCGCGTGTTCAGTGAGGCTGGGAACATTTCCACTGAAAAACGCAGCAGACTAGCTCCGCATAAGGCTGACAATATCCTGTTTTTACACCATAATCTGCCAAAACTAAACTTTGACTATTGACATGCGCGATTGAAGCTGATTTTAATTGTACATAGTGTGTACTGCAAACAATAAAACCGCATTTACAACTTCATTGTTGGTCATCTTGTGATTTTTCTCTTGCTTTTTAAAATAATCGGCAGGTACCGATTAATCGGCCGATTAGTTACGATAATCGGCTCATAAATAATCGGCCTCAGTAATCGGCAATTTTCCTTATTGGCTCATCTCATTGTTCTAGGGTCAATGATCTCCAGAGGATCATTAACCTCTATAAACAGAACGCCCTAGCTGGCAGCATCTCTGGCAATGTTGTGGAAATCTCGTCTGCCTGGAGACAAACTTCACTAATTCTGTACCTTGCCAAGTAACAGAAATTCCTATTTATTTCAAGTCAGAGTGTAATGTTTGAGGACTCCATGTCATGCTGAAGACGCAAGCTCTAAACAACAGACTGCGTATTAAAACAAGAAAAATCCACCCCAGTTAGTCAATTCTGCCATCCAATGACCAGTTATGTGCTTGATTGTCGAAGTTAGCTCGTTATTGAAAATAGGTGTTCACCTAAAGTCGGAAAAATGAATAAACTCAACTGTGTATGATTGCATCCAGTATGATTTCCTTAGTTTAAAATTCGGCAAAGGTAATTTGTTTCCAATTGCAAATTCGAATCTATGGCACTTGATTGGCACTGTGGACTATGGCATAACACAGGGGCGTAGTTAACTAATTTTGATTGGCGGGTGTCCAGATTAATTTGCCCGAACGTTGTATACTTTCAAAAATTGCCCGAATTTAATTTGACACGCACTCAGGCCATGTTTGGTGTACCCTCACTTCCTCAACCTCAATGCGTAAGTTACAGAACAAATATCAATGCCCAGCAAAGTACACGCAATAAGGCCATGATTTGTAAAAGAAATAAGTTTATTAACAGGACTAACGTTTCGTTGCGTCTCGCGACATCATCAGAGTATGAATAAACTAAACGGGTATTGTATTTACAAGGTTAGAGATATAAAGTAGGTGTTATATTACAAGATGTATGGGAAACGGAAATGGATAGAGCGGTTAAAAGAGAGAGGAACAGAGCTTAGATTGGCATTGAAGGAAGGTTTAAGTTTAGAAATAAGACTTTCTCTTACCAAAAGTTCAAAGGCAGAAGAACAGGAGAATAGGATTTTGAAGTCGTTGAGTGATACAGTGTGGCCAGTCTCAGTGAGATGAGTTAAAACGCTGGAAGGTGATGGGTTAAGAAGCTTTTTACCTGTCAAGGCAGAGACTCCCAGATGATCAAAGGCTCGTGTATTTAAGTGGTGGGCCGTTTGGCCCACATACAATGCGGAGCAGCATTGACACGTAAGAATAAACGACACAAAACCTCAGAACTTTAGGAGTCCTGTCCTTAAAGTTGAAAAGATGAGCAAGTCACTTGCCTGGTTGAAAAACAAAGCGAATTCTAATGTGAGGGTAAGCTGAGGAGCACAGTTTTAAAATTTGAGTGCGGATTTGAAGAGAGTGACAACCAGTGAAGGGAAGAGAAAAGTATAAGACCTTTTTGGGGACTGTGTGAAGGACTGGTTTGGATGTGAAGGTTTTGTCCAAGAAAAGAGAAACGCATTTGTCAAATAAAGATATTCTTTAACATTTCAAGTTCTTTGTGGAAATTTTCACAACTAGAGCAGATGGTGAAACAGCGATGGAGTAGTGAAAGAATTAGGCCTTGTTTGTAAGTGAAAGGTATGAAGCTGTGAAAATTTGTGAAAAGACCAGTGAATGTGGGTTTACGATAAACGGAAGTGGTAAAAGTGCCGTTATGACGGGTGATGTCAATGTCGAGAAAAGGTAATTAGCAGTTGGATTCAGTTTCAAAAGTAAAGTTTATATTTGGATGTTGACGGTTAAGGAAATTAAGAAACAAGGGAATGTGATCAGGGAACGGAAAAGTAGAAAACAATCATCAACATATCTACGATAGTAACTGGGCTTGAAGTTGGAAGGACAATTATCAAGCCAAGATTTTTCATGAGAAGATAAGAAGATGTCTGCAATAATACATGTTTGTAAATACAATACCCGTTTAATTTATTCATACTCTGATGATGTCGCGAGACGCAACGAAACGTTAGTCCTGTTAATAAACTTATTTCTTTTATAAATCATGGCCTTAGTGCGTGTACTTTGCTGGGCATTAATATTTGTTCTGAAATTGAGATTCCCGCCTGGATCCTCGCTCACGACAATGCGTAAATTAAATATAAACTAGTTACCAAAAGGGATTTTGACCTACTTTACCTTACCAAATTTTGCCCGAATTGCTATCTATTTTTTATCCGTATTTTCTGTTTTTTCGCAAACTTTGGAGGGTTTTCCCCCGACCCCATAAACTACCCCGCTGGCATAACAACCCGAAATTAATGCGAGCTTTTTGTTCTGTACGATGCCGGTATGGTCAAAATTTTACTGTTTATCATTGCAATCTTTTGACACTTTTACGACAGAGAGCCCCGCACGACTCCAGTTTATATTTCAGCAGTTTGGCGTTCTAACGCGACACGACATTATTCAGCTCAGGAGAGGTCTCACAGAGTCTGAAGGTTAAAACGTTGCCTTAATTGAGCTCAGCGGTCACACTTAAAGACATGATTTCCCTTCACTCGCCGAACAGTGCTGTCGGCGTACTCACGAGATGCTGCTGCTTTGTTTTCATGTCGATTACGTCTCAAGTTTCCTAAAATAAAGGTTCAGTTATTGCTTACAGTCTAAGGAGTACCTGCATTAGGAAATCGTCTTCTTCACGGCTTTCGGTTGAACAGTTCTTATAAACAGATCACTAAAGTTGGATTTCATTTCCGGTTACGGTTAAGAAAGTTATGAAATTCATATCGCATACGTGTTTAAATTGGTTTACCAGAATTCGTTTGGGTAGTTCAGTCGACACTGTTAATACCAAACTCCGGTACGACAGTGGACACTACAGCTAATACTCAAAACCCAGTAAAAACCTTTCCACATTTATTCATAAGAAATTTAGGCACACTATTCTGATGCAAACTAATCTTGTGGATTTTTTTTTCTATCAAAACAAATATATTCTCAAAAAAATATGTCATAAAAATTTGCCAGCTGTTCTTTTGATAAAGTGAATCGTCCAGTTGGAACAGTTAGAGATAACTGTCAGTAACGTGATCAACTGAAATTTCAACACAGGCACCGTTTCTGAGTTTATAAACTCCTTGGAAAACGTTGAAAATTTTATAGAAGTTTCGATGACGCTAGTTCGCGTTGTCCACTAAACATTTCTTTCATTTTATAGCGGTACACAGAAATCTGCTTCTCGAGTTCTTCAGTCTCCCAAGTCAGATGCAAGGCCTTTTCTTCCACTTTCTTGCGGCGATCCTTGGCACCGTTAACTTTTAATTGCATTTCGTACAAGTTATTCTCCATTTCGTTCTTGCTTGGTTGTCTGTAGTTCCTACTTATTGATTCAGTTTGCGTCTCGACGGCTGCAATCCTATCCTGAGCCACAATAATTCGTCTCACGGCGAACTCCATCCTCCTTTCAACTTCTTCAACACGGACTTCCAATCTATGAAGCTTTTGGTTTGCCTGCCAACAATCTTCCGCTTTCTGCTTCGCTTTCAAGTGAGAAACTTCTCTAAGCTTTTCCAGTTCTTCTACTTCTTGGCGAGTTTGTTGGAGAAGCTTTTTGAAGTGCGTATTCTCGCCACACATGCTCTCCAGTTCGTGCATCTTCGATTTAGCTAAGGGGATTTGATTTTCCACATCCATCAAGTCGCGTTCCCTGTCCGCGATCTGGTTCCTCAGTTCGGTGCTTTTCGTCCGTGCTTCGTCAAAGCGTTCGTCAGCTTTCTTTTTTTCTTCTTCCAAGCGCCTTGTTTTGCTGTTGTGGTTGCGAATCGCAATTTGTGCATCTGCAATTTTCTGTCGGATTGAAACGAAGGTGTTCTGCAATTCGGCCCGTTGTTCACGAAAAACCTGAGCCATTTTTAACGAACCCTTCTAATTTGAGACAGCTAGAGAGGCACTAAACTACTCCAGTTGTAAGCAGACAAGATCCTTTTCGTACATGCACGTTCAGCAGGTTAGGAGGTGTCTTACAGTCGCAACACACCCGCTGTTCATCTCACTGCTATCGTGTTACCTTTAATAACAAAAAGGTAATTGATGCATGCCAAAAAAATGACGTCTGGCCATATTTCTCATTACTGTTCGCTTATTTGGTCTTCACGTAGCCCAAACATGGCAAAAATATGTCATAACAGCAAAGAATGTTAAAGATGAGCAGTTTGTGATTGAAGCATCTGAAATTTGAGGTCGCATAACTCTTTTGTTTCATACATACTAGTTTGTAACAACAACATGATCACTGACAGACGCGATCTCTGGCAGAACTTCGCGAACTGTTCACATGGCAACGTGGTACAGAATAACAGTCCGGACCAAGGTTGAGCTGAACAGATACACTTATCTCCAGCATCTTTAGTGAGAGACGTAAAGCTAATGATACAAAATGGTTACCGATATACTGTGCCATGTAAATGTTTGAGGAGTGGTCTAAAAACTTGGATTGATCACTCGTTGGTGCCCGCAGATTTATGTGAGTGAATTCGCACTCACAAATCAATGCATGGAACATTTGCATTACTTCTGAAAGGTCACACAGGTCTCATTAAGCTCATCTTTCCTGGTAAACAGGTCGGAAAGTAAAACAACAGAGACGTTTAGACCGCAAAAGCACCACACAACATTCTCTATTACCAAAACATTCTGGGAAAAAGAAGACAAAATATTTTTCTTAGGGTTAGTCACCCTTTCTTGACCAGAGGTCCCCGCTTAGCGAATGAAATCATCTGGAGTTAGCCAGAATAAAATAATTGAAGAATTTAAAAGAGTATTACGCCAAAAACAAGCCTACTGGGCATTTTAAACTATCTCTATGTCGTTCAAAACTGCCCACGTGGCGCTAAAGTAGTCGATTCTGAAGACGGTTGGGTAAGTATTGGTTTCTTTTTAGCAAGATTGATAACGTAGACAAAATTATTAGTACTGGCAGCAATGTTCCGTTTTAGCATTTCCACTGCATCACAAAACCGATTTGATGACAGTGTTTAACGTGAGATAATCCGTTAAAAAGGAATCCAATAATTGAACCAAAGCCGTCTTGGAATATCATGACTTCATAGGTTTTCTGGGAGACAAGTCCCTTTGACATCCCAACCATTACCATGTCCTTTGCAATAACGATTTACTTCTCTCACAATCCTCACTGAAAAGAAGTTTGTTTTTTTCCACTGCTGGTTCAAAATGACTTGGGTTTTCCTAGTCTTGAGAGTTCAGTATCTCTTCAGTGTATGAAAAGAAGTTGAATAGGTTTGGTTTCAATTCTTACGAAAAATAGAAGAGCTCTGCAAATTGCAGATCTACAAGCCAGACACCAAGTTCGTCTGCCATTTTGTACCTCCCACTATGAAACATTCGGCATAACATGAGTGACGGATCTATATACGATTCAGACGGTTTTGACTTAAGTAGATTAACGAACAACTTCCAGTTGAGAACCTGGTAAATTACCGAGGAACTCACCGAAGTCGAATAAGAAGGAAATTCTCACCTAAGGTTTTGTGGTTTATTAAATTTGTGAAGCTCGGTACGCAGTTCTACATATCTTAGCTGTCACATCTTCCCTTACGTTATTTTGGTTGCAATTTTAATACTCGAAAATATTAGACTAAGGATTTCAATCTTTATGCTTCAACAAACTAGAGAAATAGCCCAGACATCTCAATTGCTTAAAATCGTTCTTCGTAAAAAATGCGACTAGACGAGATATGTCATATGGACGGTGTTCTAAAGGCACAAGTAAGCTTATCGAAAAAGCTCTAAATTTATTTAGGATAAGTTAATGTGCCTTTAGTTCGACATTATAACAAGGTGGAACAGAAGGATAGTGGTCTACTTGGGCTTTGTAATAGCTTAGTTGGACGGTAAACCTCGCGATTTGAAGTGAACGTTCTTTAAATCTGGCCAAGTACAAACAATAGTTCATTGCAGGAAGCGTAACTATGTCTACGGAGATTGTCTCTTGCACGAAGAGTTACTACCATATTTTTTACTAATTTTGGCGGAACTCAATTTTCGCGATTTTCGCAGTTGGCGAAAAATAGCGAAATTAAGGTGCTGCGAAAAAAAAGTTATCGCGAAAGTTACCGGCGCGAAATTTAACTACCCATAAAAACCCCTTTTATTAACTTAACTACAGTCCACATGATTATAAGTAAGTCTGTCTTGCTTCTGCATTTGTCCTTCAATGCTTACGCTCTCTTCTTCGAAATCACGAATATGTTAACTTGGTTTTTTTGTGGACTTTTTTCCCTATATTTCCATTCCAAATATAGTTGCAAAGTATGGCTGTATGGTGATAAGCGAAGTTAAAATCTATTTAACCGATCCTCTGTTCAATCCACCTTTTTGTGTTTATGTCCCTGTACTCTGGAAATTTTCGCGAAATTTAGTTTCCTTTAATATGATTTTTTTTATCGCAATCGCGAAATTAAAGTCTCGCGAAATGTGCTTCTCTCAATTTCGCGAAATTAAGTGACCGTGGAAATTGGTGACAGTGAGGTATTTGGTTCTTTATGCTCACGTACTTCAACAGAAATGTCAGTTAATCAAGGATATTGTGTAGTTATCCCAAACAGGTCACGAATTTTTCGGTCTTTGGCTCTATTTGTGGCGGTGGCGACTGAAAACAGCTAGCGAGTGGAGGTTCCAGGTCATCACGTATCGTGCATGTCCTTCAATAATCAGCAGCATTTTTCTCCAAATTAAAATAGTTCTTTCGGAACTGATCGTAAACATTTCGTAGGTGGTCATCCACGGTATTGACTTTTCCTTCCTATACAGCAATAGCAAGGGTTAGGGGCTGATTACATAGGAAAATTTCAACCCGGCAGACCGGGTTGAAAAAAGCCCCGATTACGTGAGATATTTCAGCCCGGGCTGAAACTGAAATCGGAAGTGAACTCAGGCAGGAATTTGTCGGTAGTCTCTGTTGTTTTGGCAATTTAAATCTCGTCACGTCCGTCAATCGTCTTCTCAGCCCGGGCTGAAATTGTTTCGTGTGATTACATGGGATTTTTCAGCCCGATCAGCCGGGCAGAAATTTTCAGCCCGCGTAGCTGAAACCGGGCTGAAACTTTCTTCATGCAATCACGAGCTCCTATTTTTAAGTATATAATCGGAAGGTCGGGCTGGAATTCTCTATGTAATTAGCCCCTCAGACACGATAAATGAATCCAGTAAACAGGAAGTAATGCTTGTTCCATACAGCTCCTAACAAATATTTGACATCTCATGATTAATTACTAAGGATAAAAAAGAAAGCTGTCAAAAAATCCGAAATTTAGGCTAAGTTTTTCCGTGGCTTTCCGCAATATGTTGCGTGTTTTATTGTGTAGGGGAATGGGATGGCCTGCAAATTGACCTGCATGTCAGCCTCCATGTTGGCTTTAAAATACAGTTTACAGGTATCGTTCCAGTCTTTTTAGAGTTCAGTGGTGTTGATTCATTAATAAATGCCCATGCTTTTGAGCTTTTCAATCAGAAAACTTTTCTAAGCTCCCGAAAGGTATCCAACAAGTAATTTTCGGATTGCAGACAGCCATTGAGTAAAGGAAGATTACTTACGTGTGAATGTTCCCCCAATTATATACCACTTACCACGAATTCCTTGGTCTTCTCCATGGTAACAAGTCGCCTTGAAACATTTGATGACAGAACTTGTTCACTGTTGTACAACAACTTTAAGCACGGGTGGCTTGGTATGTGTTCATCAGAATATCTGAATGTACATAACAGGTTTTACAATATAATAACTTTATAAAAACTTCCTGGAAGAACAAGGGATGATTTTAGCAACCGGCTCTTTGAAACTTGGCATGGTGTAATAGATTTATTTCCAGTAATTTGTATTTACTTCCATGTATTTTTGTAAACGGATCGAAAGCTCAGGAGATTAGAGACAAAAATACATGGAAGTAAATGCAAATTACTGGAAATAAATCGAGCAATCATTTGTAGTTCTATATGGTGATGCTGGCGAAGAGCGGATCTGGAAATGTGGAGCAACCCACGCTGGTGATTTATAGGTTGTCCCATGACTGGGCTATACCACGGCCCGAATTTAACGGTGATGACAAGGACGAAATGCCGTCGTGTTATAAGCACTGACTTGTGTCTGCGTAACACCGTCTTGTGTGTCTATGTTACATTCTCTTACACTCTCTTCAGTGTGATCTGTAATTCTAGCTCATATTGTTCTAATTGAGGTAAATCTAACATCACAATTAAGCAATTTTGTTTTAATTAATCGACTTTATTGAAGACTACTAGTATTCTAACCTTTCAGTGTGATCTGTGATTCTGCCTGTTAATTTATACCTTGAACTATGTTTTATTATTTCATACGTTGTCTAAGTCATGTCAGCTATATCATTCGTTAAATTGACTGAGTTTTTATATCTAATATTTAAGTAATCTCACTGCTCGACCTTTCAAGTCCCAAAGGTTATTTCGGGTAGTTAGCCCTTTTACCATTCATTAATTATGGTAATTTATTTTGTATTTATTTTAAAATGAGCGCAAATAAATCCTTGTCACGTCTTTTCTTGGTGACGGCTCTTTCGTAATCGACGGGTCGAAATCCAAAGTAGAGTCAAGCACTGAGTTCTCGTCATTATAAAGTTCGATTCAGATATGCGAATTACGGTAATCCTGATACATACCCTAACATTTACATACCAAGCATAGAAAAAAATAAGAGAAAATAACTAGAAAATCTACCAATCTCTATAATTTCCTCCAAATACATAAATAATGTTAAAACTTACGTGGGTCTATACGTAGGTAACCAGTAGACTAAGCGGCCATTTAGTACAAGATATCGGGCTGAGAATTCCAACAAACTATACAGCGCTTCGGACAAGACACAGCCCTGCAGGACCGGTAAAGCGTTCCTAGAAATAAATACTAATTCTGAGATTTTCATCACAATTTCTTCAATTTCACTATCTTTCGTTTTATTACAGAACCAAAGACGGAGTCCGAAAAAAACAGTAGAGACGAAAAAGGATTGAAGGGACGGTTTCAGTCAACAACAGGCAAGAACAAAGCCGTTTGCTTTCTTATGCCAAAAAACTGTAGTGCTGAACGGTACCAGCAACATGAATGAATATGTAGGTATTGGGAGTACTGCAGGACTTCTCCCTCCTGTTGCTACAACCCTGATTAAGAAACAAACCTTGCGGAAACACAGCAATCTACATTTGACATCATGATTTATAAAACAATATAACGTGATTTAAAGTTCACCCATACCCTTTGACTTCTTGATTTTCTTCCGTTTCCTGGGATTTTGCCGTTGCCAATTTTTTACTCCCTTCTCTAATCCCATATGGAGCTAAGATGCAGAACATAATCAAACAAGCACCACAAATGACGTTTGAGATTGCGTTAGAAACATGTACTGCACTAGGCTTGCTATAGTGAGTACACCATAGGTGAAATGGCGAAGGGTTGTAACATCTACTTCTAGTCATTTGAAGTCATACTTACGATCAGTGACAATAGCGTCAAACATTGGGTTTTTCCTTAAGGCTGTGTTGATCTGATCTCCCATCCATACGTCGACGTATCGTCCATGCAAATTATACATCTTGAAATTTGACTTGATGCTTTCATCTTTGTCTATGGAAAGAAGTAATGGAGCAAGTCGTTCTATATTAAGTGATGTAGCCAAAGTTGCTGATGGTAATCACACGCCGGCTGTTTTCAAGGCAAATTATCTCCAAAGGATTAAAACTTTCCTTAAGTTTATTTCACAGCTCTCTAAAGCATCAGTTGCTCTAAAAACCAGAGAAACATCGACTTCAAGGTAGTGGATTAAATCAATACCTCTCTTACATTCTACGTCCATTGCCTCGCATGTCATTGTGCAGAGTTAAATAGCTTAGGAGGGTTGACTAATCGTGGATTATATGTTGATTTGTTGTTTAAAAACCATGACTAGCCGACAACTTTAGAAGGTATAATTTTTTTCTTTTATTTTACAGTAATCTTAAATCTCAGTGGAGTATTATCTTGTCAAAAATTCCGAATTTTTAAGATGACTCTCGTCTGAGTTTTCAAAATGTCACAATTCTTTTCGGCATTTGTTCTGTTGCTTTAGTTCTGTAGATTTTTGCGGACCGGTTAGATTTAAATTTCACAAAGTAAAACCTTTCTTAGATCGTTGAAACTCTTAAAATATTGTCAACTTTCGGAAACAGTATCGTTAGAATTTGTTTTAAAACTGATCCAAGATCAAGTTGATCATCTTTAAACAACTGGGCCCTCGTCAATATTCAAGTTAAAACCAGCTGGCTTGAAGTTAGACGTCAGTAATCATTAATACACTCCCCACAGTTCAAGTTAAAATATAACTAAACACATACCTCGCCACTTTCCAACGGCCTGGGCTCTTGACGGATGACCTTCAAAGCAGCAAATAAACTTTACACAGATCTTGTGGATGAGCACGATATAAGAACAAACAATGTTCATTTTCATGATTTACTGCTTTCCTCACCTCTACCAAGCAACAAGGTTCTATCGATGTCACTTCCAAATGAGTAAGCACCAAAATGAGAACATGCCACCAGTATGCTACCTATATAAGTTCAAGAAGAAAGGAAATGGCTTTTTGCACAGGTTTTCTTTTCAAACAACAACTGACTTGTGGTAAAACACAACACAAAAAGAACAAATATAAAGCCAGGAACTTCATTAAATGGGTGGGTAAGTGAAAGAGTCGCGGTTATTCTATGAATTGATGATGTTTTCTCTCGGTTTGAAGGAATGTGGAAAGCGTACATCCGGTGTGGTAGAAAAATGTTGTTACCAATGCAAAAATGTTGTTTAGGACTTCCCAACAATGTCACTGCACGTCTTCATCTGAGAGAACGCAAAGAAATTGAGTTCCTTTTTCGCGTTAACTATTAAGGAAAAATTCTACATAATCTTTCATTACCAGTGCCCACAAACGGATCATAAACCAACATTCCATCTTCACACTACAAAAAGAAATAAATGCCTGGAATAAAAACGAACCACTGTACACCTATACGTGCATTCTTTTTTATCCATTAAAAAACGACTAATTTCACTATTGAGAGATGTGGATGTTTAGGGTTCACAAGGGATATTGAAATAGTTAATCAAATGAGTGACCATTAACTAAATTTTTTTATCTTACTTGTGAAAGACACGTTTAGAGTTAGGAATCTAAACAATTGTTCATTTTATTTGCAATTTATTTTAAAAACGGTAGCCCTCCAGCGCACGCTTGCGTCTATTAAATTCTAAAATTGTGTCACGGTTGTAATCATACTATATTAGATGTCGAAGAAATTGTGGAATATTGCCGTGAGGATGTTCAACAAGGCACTTTCGCATTAGTTTTTCTCAGTTCAGGGTCGCCTTAATGAAACTCTCCGAAACTTTATTTTGAAAAACCTTGGTTGTTTCTTTGCCTCTTCAGACTGAGTTCCTCACACCACTCAAAACCAGAACGTTTTTTTAAAAAAAAAAAACTATCGTGAGAAACAATTTCACCGATGACTTTCCGACGTGCTGGAAGAACTCCAAGTTGCCACGCTATCCTGTCACAGTTTAGTATGGTTACGTTTGTACAAAACGAAATTCTCAAAAAAAGGAAAAAAGTTAAAAAAAAACTTCACTCGATATCTATCCGTTCATTATTTTGCTATAAAGTACTATACCTTGGCCATGTTTGCCATCAGAAGTGAAAGTTGCGGGTCCATTGAAGTGTTTCCGATAAAATGTCTCGTTTTCAAAGAGTAATGTTTTATCAGGTGACGCTGTCCATTTGCAATCTGAGGAAAACGAATTACCTGTGTTTTAATGGTGCATTAACTTCACTCAACAAAAAGCCGATTATCACAGAAAAGTTCACGTATTATAGCAAGTTCTATTTTGTACAAAGTTGGATGTCCCCTTTACTTAAGGCTATGGTAGGGCCTAGGAAGCATCAATTGGACTTTAGTTTTTAGCGGCAATCCGCGAACTGTGGACTGAAAGAGGTACATAAATAAAACGGCCATCCCTCGAAACGTCAGTATTTCGTATGTTCACGTGGTTACCTGACTACCCCTTTTGGTTTCTTAATCTCGCAAAAAAAAATTAACGATTTTTTTTCGTCATACAACACCATACAAGCTTTCAAAGAAAACAGCGAGAAAATTAGTATCTCTCATTTGTGTATGTTCTAAAAGCTGCCCCAAGAACATCTGCTTGCTCTCAAACATACCAGCCGTCCAAAAAATAAACGTGAAGGGCCCTCAGTCTCCACATTGCTATAATCCAGTACGAGTGACAATGTTGTGCCAGGGTCTGTTAGGTTTACGTCTCCTTCAAGGGGTAAAAATGATAAATTCTACACAATATGAAAGAAAAAAAGTTATAAACTCATAAAAGAAGAATATGGTGACATCATGGATGATATGTGAACGTTCATCGAGCTCTAAACGCTCAGAAAAATGATTTCTAAGCCCCCTTAACTCCCCATCTTAGATCTCGGTAGCTTGGTGGGTGGGGTGTCTCCGCCGGTCATCATTAGCCAAGTTTGCGTGTTCGATCCTCGAAATCGCTTTTCCAAAGGACTGAGCTTGAATATCAGAAAAAAAAGATCTATGGAGGTTTAAATCCCTGGTGGATCAAGACCTAAAGTTTGGGGAGAAGGGCAAAACAGTTAACAGCTCCGAAAACCCCAATTTTTGGTGTTTAATCTGATATTTTTAGCATGTTGGAAGGGGCTAAAGGAACTAGGGAGGCTTGGCTCTATTGGGTCCATGCATCCATCTCTCGACTCTGAATGCATACTTCACCTTGATGAACTCTAGCTTCTTATCCTGGCTCAGTTTTCTATTGAAACTTTCCACATTAATCTTAAAGCTGTCATCTTTTCTGTAAGGTGATAGCTACAAAATGAGAATATTTTTTCAACAAATTTACTCCTATATGAACATTTTTGATTTACCAAAGCCACATGCCTTTATGCCAGATGTTTACATCTACCTGACCTACATAGCTTGACAAAAGACTACATCACTTCAAAAACACGTAACTTCACACTTCTTGTTTTCAGCATTCTTGTTTTCCTCTAAACTCAGACAATATTCACCTTGTAAACTTGACAGATATTTAACTTACAATTTCATTGGAGTGACATGGTTTGAGTTTATGAATCAGGTCTTCTAATGTGTCTCCAGATCCAAATAATTTCAAAATTGACCTGGATGAATATTGTATGGATCATGAAGACAGATGTATGTTAGTAATAAGCAAGACAATGGACCAGGGTGTCAAAACAATGGGTCATCACATGAATGGTAGCCTCATTAACAACATTCAAAATGTTTCATAAACAGACCCCAAACCCAAAGTCATTTCTGGTTTAATCTCCAAACAAAAACCTCCAGATTCATGTTATATTGGGCTTATATTTGGTATCTTGCCAGACTAGCAAGTAGGTGAGTAAACAAAAAGTTATTAGAGTTACTAAGTAAGCACACAAGTAAAAACTGCCTAAAGCTTAACTGCTTCTGCTGAAAAACTGCTGGCACTGGAAGATATGTTGTACTGTCATGAGTATTTGTCCTCTCAAATTGAAAGGGAAACTGGATACTAACACTGCAGACATTTACCCCACATGGCTGCTGATTGTTCTCCATTCATGAATGTAGAGTCTCCTTGAATGTAATTACCAGTAATAAATTTTAACATTAGGCAATATTCATACTAACTTCTGATAGCTACTTTGTCTTGCTATCATACTGATATGGGATGATTAGATAGCATTTATATTGGTCATGTGGAATCTAAGTAGTAAAAGAAGACTATAGACCTACATTCATGATTGCTACAACTGGAAAAAGACAATTGCACACTTATGATCCTTGCAATTATATGGGAACCTTTATATGGCATCACTGAATATGATGTGGGTGATTGCCACAGTAGAAGTCAATGCCTGTGACAATATGGTAACACATTATATGTATTAGAGGACTGGATGTATTATTGGGAGTCAACATCCATATAATACCTTATTAGTATTGATCTTCTTGCAATTAGCTTTGCTGCATTGTCATCTGTCAGATGAAGGACCAAAAAAGGATTCTGTGAAGAATAAAATTTGTTTCTTTAGAGCTTTATCTGAAACTGTTCAAATACCATTTTCACTTCAATAAGTGGTGTGTTGCCAAAATTCTCATACAGCTGCCATTACTGAAACTTTTACACCCATCAGTATAGTGCAATAGTACACTAATCAAAATATGTGTTTACAGTTTTTTCAGGTTGACGTACAACATGGCTTATGCTTTGATCTCTGCATTTTCAGCATGGTCTTTCAGGGAAGGGATAACACTATAATTTGTTTATAATGAATGCTTGTCCAAATCACTCTTTATCTCTGCATCATATTAAATCTTCCAATACTGAATTTAATCTCCTGCCCATTACAAAAACTTACTCTCATTTTTATTTCCTGGTCCACATCTACATACATTTTATTCTTATAAGCAGTTAAAAGGTTGTACCATGCAGGAAGATATGATGAAGGGTCAGAGAAAATCTTGGATTCTAGGTATTCAGTCCAGTATTCTGAAGGCAATTAGGGCATGTTTTTATGAAATATCCTTATCATCTGTCAAGAGGAAAATACAGTAACATACTGTCCCCTTATTGGAGCTTTACAGCACCCCCTTTATTGAACACTGACTGGCATTCATGCCTCAAATTCTAACTTTATTTTTTATAACTGTCCATCCCAATTTCTATTGTCCAATATTGTGTTGTAAGCTTCTTATCATTTGTATAGATGCAGAAAGAACCTTTCCTTAGCCCATTAAAATAACCAAACTAAAATAACCTATCCTGTGAGTGGTCAACAGCAAAGAGACTTTTTATTGAAAACAGCAAGCCTGTTTGTCATATTTAAAGGTATGCCAAATTCATGGTTACATTTTTACAATATGTTACTGCACCTTGCTGTTATGAAGCAATGTAATCCTATTGTTTATAAGTATTCCAAAAATAGAACAGATTGACTCTAGTTCCTAGAAAAGAGTCATAAAGAAATTCCAATTCATTTAAGAATGACTCAAATATCACCATACAGGACCAAGAGGGGGGACAAAAAACTGCACTGAAATGCACTGGAAAAGCTGAGTATAGCAATGGCTTGTGCTATGCAAATTTAACATTACCAAAGTAACTGGTCTTGTGATGCCAATTTAAAATGGTCTTAGATATTCAGTTATCAAGCCATGTACATCCACCAACACAATGGTTACAATGTAAAAATGTAAGTGGCCAAGCTAGCAGTTATGCTAAGTATGACTAGAAATTGGTACAAAAATATTTGTTGGTGGATATGTTCTGCTTGATGTCTAAATATCATACATGAATTTATCTTTTCATAGCACGACCTGTTGGTATGCATAAGTAATTTTAAATCTGCATAGCACAATCTGTTGCTATGTATAGTGGTACAACATTCATAATTCTTTCAACACTCCACCAAAAAGGGAATTTAGTAGGTTTGCAGTGGATGGGACAAAGGGGAGCTAAACCACTAGTTGAGTTAGCACTCATCCAATGTCATAAACATACAATAAAACCTCTCATTCAATTGGGGTCACTTTTAACTCATTAAAGGACAGGGCTCATCCCCTTCATGAGTAAAACGATTTGGTGTTAGCCAAGGTAAAATAGTGTGTGCCCCTGCCCCTTTACGGGTTAAGCAAATGGCTGTTAACTCATTAAGGGGTAGGGCTTATTTAGCCCTTATTAGGAGCAGGGCCGGCATTAGCCAGAGTAAAATGATAGATTGTGCTCTTGCCCTTTAATGGTTAACATTCAGAACCACGAACACTCTCTAATTTTAGGAGAGCAATATTGGAAACTAAGTACAACAGAAACTGCCTGCGGAAATTAGTTTATCATCCCCTACCCTTAATTTCTAGGGATTAGGAACAGGAAAAAAATTAATGACTCTGCAACAGCAAAAACTTCATCAGACGAAGCTATGCTTGAAATTTCTCATATCCTGTGTCACGAGCTCACCGCTTACATACGATGCAATGCAGGAAGTAATCAGATGCTATTGAAATAGTAATAGTTCACAAAAAGTGGTTAGTTTGACGAAAGACAAATTTTTGGCACCTGAATACGAAAATCCACATGCTCTTGTGCAAAAACAATCAAATATTCGTTGGAATAGTTATTGACATTTTGCTCGGACGCCATTTAGAATATCAGTGGCTTATCGTGGGCTCATAAGATGGGTTTTGAAGACTGGTGACTAACCATGTTTGATAATCTCACTGACCTGAGTGACCTCTATAAAATACCGGGTGTATTATACTGGTCAGTAGATCATCTGCATTGAAAATAGCGAACTATACCGGTAATTGCAGACTATAGTCTATAGAGGCTTTAAAATTATTCATATTTCTATATAATAGTAGGTTTTTACAACAGTACAGCAACTATTTGTCGTCAAACCATCTGGGAAGAGAAAATTTTATGGGACCATAACTTTGCTGTAGTCTTGCAAACCTTGCTTGTCTGGGGAGACTGTATCGTATGACTGGTTCTGAGGAAGAGGCAACCTACATGTAAATGGTAAGTATACGCGTAATGGTAAATATACACATACAAAATTTACTAGCTACTCGACTTCTTTGGGGTAACCGGTGCTAATGCAGTTTTGCACCTCAACCATATAAATACAAGTAACTTAAGTAAATCGTGTTTCGTTCCATAGTTTATTACCTGGAAATTACAGTGATATAGCGATATAGACCATTCACCGCTAACGTAATGCATTATAGCCAAAAAGTATCCCTGTTACTTAGCGCCATGTTTCTTCGTACTTCTCCGAAAATGTGTATAAACATTAGGTTTGCAGTAGATTGGGGTTAGCTTTAGCTCTAGGGTAGAGTTTATGCACATTATCAGGGCATATAAAGAGAGAAGAAACAAAGAAAGGCTAAAAAGTCTTGAGCCCTTGGTTTATAGTTTATTCTTTGAGTGAATGGTTGATATTACGGTATCACTGTAGTCTCCTGGTAAGAAGCTATCAACTGATGTATAATTTATTTATGTTACTTGCATTTATATGGTTGAGGTGCAAAACTGCATTTGTGCCAAGGTAACCAGTGATCTGGTTTTGTATTAACAAATCCTGGATTTCAAGCAGGCAATCTGCATAACTTGGTAGCCGAGTGACTTGCCTCCACGTAAATGGGCTGTAAGGTGTATGTTGCATGTATGTGTATATTTTCACCAAGTAATGGACAGTTTTCATATTACATAACAACTTACATTGCACTGGACATCTGGGTGGTTACACCAAAAACTCTTGTCAGTCAAATTGGCCTTTCTGACCATTCTGGATTCTGATCAGGTAAAGTAATTGTCCAATGTCTGGCAGTTATTGTGTGTCTTGCACTGGCATCTGCTCACATACTTGGGGCATAACATTGACATTCCCATATTTCTGGCATCTTGTAATCATCACCAAATTGAAAAGAACCTTTCCCACATGAACATCAATCCATTAAGGAGCAAGAGCACACCATGATTTTGCTGTGGCTAATGCCAAACAGTTTTACTCTGGCTAACACCAAATGACTTCACTCATCAAGGGGTATTACTTCCGAGCAACACCTTTGTAATTTGATATGCCTTGTGCTTGCTGTAATATGTATATATTTGATTCTCCTTAAATAACTGTCACACTAGCTCTGATGATGTTGCAAAATGCAACAAAACATAACCATTAAAATATTTTAAACTTAAGGTTGTGCTCATGGCTTTGTACAGCTTGTTTTGCTGGGCATTGAATTTTATACAGTATCCAGAGATCTAAACTTTGTGATGACAGTTACTTTAACATATTGAAAGGTAAGGGCACACTTCATGATTTAATCTTGCTAATTCCAGATGATTTTACTTGTCAAGGGGATGAGCCCTGCCAGTTAATGAGTTGAATTTAATTTATTTTTTTGATGTAAAATATTTTAAATATATTTAAAATATTTTCAATCCTGTGAGAGGCCTATAAAAATTCAAGAATAGGGACTTCAATTATAGTCACTTCCCTACAAATTTGACTGATGGTTGATTTCTTGGTTTAGGGGAATTGAAATCTGAAATTATTTTTAAATTATGAAAAGTTGTTTTGGAAGAAGCTAACAAAACAACCATTAAAACAGTTCAGGTTCAGCCTATGGTGGGTGGCACTGTTCAGTAGCACCCAACACTCACACCAAGGGAATCCTGCCTGGTACTCAGAAAATATCAGGTATGTGATTAGAAAACCTCTAGTGATTTTTTTTTTATTATTTTAACTGTTATTGACCATTACTTGGTAAAATTTAGCCCTGCAATTTGCAGAATTTGGTCCTAGTTGGGAAAATAGCATTTTCAGGCCACCAAAATTTCAAACGTTGTCAGAGGGGTATGATGCTGGGCCTGCAAGTATCCTGCTCTCAGATGGTCCTGGGCAGAACCCTGACAGATTGGAAGAGAAGATACCCATACAGTATACATTCTTACTGGTAACTGTTACACTGTCTTTGTGTTGTGTGTTGTATAATGTCAATTTCATGTTTTAGTTCTTTATAGTCATAACACATTACAGAAACAGCTATAGCTTACAGTTCAGCTATCTGGGAAAAGAAAAGTTTATGGGACTCATAATTTTCAAGTGGACTTGCAAATCTTGGTCATCTGGAGGATGGCAAGACTTGCTCTGACTGGTTTGCACCAAAAGAGGCAGAATAAACAGTCAATGTTGATTCTGAAAAATTATGTTGGCACATTAAAGGTGTTTGAATGTATTTCATTGCCATGCTACCATTTATAAAAACAGTTCATTTGACCAGCTCCATATTTCATGTAGCAGGAGTTGAAGTTTGCAGTACTGTAGTCAGTTTAGAGATATCTACCATACAGAAATCAGATTGAAGAAATAACCAAGATATTGTATGTGTGGAATATTAAGACAAAGTTTTTTTTCATTTGGTAATGTAACACTTATGTCATCAAAAAACTTAAAAACTCAATTTTTGCTATTCTTAGCATCATGCTAAACTTTTGTTTGTGATTGTTTATTAAATTTTATGAAGTTATTACAATTCTAGTGCATATTTTGCACAAAAGCAGTCAATATTTGAGGCACTTTAAGCATTCATAAAGTCCATGATTTGTTATTCAGGAAAGAAAGTCCAGATTCTCATCACAATTAAAAAATTATGCTGCTTAAAATGTATGAAAATTGTAGGATTTTTCCTTTTTTTGATGTTATGATGACAGCACAGCAGAACATCATCAAACAGTTATTGAACTTAATTTATGTATGATGTACTGGTTCATAAAAATCTATGAAGCCCTATAACTATGTTGATTCCTAATCTCCCTTGCAACAAGACAATGTACTTGAATTTAAATGTGTCCAAACACCCATAATATTGATAAGATTCTTATTGTTAATTTAAATGAGTTTGTCAGGGAGTACTCTTTGGGCTTAGATGCTTCTGTTGGTCTGAAATCAGTTGAAGTATCCAATGTGTACATTAATCCCATATACAAAAGTGTTCCTTTTGTAAAGAACTAAGCCAAACAAAAAATGTTCATCAAAAGTAGATTTAAACTAAACACTTTTCCTTCATAAACATAAGCAGTGATGGGTGTACTGTTGCTCCTTCAGCATAGTAGTCTTGACAGCTTTTGTGGCACAAATGTGGATGGTTAAAATTTTGTGTAAGCAATTTGTAAGCAATTTCAGTAAGATTGTTTTGACATTTTCTTATATCTAGAGTCTTATCCACTGTTGAAGAAATGACAAATAGAACCTTCTCCCAAGACAAGGACAGTGAAAAATTATATTCTCCATGCTTGGAAACCAGCCTTTTTCTGAGGGGTTGCAATAATAGAGCTTTTTGGACATGTTTTTTGTCATGCAATTAGTTCAGCTTTGAAATAGTTGAAAATTATTAACTAGTATGTTGTATGAACTGCAGTTGCATAGACTCTACAAAACTACTCAGAATTCACCAAGTGAAAATTTCAGTCACGCTATGGTCATTCTGCTAAAGTTACTGACTGAGGTTTTATGTGCCACACAAATTCAGGTTGTCCACTGCAGCACTGAGTAGTTGTGCATTGAATTATGGTGAAATAAAGAAAATTGCAGATTTCATGCAAAATAAGAATGTGCTAGATCAGGATATCCAGTGATACTCATATCCAGTGAAGTCTAGCTAATCAGTATTACCTTGCAACTGTTAAAATTCTGCTTAATATTTACCAGATAGTTCTGGGGTTACTGCAAGCATGAAGATTGGATTAAGTATAAGGTATTAATTTTGGTGATATAGCACATCGCAGATTTGTAAAAGCAACACCATGTGGCCTTAGACTGATGTCAAACTCTTACTAAATAGTTAATACCATAGCTAAAATAGACTATTATTTGAAAGAAAGTTGGTACATCCTTGTGAGCTATTCTTCAAGGTGGTTCACAACCATTTCTAAATTTCAATGTTCTTTAAACCAAAGCTGCCATGACAATATGGCAACTTAAAAAACTTACTAAATATTCATCAAACTTTGTAATTCCTGAATAACATACATATGTGTAAGTATATTCATAAATATGTTGATTTATATAATATGGGAAAGTAGAGGTATCAATTGTATGGAGTATATATACATGTATATGCAGTATAGTTACACGTGTATTTCTCTATACACATCAAATATAAACAAATATATTCACTTGTATAAATAGTTTTGTATCATGTTTAGTGACACATTGATGTTTGAGTAATCAGTTCTGTATAACATTTGCCGACACTGCAGCAGTCTTGTGCATTGAGGTTTGACTGTTAAGCTGATCTCTTGTCATCTTTCCAATTGTTTAGAAACTTTAGATGACTTAGAGAAAGTTTTAGAAAAAATTTACGAAATTTGTACCCATTCTCTACTGGGATAAAGACACCTGGCATTGTCTTGTGTCAATATACTGTGATACAAAATGGCTACCCATTTTCTAAATAGTACAAATGGTACTGTTCATGTAGATTTACATTTATTTCTATCTAACCAAACTACTTTTGTGATTGTTAAACCTTTTCCTAAACGATGTAACAGTACTTCCAACATAATTTCTACATTTTATACATGAAATAAGGCAAGCCATGCCTTCAGAATATATAATATATATATATATATATATATAAATATAAATAAGAGAAGTGAGAGACAAAACTCGGATTACTTCATAGAACTTTTTAATCACGACAAATTTGTTTCGTATGGCAAGCTAAGTTTGCCACACTCGTCAGGTGATAATCGCGTTTGTAGTGACATGCCAGAGAACTTGGTTACTTAAATGAAATATAGCGTCATAGACTAAATAGGTGTCAGTTTACAGGAATATCTTTCAGTGTCTGCATGTAGTTATAAGTTCATTTCTTTTGTTGAGTGAGCTCAATTCCGGGTGGTAAATAATTAAAAATTTTTCATGGAGGCAAAGGTTACAACGTTTTGTTTTGTTAGAATAAGCCTTACATTTCCTGAGAATTTTCCATTTGATCGAGTACGGGACATTTGATTCTTTTAAGGACCAGATGTATTTGCTCAGTTCTGTTGCGTGTTTCTTGTTCGTATCTTTGATGAACTGCGGTGGTTATTGAACCTGGATTTGAATCTGCCTGCAGTGAGTCCAACGTACGTTTGAATTTCGTTGTTGTCTTCTCTGGTTACCGTCGCTTGGTAAACGATGCTTTCTGCTAGGCATTTTCCAGACAAAGGGCAGGAAACTTTCTGTCGGCAGTTACACTCGGTTTTCGGTGTCGTCCGTTGTGGTTGTTTGCTGCGCTTTCGTGAGTAGAGATTTGTTGTGGGCAGAGATTATGTTGTGGAAATTTGGCATGCAGCTGTAACTGAGTTTGAGGGTGTTTCTGTTTAGGATTTTGTGAAGTGGATGGTCTGGTGGGAAGCATTCGTCGATGATTTTTAGAAATTTGTAGCCTATATTTGTTGCTGCGTTGGAGTTGTATGGCACATTAAACCATATGACGCGTCTGGTTCGTAAACGCTTTGGTTTCGCGGGTTTAGGATTAAACTTTAGCGTGTGATTGTATCCGCTTCTTTGTAAGGCTTCCTGATACGGCGGAATGGCTGTATCAAACGATTTTTTGTCTGATGATATTTTGGAGAGTCTTCTGTTGATTGATTCGGGTATGGTACGTAGAATGGAAGGAGGATGATTGCTGCGGCTGTTTATATACTGCGGTATGTTTCCCGGTTTCATAAATGGTTTGTAGGTGGCGGATCTAAGGTCAAGTGTGATGTCGAGGTAGTTAACGCATTTTTTGTTAGCATCAATGGTGATCTTGAGACCGGTGGTCATTAAATGTTTTGCAGATGTGTTTCTTGATATTTCCAATTTCTTTCGGTGATTTTTTAAAGGCAGCAAGTCCGTCGTCTCTGTAAAGTCCGAGATGAAATAAAATTTTAAATGAGTTTTTTATGATTATTTTATGTATTCTGATATATGCCTGATGATTGCCATGGGGCATGAAACACCGTAGTGGGTTAACCCCTTTACTTTTTCGTGAAATTTTCAACCCCAAAAATCCCCTCGAATTTTATGCTAAAACGATTGGAATTAACGCCAAACTAATTGATTTCGTATAGACTTCCATATTTTCAGCTTATTTCGACAGTTGGAAATTACTTCAAAAATCGTCAAAAACCATGGGTTAACCCCTTTACTTTTTCGTAAATTATTCGACCGCAAACTTTTCTTCAAATTTTACGCTAAAACGACTGGAATCAGTGCCAAACAAAATGATTTTGCCTAAACTTTCGTATTTTCTGCTTATTTCGAAAGTTTGAAATTGGTCGAAAAATCGTCAAAAACCGTGGGTTAACCCCTTTACTATTTGGTGAAATTTTTCGACCTCAAAAATCATCTCAAATGTTACTCTAACATCCCTCAAATATGGCCAGAACTATTTTATTAGGACTAAACTTTCGTATTTTTCCCTTATTTGGAAAGTTTGAAATTGGTCGAAAAATCGTGAAAAACCGTGGGTTAACCTCTTTACTTTTTGGTAAAATTTTTCGACCTCAAAAATCATCTCCAATATTACTGTAAAGTCCTTAAAATATGGCCAGAATTATCTTATTCGGCCTAAACTTTCATAGTTTCGCCTTTTTCGAAAATTTGAAATTGGTCGAAAAATCGTCAAAAACCGTGGGTTAACCCCTTTACTTTTTGGTGAAATTTTTCGACCTCAAAAATCATCTCAAATATTACTCTAACATCCCTCAAATATGGCCAGAACTATCTTATTCAGCCTAAACTTTCATATTTTCGTCTTATTTCGAAAGTTTGAAATTGGTCAAAAAATCGTCAAAAACCGTGGGTTAACCCCTTTACTTTTTGGTGAAATTTTTCGACCTCAAAAATCATCTCAAATATTACTCTAACATCCCTCAAATATGGCCTGAACTATCTTGTTCAGCCTAAACATTCATAGTTTTGCCTTATTTCGAAAGTTTGAAATTGGTCGAAAAATCGTGAAAAACTGTGGGTTAACCCCTTTACTTTTTGGTGAAATTTTTCGACCTCAAAAATCATCTCCAATATTACTGTAAAGTCCTTGAAATATGGCCAGAATTATCTTATTCGGCCTAAACTTTCATAGTTTCGCCTTTTTCGAAAATTTGAAATTGGTCGAAAAATCGTCAAAAACCGTGGGTTAACCCCTTTACTTTTTGGTGAAATTTTTCGACCTCAAAAATCATCTCCAATATTACTGTAAAGTCCTTGAAATATGGCCAGAATTATCTTATTCGGCCTAAACTTTCATAGTTTCGCCTTTTTTCGAAAATTTGAAATTGGTCGAAAAATCGTCAAAAACCGTGGGTTAACCCCTTTACTTTTTAGTGAAATTTTTCGACCTCAAAAATCATCTCAAATATTACTCTAACATCCCTCAAATATGGCCAGAACTATCTTATTCAGCCTAAACTTTCATATTTTCGCCTTATTTCGAAAGTTTGAAATTGGTCGAAAAATCGTCAAAAACCGTGGGTTAACCCCTTTACTTTTTGGTGAAATTTTTCGACCTCAAAAATCATCTCCAATATTACTTTAAAGTCCTTGAAATATGGCCAGAATTATCTTATTCGGCCTAAACTTTCATAGTTTCGCCTTTTTTCGCAAATTTGAAATTGGTCGAAAAATCGTCAAAAACCGTGGGTTAACCCCTTTACTTTTTAGTGAAATTTTTCGACCTCAAAAATCATCTCAAATATTACTCTAACATCCCTCAAATATGGCCAGAACTATCTTATTCAGCCTAAACTTTCATATTTTCGCCTTATTTCGAAAGTTTGAAATTGGTCGAAAAATCGTCAAAAACCGTGGGTTAACCCCTTTACTTTTTGGTGAAATTTTTCGACCTCAAAAATCATCTCCAATATTACTGTAAAGTCCTTGAAATATGGCCAGAATTATCTTATTCGGCCTAAACTTTCATAGTTTCGCCTTTTTTCGCAAATTTGAAATTGGTCGAAAAATCGTCAAAAACCGTGGGTTAACCCCTTTACTTTTTAGTGAAATTTTTCGACCTCAAAAATCATCTCAAATATTACTCTAACATCCCTCAAATATGGCCAGAACTATCTTATTCAGCCTAAACTTTCATATTTTCGCCTTATTTCAAAAGTTTGAAATTGGTCGAAAAATCGTCAAAAACCGTAGGTTAACCCCTTTACTTTTTGGTGAAATTTTTCGACCTCAAAAATCATCTCCAATATTACTGTAAAGTCCTTGAAATATGGCCAGAATTATCTTATTCGGCCTAAACTTTCATAGTTTCGCCTTTTTTCGCAAATTTGAAATTGGTCGAAAAATCGTCAAAAACCGTGGGTTAACCCCTTTACTTTTTAGTGAAATTTTTCGACCTCAAAAATCATCTCAAATATTACTCTAACATCCCTCAAATATGGCCAGAACTATCTTATTCAGCCTAAACTTTCATATTTTCGCCTTATTTCAAAAGTTTGAAATTGGTCGAAAAATCGTCAAAAACCGTAGGTTAACCCCTTTACTTTTTGGTGAAATTTTTCGACCTCAAAAATCATCTCCAATATTACTGTAAAGTCCTTGAAATATGGCCAGAATTATCTTATTCGGCCTAAACTTTCACAGTTTCGCCTTTTTTCGAAAATTTGAAATTGGTCGAAAAATCGTCAAAAACCGTGGGTTAACCCCTTTACTTTTTAGTGAAATTTTTCGACCTCAAAAATCATCTCAAATATTACTCTAACATCCCTCAAATATGGCCAGAACTATCTTATTCAGCCTAAACTTTCATATTTTCGCCTTATTTCGAAAGTTTGAAATTGGTCAAAAAATCGTCAAAAACCGTGGGTTAACCCCTTTACTTTTTGGTGAAATTTTTCGACCTCAAAAATCATCTCCAATATTACTGTAAAGTCCTTGAAATATGGCCAGAATTATCTTATTCGGCCTAAACTTTCACAGTTTCGCCTTTTTTCGAAAATTTGAAATTGGTCGAAAAATCGTCAAAAACCGTGGGTTAACCCCTTTACTTTTTAGTGAAATTTTTCGACCTCAAAAATCATCTCAAATATTACTCTAACATCCCTCAAATATGGCCAGAACTATCTTATTCAGCCTAAACTTTCATATTTTCGCCTTATTTCGAAAGTTTGAAATTGGTCAAAAAATCGTCAAAAACCGTGGGTTAACCCCTTTACTTTTTGGTGAAATTTTTCGACCTCAAAAATCATCTCCAATATTACTGTAAAGTCCTTGAAATATGGCCAGAATTATCTTATTCGGCCTAAACTTTCATAGTTTCGCCTTTTTTCGAAAATTTGAAATTGGTCGAAAAATCGTCAAAAACCGTGGGTTAACCCCTTTACTTTTTAGTGAAATTTTTCGACCTCAAAAATCATCTCAAATATTACTCTAACATCCCTCAAATATGGCCAGAACTATCTTATTCAGCCTAAACTTTCATATTTTCGCCTTATTTCGAAAGTTTGAAATTGGTCGAAAAATCGTCAAAAACCGTAGGTTAACCCCTTTACTTTTTGGTGAAATTTTTCGACCTCAAAAATCATCTCCAATATTACTGTAAAGTCCTTGAAATATGGCCAGAATTATCTCATTCGGCCTAAACTTTCATAGTTTCGCCTTTTTTCGAAAATTTGAAATTGGTCGAAAAATCGTCAAAAACCGTGGGTTAACCCCTTTACTTTTTAGTGAAATTTTTCGACCTCAAAAATCATCTCAAATATTACTCTAACATCCCTCAAATATGGCCAGAACTATCTTATTCAGCCTAAACTTTCATATTTTCGCCTTATTTCGAAAGTTTGAAATTGGTCGAAAAATCGTCAAAAACCGTAGGTTAACCCCTTTACTTTTTGGTGAAATTTTTCGACCTCAAAAATCATCTCCAATATTACTGTAAAGTCCTTGAAATATGGCCAGAATTATCTTATTCGGCCTAAACTTTCATAGTTTCGCCTTTTTTCGAAAATTTGAAATTGGTCGAAAAATCGTCAAAAACCGTGGGTTAACCCCTTTACTTTTTAGTGAAATTTTTCGACCTCAAAAATCATCTCAAATATTACTCTAACATCCCTCAAATATGGCCAGAACTATCTTATTCAGCCTAAACTTTCATATTTTCGCCTTATTTCGAAAGTTTGAAATTGGTCAAAAAATCGTCAAAAACCGTGGGTTAACCCCTTTACTTTTTGGTGAAATTTTTCGACCTCAAAAATCATCTCCAATATTACTGTAAAGTCCTTGAAATATGGCCAGAATTATCTTATTCGGCCTAAACTTTCACAGTTTCGCCTTTTTTCGAAAATTTGAAATTGGTCGAAAAATCGTCAAAAACCGTGGGTTAACCCCTTTACTTTTTAGTGAAATTTTTCGACCTCAAAAATCATCTCAAATATTACTCTAACATCCCTCAAATATGGCCAGAACTATCTTATTCAGCCTAAACTTTCATATTTTCGCCTTATTTCGAAAGTTTGAAATTGGTCAAAAAATCGTCAAAAACCGTGGGTTAACCCCTTCACTTTTTGGTGAAATTTTTCGACCTCAAAAATCATCTCCAATATTACTGTAAAGTCCTTGAAATATGGCCAGAATTATCTTATTCGGCCTAAACTTTCATAGTTTCGCCTTTTTTCGAAAATTTGAAATTGGTCGAAAAATCGTCAAAAACCGTGGGTTAACCCCTTTACTTTTTAGTGAAATTTTTCGACCTCAAAAATCATCTCAAATATTACTCTAACATCCCTCAAATATGGCCAGAACTATCTTATTCAGCCTAAACTTTCATATTTTCGCCTTATTTCGAAAGTTTGAAATTGGTCAAAAAATCGTCAAAAATCGTGGGTTAACCCCTTTACTTTTTGGTGAAATTTTTAGACCTCAAAAATCATCTCGAATATTACTGTAAAGTCCCTCAAATATGGCCAGAACTATCTTATTCGGCCTAAACTTTTATATTTTCAGCTTATTTCGAAAGTTTGAAATTGGTCGAAAAATCGTCAAAAACCGTGGGTTAACCCCTTTACTTTTTAGTGAAATTTTTCGACCTCAAAAATCATCTCAAATATTACTCTAACATCCCTCAAATATGGCCAGAACTATCTTATTCAGCCTAAACTTTCATATTTTCGCCTTATTTCGAAAGTTTGAAATTGGTCGAAAAATCGTCAAAAACCGTGGGTTAACCCCTTTACTTTTTGGTGAAATTTTTCGACCTCAAAAATCATCTCCAATATTACTGTAAAGTCCTTGAAATATGGCCAGAATTATCTTATTCGGCCTAAACTTTCATAGTTTCGCCTTTTTTCGAAAATTTGAAATTGGTCGAAAAATCGTCAAAAACCGTGGGTTAACCCCTTTACTTTTTAGTGAAATTTTTCGACCTCAAAAATCATCTCAAATATTACTCTAACATCCCTCAAATATGGCCAGAACTATCTTATTCAGCCTAAACTTTCATATTTTCGCCTTATTTCGAAAGTTTGAAATTGGTCAAAAAATCGTCAAAAACCGTGGGTTAACCCCTTTACTTTTTGGTGAAATTTTTCGACCTCAAAAATCATCTCCAATATTACTGTAAAGTCCTTGAAATATGGCCAGAATTATCTTATTCGGCCTAAACTTTCACAGTTTCGCCTTTTTTCGAAAATTTGAAATTGGTCGAAAAATCGTCAAAAACCGTGGGTTAACCCCTTTACTTTTTAGTGAAATTTTTCGACCTCAAAAATCATCTCAAATATTACTCTAACATCCCTCAAATATGGCCAGAACTATCTTATTCAGCCTAAACTTTCATATTTTCGTCTTATTTCGAAAGTTTGAAATTGGTCAAAAAATCGTCAAAAACCGTGGGTTAACCCCTTTACTTTTTGGTGAAATTTTTCGACCTCAAAAATCATCTCAAATATTACTCTAACATCCCTCAAATATGGCCTGAACTATCTTGTTCAGCCTAAACATTCATAGTTTTGCCTTATTTCGAAAGTTTGAAATTGGTCGAAAAATCGTGAAAAACTGTGGGTTAACCCCTTTACTTTTTGGTGAAATTTTTCGACCTCAAAAATCATCTCCAATATTACTGTAAAGTCCTTGAAATATGGCCAGAATTATCTTATTCGGCCTAAACTTTCATAGTTTCGCCTTTTTTCGAAAATTTGAAATTGGTCGAAAAATCGTCAAAAACCGTGGGTTAACCCCTTTACTTTTTAGTGAAATTTTTCGACCTCAAAAATCATCTCAAATATTACTCTAACATCCCTCAAATATGGCCAGAACTATCTTATTCAGCCTAAACTTTCATATTTTCGCCTTATTTCGAAAGTTTGAAATTGGTCAAAAAATCGTCAAAAACCGTGGGTTAACCCCTTTACTTTTTGGTGAAATTTTTCGACCTCAAAAATCATCTCGAATATTACTGTAAAGTCCCTCAAATATGGCCAGAACTATCTTATTCGGCCTAAACTTTTATATTTTCAGCTTATTTCGAAAGTTTGAAATTGGTCGAAAAATCATCAAAAACCGTGGGTTAACCCCTTTACTTTTTAGTGAAATTTTTCGACCTCAAAAATCATCTCGAATATTACTGTAAAGTCCCTCAAATATGGCCAGAACTATCTTATTCGGCCTAAACTTTCATATTTTCAGCTTATTTCGAAAGTTTGAAATTGGTCGAAAAATCGTCAAAAACCGTGGGTTAACCCGTTTACTTTTTGGTGAAATTTTTCGACCTCAAAAATCATCTCCAATATTACTGTAAAGTCTTTGAAATATGGCCAGAACTATCTTATTCAGCCTAAACTTTTATATTTCGGGCTTATTTCGAAAGTTTGAAATTGGTCGAAAAATCGTCAAAAACCGTGGGTTAACCCCTTTACTTTTTCGTGAAATTTTCGACCTCAAGAATCTCTTCGAATTTTAAGGAAAAACGACTGGAATCCACGCTAAACTAATTGATTTTCCCTAAACTTTTATAATTTTAGCTTATTTCGAAAGTTGGAAATTGGTCGAAAAATCGTCAAAAACCATTGGTTAACCGCTTTCCTTTTTGGTGAAATTTTCGATCTCAAAAATCCCTTCAAATTTTATGCTAAAACGACTGGAATCAGTGCCAAACAAAATGATTTTGCCTAAACTTTCATAATTTTAGCTTATTTCGAAAGTTGGAAATTGGTCAAAAAATCGTCAAAAGCCGTGGGTTAACCCCTTTACTTTTTGGTGAAATTTTTCGACCTCAAAAATCATCTCAAATATTACTGTGAAGTCCCTGAAATATGGCCAGAACTATCTTATTCGGCCAAAACTTTCATATTTTCGCCTTATTTCGAAAGTTTGAAATTGGTCGAAAAATTGTCAAAAACCATGGGTTAACCCCTTTACTTTTTAGTGAAATTTTTCGACCTCAAAAATCATCTCAAATATTACTGTAAAGTCCCTCAAATATGGTTAGAAGTATCTTATTTGGCCTAAACTTTCATATTTTCAGTTTATTTCGAAAGTTTGAAAATGGTCGAAACGTCGTCAAAAACCGTGGGTTAACCCGTTTACTTTTTAGTGAAATTTTTCTACCTCAAAAATCCCTTCGAATTTTATGGTAAAACGACTGGAATCAACGCCAAACTAGTTGATTTCGTATAAACGTTCATATTTTCTGCTCATTTCGAAAGTTGGAAATTGGTCGAAAACTCGTCAAAAACCATGGATAACCCCTTTACTTTTTGGTGAAATTTTTTGACTCCAAAAGTCTCTTTAAATTTTAAGGTAAGATGACCTGAATCAGTGCCAAACTAAATGATTTCGCCTAAAATCATATAGAAAATCATGCTGATTTACCACTGTAAAGCCGAAAATAAACTTCAAAGGTAGTTGAAAGAAACAGAGTTAATAAAATTACTGGGACTTTACTTAAATTCTATTTAATGCACTAATTTTTGCCGCCTTGAATAAATGGGACTAATGAATAGCATGTAGACGATCATGCAGTCATGTTCATAAATAGCACTAATTAGCATTAGAATCAACTGACGTAAGACCTAGAAATGTAATCTAGTATAAATAACAGAACCATTCTTTAATGTATTTGCACCTGAAGAGCTTATTAAAGTGAAAATGTTTTTAAAAAGTTGTTTTTCATAAGTTTTCATTTTTGTCACACAAATTTTCTGTCTGAATATACACATACACATATACGTATACCTCTATATATATATATATATATATATATATATATACCTCTATATATATATATATTATATATATATATATATATACCTCTATATATATATATATTATATATATATATATATATATATATATATATATATATATATATAAAGTAGATAAATAAGCATGGGTAATTTTCCGGTAACAGAGTGCGCAATGCAAAGCTTTATAGTAATAATTTATTGCTTATCTGATGTTTACAGCTTGTCCTGTAAACATATTAGATAAGGAACAATAAATTATTACTATATATATATATATGTGATCAATCTGTAGACGTACGTTTCGCTGTACTATAGCTCATCAGCGCAGCTCGGAACGAATTTGGATTGATAAGAGACCAAAGTGCTCAAACCGCGACTCGAGCGGTGGGCATTGCATTACGCTGTCGTAGAGTGCTCAACAACATCGAAATGTGGGAGCGTGTATATATATATATATAATATATATAATATATATATATATTTGATCTAAACATTACAGCTTGTCATTTGTGTTTCACGCTTAGCGCAATCGTCAGATGACTAAAGATTACGTGATCACTGAAGTTACATGCTGTTGCGAGGCGGAAGTGCTAATTGACTAGTATAGATATATACACAAATGAGTTCATTACAAGATATGTACTGATGAGTTCGATAGAAACAGTACGGCGCAATTCTACAATCATGAGTTAAACGAAGAAATATAACAGACGTCTCAGAAGTGGAAAACGCGTTTAAAGATTAAACAGCTTATCAAAACTTTCCGTTACGTTATCTGGTTACAGGGGCAAAATTGCTCGAGGGTATGGGCAGTTTCACTCGCCCAATCGCAACTAAAGACGCAGAGAAAGTTTAAAGATAACTCTCCCCTAAAAAAGAGAAAAAGGTATTTATGTTTTGAGCGAAAGTCCCTCATCACCGTATGAAAACATCCGAATGGGCCAACACCGGACTTGCTAATCTTTCGGTTCGCCATTTTCACGCCACTGAAATTTCGCTACCGCCTGTTAACTCTTTTCCCTGCGAACTGCTTCCTGTAGCGCGTAGACCAACGCATGTGGCTGTACCAACACCTAAGTTCGTACACGACAGAGTGAACGGGGATTCAGACAATATGCGTTACCGAAAAAGATGGGCTCAAATACAAATACCCACAAACCCACGCAAACCTAAATTAGTTCTAATGGCTGACGTTGAACAATGTAACCGAGAACGCAAGAGGTTTTTCTTACTAAATTTATACTTTCTGAAACACAATCTTCCCATGTTTCAACAAGGGATGACGTTTACTGCGCCTGAAAGATTATGGCTAAATGTTTAGGTCACCAACGGCTCCGATAGGGTCATCTAACCCCTACCATACGAATCCAAGTTGGTCTTTGGTTCTGCTACCAAGTAATCACGCTTTAGAAAACCGACAGTTCAACACTGTCAACATACAGTACTTTGCAAAGATTTGGAAACAGCATCAACTGAAGTGCGTTCCCGGCTTTTGATTGTCCAGAGAACACAATGTATAAAACATAACAGATCCTGAAAAGAAGAGTCATTTTGAAAACTCAAGAGTGGTGCTATTAATCAAGAGACACAAACTGTTTTCTCTTGATTTATAGCTCAAATCTTGAGTTTTAAAGATGACTCTTCTTTTCGGAATCTGTTTTCTTTTATACTTTGTAAAGTTGTCGGCTGGTCATGGTTTTCGGAGAACACAAGTTGTGCGAACCTTATGTTGTTTTGGCGAGCAGTGAAAACGCGGAAACCATAGTATGGGTATTAATGACAGCACAGGTGGACTATGGTGGGACCTTGTAAGTCAAGGACATTTACCCTAAAAAAAGACATGCACAAGTCCATTTATCGCTTTATCTGAAGCTGCGAGACACCAATTGGGTTTTTGCACCCCCATTCCGACCATAAAACCTACCATGACGAATCTGTTGCATTGCTTCGTGTAAATAAGTCTTCTTTGGTTGATATGTGAACCGTCTGGGAGTAACAGCAAATTGATGGTGTGGCCTCTGAATGACAAGAGGGAATTCTGCGATTATTCTGACGTAACCTTGGTTTAGGATTAGGACTCTTGTAACTACGACTGTCCCATACCATTTTCGTCCTGAGGTACACTCTTTTTTTTTTTATAAGAAACTAAGCTCAGGCCAAAGTACTGAAAGTTTCTTAACTTTTCCAGAATTTGAGTACTGAAAGTCTCTTAGCAGTTTCTTAAGGGTTTTTTTTTTGTTTTTTTAAGCTAGTCGGTACAAAAAAGGGATTTTAGGCAACTGCAACATAATTTAACAAGACATGGCGAATGTAACATTCAACAAATAACATAACATAATATCTTGAACAGTACATAAACAAAACTCGAATGTTTTAAAGCTCTAAAGTCACAGAAGAATGACCTCAATATTCCTGAGTGCAGCTGACAGTTTCCGTTGTCACAGTTCTGTCGTGTTGCACATAGTTTCATGCCAAGAAAATATAAATACTGTACTAGAGCAGTTTCTTAAAAATATGAGTCCCAGTAGTGAAGTTTCTTAACTTCTTGTCGATCTTAGTACTAGTTTCTTATAAAACGGTTTCTTAAAAAAAAAAAACCAAATAAAAATGAGTGTATGCAATGTTGTCATAAAGGTACAATTTCTACTTTCGATTCGCTCAATGAAGTACCGATACGAACGGAAGGCTCAGTTAATTGGATATATCAGTACGAACAGTCGTTCCCTACAACCACATAGTGTAAATAAGCCCTTTGAGTTTTTGCGCTTCTAGTTTTGATGGCAAAGGTCACTGCTTGCGCAACCTCGTTCTCAGGGTCTTACGGAGAGAAGACCCTGAGTACGAGGTTATAAAACATGGTATAGCCATTTGTTTCAGTGAACAGATCATTGGTGTAGAGGCCATCAAACTGTTTTTCACTTGCCTTAGGATAGGGAAACTTGTTTATTCTTATCCCAACTGGGTAAACCAACGCGTCCCTTAAATGAGATACTGTATTACCCGATATATTCTCGAACCGCCATGGTTTTGAATTTACTCCAAAACAGAAATGAAATATTGAATATTCATTTCAAAGACAGATCCCAAAAGTTGGAGATATACGAATCAGTCGCAGCCCTCTATGACATACACGGGGATTTGCTCTCCCTGGAAGTTGAAAAATGTCTTTAGGTCTAGAAACCATCTTCAGCATTCTGGCGAGGCACAGCTACCCGCTGGCTAAGGGAACTGTCTTCACACAGTTGCCACAGCAGGTTAAAATAAAACCGGAGACTCATGTACCTTCCCAAATAATGCATAATAACATTTTAACAGTCAAACACCGGTTGATGCCAGAATGCGCAACTGGTAATTTTACAAAGCCTAACGCCAAGTAATTTTTCTCGCCAAGGAAGACGTCTTAGAGCAGGAAAGAGTTTGAAATGTTTTGAGACTTCGAAAAGTATCTCAAACTAACCCTCTCCTGCTCAAACGCAATCTTAAAATCTCTAGATTCTATCAAGACTGAATCGAAGCATAACTCGTGTTCGGGAGTCTGGATCCACGCATTTTGCGCAGAAGACTGATAAATAACCGTGGACACCAGACATGCACCTTCCTAAAAAATGCAAAAGAGCATTGTAACCGTTAATCCTCGAATGCTAGTATGTACGCTTCATAATTTTACACAGCTTAACGCCAAACGAATTTTTTCGTCAAGGGAAGAAGTCTTTGAACACGGGAAAGGATTAAAAAAACTATCGCCATGATACAGAAAACTCTATGACAAATTAACCCTTTCCTGCTCAAACGCAAAGTTTTTTACTTTACTCTGCCCCACGATCTTACCCCATCAAGGGAGAACGTCCCAGAACAGAAAAGGGTTGAACCTATTTCAGGATCAACAATAAATGCGCATTACGCGAGAGCTTGGAAGCGAGATCCGGATCGATGAGCTCATACAGAAGATACGTCTATTTGTAAAATAAAAAAAAACGTTTAGGACAAAAGCTCACTATCAAGATTCATTTCAACGTTAGCATGTTGAATTTGCGATGGGATGAGCGATGAAAATGCTTTGGAAAAAGTAATGTTCACCCAGTGACATCAAAGGAGCCTCATCAACAAAAGTCGCAGATAACCGATTGACATTAGCACGAAAAGTGGGGACCAAGTTCGCCAACACCACCAAAAGCCAACATAAAGGCTGAATCAATGCACGATTGTGTCACGAAGTCATCCGCCATGTTTACCATCCATGCCGTTGCTATTTAACCCATAGCTGGGAGGTGGTTATAGCGCCACCAATCCGCTTTTCGGTAGTCGAGTTCAGTAGGAACAGGGGGAACCACGTGAAGGTATCGACTTCCCTGGGACTACTCCTGGCACACTTGGGCTATTTAGGCCGGCCAGTAGACCTCCTGCCACAGGAGCGGTACATAACCTGTTCGTCCCTTCTCCCCCCAAAAATTGTTATGCATTTTTGGGTGTGTATACGAACACATTTTCGCACACACGTATGTAGGTCTATTAATTAAGTTCAATTAAGGCCAGATAAACTAATGTCAGAGAACTTTATAAATCTTTTAATAAAATAATAAAACGAGTTGAGCATTCATCGTACTCCGTCATCAGGATCTAGTTGCGCAGTAAGAGCTGAACTCGTTTGATCTTTATTTTCCTTAAAAAATTTATGAAGTTCTCAGACTGTAGCTCATTTGATCTCAATTGAAATTAATACATAGATTCGCGACGTTCTAGTGAAGGACAACTGCATTCGATTCTAGTTGTATAGGTATACTTGTTAAATGTATGCATAATTCAGGGGCGGATCTTGGATTTTTGTCACCTTAGGCAAACTTTAAAAAAGCACAAAACAGGGGGTTGATGACCGTAAGCATCTCCTTTCTTCCCACTAGTAGAATATCTCTGATTTTGAATGAAGTCAGCCATAGCAGTTCAGCTACATTCCAGAGCTTTCCAAATTACCCTTCAGACACACAAAAAGGTAGATTATATAAGCTACCAAAATTTTCACCTTCAATATTTGTCAAATTTTGACAGGATATATACTTGCTGTAAAAATTAGTATTAAGAAAAACCTGAGTTGTCCAATCTGCGAATTATCGTGTATCATGGCCAAAGACATTGCCTACTTTACGAAATATTTAATTATACACATGTTTAGATCAATACAGTCACTAATGACTGTTCTGCAAATGGATTTTTTCGGGACTGGTTTAAGAGCAAATTCTAAAATGGTTCTTAAAAATAACTAACTTGAATTGTAAAAATAGGAACTTTTGGATTTCTGTTATTATCATTTAGTCCCGTTATTCAATGTTTAAGAAAAAGAAACTGATAATATAAATGATTGTTTAAAAGTGTTAATATGTCCTGGGTGAGAATACAGTGAAAGGTTTACTTAAATTAATTGAAGGTAAATAAAACATACCAATGCAAATTTAGGACTGAATAATACACAGTGTGTAATAATCTACGGCTAAAATAGCCTATAGCCAAAGAAGCAGCACTGTGCAGACAGTTACTACACTGTTCGGACCTATTAAAATGCATGAAAATAAATCAAAAATACGATTCCGAAGTAAAATATGAACTTTAACCCAAGGAGCACAGGAATGAAAGGGCTAAGAGAGGACACGGTTCACTGGTCCGACTTACTCGAGACACAACGCGCATCACAATAACGGCGCGCAGGGAGTCAGGTTTCAAATAATACTCTAATAACTGCTCGATGAATAATAAGTCTGTTGGCTGTGTTTAACAGCTAGATAAAAGATTATAAGTGAAGACCAACAATTCACCTGACAGCAATGTTCAGCGTGTTCTCGTCGTTCGTTGCATTGGAAGGGACGTAAGTCTAGGCTCCAAAATTTTACGTTGGTATTTCTTATTCAACAGAAGAATGCATAGTTCCCAACTTTTCAAGACAAAGATGCTGGTCCATGGCAGTAGTGGAGGTTACGAAGCAGCCAATCTCGACGGAGTAGCCATTGAGGCGCGTAGCAGCACCGAGGGTCTCGTAGGGGCCCGAAGGTGCGTGAAGTGCGGGGAGGGTGTGGGAGGGGGTTCCCCTCCTACATGGGAGGTCTGGGGTCTCCTGAAAATTTTGGAAAATTTGGTTCCAAATGGTGCCTTCTGGGAAGTGAAATTATGAGGACAGCAGTTTTGCAAAAGCACAATTTTATTAACTCTGATAATTAAAAAACCGATCAGCGGCAGTGCCACTGTTGTCGGATGTCAACACACAGGCTCATGTAATAATCTAACAAAGTGTTTATAGTGTATACTGAGCCTTGTGCACCTGCCCGAACTTAGTAAAGGTTCTGTACGAAACGTATTAAGCAGATAAAATTGTACGATACTGACATTACTATTATATAAATAGTATTTATATTTTTCCGAGGCGGGTTTCGTTTACAGCTTAGCGGGTCAGCGGGTTTTGATACCTTTTTGCGGGTTAGACCCACCTAATGCAGGTCACTTGGGGGGAATGAGAATGACATTGTTTATCCCCTGCGACGAACTATTCATAAGCGTCTTACAATGAAAGCAGACTTCGCGTAATTCCTCTTCAACGAATTTGAAAACGTTCACATAAGCTCCGTGGAAGACATATTTGAAGACTACGGTACTGTATATGAATTTGTTCGGCGCTTTTCTCAGCACGAATGTAGCGCAGCATATGCAAATCTGCATGTTAGGCAAAATTGGCTCACAAGACCAATCATTTCACAGAGTTTCAATCACATGATTACTATATCCTGATGTATGTATCTAACTCATGACAGTCAATGGAGCAAGATATTCGCTTATGATTCGCTGTAATTTGTCCTCGACGCATTCTTCCGTTAAACGCATACTCCAAGATGTCAACCGCAAGGTACAAAATCGCACTTGTAAACAGCCCTTCAAGGTCTCTATTATGCGCGGCGCCCCCGACGACTTACCACCCCGGGGCAACAGCCCCTGGCTTCCCTTTGATCCGGGGCACAAATACTTAAACACCAATACCAGCCGACAATTTGAAAAAAATATAAAACAAAACATAATCCGAAGATCAGCATCTTGAGAAATCCAAGATATGGATTGAAACAAGACGAGAAATGAGTTTGTGATATTTCGATTTTATTACAAAATCATCATCAGACTAATGTCCCTGTAGACCTTACATAAGACGCTGCGTACTTGTAATTAGTCTGATGATGATTTTTGCCCAGCAAATAATTTTTAAGAAGCCCATATCTCAAATAAACATTTGTTGATCGCAAAAATAAATCCCTCTCTCAACGTAAATATAAGGTCATTTCCTCTCATGTTATTTTAATTTTTTTTCTTTTCTTCTCTCTTCCACCTTAATCCCTGTTATGACACCTCATTCATCATTCTCTCCTTTTCTCACCTCTATTTTTGTAATCGTGTAGGTTATTTAAGCCGAAAATTTTCATGTAGATAGACACTCTGATGATGTTACTTGTAAAGTGACGAAACGTTAGTTCCTCATTAAAGTATCTTTCAAAGTTTCCTGATATGTTTATTTGAGATATGGGCTTCTTCAAAATTATTTGCTGGGCAATAATCTTTATTACTAGACTACGATTTCCACCTGGTATCTCGACTGCCGAAATCCTAACCATGATGATTTTGTAATAAAATCGAAATATCACAAACTCATTTCTCGTCTTGTTTCAATCCATATCTTGGATTTTTGAAGATGCTGATCTTCGGATTATGTTTTGTTTTATATTTTTTACAAATACTTAACCTAGTGTGGTTTCTTCGCCTCTTTTAAGCCATTATGAAACGTTTTAGAAAGGCTTTCGTGGAAAAATTGTGTAACTATATTTTCCTAATAAGTTGCAAACTCGTAGTAACCTATGCTCACTGTAGTGAAGAGCAAAAATCTTGTCTTTATGAAAGTACCTGCATGTATTTAATAGCGGCTCGGCTGTATTAGCATCCAGAATATCTCGTCTCCACATTTCAAATGACAGATATCACACCCCTTAATACCTCACTTTCCACACTAGCGTACCTCTAAACAATTGAAATCTAAAAAAAATGCATTACGTACAGCACCAACTACAAACAGCGACTCACGCTAGAAAGCTGGTATACGAACTTAGAACAAAATCCATTAAACCGATCACAACAATTACCGGGACCTTACAAACGACTAATTCACAAAGTCAAACGGGCGAGCAACCAATAGACTTACACTTCGACAAACCGATAATTAATGCCTACACAACCACACCCATTGCTTCTCACCAACTATCACACCTCCATGACTAATACGACCGTCCACTTATCACGCACGAGCCAGATACAAATACAGGCGAACCTGACATTTACTCTCCTTTTGACTCTGAAGATGACCGCCGCTAAGGCTGTCAAAACGTCAGTTGAACCAACAGTCTTTCTCAAGACTGCACTAACCTGGACGATCAACTTTCTCAAACATGTCACTAAAACTTCTTGTTAGCAAAAGGAGAGTTATAAATTCCAAAAACACGAGAATACTTTTTAAAGACATGTTTCGGCAAGATTTATGCCATCTTCAGTTTACAAGATGATGTTTGTAAGGCTTTAAATAGGAATTACAGAATGAATAAATTAGCTAAATATAATGACGATATGTTAAGATGACTAATTACAGTGACAGATGTTATGTTATCAGACGATAATTACGAACAGAGAAAGGTGTTGATACTCTGAATTTGTGTGTTTAATTCTGGTTTTCTTTTTTGGATGTGAATTGCTTCTTTCAATTTGAGTGTGTAAGTGGTTATGGCCGAGTCTAAAATTTTAAAACAGTTTGGTGTGTGGTGGTTTTTACAATTGGTAGAGTGATTGAGGTGTTTAAAGACGTGAGAATTTCGATCAGTTAAGGTGTACTCTTTAATCCGTGTTGAGAAATGGCGAGAATATGAACGAGACAGTTGTTGAACAGGTCACTAAAACACATTTTAAACTAAAATAAACGCCACAACGTGATTAAAAGTGAACACATATGCATGTTGCTGTCTTACCTTCAATCGGCTTTTTCCAGAACGTCGAGGTTGATGTCCTTCCCTGAACATGCCAAATGACGAATGACACCACAAATCAACAAATACAATACTTCAGGTGGATATCGTTCTCCACGTTGCTTTGAAACTTTACCAACGAATTTAGCGTGTTAGAACTTCAATTTCTCCTCCACATTTCGTCTATATTCGACAAGTCAAAGATTGAATGCTCAGCAAATCCTTATCATATCCAACCATTTCGTTTTTCGCATCTTTATTTCTTCTTATTGCTTGCCATTTGTCGAAGACTTTGGCGGCCTATTTCGTTTTCTGACGAGTGTTTTGTTGGAATGGAACTTTCGAGCATACAAGCCCTTCTTCCCCATGTCTTGGAGAACTAAAGCTTGAAGACAGCATTAGCCATCTTCGCTCTCAACATGAAAAACTGAATACACAAGTAGTTCTCTTGAATTCTCTTGAGTAATGGGTAACAAAGTCTTTTCAACAAACCAATCAAAACATCTAGTGACCTCTTTTCTAAGTCTTTGTTGGTGCAACGCTCGCTAAGTAAGACATTTTATAATTCCCAAATTAATGAATTGATCAACGGAGCGTCACCAGAGTTCAGGACTGGATTTCCTTTTATTTGCAATACTCTATACGGTTGTTCCTTCTCTTCAAAAAGAGACTATGAAAAAACACTTTGAGGTATAAATGGTACTCTTTTTACAAGAAAAATATTCATCCTCGCCATTGTAAATCCCCCATGCAGTTAGGCTGCTTGTATTATATCTAATACATACATATCATGGCTTACATTTCGCTGGTACAAACCTTACGCTTGGTCAACATATAGTAATTATTAATTAGTAATAACCTCATTAAAAGTTGATGAAAGGATAAAGTTTTAAAACTGATCAAAAATGAAAGTGTGTTAGTTGGTGTGCATCAACATCTTTGCAATTTTTATCATCTGTTGTAAAAACTCTTTTTTTCTTTGGATCAATTTCGGCGTATGATGCATTCATTTAATTTCTTTTTAATTTTAAAGACGAATGTTATTGAGCTTATATATTGAGAGTAAACTATGCTATGAAAATAAAAAATGAAATGTTTGTGTCCATGCAATACATTTTTTCAGAACTACTTTCCCACACACCCCTGCTAAAAACCATTCTTTTACACAACCATCAAACTCGAAAAGTCTTTAAAATTTGTTTTGGTGTAGAACACTTCAGTGCAGAATCCTAGAAGTGTCCTACTGTTTACTTCCTGAGAATCCGACTCGTCCTGATATTCTGCAAGGTCTCTGTTCTCCCCTGAGTATTCTTCCCCGAATACGGTCGTTTCAGGGTTTCGGAAACGAGTCGTTAGAACCTCGGAACCGTTGTTGTGAAATCGGATTAGTATTGGTTGTTGGAATAAACTCAGCTTTTGGATTATTACAGTATTCTAAGCGTTAAATTTAAAACTATGCCAGCGGATCATCGTCGAATATGCGGTCCATCAGACGAAACCCGACCTCCACTAAGTAAAGAAAAAATCGAAGTGGACAGAATAACACGTGTATGTGAGTTGACTAATATTGTAAAATTTCCGATCCTGGTTTTCACTATCGTGAGCTAGAACTCAGGGCACCTTTGCACACAAGTATTTTCAAACATCCTCATACACAGCCTCTTGGTATTGGTTAGTTGATGCACATACCGTATTTCCCGTATTTAGCCCTCGACGAGCCTTTTTTTGTGTTTCTGGACTAGGGTCTTATGAGAGGAGGGAGGGCTAAATAGACGCCTGGGCATAATAAATTTTCATGTTCTTCAGAAATTCGCCATTTTATAAATAAATTAATTCATAATGTTACAAAATATGTTACACTGACGCTCAAATATACCAACTTTCAATTAAGTGGACATGTTTCTTCAAATTCCATATTATCGACATATATATACATATATATATATCTGCTTTTTAATGAATAAAACTACCCCCATCAGGGGTGGGGGCTTAATAGAGGCAAGGCTCATTTTTGCCTATATTTATGAACTGGGGCTTATTAGAAAGGGGCTCAGTGGAGGAAATACAGCATCTGTGAGATACAGTGTCCCACAATAATACTACCATGCCTCCTCAAAAAGTACCAGAATGCATTGATGTACAGTTGGCATGCCCTACTGAGTGAAAGACTGAAAATATGAATGGATTTAAAATATTGGGTTGCATTTTGCTAGCTTTTATTTGAAGGAAAGAGACAGGATGGAAGGACATCTGATGAAATACGAAACATTTGTAAGTTGGAAACTATAGAAGTAATGTAATTTGCTAGCTAACATTAGGTTTTGGGTCTGGAGGGGGTAAATAGGTCTTTAACCCTGATAAGTCAAGATTGTGTTTTTGGGTGTATTACAACACTGTTTGTTGAAAAAATATAACAAAAAGGATCAGCTCATTTTTATAGATTTATCCCTTAAAAATCATTTTCAAGTATCCTGATAAGCTAAATCATTTTGTGTTTAAAAAGTTTGGAAGCAATTGTTGAAACATCTTGATTGTTCAAACACAACACCAAGAGAGGGATTCTCACTTGCCACAATCTGAAACAGATAAAAATATTCTACCCTTGACATTTCAAGCAAAGGCCCTTCGTTTGGAGAGTTAGTAGAAAGAGAAATAGAATAAACAAACTTGTTGCTTATATGGCTTGCTATATAGAATGCATAAATATGTATGTAAACATATACCTGAATTCAAATATTCTGTTTAAACTTTGAGTATTATTTAATACTATGCTCATAAAGGTATGATGATATTCATCAGACCAGTTAAGTCCCAAATTGGTCTTTATACATAATTATCAAAATTTTACAAGGAGTATAGCCCCAACCCACTTGATGGGCTCAGACTTTTTCTTTCTCAGGTCTTCCTAATTTCCATCTCCAGGGTTTGTAATGCATAACTAATTTTTCTTTTCAATAAATGTAACAGTCTGTATGTTTCCTGATGAACTCACATGTATTTTTTTATTAGTAATCTATATTTAATAACTTAGTTTCAGCTAGCTACTGATGTCTGGTGTAAAATATTTTTCTGTTCCCTTTTTATTTCAGTTGTACGTGCTAATGCTGTTACACAAGCCAAAGGTTCAGCATACATTGAGATAGGAAGGACAAAAATTATCTGTTCAATGTAAAATTTCTATGCTTATTATAATTAATTTTCTTGGAATGTCTGTTCTGGTTCTGTATTACAAACATTTTATACAGTTTGACCAATGACAAGTGTCCAAACAATGTGATTTTTATTAAAATAATAGTACAGGTATTTATTATACATATATATATATTTTTTTATAATTTTCAAGTTATGGACCAAGGGAATCATTACGAAGATTAGAGTTTAGAATGAAGGTGCATATAAAAATTGAAAGGCTAAGGTCCAAGATGATAATTTTTAGTCTTTATTCATATTCTTTAGTTAATGGTAATCTTTTTAATTTCTGTTTTTAAGGGAAAACTGACTTGTGAATTAAAGTATGCTCCATTTTCAAGCCAGGCCAGAAGATCTCCAGTTATTGTAAGGTTAATTCAGCAATGTTCACTCAACTGTATTAAAATTGAGATAAACTAGTCATTACAACACTCATAATAATGCTTAATTCATGGCTGTTAACCAACACAGACTATTAAGTTATTGTGTTGCCCCTTGCAAAGAGAGCTGTACTTCATTTTGTGGACAGTGCTGTACTTCACTTCAAGAAAAATGCTATCCAAAGTTTTGTTTTGCCATAATAACAATGTTGTTGGAATATTTTCCAGTCATCTTTCAATATCAATTTGTTATCAAGATACAAAAAAACCCCAGTGTTATAGCAAAACTACTGTATGTCAAGTGTTCCTACTTTGAATTCCTATCTTGCTATCAAGTTCGATTTAAATGACAAAGTTCAGGTACATTAAGTCCTTTACAAATAGTTTGCAATTTAGTACTTGTAATTTAAATTGTTGCTGACAACACTGGTCATAATTATTTCATGCACCTTTGATACCAAGGAGTTTCATTTGCTTTTCATTCCCAGAAACCATGCAGGCCAGCTGTACCATAAGTATCAATGCCCACAGGTTGATACTTAAGGGATTTGACATAAACTACACCACCACTAAATGTTTCTGAATCATGGTGTATGCATGGTGTTGAAAAAGGCATATCTAATTAGCTAAACCACTTACCACATTGACCAAGACATATTTTAATGTATTAAAAGAACATGTGAGGTTAGCACTACAAGCCAAGGTAAATCTGTTGCTTCTTCTGCTTAAGGGTTCTGAAGAAAAAGACTTGTCTAACATAATCATCCAAGCCCTTGAGCCTTCAGTAATAATGGTAATTAAAAATTATGAACTTGCTGTTCTTTAGACTGCCTTATAATTATTTCAATAATGTACATGAGCACCAACTTATTTTTGGAGTATGGGGTAATACAGTAAATCCAAACAATAACGTTCACCTGAATTCAGTGCATGTATAACAATGAGGCTTCATTATAAAGTGGTATAATACTATGGTCAGGGTATAACAATACATCAAACTATTGATCCAAAGTGACGAGGTCACTTGATAGTGATGCATCATTAGTTAATAAAACTATTAATAGCAGTCCCTGATAATTTCTTGAAGTATGGATAGCTTTAACAATTTCTGTATTCTTTTCCCATTGACAAAAAGTAAAAGTGAGCTTGTCTGAATCAGTGATTCATTTAGTGTCCTTTTGAAAATTTATTTAGTTTTTATGGTACACTACAGTAAGTTGCAGCATAGCCAGAAATTCACCTGTTATGTTGTGCTCATTCCTAATTTTCCTCTGTGAGAATATTTTTAAGTTACATCAATCAGAACTTCCTTTTAGCAACTTTAGGTCTTCAGTTGATAATTATAGAAATTTTTGGACTTGAATCACAGGACTATTGTAATAGTTCATCATTATTGTATCACTATCACACTAGCTGACTAGCAAATAAATCAATCCAATGCAATCACTGAATGGCTAAAATTCTCACAATAGTACCCCTAGTATATGGGAACCATGGCAGATGAGCACATAATTGCTAAAGCCCATTGTCTGTATATTGAATTTACTGTACTGTCTGAAAGACATGAATAATATACAGGACCATGTAACTTACTATGATGTTGATGATGGACTATTATACATTATGCTGCATTATACACACAAATCAACAGCAAATCTCCACTGTGGAGTATAGAGGCACATACTCAAGGTTGTCATTAGGGGGTTACCAGAATTTCTTGTGATGACATCATGCTCCTCAAGAAGTGTTGAAGTCTATAATTATGAGGTTATTTGCACATTTTGATGAATCAAAAGAAGCATTTAATGAGCTTGACATAATGGGAAAAGAAGAACTTTCTTTGATGATTTAATGATTTAATTAAACCCAAAATGCTCAGCAATAATAGTCACAGCAGTGCTCATGATACTGCAATACAACACACTGACTGGAAAAAAAAAAGTATATGTGACTTTTCAATCATTTTAAATAATGCACACACTAGACATTTTCTCTGTAGTTGAGATAGCTATAACCCTTTCTCAGCAGAATCTCACTCCTCAACAAGAGAAAATTGTGTGATCTTAGCCTGAATAAAATCACAGAAGTGTGATCATACTTGAATAAGTTAATGGGAATGTTTCTTTATGTCATATGTCCCCATTTGTCATTGTCATTAAAGTGGTAACCATGTTATAAACTTGAAATGTCATTATAACTGCCACAATTAGACTTTTTGTCTTACAGGAGAAGTTCCCGAAAGCACAAATTGATATTTATATTATGGTTTTGGAGAATGATGGAAATGGTATGTGCCTTGGGTTTAATCTTATTATGAGATATCACTCTTCATGTTTTCAACTGTATTCCTGTAGTATGAGACTAATACTGTATGCCTTCTTTAGTTCTGGCAGCTGCCATCAACTGTGCTTCTGTTGCTTTAGTGGATGCTGGCATTGAAATGTATGATGTGGTCACTGCTTGTTCTCTGGTATGCATAACTCATGGACTGTTCAAATTTAGTTGATTTCCTGTTTTAAGGGGAATTTAGTTTCCCTTAGCCTGGGAGCTTGTTTTTGTCACATTCTCACTATAAGCATGATACAGAGTGAAAATTTGTTTGCAAAACATTTCTTTAATAGGTTCAAGGAAATAATGACATGCTACTGGATCCATTGTCTACTGAGGTTGGTATGACAAGATCAAACTTTTTGTTTGTATGACCCCTTGCCCCCTTACTGTATGACAGTTGACTAGTTATGGTGTTGATTAGGAAATTGATTTCCCTCAGAAAATGTACAGTCCTCTAAGAACAGCAATTTTGTATACCCAATGCACCTTATTTGGTGCATTTGTGTTGTGTGGAGATGTAAATCGAACTAATTTAAAATACAATTGTCTGTAAGTCAGTCATTAAATTATACAGGTACTGTAACTCTCATCTCCTTTGATGGTCTTTGTAATTTGAGCTAAGATCAGAATTTTCTCACAGAAATCACATTTATTTGAGAAGTTACTCCCCATTGGTCCAGTGGGAGGAGGTTGTGTAGTGATTCCACTCTAGTTATGACATTAACTAAAGGTACACCATGAATATCATGAACAGAAGTGCATTATAATGCAGAAGTTTCTTAGGTATCTTTATGGTATGGTGCTTTGTGCCATTATCCCCAAAATTAATGTACTTTCTAAATACTGTACTAGGTAATTAATCACCAGAAAAGAACTTTTTAAACCATATCATGCAAGGGCAAAACTAGATTAGATTAATTAGGTTTGGATAATTTGTGGCCTTGGGAAGAGCTCTTGCTTGCCAATTGGTTGTCTTTCCAAAAGTTTGTGACAAAAGATGGCCATGGTAGCAATTTATTTCAGAATCATCCTCAGGGTATTATGAAATCATAACTTCACAATGAAATTCTCACATTTTCAAACCATTAAGGGGCAAGGGTGCATTATGTATTTTACTCTGGCTCATGCCAGATGATCTTATTTGTCAAAGGGATGAACCGTGGGTATGAAAGAGGTACAATAATGTATTATATCAAAAGTATTTCTTTTGAGAATAGAGATTTTAATCGTAGATTACTATCAGGCTAAGATATTATTATCCTCTTAGACATTATAACTGTCTGTCTATAAATGTCTCAAATGAGGCAGATGTTTTTAATGTCTGGGCATCAATGTTTCACTTGAGCATGTATGAACAACAAACTAACTGTATCAAGTGTTGAAGTGTAATATACAGTATAAAAACAAGAGTCACAAAACTTGAACACACTTGACATTTTTTTCAAATTCTTGGAACTGAACATCCCAACTGAGTTTCTTCTTTTCTTCTATACTTGTTAAATATATCAGTACACTTAACAACCATGCTTTAAGTTTGACATGTAATATGAAATTGGCTTCTCACAAATGTTGCCCTAATTACTGGATGTATTGTCAGGTGAATAGTTTCTAAAGATTTTTTAGAAAATTTTACTAGAATTGTTTAACTCCCTATACTCTAGGAACATAGTCAGCAAGCAAGTGGGCTTGTTACTGTTGCATTTCTTCCTGTTTTAAATCAAATATCTGTTTTAAACATGGATGGAGAGCTCTCTCTTCAGCAAACTAACAAGGTATGAAGCTGTACATTATGTTGTGATGTTATCTATGGCATACCAGATGAAAAGCATTCACTTGATCATTTTACTAATGCATCAGCATACAAGTTGGCAGGATTCTTGGTTACAAAATAATAGTGACCAAAGGTATCAAGTAATCATTAAATGGGAGCAACCGAATGTCTGAGGGGAAAAAGAAATTGATAGTGAAAGTTAAAGGTATGACATACAGGTTGTTAGGAAAGGATTTTTAGATATTTATGGATTCAAGTTTTTGAAAAATCCTTGACAATTTTCCATTTCTTGCTTTTATTTTTTACTATCAACACTTTTTTTTCACTAGATCTCTTTCATAGTGCTTAAGTTGTTTCACTTTAATGATATCTTTTGTCACATGTTTGAGGAAGTTGATCATCCAGGTTAGTGTAGTCTTGAGAAAGACTGTTGGTTGAAGTGACTGACGTTTCGACAGCCTTAGCAGCGGTCATCTTCAGAGTCAAAAAAAGGGGACTCTGAAGATGACCGCTGCTAAGGCTGTCGAAACGTCAGTCACTTCAACCAACAGTCTTTCTCAAGACTACACTAACCTGGACGATCGACTTCCTCAAACATGTTACGATTCTCCCAGGTTCAAACCATTTACTTTGATACCTTTTGTCAATTAAAATTACCAGTCAGAGCAGCTCTGCATTATTGCCTTATGATGATGTGTCACAGTTTAAAATTTCACTGGTGTTACATTGACTCTATAAATCTGTTGCTACAACTTAATGATACTGATGTTATGATGACAATAAACTGTCCTTCAATGAAAGTTTTATGTATTCCTTTTTTACCTCATGATTTTGTTTCCACCTTAAGCTCAAGGAGGGACACCAAGACATTGCTAAGTTTAATATTATAAACCCAATGACAGCATCTATTTTGCTTGCATTCATCATGAAAACATCCTTGATGTAAGAACCAGCATTACCACAGTTACCTATACAATCTGATTAGCATGACCTAACTGTCCAAAAACCACTTGGAAGGCATTCCCTGATTGACTTTTTGATATCAGTTTGGTGAAATCAGATCAAGTGAACTGGCCCTCAGAAATGCTTCTGAAACAATCCAGTATTTTAGTAGAAGATCAGGTTAAAAGTTGAAACAAGATACTGACTATCATATCTATGCCATTTTTCTCTCCATGTTTTAATAATTAGCAAATTTGAGAAATGATTAATTTTTTAGGCCATGAGAAGCTGCATTGAGGGGTGTGCAAGGATATATCCAGTCATTTACAAGTGTATCACTGAACACACAAGAAGAACCATAAAGGAGCCATTAACTATGTAAACCATGCTCTAAATTCTAAAGTTGACCCACTGATTACCATAGACTGATGGTCTAAGCTGTTATATGTTAAACTGTCATCAGGTTAGTTAAAACTAATGGCATAGACCCAGTTGTGTGAATTGGACACTCTTAAAAGGACACATGAGTATTGTTTTTCAATACGTACTGCACCAGACAGTCCACTTTTCTTTAGAGCTGTGTAGGACTTTATGCGACCAAGTTATGATTGTGACATATTACAGATGATGGTAAGGATTAATAGGTTAAGAGGGCTGACTGAGCTGTATTAATATTTACATGTCATTTGCAGAGCATAAACTAACTAGGAATCCCATATTTTTTTATCTTTTCTCATCGAAGGATAATCAGTGTGAGATACACCATGCAGAACTCTAATTTGTTAATTACTGGTAACATATATCAAGCTTTCATATGGAGCTGAAAAATTCCCAGAGCTTAAGTGTAAATATAAAATTACTGAATTGACATTTGTTTAAGACTAATTGATTGATTCATCAGCAAAATTAAAAGAGAGAAATTATAACCACTGTCCATAAATGAAATAGAACCTCATAATTAATGAAACATCAGCTTTGTATCACACTCAAAGATGCTGGTGTTTTATTAATCTAATAAAATCTTACAGTTAATGCAAGCTAGCTTCTGTCAGTATTAAGTTTTTAATAGTGAAAAACAACTTGTTGATTTAACATTTCAATCTTCCAACAACTTGCATATTGATGGTTGTTTCAAAAGTAGAAATTTTTGCCAATTCAATATGGATATACATTCTGTATATAAAGACACTAGGCTTCACCTCATGTTTTTATACCCTTATAAAAGTAATATGAAATGGCCATTCATTTTGTATGTAATTGTAATGAACAGAATATTGGCAAATTTCAATGAGTTATCATAGTATTCTACACTATCTGTAAATGTTACCGGTATCTGCTTTCACCAAGGTGAAAACTGAAGAATAGAAATTGAATTCTTTTCATTGACTGTGTAGTTGTTTTCATAGGGCAGCCAGTAATGAACCACTCTTATAAGAACAGTCCACCACCAGCTATATGTCCAATTCAAAAATTTTCATCACAATTGAAAATGTAAACCTCATTAAATCTGTGTTAAATATAACCACCTCCATTACAAATATTGTCAGCAATACAAGTGGTGATTCAATAACTACATTAATTTGCTAACTGAACTTACTCACTGTGCTGTACAAGATGAATAAACTCATGGAATAGTTTCATATCTCCAAGGTGATTCACAATCAGAATATCTGGGACTTTGTGGGCTTCTTGCATTTTTAAATTTTTTGATTAGTTCTTGGTTGAATAGTGGAAAGTGACTTTCGTCTTGTTCTTTGGTTTCCTTTTCACGTCTAAGTTTGCTTAGTTGGTAGGGTGTCTGATCTGGTAAGCTATAAATATCAGAACAAAAGGAAATAAAACTGGATAAATGAATTATTAACATTTCAAAACATTAAATTATTAAGGCTCATCCTGGTGTTATTAACTAGAGTAAAATATTAAAATGTGCCCTTGCTGCATAATGGATTAAAATGTAACCACAAGCTAAAGGCAGTAAATCAGAATATTGAGCTTTTGCAGGTCACCATGTATGATGTTGGATGGCAACTTTAAAATTCTTATGTAGACAGGATAATAAATAGAAATTCTTTTGTTCATTAAGAATAATTTGCTGCTCAGCTTGCATAGAAGGTACTGTGTGTGCAGTAGCTCAGTACTAGTCTACCATATCCTCTCACCCAACTGGACGTAAATTTTCTTTGGCAGCCATAATTTCTGAATGAAAAGAACCCAAGTTTTGAGCACTCTTTGTTTTTCTTTCACTGAAAAAGAGATAATGAATCTTTTAGATAATTTTTTTACTGTTATGCAAATTTTACATAACATTTCATGTTGATTGTACATATTATAAACTGAGAAAAATTGTAGTCATACTGATGCAAGTAGCTGTTTTCAGGATTGGCTGTCAGCTCAGAATGAATACACAAGACTAAGTAAAATTATTTTAGTACTGTATTACCTTGTAGGATCAATGGAGATCATTCTAAGGGGCTGTCTTTTCACAATCTTTTTACTCAATGACTTGATCTCATCTTGAAGGGAATAGACAGATGATGGACCCTCTTTCTTATCCATGGACAAATCACTTCATGATTTAATTAAAAAAAAATTGAAGTTGGGATTGAAATTGCAGAAGAGAATAAAATGCACTCAAATACTTCATTAAATTATTTGAAAGTTTAGTCAGTCAATGATACATAATCCAACAGTACCTTGGCTGAGATTTCTCTTTACAAGTAACTGTATTTACCTGAAGCTATAAGGAAATAAAGCTGTTGACTGCATCAAGAAATGAAATTATCAACAATATTGGGAGCCACTCAAAATGAGATTAGCAGGGGGAGGTCATAGGTGTATGAGATGGTATAATGACAACAACTGAAAACCTGCAGATTATGACTGTGAAATGCACATACATGTATAGACTACAGCAGGAAGATTCTTAGCACTTTTCAATATATCTTAAGACTTTTAATTTCAAGGACTGGCACAGCATTAAGCCAAACAAAACTGTACTTTTGGTTGCATTTACATGTAAGCAGTGCTCAAAAATAAAGGTTACCTGTAGTTAACATTGGTACCAGCACTTAAATCAACAAATCTTTTTATAAGCATCTGCCAAACCAACAAAACCAACCTAACATTCAATAATTGCCATCTAATGCACAACAAAGACAAAATCAAGTTGTCTTGGTCTCATTTTTTCATGCCAATTAATACTAAAAGGATGAGCATCATACACTTCATGAAGAGGCCTCTTACTGAAGTGGCCATACACAAACAAAAAGTCAAAAACGGCTGTAATAGCTGGCAAAGAAAGCATGAATACACCTTTAGATCTGCACAGCATTCCCTGAGCTGACCACGCATGATAGGTGGCGGAGGAGGTGGTGTGGGAATTTTGCATTCCCCCTGTTGCTTGGCCAGTTGCCTTTCTGCAATCCTTTTGGAATAACGTCGAGTAAATTTTCGAGAGTTTCCTTTAGCCTCTGAATATAAAGTGAGATTGTATTAGACTGGCAATGTACTGTATTCAAACTGATCAAGTAATAGAAAGTTGTAGTAAAATGGAATTACCCAGATTTTTTGGTTAATATTAAAATTGTCCTCTACTTATCAGTTTCTGATCAAGCAGGTGCTGTGGTCGAACTGAAAAATTATGATCATTCGAGTGAAATCCCAGCGGTAATAGGCCCAGAGCTAACTACCACTGCTAACAACTTTGAACATGAGCGACCATAGAAGACGCATAACATGTAACTTACATAGCTTAGGTCGCAGTTCGGTCTTCAATTTAAACGTAAACTTTCTGTATGTATTTGAACATCAAGTGATGCGGGTAACTGCCTCTTATTTTTAGTAGATACTATGATAAAACACTTAACAGTTAAATGCATTGTTTGTTAATTAAAAGATGATTTCCCAAGGAGCAATCCATACCTTGGGAATAATTGTAAACTTTGATAGATTGAGACTCGAATTCCTTCAGCTTGTCTTGGCATGTTTGTGGGTCGATATCGTCAATGAAGTCCTCACCATATAAAACTGAGAGTACCTTGACTTTAAGGTTGGACAAAAACCCTGCCTCCTCCATTTCTTTTATTTTCCTTTTCTTTAAAAGTTCAGAAAATGTTCTAGGATTTTGTTCCAGGTGTGTCAACAACAAATTCAGTTGCTTTTCAGTTTCAGCTGAAACTACAGCTTCGTGTTCTTCGGCTGTAAGTCTCCTGCCGTAAGCTTTTGGAGGTGGTAACGGTTCGTCATAATCACCAAGATTAGCCATTTAATGATTAAATGGAGAAAAAAAATGGTTGAGAGCTCGTACAACGACGCTTTCTTGCTAGTAGAATGAAAATGTCACAAGGTATTTCTCACACAAACATTGCAACATTCAAATATTCCCTCGTAATTAACGCTCAGCCAATGGGCAAAAAGGAAATGTGCGAGGAAGACTAAGACCCCCTGTTCACACGATACCGGTACGAAATGAAACCGTAACGAAATTATTACGGTTAGGCCTTGCGTTCACACGGTACCGGTATGAAAAAACATGAAACCGTAATACTAATCGTAACGATTTGAAACCGTACTGTGAAAGCGTAATCGTGTGAACAGGTTCTTACCGTGGTATTTTGATACCGGTGCAGTTTCGTACCGGTATCGTGTGAACGGGCCTAAGTTGCAGTTTGTTTATTACGCACGGGGAGCGGGGCAAGTTGGAACTTTGGCCGAAGTCCGAAAATTTCCAAACTTGTTGCGATATAATATTGAATCGATGATGACGAATGATCACAAGGCAAATTTGGAAAAAATTCGCAGCATGGTTAACAGAGAATTAGCGCAGTCCCTAAATTTGAATTTTTCCAATTTTGAGAGATGTTTGCAAACATTTGAAACATTGAGAGATTTTCAAAATCGCCACGAACTGATCATCCGACGTAGTTAGTAGTTTCTCCGGAAATTTTAGGAAAAAGTTGAACATTTATTTTCATAATCTGATCTATCGAAGCGTCTTCATTTTGCCTGTCCAAACATGTTCATTTGCAAACTAACTATGTGAAGAACTGTGGATTTATTAGGAACCCATGACGAACATCCAAAGTTGAATAATCTTGATTGAATTCTAATTTAAAAGTAAGTTCTACCCCCCTCGCCGTGGCCTATAATTTCAGTACAAGATGGCGACGAAAGATGTAAAACAAGAAGTGTGCATCAAGGTAGAATTACATTTCTTCTATCAAGTTCTCTGATAATTACTCCTTACTATGAACTGATACTGTTTCAAGGTCATTTGCGAATCATGTTGTTAGGGTGTATTTTATTTTTTCCCTTTGTTTTCCCTTTGTTTTATTTAAAATGTTACTGTTCCCGGACCTACAGGAAAGGCCAATTGAACTAGACTACAGAATTCACTGGAACAAAAAGTTAGGATCAGGAATCAGCGGTCCAGTCAGGTACGTATTTGTTTGCGTATTAGCTGTGTTGGATTCCCGTTTGAATACTGGGGATTTTTATTTGCCGGACGTAGATGGCCACTCTTGCGCTTGTTTTGTATGCTAGTTAGGACCAGGTGGAAGTCTTTTGCAGATCCTTAACACAATAGGTGCAAATGGTGCGCAAGCCAGCGTTATAGAAAAACTGTTCGCTGGGCACCTCCGATGTATAGTCTCTGTATTCCGGCCTTAGGGCAAGGTTAACTGTATCTTGAAGTTTTTCATTCAGAGTAACTTTTGTGATTTGCCACTTAGTTAATCCATCCAAGTTACCCGATGTTTACCTGTGGCAGCTACCTCAGCTAAAGTGTCAACATTAACTCTTCTTAGTCCGGATCAAACTTTTTTATTTTACTCTGGCTAATATGAGGTGAATGTACTTGTGAATAGGAGATGACTTGGACCAGAAAGGGTTAAGAACATCTCAATTACATGTGACTCTTCTCAGTCTGTACCCAACTTGTTGATTTTGCTCTGGCTAATCCCAGATGATTTTACTCATCAATGCAAGACATCTTGGGCTGGAAAAGGTTTAGTATGAAGAAAAGTTTGGTATGGAATACTTGAAAAGGAATGTTCCTGGGTAGGAGTTTCAGGATACTGGGCTTATAATTACTGTTGGGAAAGTGAAAGTAAAATGAAGAAACTAAAACTAAGCTTGACAGTTTCCTTCATAACAATTGCACAGCTTGTGGCCACTTAAACAGGTTGGTTCGTAGAATGGCTGTCTAGTAGGAATATAACTAAAGGAGGGCAATGCAGGCAATTGCTTCCTGTGCTAAAATGATATAGTTTTGATAAAGTTGCAGTTTTCAATATCAATAAAATAGAAATTTATTTTTGAGGGGTCTCAGTATTACATCCCATTTTAAGGGAGTGATTATTTTGCCACATCAGATAAAAAGATTGTACTGATCTCAAGAGCCACAGCACAAATTTTTATTATTATAATTGAATTTTATATTCCTAGGTTATGTACAAATAAAGAAACAGGGGAGATGTTTGCCATGAAATGTCTGCCAGACTCGTCAAGGTCAAGGCAGGAGGTAAGAGCAAGTTCAGTAACATGATTCTCTTGAAGGGTTTCAGCTAGTTTTAAAGGTTAATATTGGTTTTCAAAAAGAGGTACATGTAAATGTCAAAACAAGTGTTGGGTTTTCCAGGCTATTGAATATGACAATTTTTTATTTATTTATTTTTTTTATTCACATTTTCAAGTCTACACCTGTGCATTCTGGATATATGAGTAGATGTGATTTTGTATACATTATCACAATTTTTCTTTCTTTGATCTGCTCTTTACACAAGATTTTATTACTTTGCCTTAAAACTGTTTATTTCTAAGCAAAACTTGTGACTTGGAGTTCTCTTCTCATTTTTATTTTGTGTAATGTAATATTTGCTTTCGAGAATGCTCAAGATAGTACGAGCTCCTTAGGTAGATTGGATGACATGGAGACAGGTCTGAGTTATCACTCATGTTTTCCATTTAAACTTAGTAATTAATTGCTCTTATTTCAAATCTGTTGGTGATTGTTAAAAAATTTTTCCTCTATGGAGCATGAAGCATGAAGATCATGGGTTTTCACTTTTAATATGACTGTATTTTAACATTATCTTGAGTGTTTATAATATTCAGACCTTTTAGAATCCTTGTGTTGTAAATCAAAGGTACCACACTATTTAGGCATTTGAATTCCAAGTGTCAATGGTGGATGACCTTTCACAGGCTGACTGAATTGAGATCCATTTATTTATAGTTTTTTTCATGTATTCAAAGTCTCTACCATAACATCAGAGACAAAAAGCAATGGGTGGCAACATGAATGCATTAATTCAGCAGTATAGTGGAGCCTTGCTATAATGTGCATTGTTATTATGCATGACCCAGTGTAATGCAGTTGATCTGTGGACCCCAGAACTTTACTTTGCTTGGTTTGTGAAAAGACCACTAATGGTGATGTTTACCCACTAAAGCTAACCCAGAGTCACCCCTAAAATTGCAGTATGACTCAACTTAAACCCAGTTTTCATTTCATTCTCAAGTAGTGTAGAACAATTAAAAAATTTAGGTGATTTTTGACAAAAACAGTTAAGCTGCTTTTTTTTACCCTACAGCCTTCCTTTAGCAACTGCATTGAAGTGTAATATGATTAATTAATGCAGAAATTAAAGTTTCTTTTATTGTTGCTGGAGGCAATTCCTGATGATCACCTATCATTCTTAACGATCCCTACCATTGGAGATAAAACAACAACACAGCAATGCAACCATTGTGAAAAATGAAAAGCAGCTTCAAAAACTTTGTTTCTATGATTCCTTTTTGTTTCGGTTGAGTTGACTATAAGCTTCTTCACCCTCTAATTCATAATTACAAGTATATTTATGTGCTGGTTTTATTTACAATATTGGGTGATTAAAAAGTATGTTTAAAAAGTGTAATCTATGGTAACTGTGTAGCTCTCAATACAAATGACCAGAAAACGTGAGTCCATTTTATTACAGATGTGATTTGCAAAAAAAGAAAAAACTTGCTAAGCTTTAGTACTGAGAAGTCCTGATTTTAATATTGATGTTGTGTAATGTTCATTATACCTAGGCAAAAGTTCATTTTATGTGCAGTGGTCACCCAAATATTGTACGAGTTGTGGATGTCTATGCTTATGCCATGGCACTTCCTGGGGAAATGAGGCCAATGTAAGTTTAAAGCAAGCCTTGAACAGTACAAACCAGCATACTCTTGTGCCCCCAAATTGTTAGAAAATTCACCTAACATTTTCATGTTATTGTACCTTTCTGTACACCATATTGAGCTTTAATGTCGATATTAGAAAGAGACTAAGTTGGTTAGAAACAGTAATGTTAGCTTGTGAGCAGGATGTCCCTTTGTCAGACTCTGGGTCAAGAGAGCCAGCCAAAACGTAATACAGTAATTTGCATTGAATTACCATTTTCTGCACACTATTACTTTTTTCATGCATATTATTAATTGGTAATAGCATGATTTCTTGTACAATTTGGAAAAACATGCACTCGTGAGTTTTTCAAAGATTTTAAATGGCTTTTGTCCTTTGGACTCAAGCTATTTTTATAGTCTTTGAAAAACTCACTGTTGTGTGTTTTTTCTGAGTTCCACTTGAAACCATGCTATCACCTACACTAATATGTATAGCAGTTGTAAATTGAACCAAGATTGTAAATTTAGGCACAAAAAGCTGTAGTCAACATCATTGCATGGGAAAGGATTTCTGAAGAATTCAGTACCATTTTTTGTAATCTTGAGCAATGGGTGCCAGTATAGTTAGTCGATGATAACAAGATGCGATAACTTTGGGTGAAGCAATTACCTGAAATATACAAAAAGAAACTTTGACATTTCGAGCGAAGGCCCTTTGTTGGGAAGCTAGTACCGTGGGTCGGGAAAGCAACATGAGCTTTTATATTGTTGACTGACTTATATCACAATGAAGCTCACAGGCAACTGAGTGACACTGCTTTTTACAGCAGGGTTGACAGGAATTTGACTTCCACCCACCAAACCACCATCTCTAACATTATCCACAACTTTATCACCACTGGTGATCTTCCTGAAACTGCCAAGAATCTTATTACCACCACACCTCGCACATCTGTCATGTATTTCCTGCCTAAAATTTGCAAACCTAATAATCCAGGTAGACCCATTGTCTCTGCCTGTGGTTGTCCCACCAAGCTCATCTCCAGTTATCTTGATCATGTTATGGCACCCTTGGTTAGGGACTTACCATCCTATATCAAGGATACCAAACATGCTCTCCAAATCTTTCAAAACATTCATTTCCATGGCACCCACAAATTCATTTTCACCATGGATGTCAAATCCTTGTACACTGTGATAACGTTCCCATGTCGAATTGGAGTGTTTTATTAACTTTGTTAATAATTTCCATCCAGCATTACAGTTCACATGGGAGAACATTGAGACCAGCAAGACCAGCGAGACCAACGAGACCAGTGTATCATTCTTAGATATACTCGTAACGATCAATGGCAGTAAACTTGTTAATTCTGTATTCTACAAGTCTACTGACTCCCACAGCTATCTTTTATTTTCCTCTTCCCACCCCATCCACACCAAGGGGTTGATTCCCTTCTCTCAGTTCCTTTGTCTTCGCCGCTTATGCAGTGAAGATGAAGACTTTCAAGCCAAAAGTCTGGAAATGAGGAACTTTTTTGTCTAACGTGGCTATCCCACCTCCCTTTGGACACTGCCTTCTCAAAGGCCTCCCAAATTCCCCGATCTGAGACCCTTAGAGACCATGTGTCTAATGTCACTACTAATAACAAAATTCCCCTAGTTCTAACTTATCATCCTTTTAATTTCAAAGTTAGAGATGTCATTAGGAAGAATTTTCATATCCTGAAAAACGACCCTGAAACATCTTCCATTTTCTTCAGTAACCCCCGAGTCTCTTTTCGATACAGCAAAAATATCCGTGAAACCCTAGTCCATAGCTCCCTACCACAGGATTCGTCGTCACATAACGGCACGTTTCCTTGTGGTGTGGGTCAATGTAAAACTTGTAACTTCATAGATTCTTCCACCACTATTCTGGCACCTAAATCTAAGTATCATATCAAGCACCATTTCACGTGCTCCTCCTCCATCTCATCTACTGCATCTCATGCAGTAGATGTGGCATGCTTTACATTGGAGAAACTGGAAGACTTTTGAGGACAAGGTTTGGTGAGCACCGCCGCGCTGTCATTGGTGGCGATGCTAACCAACCTGTAGCCAGACATTTCAATGCTGGTAATCACAGTGCTTCAGATATGAAAACTCGAGCCCTCTGTCCCATTTCTGGTAGCAATGATAGCCGCAAAAGACATGAAATGCGTCTCATTTCCAAACTCGGCACCGTCCTCCCCCATGGTATTAATGAGCGTTTTTCTTACGTTTAAGTCTATTTGTCTAGGCCCGATGTTAGTTTATTGTATCTGTATTACTAACCTTTTCCATTTTGTTCTTGTTTATCCGCATATTATGCAATTATAACCTAGTTTCCTCCTTAATATATTCTGTTATGTGATTTACATTTTTTGTTTATACTTTGTTTTTACCAAATCCATCTTATTGGGCTATTTTTTATCACGTGATCGCTTTTGTATTCAACAATATAAAAGCTCATGTTGTTTTCCCGACCCACGCTACTAACTTCCCGACCAAGGGCTTTCGCTCGAAACGTCGAAGTTTCTTTTCGTATATTTCAGATAGTTGCTTCACCCAAAGTTATCGCATTTTTTGTAATACCTTTATTTCGCCTCCCCTGTATCAAATTGCACCCAACACACTTGGTGATAATGAAGGTAAAGATAGAAATGAATGTAGAAAACAGGGGTATTGTTTGTATTCCAATGGTTGTTTCTTTTTGGTTTTTATTAGAGCACGGATATTTATGGTAATGGAGCTGATGGAAGGTGGTGAACTTTTTGAGAAAATAAGGAACCACGTGCGTTTCACGGAAAAGGAGGCAAGAGAAGTAGCAAAACAGGTGAGCTGGCTTCAAAGGTGACGTAGACATTCTTTGATATCATCAGATTCAGAAACCCAGCTGAAGTGGTGTTCAAGACTTCAAGAGAGTCTGTACTGTAGACACAAATAGTTTACAGCTAGCAGTTGGAAGTAATTGCCATGGGCAACTTCATCTGATACCATCTCTTCCCTACCCAAAATGATCTCACGAAAGAGGTTCAACATTGATGTATAATTTCTTTATTTTTCGCACTCAAATTGTTGTACACTAGAAGATGTTGAGGCAGTATGTCACTATGTGCGTTGCTATTATGTCGCGTTTCGAGATATTACGTTAAGTTGTGAGACGTTACTTTACTTTGCAAGACATTATTTTACGTTGTGAAACTGTATGTTATTAGACGTTACTTTGCGTTGTGAAGACATTGCGTTACGTTTTGAGATGTCACGGAAACTTGTGAACCTTTATTTTACGTTATTAAACTGCGCTACGAGACATTTCATTATGTTGTGAGACGTTACTTTACGTTGTGAGAAGTTACTTAATGTTGTGAGACCTTAATTTACGTTGTGAGACATTGCATTTTATTCTGATCCGTTGCGATACACTGCGTTGCGACAAATCACTTTTGCGAGAAGTCTGGCCTTAATTTCTCGGTGCGTATTTAACATGTGCGCAAAATACGGAGACGTCGTTTGATAGAATGAAGAGTCACTTCACAAATGTTACTCATTCTCCCTAAAGCTGCTAATTCTGGCAAACGTTAGGCTTGCGAAAGAAATCAGCTGGGACATTATTTTGGGTAAATCAACCATACAGCGCTTGTAAAAGCTAACGGCTAGTAACTGGAGAGTGACTTAATAGATTACGATGAAGGCCACATGTCACAATTTCCTATTGTGTCCAAGTCAGGGCATTAGTCTTAAAATAAATCTAGGTATTTGTAATTTATGTCCATATTATAAAGTGTCTACTTGTCGACTTTAAAATGCATTATCTTTAAAATGCAACTGAAACAAACACATCAATCTTCTTTTGCTTTCCCTAGATTGGTGTTGGTTTGCAGCATTGTCATTCGCTTAATGTAGCCCACCGGGACCTCAAACCTGAAAACTTGTTGCTCAAGGAAAATTCTGACCATATTCACGTAAAAATTGCTGACTTTGGATTCGCAAAAGTTGATCGCGGAGACCTTGTTACCCCTCAATTTACACCTTATTATGCTTCACCACAGGTAAAGACTGAAAGAGTACTTCACTGTTGCGTAAATCATTGGTGCTGTTTTTATATCTGTGATCCAGCTAAACTTATCGGACTCCTTGAATTTGTTTATGTTGTAATCGGGTAGTACAAAGACGGGCGAAGTTAACTACAGTACTATATCTACCTTCCCCACCACTCCCCTTGGGAATAGTAGCAATTTTCACCTTTAGTTAATGAATATTTTTCTTTTGTTCTTTGTTCTCCCTTTGTTGAAACAAAACTGAGGAAATATTTCTCAGGCAGCTGTATAGACTTTTTTGAAGTGATAATAAATCTTTGCAGGTGTTAGAAGCACAACGAATCTTGAGGGCTCAGAAAAGTGGACGGTTACCTTTTCTGAAAAATCCTTACACTTACAACAAGGTAGGTGTTTAACTCAGTGAACTTTATTAATAGTATCTGCAGTGGCAGAGCTACGCAAGCATAGAAACAGGTCATGCTATGCAAACTTAAAATGATCTGCAATATTCAAGTCTCAAGCCATATACATCTACCAACGGAATGGGTACTACATGAACATGCGACAATTAGTGGTTATGCTATGCATGACTAAAATTGGTTACATAAATACTGTAATGATTACGTCATTAGTCCCAGTCTCCATAGTATATGTTATTGTTTTCTTGTTGATTATAAAAGCACGAGTACCTACGAGTGTAAAGACAGCTAATAAATAAATAAAACGTAAGACACAACAAGTACAAGTTGATGGATATGCTGGCTTGATGTCTAAATATCGAACATAATTTTATATTTGCATAGTATGATTTGTTGCCAGCAGAGATAATTTTAGATTTGCATAGCATGACCTGTTGCTATGCTTAGCTTCGCCACTGATTATCTGCAACGTTAATTCCCAGATATTTGGCCTGGTTAATAGAGGCCAAGACTCAAGAGGGACGTTTTTCACAAAATATCAAGGTTTCACTTTGGACTCACTACCCTTGGTGAATTTTTCTCAAAATTAGTATGAGGTTAGCTATTATATTGAAGAATTACATAGCTAAATATCAGGAGAGGTAATCCCGACAAACATTTTAAAATGGAGCGAAGTCTGTGCAGTTTAGTACCGACCGAGTAAACGAGGTTAACAACTGGGTTTTCGACGTTGGATGTTGCCATTTAGCTTACCTCGTACAGGTTACTTGTTCGTTTTGCTTCTTGTTTCCACCAGTCAAACATTAATTTATCGTACTTCTGTGCCATTAGCTTTAAACAAAAGCTGTACCTTGTTCAGCCCGTTTCATTAGTCGGAATTTTTCAACGTAGGTACTTAATTCACCTTAACTTCAATTAAAATCAGCTTGAAACTTTTCCCGCCAAAAATCTACCGATATAGAATAAATATCGTATTGGACCGGTGGATTGTCGTACAATATCGGACGGTTCAGCAACCAATCAGTTTGTGTAATTTGAGTACGGACCGAAAAACGAGCTCTGCCGTATAATGAATGTGCTAGTAATGGATCTTTTGACTTACGTCTGTAAATTACCCATTTTAGACCACGTGATATTTTGGTTCATTAAATTATTGATGTTCAGATATGTCTGAAAGCGTTTTGATTAGAAATTTAGCATGTTGACAAACAACAACATTACATGAGCTGAAATGGGTAATTTACAGACGCAAATAAAAGGGTCCATTATTCTGTTTATTTGGTTTACAATATTTTAAGGAAATTCAATGAAACAAGCAAACATTTACATTTCTACTGACGCGGAAGATGCTGTCCGAATATGTTAACAATTAAAGAAAATCACTGTCTTCCATTGCGTGCCAAGGCATATGTAGTGTCTAGTTCCCTATTAAAAAATTACCCCGGGAAGCCACCCTAACAGCTTTTAATCTCGTGGTGGACGATTCGTATCGATACCTCGATTAACCGATTCACGATCAAAGTATTATGATTCGATTCTGAAATTTTGGCGAATTGATTCGAAACACGTGGTTCACGCATGCGCAGTTCAATACTCACCTACGTGTTTAGAGCGTTTACTTACCATGATCGTCGATCGAAGAAGGATGGCTACCAACATTGACCTGAAAAATATGAACATTCTAGTATTTTTACATAACAATCTGAAAATTAAAATGTGTATTCTGTTGACAAAGACTTTCATTGCTTGTTTGGTGAATAAAATCAGTTCTTTTAATATTTTGATTAAGTATTTAATCGTGATTTTTTGACTAAAATTCATGATATGGTTAACTATTAGAATTGCCCATCATTACTTTATACTGACACTCACTTAAGTAACATTAAAATCTTAAATTGTGTGCAGAGGAATTATACATTTAGTCAAAGTAAGTTTAGTAAATTAAATAAGGTGTCGAATTATAAATTCAAGGGATGTATATGATTTCCTAGGGATGTATACATATATATCCCTGGGAAGCTCAGCATACATCCCTTGAATTTATAATACAACATTGTACTTAATTCATCAGCCCCACTCTTCCCTGCTGAATATCAAATTCCCTCCCCGGGCTATCAGTCGCTCGATTGTTTAACAAGTATCTGAGCTAAATAGAGGATCATGAATAACAGAGAAAATGCCGTCAATCTTGAAATAATTATAAGTATTTTCTTTATCAGACTTGTGATCTGTGGTCCTTGGGTGTGATTATTTACGTCATGTTGTGTGGTTATCCACCATTCTATTCTGAAGTACCCAGCAAACAGATGTCGCACGGAATGAGGCGGAAAATTATGGCAGGAGAGTATGATTTCCCTGACAAAGAATGGTCTAAAGTTTCCAAAGAAGCAAAGGATTGTATAGCCAGGTAGGTGTTCATATGTAATTACAAGGCAAATGTCGACATAATATATGCCTGAAGATAAGGTTAAATATAATAAAGTTACAATTTTGATTTCAAAAGACCAAACATTTTCGATGTAAAGTTAGACACTAAGTAAACAAATTAAATGTTATATTTCGCAGTTGTTTTCGTTGGGAAGAACTTAACAATATTTAAATGGTGGTCGATGGCGGACGGTATATTTGCAACCCTGATGATGAGATACGTGGGTAACATTTGGTCTTCTTAAATAATAAACTCTTATTAACTTATAGCCTTGTGTTTTATCATGCAAAATAAATAATATACACTTATTTACTGGTACTGAGAGAAATAGCATTTGTGACCCCAAAACCGCAATTTTCACCCGACGCAAAGCCATGCCAACGACGATGGTCGATGGCGCCACAAAACACACAGTTTCTTAGAGGTAACAATGAATACTTATTTTGTTTTGTATCAAGTTCCAAAAAACGGAGGAAAACGTTGTGGAAAAAACAAGTCAACATAAAAAAGCACTGTCAAAGCTAGTTTCCACTTATGGTAAACGTGTACTACCATTAATAACATCCAACCAAACCCGGAAAATTATTTCCAAAACCTTCTGTTCTTCATTTCACATTGCCCTCTTTCTTTGTCATTGCTAGGCTGCTATGCGTTGAGCCAAAACGTCGGATGACAATTAACGAATTTTTGGAACATCCATGGATTCAGAACGACAATATCCCCGATACTGTTCTCTTTACTTCGAAAATGATGGGTAATGAAGTAAGGCGCGACTTTATTTTTATCTTACGAATGCGTTGTTTGCCATGAGTTTACCCAGAGATAAGAATTTAGTGGGCAAGCTGAATTGTAGGCGCTGTTAATATACCTAGCAGATGTTTTAGAAGGAGTTAACCTATCCAGAACAGATTGTCTTACCCAGTCAACGATGCGAAATCTTTATGATTACTGTGAACAGTAATGTGATCGTAGGCCAACATAATAACCTTTTCCAACCTGTTACCTGAAAATAGAATGTCTAATCAGTATATTCGTCTGGAAAAAAAACCCAACTTAAAAAATAGTTATTATAGTTATATTATAAATGTATTATATATATTTAATATATATAATATATAAATATAATATATATATTATACATATTATAATTATATTAATAAAAAAAATAGTTATTCCTGACGGCATAAGGAAGACAATTTTGACGTACGCGTGCTCGTACACAAGCAAAACGGAAATAACTCATTAGCTACCTTCTGTATTGTGGCAGAGATAGTGCACTACGTTATTTTGGCAGAGTTTGTGAGCTAGTGCGCAATTTACGCGCAGCCGACATGCTTAGCTAAATTATTAACCCTTTCACCCTGAATTTTTCCAAAGAAATTATAAATTATTCAATCTATTCAAAATCCTTTTGAAAATCTATTGAAACCTGTTTATACATTCAATTTGCAATCATTAAATCACGCCTATATGCGCGACGAGTTGAAATGCCCATTTCAGGTCATGTGATATTTTGGTTCTTCATCAGTCGAATCATACAGTATTAGTAATTGTCTGAGTAATGTTAACTTTCGATGAAACCGGTCGCCAGAGGAAAATTTTAACAATTATTCGCAGAAGGCAAATTGAATATTCACTGAGCCTGAAGCAAATAATTGATTTATTATAATTACACAAGTGATAATATTTGAGAGAAAGTATTAAATATCGGTAACATTTACGAAGGTAGCCGCCGTTTTGCGTAAGTGCGTTCACTGTTACATTCACCTGTAGATGATTATCGAGAAATGTGAGGTGGTTTTTAGCCAATCACCACACGGGATTTTCGATAATCACATGTGTAATTATTCTAACACATAATATGAAACAAGTAATGAAACATCTTAAGCTAATGGTAAAACTGTTTATAGCATATTTAGGAAAACGTTGGATACACGGTTTGAGCCATCAGCCTTTTAGGAATTCCAACCCACTTTGGGATTCTAAAAGGAGAGGATTTACTAATTTTATAGATGGGTGCGCTCCGTATTTAAACACGACCCAACTGCTGCCACAGTCTCTTTAGAAAACTCAAATGTGCTTCGTTTGTGCAGATGTAAACAAGAGAATCAGTTTTTATGGTATGTTTTTTTAAGGAAATGTTAAAAGAAGCGATGGAGACTCACGCGACACATTTGACTCAGATGAGACAATCGTGTAAAAAAATTCAACTGAAGCCAATCAAGTTCGCGGAAAATCCCATAATTAAGAAGAGAAGGGCGCTTCATTTAAATTCCAATGAGTAAGTTTACTCAAGTTCGTCCTGTCATTTGTGAAGTGATCTTATGGTTTTTGAAGGGAAAAATGATTGAATACAAGGGGAAGTATGCGGGTGGATAACTGTCTCCTTTCAGTAACGAACGACTTTCCTGTCCAAATCAGTGAAAACATAGTCCTTAAAACTGACTGTATGAGTAACCGGGTTTTAATTAATTTTTTCTTGGTTTAAAGACATACGACATTGCCTTTCATTAAATTGAAAAATATCCATCCCATACTATTCATCTTTAATTTTGGATAAGTAGTATTGCACTTTAGTGGTATCGACAATTTAAGTTGATACTGCGCTTTTCCGATTGGACAGGTGGTCCTCTAAGAAAGTAACCCACCCTGGAAATGAATGTGTGATTCACATCATTATGTGTAACCATCGTTATCATTAAAAATGTGGCCATGTGAACGCATGTTCGTCCGTCCATCCGTCCAGTTCTTTGTTTGATTTGTTCGTTTGTTCATTCGTCTATCTGTTTCTTCGTTCGTCTGTCCGTCCCTTCGTTCGCCTTCGGGATACCGGTCCGCAAACTGGTATCCCGAAGGTGCAAGTTCAAATCCCGCTCGAGTCAACATTTTTCAGTTGACTTCGGCTGTGTCAGATTATCATGGAAAGTTTCTCTTCGTGTATATCTCTGAGGATGATTATAAAATTTAGCTTGTGCATTAAAAGACTTTCCATGTTTACAAGTGTAGGAACAACAAGCTCAAGTCTAATGAACAGAAATCAAATGATGAAGACGAAGGTGTTGTGCTTCCGCGACAAGACAGCTCGCAGTTCACCACAGAAGCGGCAAAGGCTCTTCGAGATATCATTGCTTTTTGTCTGATGATGAAACCTGTGCAACAGAGTGCGATACGTATGTTGCAGTATTTATTTTGGTTTGCATAAATTGCTGTTCATTTCTTGGAACAATATATACTTATTAATCGAGAACGAAGTTCGTACGGGAAAGTGTTTGCCTGAGGTTTTCATACAGACCGAGCGACGAAGGGCAAATACTTTCCAATACGGACCAAGCAAGCAAAGTTAATAAGGAATTTATGACATGGCTTTGGACTGGTTTTCTTTCCCATTTTTAAATGGGTTTTCGTCGTCGGACGTTGCTGTTTACCTTACCTACGGACCTGACCCGAGTTTATGGAACAATTATTCACCGAAGTGGAGGTGAATAGTTGTGGATATTTACCGAGGCGCGAAGCAACGAGGTAGATATCTACACTATTCACCGACATTGATGTGAATAATTGTACTATTCACATATATTTTTTTAAAATTTTAAAAAAATTTACGGAACGTCAGCTTGTCGCCCACTCATCATTTGTAAACAAAACATTTTGAACACGTCCTGAGTGCATTTATCGCTAAAAAGTAAAAGAAATACGTATCTTTGAATACTTAATTGCAAAGCTTCGTTGCTATTTCTGGTATTGTCTGGCACGGCGATTTCGTTTGTTTAAAAAAAGAGTTCTTCCGTAACGTGAACAAAACTGGTCGCCACCTTGTTTTGCTCGGAGCTGAATAGAGAAGAATTACTCACCGAAGTGGAGGTGAATAGTGGTGGATATTACAACTCGACTTCGTTTCTTGAAAAAAAAAGTTCTTCCGTAACGTAAACATAACTAGGCGCCATCTTGTGCTCGGAGGTGAATAGTGGTGGATATTCCGAGAGAGGAACCAATCAGATTGCGCAAAAAACACTATCCACCTGGGAGGTATATGCTAACAATTATATATATTATAAGCTGGTGTGGTTATGGTATCTTGTTTTGAATGTGCCCTCTGTGATTCCGACGTAGGTTTTTTCTTCTTCTCGGTTGTCTTCTTTCGTGACTGTAGCTTGGTAGACAATTCCTTCTGATCGGCATTTCCCAGAGAGTGGGCATGTTTCCTTACGGCGGCAACTCAGAAGTGCAATTGCCGCCGTAAGGAAACATGCCCACTCTCTGGGAAATGCCGATCAGAAGGAATTGTCTACCAAGCTACAGTCACGAAAGAAGACAACCGAGAAGAAGAAAAAACCTACGTCGGAATCACCGAGGGCACATTCAAAACAAGATACCATAACCACGCCAGCTCCTTCAGAAATCCCAAACGTAAACACGCTACTGAACTTAGTAAATACATTTGGAAAATAATCAGTGTCAGCCCTATTCCAACAAAACCAAGAGATGTAACCTATGCCTGTATGAAAAATTTATTATAATTCGCCATCCAGAACTAAGCTCGCTGAACACTAGAAACGAACTTATATCGACATGTAAGCATAGGAAAAAATACTTGCTATGCAGCCAATAACCGGTCAACCTTTAACGCATCTAATTTATTCATAACACCGTAATTATATTCCATCCTCACAACGTCATACGCGCGATACATCAAATTCCATACATATATAGTTTCAAGTTAACTGAGCAACAACATCATACGCGACAATCACCTGACGAGTGTGGTAAGCTCCGGTTACTATACGAAACGAATTTGTAGTGATTAAAATTTTAAATGGAATAATTCAAGTTTGTCCATTTGTCGTACTATATATATATATATATATATATATATATATATATATATATATATATGTATGTATGTATGTATGTAATTCTTTAACATATAAATTTTGGGCAGGTCAAGTTCTTGGCTGGCACTAATTTAATTGATTGCGATACCTCATATAATTTATTAATAAAGTAAATAAGCTTGTTTCTCACCTGTGTTTCAGACGAATCAAGCCCTGGTGATAAACTAACGCTCTTGGTCCAGGAAGCTCTTCAGAAAACGTCAGAAAATCAAGCAATCCTGAATGCTTTTGTTACGGAATCATGGAATGGTGCGTAACGAATGTATAAGAGATATATAATGGGGGGAATCAAAGATTGTTAAACTTATTGATATATACCATTGAGATTGAGGTGAAAGGCATTCCATGACTCAACTGCGTACCTTAAAGGTTCTTATCAATATTCATATGATCGATCTGACTGGTGTAGTACAGATTTTGCCGTAGGCGATCTGCAGCTGCAAATCTCCCCGCGGTCAGGACCTCCATTTTCAAGCCACTTAATAAAGTGGCTATATAACTATGTTATATACTGCTCCGAGAAACACATCCAAACATTGCGGACAAAATAATTTTATGTAGCTTGGTCAATATGAACTCAAGGAACCTGCCCAGCGTTGATAAGTACCACCACAAACATTTCCCCGAGCGCTCACGACTCACTTTTAATAACTTTTCATAGTACATGTAGGTGATGGTATATCGTCCAGGTTAGTGTACATTACGTAATAAACCAGATACACAAAAAGGCTGACTGTTCCTCTTTTTCGACTCTGAAGATGATCGCCGCTGAGGCCGTGGAAAAGTCTTGCAGTCACCAGTCTTTCTTAAGACTACACTAACCTGGACGATCTACCATTGCCAACATGTACCTATTTTCCCGGGTTCAAACCATTTACTTCATTAATTTTGTATGGTACTCCAGAGACCAACGTGGAAGATCACCCTAATCCAGAGGTTGCAGTTTCGAGTTATCAGCGGGCAGTCTGATTTTTAAGTTAAAGCTCCATCTCACCTAACTTTTTTATCATGTTCAGGTGAAAAATTCACTACCTCCGTAAACAAATCAAGACTGGCAAAGACACTTAGTGAAATTATGCTGCAAGCAGAGAAAGCAGTGTCTTAAAGAACCAAATCCTTAAACCACAAATGCAATGATTTGGGAATCATTTTTGAAAAGGAATCTTCCCTGGAATCTTAGCGACTGGTTATTTCCATGGTGCTGTCGTCTCTACGCCCCTCAACGTAAAAACGAAATCCTCAAAAGGAAATCCTCAAAAGGAAATCCCGCCATGGAGTCACAGTTCTGTCGGAATGGAAGAGAGTTTCATCTTCCTCATATCGCTACCATATCAAAAGAGAGGGGAAAAGCCAAGGGATGTTGCCCTGGTTAACCACTTGGCGGTAATCGTCTTCCATCAAATCTGGGAATGAACGAAGGGGAAAAAACCTCCCGCAATAAGTATCGTTTTCACTGCCAGCATTTTCTAATTTGAACATGAACAATGATTTTAATCTGGCAAACAAGATTTGATCTATGAAATTAACGTTAAGAACGTCCGACTGTCATCCATAATTTACTGTCAATCATATTCATAGTTACATGGGACTTATTAATAATAGCGTTGCGCCTAGTTGCTACTTTTAATATAATTTTCCCTGCTCGCATTGAAAAAACTCTTATCTTTCACTTACCGTTACCCTGACACTGTCATAGCTATTTTCATAGATTTCAATATTAAAGAAAAATTTTTGGTCACTTTGGAGATAGAAATTTTATCTTTGCTTTGCCCACTCCGATTGACACATACTACCACCACTGAGAGATAAAATTCCCATTTTCGCAGAGTCATGTAATCTCCAACTCTTGTTAGACGGTAAAATTCGGAGAAACAATTATTAGACCAATGAAACATTCTAAATTTTCTCTGACATTCTGTCCTATCTTTGAGATTAGATGTTACAGAAATATAAGATTGAGAGCACTGTCAAGTTGTCAGTCTGCTGCAACGAGTGAAGGCGTTTGTTCCCAGCGGGGTCAATCATTTTGTTCTGGCTGACGCCATACGGTATCACTTGTCAAGGAAAGGTCTAATAAATTGACCACGCCATTATTTAATAGATAATTACTGAGGCACACAGCATTATGTGCAATAATGCTGTGTGCCAAAGTAATTATCTGTTATTATTACTGTCCCTTTGAAAAACCCATTCTGTTTTCTCTGCATTATATCAGCTGATTTTGCTCTCGGCATTCGCTGATATAATGCGGCGCGAAAACAATAGGTTTTGATGCGGATCATTAATTATTGAAGCAGGGAGTACGTTAGTACAGCTAAAGTTCTTTCTCCCAACAAAATTGCATTGTTCACGTTACGAAGGTCTTGCCTCTTTTGCAATATTTGCATAAGAAAATTCATTTTTGGAGCGCTTTACCCTTTCTATTCGAAGACGTCTTCTCGCCTTAGTCAGGATATAATTGAAAAGTCGAACACAGATCGTAAAGTGTTAAAGGTTGTTAACCTTCTACCATTGATTTCCCGTTATAAAGAACATTCCAGAAGATGAGTCCGCGAACTCGCAACGAGAAGAAGTTTTTTCTTCCCCGTGCTTTCAATAATCCTGGTTGCACCGAAGCCACCATAGGTCCGGTTTAGATGAATTAAGAAGCCATATTTATGTATATTAGAGAAATAACGAGCTTAACGAAAGACGACAGTTATGTTTACCTTTACCAATAACTTATACTAAAAATAAACACAGTAATGGTAACAATAATTTGCTCATTCTATGGAAAACGGTAAAGGCCGGAATAATTTTTCAAAATCAGCCAATAGAAAGGAAGTCTCAGTTGGATATTTTTAAGACTCTTAATGGCAAATTGCAGTATGATGTATTCAAGAAGTAATTTATTGCGCATGCAACTGCGTTTATCAGTAAATACGTTTATTCAGGATATTGTAGGTCTCTCAGTATTTTGTATAATTAGTGTAGTTATAAATCTTGTAATTTAGGAGTAGTTAGTTTTGTGAACTAAATTTAAATGAATTAAATAACCACGTGAAGTCTTACTAGAACCGTTGCAAATCCGTTCCACAACTACAGCAGTCTCCGCCTTTACGACGTTTTAATGACCGCAGTTTTCCTGGTTTTAAATCTGGAGACTTCACAAATCCCGAGGTTACTGGTGGCACTGTGGTAGTGCACGTGTCTCTTACCACTGTGACTAGGATTCGATTCCGGCTCCGTGGGGTTATGTGACTAAAATTACCTTGGTGACATGTGAGAAGAGTGTTGTCAGTTTGTCTCCACCAAGTACCACAGGTTTTCTCCGGGTACTCCTGTTTCCTCCTGTAGTAACACTGGACCCATGTGGCCCTTACTGGACCTCTAGGGAGAACAGCTCAGGTAGCTGATAGGGTTGTCCAGGATAAATAAAGGTATTTTACCTTTATCTTTATCTTTACTTTTACCCGAAGAGTTGACATCCTACCCGTGATTTTCCATGCAACAAGAGTAACTCTGTTGTTCAGCTGCAGGTCCTGGAGGTTCAATTACTGTAAAACTATACCAGCTGTCATTTACAGACAGGTCGACAGTCTTACTTTTTTTGGGAGACGAAATTAAGTTGGACTGGCATTACGACACAGGTGAATAACTACATAACAGTAACAGGATTTAAGACCTCTGCTTGTGACTTGGTTTGTCTTCAAGGAGAATAAATGGGCGCAAACGTGTCCCTAACTCTAGCCTAAACATTGCAAAAATCTTTGAAATCATTTAAGGTATCTTTCATACTGCCACCTCACCCTCAAGAGTGAAGAGAGTTTACTAAGGCTCGGATCTAACTACTAGCTGAAATTTGTCCATTTTGGTTTGCTAACGTACATTCAGGACGTCATATTCGACACATTGAAAGATGGGACCTGGAACCTGGTATTTTAAGAGTCAGGATGTTGTGAGTTCCAAGTCTTGAGTTGCGAATTCCGAAAGAATTAAATCGACGATGAAATAAGTGCTAGTAAATATGGTAGAATAATATTTCACGAAACGACCTACACTGCTAAAGTCAACTACAAAAGCTGACTAGAGTAGTACGCTGAATCGCAAGTTGGAACTTGCACCTCACCTCAATGCACAACTTTGACTCGCATTATTACCACACTCTTGAAAGACTTAAATCTGTCGGAAAGAGTGATTTTTACGCCAAGCGTGTCCGTAATGGACTTGCCAATCAGGGTCATTTGTCCTCCAACAACGTACAGTCCGGCTAGTTAACAGGCTGCATGTTGAAACGCAAGCCTTGGTCTGCCTAACTCCCGCTCGAGAGTGCCTGCTCCAGGTTTCTCGTTTTCGAAATATCTTAGACTCCAACCCAAATGGACAACGTTCGACTGGAGAAAGAACACCCGGCCAGCGAACCTTTCTGAAGGAACGAAATGGAACCAAGAGACTGCGCAGAAAATAACACGTGGTGGGGAATGAGCGGTGTTTGCACCGCATCAGGAAACTTTACCACGTTATCCAAGCGGTACAAGTTGATTGTATTGCCTTTGTAAACCACAGCCAAGGTCGCTAAAAATAAAGTCAGCAATTCTTATTTGACTGGCAAACACCCATTTGAAGTCTGCGAATATGGGTTGCTTTAAGTTAAGTTGCTCAATATCAGATTTTTATGATCTAATTGTCGATGCCAGTGTGACAAAAAGTGAAAAAAGCAAGTGAACTTTTGGTAAGTAGATGAAATTTCAGTCTATATTTTTTAAAATAGGGATGAACCGATTGATAAAAACCCAATTTACCTATCAGATAAATTCCGACCCGACATGCGACATCACTGATATTCACTCCCGCGATTCCTGACAGTCGAATATAAGGAGAAACGCTAGAAAAATGTGCACAGTTGTTACTAAACGGGATGGTAAGAAATCTGCTTATTTTTTTTTCAAAACAAAGATCTAAGTCAGCAAAAATGTTTCATCTGAACTTGTGTAAAATGCTGAATAGAAAACAGAAACTTATCGAATATACCAAAGTGTGAAATAAATTGTTTGTGGTGGCAAACAAAAGCCAAAAAGCAAGTATAGAAGTCAAAATGCAATTATCGGTAACAGCGGCAACTGCTGTTTCAATCCACCGATGACAGATAAACCAAAAAGTTGCCGATTTACGGCCGGTACCGATTAATTTCTGATCATCAGCTCATGCTTATTTTAAAGAACCTGACATCTTATCGTAAATATGCCGCTAATTTCAAGTTTTAACCTTCTATTTGGCAGTCTAGTAGGACGTCTTTCTTCAGAAAGTAAAATGGTTGGTCGTTGGCCTGACTAAAACCATAAAGTTGTGAAATGGCGCCAAATAGAACACACCACGTACGTAGTTTGTAATGAGGAATGTACAAACATTCAGTAATTAAATCCATCATAACTACCATTTGTAACTTAAAAGAACGCAAGGTTGTTTTCAATCATTTTAACGACTTTTCCGGGACCTACCGGCTACCGTCCTTCATTAATCAACTTAGTGAATTCAAACGCAAACTCCACGCTTTTCAGATGATATATAGTCCTGGTAGGAATTTTACTGATCACTGGTCATGGGCAGATGCAGGATTTGTTCAAGTGGGGTGACTATAAGATGCCTAAGCGTTTAACACCACAATTTATAGTTACAGAGTGCGCATTTTTTGGCAAGCCTTGTTTATCAATAAGCTAATTGTTACAATTAATGCACAGTTTACGCACAAAAAATCGTTGACAACACATCATGATTATAATCGACTTTTTCTTAAGCAAAACTCTTTGAGACAAGCTTACTTCAAGTAACCATGTCAAAGCGTATCTTAACGTGTCGGTTAGGACTGGTACAGGAAAGAGGGGTGACTAGTAACGCTAGTCACCCTCCCTCTATCCGCCCTTGCTGGTCCATTTTACTACAGAGATTAGTGATAAATACCTTTAGTGTAGTTTTCGCCGGCGTTTTCCACAGCAAACAAACCATGTCCTCCACACGATACTGGTAGCTGAAGATTAATTACCCTCGACGAGGAGTACAAATACAGATTGCCAACGCTGTTGGAGAACACACATGTCCCTCGACTTATTCTTTGAAATTCTGAATACCCGAAAATGAAAAATAAATCGACGTAGTGAAATGGAACACCAACCTCAAGCGCGCAACAGCACAGTGCAAGCATTCTTTCCTAAGAGTGGTTTTGTTAAGATTAACTAGTAATCCTGGGTTGGCTTATATTGTTACATTGTTTCACCGTTATATTGTGTATATTAATTGCGTATATTGTTACACTGTTATATAACACGGTTACATTGTTACACTCATATGAAAGTCTTCGAATTGTCTACGCACGGTGGCCAGTCGTTTAAAGAACGATCTTCGCTGACCCAGGATTACCAGTTCGTCTATCGTTTAGTATCATGCACTTTCACAGACCAGTTGAGTTCAAATTTCTAAGTATCGAGCCCTTCACCACATTTTTAAAAGTTTTGCTTTTCGCCCCTTGTGACGGTTTCTGAAGGAAACCTGAACAGTGAACGACCCTCACAACATTCCTAAACAGCCGTACAAACAAAATTATCAACGGGATGCTCAAAGCTTGTTAACAGCCAGTGGCGTAGGTAGGGTGGTGCGTGGGGGGGGGGGGGGGGGGAGCGGAAGCCCCATAAAAAATTGTCGCCCCCCAGTTGCACCCTACTAGAAACCTGCCGTACGGAAAAAAGCTACTGTCTATCAGTCGGTAACCTAGCGTTTTCAAAAGGAAAGCTGCAAACAGATGTGTGGTGTTAAAATACTTTGATATCAGTGCAATCCATCCTTGACATTTTCTATGGGTTTCGTACGGCCTATAAAAGGATTAAATTCCCTTTCTCTGTTTGAAATATTAAATAATACATATTGTTACAGAAATTAGGCTTCCCCTCATATTGACAACAAGCTCCCTACGCGCTACACGCGCTCAGAAACCTGGCCACTCCACAGTTAACAACCGATCAGAAGCTCTAATTTTGCCCGTCACTTCGCCGACATTAGCCAGTTTAAGCAGCCTAGTACGGCGACGACATTCAAACAAGTAGATTTATTTTAAGCATTTGAGTAGAATAACATTCCGTTGATGTATAATGACGTTGTTTTTACACCTCTGAAACTCTTCTCAGCAGCACTGGTCGGGTTATTAACGTCTCAACGACCGAAAACCTTCCACGTGTTGTGTACCAACGTAGCCGTTAAACCGTGGAAATATTCTCGACGACGTACTGTACAGAGGTAGGACGGCGTTGAAAATACCCTGGGGACTACAAATTATTCGTTACTTTTGTTTTGAATGAAAATTTCTGTTATTAAAACATCGTCTCGTAGACGTTGCCGTAGTGTTTCCTTAAATTCCTGTTGACATCCTTACAAATACAGCCTTCGTTACCAAGCTCTCAGCAACGACTTTCGTACCTCAGCTCTAAATTCGCGAGGTCGCGGGTTCGATTCCCAACCGGAGGCCCTGGAATTGCATTTTTCACACCTGATCCCGGTTGGATCTTAAAATCTAAGATCCGGACACTCGATTCCTTCATCAGATATAACTTTATGTTCATAAGATGTCCGCTTTCACACGTGCAGATCCTAAAAATGTTACGGACTCGAAACAGTTTCAGAAAAAGATCAAAAAGATAATCAGTCTGACAAGTCGCACTCTCAGTTGTTACCTTGACAAGACACTAGGTTTGTTCCTGCATCAAACGACACCACAGGACAAAATGTATCCTTAAATGTAGAACTTGGGTTGCAACCAGGATCTAAACAAAGACAAATGCAAGAATACCTCTTTAGTTCATTAGCGTAACCGCTGGAGTTGCCAAATTAGATGGCAAAATGGCAAGAAAGCTAATAAAGAAGAGAACAAAAGAACTGTACTGCCGAAAATGCGAAGATGAAAAACAGACCTTTAAGTACGAGGGCAGGTCTGACATTTGATTCTTTTGCTCGAAACCTTGACATTTCATTATCACATTTTGCCAATACGTCACTCTAAATCTTTAATTGTATCGTAAAGAACTACCCACGTATCATTGTTTCATATCAAATGGACATAGCCGTGAATTTAGGTCCATTGCCAAGGTGTCTTCATGCAACCATATATCGCAAGTAGTGATATGCAAGTGTACGGAGACAGCTTTAAGTGGCCATATGTGATCTATAAAACTTTGCCTTGATATTTGAAGTGGATTGGTATCGATGGGAGTTACCGAGGTTGCAGACTCCCGTTTATGCAAATATATTTCAATGGATCCATCTACGTAAACCCCTCTAAAAAGTTCGTTGATTCACCCCGCGTAATCCCATCTGGCCAGTCAAACAATGGGTTTTGTAGGAAAGCTTATATATACATATCTATTCATTCATCGGTATCTGTATCTACATCTACACCTATACCTACATATATATCCACAACTACATCAATCTCCAGCTCTCTATACATCCCCGTATCTATTCCGATATCTATACCTACATCAACACCTATACATTTATGCCTATACCTATGTGATATCTATACCTATAATTTTATATCTTTCTCTATCTCTATATCTTTATACATATGCGTGTGTCCTCAAACCGATCCTAAAACATGTAACTTTTGTGGTTTCAATAGTTTTCGTCACTCTTTCCAGATTGTTTCGTTCGACTTTTTGCTATCTTACAGGCATGAAAAATGGTTTTCCATGCTAAAAAACCAGATACAGTGGAACCTGTATATAACGGCCCTCTATTAAGCGGCCAGTTTTTAAAGTCCCGAATTTTCGCCCATACAAACATTGCAATTGATAGCTGTATAAAGCGGCTACCTCTAATAAGCGGCCGCGACCACCCTTTAGCAACCCCATATTTGTCTTTCTTCGTTTCTTTTACCTGTATTAAGCGGCCATCCTTGATCGGGAACCTAAAGCTACGTGCCATTTCACGCCGTATTTTATTGTTTGATTTTAAGAAATGACAAAGCTAATGTTTACAATTAACCGTTCATAATGGTTAATCCTGTCCAGATGCACGCAATGAGCTGTAGTACAAAATCACTGGAGGCAAAAAATATTAATATTGTTCGTTTCGAATCTGCTTTCCTCTAGTTCTACTTGAAATTTCTTTATTGCTAGCTTGTTCTTAAGCCATGTGATTGAGAAGGAATCGCTTTCAAAAGTATACTTGTGATGATAGATGAACGATCGCCAAGCTCTATCCTCAGAAAAACGATTTGTGAGCCCCAGACGGGGATCGAACCCGCAACCTTCTGATGACCGGTGAGACGCTCTAACCGTTGAGCTATTAAGACTCAGAAGTTAGCTAAGGTGTAAGTTCAACATATGTGCGACCTCTCCAAGCTCTCACACTTCTAAATATAAATTTCATCAATATCATTATAAACATACAGCGGCTTCCGCTTAGATCGCACATATGTCAAACTTGCACTTTAGCTCACCATCAGAGTCTTGTTATCTCAATGATTAGAGCGTCTCTCCGGTCATCAGAAGGTTGTGGGTTCGATCCCCATCTGGGGATCAGAAATCGTTTTTCTGAGGATAGAGCGTGACGATCGTTTATCTTTCATCTCAAGATACAGTGGAACCTCTACTAACGGACACTCTATACAGCGGACAACTCCAAACAACGGACTGTAAGTCCAAATCCCGATTTTATTTACTTTCAATCCTTATAACGAAAACCCCTATACAACGGACACCTCCAAACAACGGACAACGGACACATTTGTTCGGTCGAACTGAAAATATGTAATTAAAATTATCTCCACATAACGGACAGTAAGAGCAAAAATCCTTATAACAGACTTGCCAACTCTCACGGTTTTGCCGTGAGACTCACGATTTTGACCACAATCTCACGGTCTCACGATTTCTCACTAAATTCACACGATAAATTGAAAATGAGTCACGGGATAGAAGATTTGTTGTTCTAAAATTGAAAGGATAAAATTCTGATGTCTTTTTTCAGCATAACATAAACGCAGTAAGTAGCCCTTTTAATAGTTCGTGCCGACGTGGGTAACTGCCATATAAGCCCATATAAGACGTACAATTACCACAATAATTTAATAGAAATTATTATTATGCGCATGAATTATATAATTTGCGTGCACGTGGTTGCAACATTTTCAATATGGCGTCCATATCAAAGCGTTCATGTGCTCAGTCAAGCGATGAGGAATCCGCTGAAACCGACACGGAAACAGAAAACCAAAGCAGTGTAAATGACAATATTTCCATTAAGAATACAGCAAATCCAAAAGGTAAAGGGGCTGCTACTTATAGAGTTGTTTATAAAGCAGAATGGGGAAAAGAGTTTCCGATTCGACCAGTTGCTAATGACAAACACAAGTTCCACTGTATTCCTTGTGGCAAAAACTTATCATGCCATCACCAAGGTTTGGCCGATGTGAAGGTACATTGTGGTAGAGATGCACATAAGAAAAATCTAGCAACATTGAAGAAGCAAAAAACTCTTCACTGCTTTGCACCAAACCGGAACGAGGACACTACCTTTTCAAGGAAGGTGACTAAGGCTGAAGTGATGGTCACAAACTATCTGGTTCAACACAATTTGCCCATAGCCACCGCGGATCATCTTGGACCTCTTTTCAAGGAGATATTTCCTGACAGCTCAATAGCCTCATCGTATTCCTGTGGTAGAACAAAGTCATCTGCTATTCTGAACGAGGCTCTCGCCCCTCAGTGTCATAAATACGTTGTAGAACACTGCAAAACGCATCCTTACAGTGTTGGTACCGATGGATCCAATGACACAGGAGTAGAGAAAATGAACCCGGTTAGCATTAGAATCTTTGATCTTAGTCATTCAAAAACTGTGACAAACCATTTTTTTGATATGTGCTTGACAGAAGGAGAACATGAAGCAAAAGCTTTTAAAATATTCGAAGCTATCGACGAGAAATTTACCAAAGATTCTATGTTGTGGTCAAATTGTGTTAGTTTAAGTATTGACAATACAAATACTATGATTGGAAGAAACGATTCTGTAGCTTCGCGTTTTGTAAACAAGAATCCAGAAATCTTTGTTGCAGGCTGTCCATGTCATCTTGCTCATATAGCTGCGAGTCATGCTAATGACAGTTTTAGTGAAATTCTTGGATTTAATGTAGAAGATGTGTGCATAGATTGTTTCTACTGGTTCGATAAGAGTTCCAAGCGCAAAGGCAAGCTCCTTGAATATTTTGACTTTTGTAATCAGGAATATCAAGCCGTTTTAAAACACCTGTCTGTTCGATGGTTGTCATTACAACGCTGTATGGACAGAATCCTGAAAAAGTATCCCAGTTTAAAGTCATATTTTTCAAGTGAAGATTTTGAGGATCAACGATTTCAAAGGTTGTCCACTCTGTTTAGTAATCCTTTACTGGAACCCGCTCTGCTTTTTCAAACCTCCTCAATTTCATTGTTCACCGAGTTCAACCTTCTTTTGCAACGAGATGAGCCAACTATCCATGTACTAAAGCCAGCAATGGAAAGGCTTGGAAGGAAACTTGCCAATCGGATTGTTCTGCCAAGAGTCATGAAAGATGCTAATTCAATTACTAAACTTGACCTTGATGATGAACATGTTTTTATGGAGTCCAGATCACTATTCTTAGGAGGCACTACAAAGTTTACACTGAACCGATTACGCAATGGTGGGACTATCAGTGATGCAGATTACAAGAAAATCCACGAAGCTGCACACCACTATTTCAAAAGTTCCTTGAAATATGTTTTGGATAAATTTCCAATTAACAGTGATGTATTTTGTAATGCTGTTTGGGTGAATGTACCAGAGAGTCTTAATGCTACCTGGGAAAATGTACAGTTCTTTCTGGACAAATTTTCGTCGCTTACTTTGCTTGAGAGAATTGACTTTGATGAACTATATGATGAATTTGTAGATTATCAAAGTATAACTGACGATTCTATTGGAAAAAGAGCATGGGAGGAAGCAAAGGTTGTTGAGGGCATGGATGGAGATGGAAATGAAATTGCTCATTACCGAATCGACATCTTATGATGGCATTTAGCCCACTTAAAAGTTGCTGAAAAATCTACGCAAAATCGCTTCAAGCACTTACCAAAGATTGCAGAAGTTGTTCTAGTTATTCCCCACAGTAATGCTGAACAAGAGAGGCTTTTTAGCATTGTAAAGAAGAACAAAACGGACAGTCGTTCCAACCTTAAGCTTGACGGTACCTTGTCAAGCATCTTGGCAATGAAGTTACAATATCCTGAATCATCCACGCCATGTCATGAATGGAAACCCAGTGACGAAATGCTCAAAGATGCAAAGAATGCCACTGTGAAGTACAACAAGAAACATACTGAATAAATTAATATTTAGCATTTAGTTAAAGAAAACAATTATTGGAAAGAAATAAAACTTGATATTGTGCCATTTTTTAAAAATTTTATGTTGTTCTGGTAGGCTGCAAAATACAAAATGTTGTTTTGTTATTTTCTCACTATTTATCCATCATTCTCACTATATTTGGGAATGATTTTTGAAAATCTCACTGTTTTTGCATGAGGCAGGTTGGCATGTCTGTTATAAAAAGAAGGAACGGATTGTTCAGCTGTAAGATTAACTTAGCCCAAACGATCTAACGTTTACATACACTGTTTACAATCACTTCCTAAAAGTGGGGGGACGGAGCCGCACAAGTGATGTGGAAGCATTCCCTACGAAAGGTTTTTTTTTTTAAATCTAATGTCTATGAAATGCTTTTTCCGGCATTCTGAGATTTAGTATTTCTGATTGTTCACAAAATGGCGTCCAAAGAAGAACGATCGGACTGTAAAATAGCTTGGCAAATTTTCATAATTTGTCATGTATTCGAACCAACAATACCTAGATAAGAATTGGGGCTGAAAAAGGTTATATTGGAAAATCGTAAAGGTAAACATGGAACCATAAGCGCCGAGGGAACAGAAATTAGGCTTCAGTTGTCATGAACTTTGCAAAAAGTAGGGGAGGGGGGATAATTATACATGTATCTCCCTCTGTCCAAAAAGTGGGGGGATATGTTCCCCGATCCCCCCAGGATTTACGTCCTTGATAACATCATTTGTCCATTGCTTATCAGGCTTTTCGCTTCCTACTGCTTTTCCTCGTAAACATATTTTTTGAGTTAGCTTCATGTTCTACCTTACGTTTCAACCATTCAATGGAAAAGCTGTCTCCGGAAAACTTGTATCTGCATGGTACTTCAAGACCCAAGCCCGCGCCCCGGTTAACTTTTGTGCCTGTAACCTCTGTCGTTGTAACCTCTGTAACCTCTGTGCTTTTCTTTAAAAAGCGTGAAACACTTGGACAAATATAGTGGCACATGCCTAAGAATACACGAGCTATGATCGCTGTTTACTGAAACTGTCTCTGAATCCCCTATATTGTTGGGTTCTCGACAACAAGTTAGTATTTCTCCAATCACAGGTCTCCAAACATCCTTATAAACGTGATAACTCCTGATATGCGAGTTAAGCACAAGTAAGTTATTACTTTCTTCCGACAGTTGGCAAGCCATACTTTGACGTCTTTGAACAATGTTTGGATGTTTCCTACGTGACTGAAATGAGTGGCATTCAAGGTTTCCCACGCTCTCAAATCTATTTTTATCATCTTCAGTTTGTTTTGGTTCTGAACGTATTATGCAAAAAACAAGTTTATCCAGCAAAATGGCTTCGAGTCAAAAACGAAAGTTTCTAACACTCGAAGAGAAAGTCCAGCTGATAAGATACAAGGATGAAAACAATCCTGCTGGTGTCCAGCATATTGCCGAAATGTTCGGCATTGGAAAAACACAAGCTTCGTGTATTTTGAAAAGTAAGGAACAAGTGATGCAGTTATGGAAGTCAAACAGCTGCGTTGACATGAGGAGAAAGAAAAGGCCTGCTGAATTCCAACAGATAAAACAAGGCTGTCTTTGACTAGTTTTGTACGGCTCGAGGTTCGAACATACCAATCAGTGGTTCCATAATCCAAGAAGAGGCTAAGGAAATAGCCAACCAATTAGAAATTGACGATTTTAAGGCATCAAATGGATGGTTACAGAAGTGGAAAAACTATCAAAACATTGTCAATTTTACCATATTTGGAGAAGAAAACGATGTCAGTGAAGAAACTGTTAACTCTTGTGCTCAACATCTGCAAGAACTGACAAGGGGATACGAATTGAAAGATATATGGAATTTAGATGAAACTGCCTTCTTTTAGAAAGCTTTACCTAGTAAATCATTATCCCGCAAAGGAGAGAGATGCAAGGGAGGAAAGAAATCTAAACAGAGGTCGACAGCATTAATCATCGTTAATGCTGCTGGTGAAAAGGAGGAGCCTTGTCATAACTGGAGAAAGTGCTTTGCCGAGATGTTTCAAAAGTTTGAAAGATAAAAACCGCCCTTGTCGGGCCCACTATTTCAACAATAAAAAAGTTTGGATGGATTCAGAGCTAATGCAATCGATCTTGCGATGGTCTTCGGTGCCGTGTCAGATGTGGGAATCAAAATTGAAAAATTGCGAGAAAGAAAGAGGAAGTAGAAAACTATTACATCCTTCTTTGAACAGATAGTTAGATGAAATTTAGCTTTCCTGTTTAAATTCTCAAAATTTGGTTGTTTAAGTATGTTTTAATTTTCAGTTATTTTGAATGATTTACAAAGAAAGTAAAAATAAATATCTATCAGTCATACTCGATTTCATTTCTTCTTTGTTTCATGTTACGTACATACACCTTTTCTGTACCAAGAACAGATGAAATAAAAGGTAAACCTCTGGGACAGCGGACACCTCCAAACAACGGACATGTACCTTTGATCCCACAGTGTCCGTTATATGGAGGTTCCACTGTCTCTCCAAGCTCTCCCACTTCTAAAATATAAATTTCATAAACGTACACTTCCACGTGATTTCCAGGCCATAATCTCCACCACTGTTAATGCGCTTGCCCTTTTACAGTGACTTTTCCGTGGTTTGTTGGTTTGAATTTTATTGCCTGCACTGCTACTTTAGCAAAATTTCCGTTTTAACAGCACATTGATCGTAAGAACTATGAAATGACGGAATGAGACGTATTTCGTTGTGGACTGTAAGTCATCGAAATACTGTACAGTAGAGAAGAGGACAATTGATTGTACCTTCACATAACTTTACGTTTATTGCACTGCTACAGTTACCAGTTAGCAACTTTGTTGACAGGAAAGATCGCCTGAAAGAGCATTTATGGTCTTATTGTTTGCTTGAATGAAGTGTTGTATGATACGCTGTTAAAATTGACATCTAACCACGTCCAAGGAGTATTTTTAGTGATCCTGTATTAAGCGGCCAGTTTCTAAAGTTTCGAGGGTGGCCGTACAGATTGTACTGATTATATCTGATTATTGTACAGATTGTACTGTATAAGCACGCGGAATGTTGTGAGACTTAAAAAGTGTCTGAAGAATACAACCCGGAGGCTATCTTTATAGCATATCGAAAGCTTCACGACATCGCAAGTATTTATACCATAATTCATGAAACAACACATCCTACGCACGCGCTGATTAGACAAGCCTCATTTTCGCTCAGGGTACGGAGACACGCTGACGTCATTTTCATTTTGTATCAGGGTCATTTACATGATATGACTGTCTTACACGATTGTTCGTCTGGGGTATGTAATGTCGTCTCAAAGGCGCAATTCCTGATTTCGATTCGCCTACTAACACAGCAATCTGTCCGAAAGACTTCATTGAATTAATCGGTACACCTGAACGAACAATGGTTCACGACAATGGTTTCGTTTAAATGAGCCTTTATAGTACAAAGACATGGATGATGTCACGAAAACTCGAAAAAACCTTGATTATTTTATAAAACAAATAGACACTGGCCTTCATGTCTCTGTTCTGTGATAGAAACATTCATGACGCCATTTCAACCGGGAAAATACCTGAAAACACTTTTCTAAGCCTCGAGTTTCCACGAGGCATTTTCATGTTCATTTCCACGTCATTCATGTTTCGCTCGCAACACCGACACTCAAGCTATTTTCTACCTCTTAATTACGTGGAAAACCGCTTTATATTGATTGTATAGAATAACAAGCTGGCTCAGAAAAGGCGCTAGAACTTCTGTGTGTTCATATACTTTTATTTCAAGATGGTCATATTGGCCAATTAGAGTTTGCGTGAGAAATAACATATGTTATACATCAACAGGTGTTGGCCATGCTCAAGTTCGTGTACTCAAGTTCTTCCGAGGACGGAAGGATAATTCACAATGGGCGTGACGATTGAAAAAGTACTCTTGATTTTCAAGGACTCCGATGGTAAGGGAAAGTCACTGTAGTGTACTGCATCAATATAATTTCAGTAGCAATAGACGAGCCATTCGGAATGTGTAAGCTTGTAAAAAGATACAATATTCGCGTCAGAACTGCATTGCATTTACCACGGTTCGCTGAAATACGTATTCATTTAGATGGCCGTGTTTACAGGCTAGTTTGAAGTTTCAGTAAATTTAACACAGAAAATCGATGGGAAAAGTTCATAATTCTGATTAGTATTCTGTAACCGATTTACAGAATTCTAATTAGGATCCAATTTTGTATTTTCTTCGTGAATTAATGATGAGTATTTTAAGAAATAATAAAGCCACACCTAAAGTTAAGGATAGAGCAATACTAACGGCAACATTGATAGCGAAAAGTTTCAGTAAAACTGACGTTTCTTCGCTGATCCTGCAACATCTTCAAAGTTAAGCGATATTTACAACACATTCTAGGCACATATGCCAAACGAAGAACAATAACAGGAAATGACTACATGAAAGGGTAAGGAAATACAAGTAGAAAATATAAGAAATATGCTGCTTTCAAAGCAAAAAGCAACAAAAAGTGAAATCTTGGTAACTGTCAATGTTTGACAAATGGTTGTCGAATTAAAAAAAGTCGTCCAAAAATAGTTGAAATCTCATGAACCATCGTTTGGAATAAGGTCTGTCAAATCAAAGTTTATGGAGTTTTTTGAAAGCAGCTATTTACACTAGTCTCGATCAAAGTATCGATTTAGTAAAGTATTGAAGTATCGAGAAGTTGTAATAAACTCAGTGATGAGCGAAACTCTTCTTAAGACATGTTTTACCCCTGTTCGGAAGGGGTAATAGCGCACAATCTATTTCTGTCAGGGCCATTATAATCACCCTACGGGGATGAGCTAATTATACTGGACTTTATCCAAATCCTTTTTGTTTACAGTAGGTATGCACTTCAATCTTATTCTCATCGAACTTGTTTCCGTATATTATTTTTCACTTCTTGGGAATTCCAACGAAATCCACATTCGACAAAAAGATGGCGTTTGATACGAAACGTGAAGCGTGTTTCCGACCCACCCTCCCTGAGTGTAAATTCTTTTGATTGAGCATGTGACCAGCCCAGAAGAGTGTCTTTTCACAGCGGAGGTGGAGAAGCGAAGAAAAGACCCTGGGTACGAGATTGCTGAGGATATTGCCAACGTTGTGGCAAGATTATTCTTCTGCATGAATTTGAACTAGTTATTCTCCTGCTAAGATTGCTGCATGGTTTCCACACACCGAACGTCTATCCACGTTCTATCTGCGAAAAACAGTCGTGGTTACATAATATAAAAGTTCATTTGTCTTTTGTGCTTTATGAAGTACCTTCGGAGTCTTCACTCGATGGTCATTGAAAGTTTGAAGACTCTTGAGTCTTGACACCAATATTTTATCATAATCAACTGCATACAGAACTAAAGTAATAAGTATTTAAATTTTTACCGGTATCAAGTAAACTCTGAGTACATAAGACTTTTGTGCAAAACGGATACCGTGAGTACGGGTCAACCAGTCAAGCAGATTTGGGTATCTTGCATGGAATATTTAAAGACCTGTCGGGAAAACTCTGGACAATGGGTTACATAATGTTCTTGAGATCAGTTAGAGCACAAAACGAAACGGAAAGCAGGAAAGAAGGTTAATATCCAACGCTTGTCTACCCGCTTACGGACACCAGGAAAACGCTGCTGAAACTTATGCACGCTACTTCTAACCTCGAAAGGCCTTCGAAGTGCCCAGAAAGAGACAATTCCAAAGTAATTCTCTAATTATAAGAACAAAATTTTCAAATTATGATAATGCTGATTTCAAGTCCTCTTGACCATCTCCTTGAGATAATGAGATTTGTTTGATATGTAAACGACAAGACTTTGATGTGCATGTGAAACTGTACATCTGCGCGTATCAAAATCTGAAAGATATTCGAGATGGCTCTAGAAATTTACATTTAAATTTACGTCATTTACATATCAAACTAACAATATCTCGAGAGCGCACTAGGATATTAAACAGCTGAAAACGTCAGTCTTCCAAATTTCCAAAATCCTTTCAGATATAGAGGCCTTGTATGCACTTGCGTTCCTGCAATATTACTAACAAACAGTGGCGTGGCCAAGCTGTTGCCTAAAAATTGGACAAATCACCTCGGAACGTCTCCGAATCGTTGTCAGAAGGCCTCAAATACAAAATTCTTCTCAGAGGCTTTCCCCCCAAGGCCAAAATTCTTCACAGTGGCACTTTGCACTCCCTGGAGGTCACCGGAGTTTCCCTGGGATTTAAAAAGGCGGACCCAGCTGAGCTTACATAAAGAAGCACTTCAGCCAAGTCAAGGGCATTTGAATGATCATGAACGAACAGAAAAACCACCTGGTTATAATTATAAGAAAGATTAATTAATTTTAGTACAATTTAATTGCCTCTCTGTCACATATATGGTCAATATTTCGAGATTCTATATTTTAGCTCTTATATCTTTCTCAGGCAGTGCTATTACATCGCTTACAGCTCGTATAGGGCGGTGAATATTGGCAAGCCAAGGGCGTTCGCAAAACGTGGATAGGGCGTAACGGTCCAAAAGGAGTTTACCGTAACCTTTTAAGGCATGGCGGGTCGCTACCCACTCTGAAGTGGCCTGGGGTCGAAACGCTGACTTGCATAAATTCGACTGCGGCCACTTTGCTCCTAAAGGACTCACTGATAGAAACTCTGCAAACGGCGAGGAAAAAGCTCAATTGTCTTCTTCTAAAATTTCAAAATGTGTTGCTCTAGACAAGGATACGATTGCACTTCTATTGCTTTCATCTCCTCAGCGGCAGCGGCGACGGAGGCAAGCAGCATCCTATTGCTCAGACGTCATAAAGCCAACGATAGTTCTGCCAAGTATCCAGCATTTTGTGCTCTAAGACAGTGACTTCGACGACATTTTGAATGAAATCACGAGATTAAGTTACGGGGTTTTACTGATTTTTGGAAGTCGCGTTCTTTTCGGTTTTTGCCTCTTGAGGCAAAAAATATTAAACACGACAGATGTTTTTCCCCCGGGTGCACAAGGCATAATTCTCACTAAAATCGGGCGAACACGAGAGAATTTAGCTCAGCTTAATACCTTGCGAGTCAGTAAACTCAGCAAGATTCTTTAGTATACGGCAGGCTTTAGAAACACGACTTAAAACTAGGCAGACACAAAAGGATGCGGTTGTTCATTTACAGCTGGTCTGATCGATTGATCAGACTAAATGAACATGTAGAACAAACGTTCAACCCAAGTTCGTTGAACGTTTAGTGGTGTTTCAGCAATCTGAGTTTTTCAAAGGCCCATGGAAGCAAACTCACTCCTGTACGTTCTAGACGGGTTTGTGATGCGTTCTTTTGTGGCATCTCCGCATATCGATGATTTCTTTCCATTTTTTCGGAAAAGTTAACTACAACGATCGAACATTAACAACAACCGGTCTGATATCGGACTGCCTTTTCATGACACTAGCAGTTGAAAAGGAAACCCGTGCATCAATTAATTGGTGGCGATGGACATTTCAGGCAGGAAGCAAACTCTCGTAACAAAAATCAAAGCCCGGAGGATAATATTAAAGAGAGCCATAGTCATGCACATTCGACGAAGAATAAAGGGTAAAACATAATAGACATTCTATTTTTAACGTTCGTCGCAACACGTGTTATATTATCTGAGTGGTCAATATTACAAGATCTTTCAGCTTGAAAACCCAGCTATTAAGAAAACAGGATATGACAGGTGGAAATCGAAAGTGGGGTCAAGAACAAAGAAGTGTCGGGGGTAGGGTAAATGGGAGACGAAAGGGAGGAAAAAATAAAAAAGGCAAATAAATAAATACAATATAAATGGTTGTTAAAGCCAAGTTTAGGGAAAAGATTTGATGTTGTCGTTGAGCGATGGTTTTATTTTACTTATCGGTAAGCTCTCCGTTGGCAGAACATGAAACTGGTAACTTACAGAAAAGGAAGAAAAATGGAACTAACCTTCTGTTTTCTTCCAAACTCTCAACCCACCGCTTTCACCCACCAGTAGCTCTGGAAATTGATCTAAACAGAAAAATAAAATTCAAATCCAATAATCCTTGTTTCAGGTGATATGGGAATATGTTTTATATGTGTATTCTTTGTAATTATTTGTCATCCATATCCCACTGAAAGCAGATGATGTGGACAATCTTAAGAAAAGGGATGAATGCGCACCGATCACGATAAGGATATGTATTGGGCCTCATTTTCGACAAAAAGCTAACCAAAAAATGCTCTAGTTGCCTTGGCTGCACTCTAAATTTCATCAAAAACTAAGCATTTTCTCCAAAATACCATTGTGGAACTATTTCTGGGTAAGCCTCAGACTGTTTCAAAACAAAACCACAGAAAAAAAAAGTTAGATAAATCAGAGAGATTTTCAAGAAAGTGACAAACTTTGCTGCTACATTCTTTGGAAAACTTAGAAGGATTTTCATGATGTACCGTAACATGATAAGAAAATCATATCCCTTGACAGGTGACCAAAAGAGTGAAAAATTCCCAAGCACAGGCCTTGATCATCAGAGGAAGTTACAGATGGGAGATTGATTGATAGTACTGCAACGACATGTAGAACAGTTTTTTGGTAAATCAAACCTGTGAGTCTCAATGAGTGCATATCAGGCATCTGGGTCTATTCTACCAAAATTTCTATAGTGTGCATTTAAGGAGGAGCATCAAGGTTAAGAGGCATGTGCACAAAAGTATTCCCAACTGACTTCATTACTGTACATGGTGCAAGTCTTTAAGTGTGTATATATATTATAAAAAACCCAATGTTGAAAACCAAGAGAAAACATACAACACTAAAATAACAACTGATGGTATACTGAATTGTCTTGTTTGACTACAGCAAACTCATATAGCCTGTGAAGTTGATACAGTTAATTTAACTAGATTGTCCAATGTCTGAATGAAACAAGTAGCCATCAAACAGCTGCTCATCTTGTTTGCTGAGAAAACTAATGATCAAATCGTCTAGCCTTTAAATTTTTGAAACATTTCTCAATTCCAAGACTGCACAGCCTTAAAGTTAATCCTGTACACTTTCCAATCAATACTGCATAAAGTGTGCAATACTGCACTCTTAAATAGGCTATGATGTACATCAGATTACATGCTAAACCCAAAGGGATGAGGGAACTGCCAAACCATAAGTAAAGTAAAGAGAAGTAAAGTAAAATAAAGTGAAGTAAAGTGAAGTGAAATGAAATGAAGTGAAGTGAAGTAAAGTGAAGGGAAATGACGTGACGTGAAGTGAAGTGAAGGGAAGTAGTTTTAATTTACATTGGATAATACTATCAGCTGCCTAAGCTGTTTTGGGGTCCAGCATTACTACAGGAGTAAACTGGAGTATCCAAAGAAAACCTGCAATACTTGGTAGAGTCAAACTGGACAACACTCTTTTCACATGTGGCCAAGGTAACTTTAATCAGATAACTGTATGGACCTGGAATCAAACCCCAGTCACTGTGGTGAGAGTCACATGTTCTAGTTGTGTGCCACCAGCACATCAAGAGGGAGAAAGGAGAGACTGGGAAAAACAGGAGATACAGATGTTTTGAGAGAAGAGGAGATACTGATGTTTTCAGCAAAAGTGCTATTTTGTCAGTTCCTCTCACTCTTTTGGCTTTTTACACATCACTCATGCACTCTCTCCCATAGCACTCTACTTTTATACACTGAATTACTTCACCTTTTGACATTTGCAACAGAAGAACATCCTGTGCAGACATGGACGAGTTCACAACACCAACAATCTCACAGTTTAGGCCACCATTTTCCATCTAAAATAAAACAAGGGCTGGAAATGAAAAGTGGTAGGTGAACTTCCTAAAAGCCACCACTCACAACAGAAGTGAATTTTATAAGGAGCTGCAGCACTTGGGCTACAGGAGATCATGGTATTTCCAAATGTTTTCTCTAAATCAGAGGTTCCCCATCTGTGGTGGATCCAGAGGTGGTATAGTGGGTATAATTCATATACATTTATGGCCTAATTAGTAGCTGCTCACCAGTATTTTTAGAAAACTTTTGTTTTGTGCTTCCAGAGTGGTGACACTATAATTTCCATTTGTTTCGATCTTTACTGCAATCATTAATTTTTTTCCTGTTTAATTCTGTTCATTTCTGAATAGAGTAACAGATTCTTATTTTCTTGTAACCTAAGCTTTACACAGTCTTTTATGAGGTCAGCATTTGATAGCTCTGTCATTCCACCCCCTACAATCAAAACAACCTAGATTTCCTACAACTGTTCCCCAATTGCTTTGTTAACAGGCAAAAATCTTAATTCCAGCTTCAAGTGTGCCATTTACTATCAACTTATGTATGGGAAGCAGTGAAAAAATAATTGTTAAATAATATCACTCATTCATTAATGTGGCAGGTAGTACAACAGTTTCTTCTTCATAAACTATTGGTAACATTCATGTGTGAGATGTATGCTAAATGGAGAGTCATTCCCAGTCCCAGTCACCTTGTGCATATATAGGGTGGCTAGATTTAATCTATGTCATTGTGCTACCCTCAAAAAATCCATGCTTTGGATTTTTAATCCACCAACTAGAAAAATTCAGCCCAGAAAAGTACAGCCAGGTTTGTTACTCAAATAATAGATAATACTTTTTAGAATAACCATTGTTTTTAACTTTGAAAGATGCTCCCAAACCAACCTTTGTTGTTTTCCAAATAAAAACTGTACTGACGTCCATCGCAATAGCCATTACATTATCTAAAGCATCTGCCTTAATCACGTGCTGGGAACTGTGCTGGCTGATTTCTGAGATGCTCAGAAGAGCCCTAAAATGATATTCACAACTAATTATGATATTACATGACATTGTATAAAGAATACTGAAAAAAGTATATGCCATACTTTGATAAGATTAGAACAGTCCCTTAAGCTAGTGTCATTTACTTTGAATCAATCATTGTGCTGAGACACAAACAAATCACAGCACAAAATGCAGTTTTCATCAACTGTGATGGTCTAACTAGAAACTCTTGTGAAGATTTAGGAAAAAACAGTGACATAACTTCCCTCTCAGGTCTTGCACCCCCAGAGCTGTTTAACTGTTGCTCCAAAGCTCCTGTCAGCATTCAATGAACTGATAGAAACATTGAAAATATCTTCTGTTTTGTATATGTTCATTTAAACCTGTACCAAAACTATGTCTGAGGAAAATAGGTAACTTTCTGGTTTATATTAAGAAGAAAACTTCTGGGAGTGTTATGGAAGTTGACAAACCTGACAGGTTAGGGAGGAGCTAATGAGGAGTTTGTTGTTTGGTAATCTGAGGCTGGTTATTCAAAGCAAAATTAGTACTAATCCAAGATTACCAGTTAATCTGTTGTATTGTTTCTTTTAGTTTGGTTGAATTATCTGGTTCAGATTTCACAGCTTAAAACCTTTTTGTATACCCACAAAATCTGTCTACATAAAATCTAAAGAAAATTCCAACTTTTCTCTGCCATATTGTCAGAAAGTTGACCACAATGTTTTTGCTAGCCCTGGATTATGCTGATCCCATTTTGAACAACTGGGCCCAGGGCTTTTGTTGAGATTTGGGGGTGTAACCCAAACATTTTGCCCATTCAGACTGCTATGCTAAAAATAAACTTTTATTATGGTCAACTTGTCATTTCATAAAAATATAACCTGCAAAGCAACCCTACAGTGTACAATAATATTGAAGCTTTGTATATTTATTTTTTTGAAGTTTGTACTAACAAATAATAGGATGATTTTAAAAAGATTTTACTTGTCAAAGGGATGGGCCCTACTACTTAATGAGTTAAATAAATATTTCTTTGTTGGTTTTTCACTGAGAAAGAGAAAATTTTTATTCATTTGATATAGCATGAATTGACAGAAATTTCCCATTTTTTCATTGTAGAATGCATGCATGTTCACTCACTATTATACAGGAGTATTTAAATGCATTGTAGTACTTATCAGAAACTGCAGTACCACACTGGTACATGTTTTGAATCAATGAATCATGTAACCAAACACTGACACCATGAAAAATTGTTTGTGGCCATGTTTTAACTTCCCATTATGCCCCCACTTGACCATGTTACTGTTTTGTACACATTTTGTTCATATATGTGACAATGGAATTGAAAAAGGCAGTTCTGGGAAAACAATTACCTGGTCTTTCCATCATTAGCAACAGATTTATGGATATCTTGCACAAAGACGTCTCTTACTACAAATGTTGGACCGCTTGTCATGTCCCAAGTTCGAAACTCGTAAGTGGACTTTCCTTTGCCTGAAATGTTCACCACCACCAGCATCACACAGCCATCCTTTGGCATCACAAATATCACACCACTTCCTTCATCAAACACCAAAGGGCTTGCCTCCCTCTATCATGAAAGAAAATACAGTGAATTCAATCATAATTAACCCACTAAGGAGCAAGAGTATACTTTAGAATTTTAGTCTGGTTAACACCAGATAATTCTCCTCAGGAGACTGGGGAATATTTGATAACCTATAAAAGTCTAATGTTCTTGCCAATGTACAGGTAGAGGCAGTTTATTGACATGAGCATGTTGATATAATATTTGCCATCCAAGCCAAGGTAGAAATTCAGGCACAATAGATCAATGAGATAGTTCTTTAGGAAAACCCCAAAAGCAACTGACTTACTTGGCCCTGTATACATTATTTCCAGATCATCACACATCAACTACAAAATCACATTTACAATACAGCGTTCTTTTACCAGACCCTCATTGTTCTAAATGCTACCTAAAGGAAACCTACCCCTTAGGAAATGAGAGGTTCTACCAGGGCTATCAACTTAGAGATCTAGAAACTTTGGTAGACTCTTAGTTTAGGTTCCCTTTTTTTGTAAATTCTTCTGGGTTGACCACTGGTAGGGTTGGTATCACTTAATGATGGTATAAAATTTCATTATATGATTAATTATAAATTAAATGTGCTCAACAGAGCTGGCCACATCTTCATTGTCAATTCTATTGTTACTGTAACCATAATCACCATAATCCTTATTGTAATCATTGTGATCATGATCATGATTACAGTGACTGTTATTATGGCTACGATCATAATTATCATAATTCCAAAGGAGATACGACTCTATTTAACTGTGAAATTATCGCCTTAGAAACTACTTTATCGCTCAACTTCAGTTGAAATTGGTGATATAAATGAAAACCTTACATTGTATAACTTGTACATTGTAAATTTACCTTAATATGGTGCACTTCTATCTTTTTATCTGAATATTCCAGACTAACAGCAATTTCACCGCTATTTCGTGTATTTATACGCCTAACAGTCTGGCGTGTCTTCAGCGAATGGAACCACATGTTCTTAACAAATTTTCAACAAATTCCAAAATTTTCGGACTTTGCTTACACCTTGTTGTACCCTACACCTTGTTGTACCCTACACCTTGTTGTACCCTACACCAAGTTCTGAAGCAGTGCATTGTCATTTCTTTTACAACATTATGCGGGCTCAAGGTAAAGTGTTGCATAACCATCAAGTATATTAACATAACGACCTAGGTATTTGTTCCATAGCTAGAATAGTCCAGTTTGAGTGGTATTCATTCAGAGGCGGTGGATTGATTTCTGGACTCATCTTTCGTAAGTATCCTAAGACTGAACACTTATAGCAAGAAGGCTTTCTGCACTGCGCTTTCTAGCAATCTTATTTACTCAGATCGTGAAGAGCGCTACAGAGAGGTCATTTTAGAAGTTTTCTACCCTTTTCTCGGGATTTGTACAGCTGCATGAACCGTACATAGGATTTCCCCTCTGTATAAACATAAGGGTGACTTGAAATGACTTATACAAGTTACTGCAGTTGTCACAAACTGAACAACCGTACGCAATTGAAAGGAAGACTTCGTACATGCATACCCGCGGTGTTGAAATATAATTTGAACGGCATTAGTTATTAGTCTTGTGAAGTATTGTGTGCAACAACAACCCCTGCTGACTGCTTTTCTTTTCTTTTTTTTCTTTTGTATGTAGATTTTGAAACAAAGAACCAAACGTCAACTTAGGAAAAATGAACACGACCCAATCACCTGTCTACAAAGTTTTGATTATCGGTGAGGAAGACATGTACTCTTGTATTCTTTGTTATTCTCTATTTTAGCTTTAGTTCTGCCTCATCTTTCCGTCAAATTTAAAGATTTTTATTTGCCTATTCGAAACAGTCGGAATTCTTTCAAACAGAAACTTTTACCATTACACGAAAACTTACAAAAGTTAGAGCTTGAAACGACGCGTTGAAGCGTCATTAGTTCGAACACAGCTGCCGTGTTTTCGAAGGTTCGGCCCCCATAGCTCGGTTTCGAAGTATAAGAAATCAGACGGAAATCGAAGAGTTGGCCCAATAACTTGGCTATACGTTGCGAATATTTTGATGATATGGTTTATATCGAGACCTACATTCAACTTCTACATGTAATATTTTGGCATAAGGTTTCCGAATTTTATCAGGATTTTAACTGTCAACAAATTATAAATTTGCAGATGAAACAAAGCAATGTACGTCAATACAATTATGGTACTTGAAATCAATATTTCGGAACGGTCACCGAAGGTTTTGCGGTTCGGAAACCAAACTCGTATAGTTAAACTTCCTGTCTGTTTTGCATAGTGGTGCAATCTTGAGTTTAATCATGCGGTTTTAAAGTTCATGGGGTAAGAGTACACTAAAGCCCCGTCCACACGTATGCATTTTCCTACGAGAATGCATACTTTTTTAATCCGTTTTAGCCTTCCGTCCACACGTAAACGATGAGTGGGTGGAGCAGTTTCCACCGAAAGCGGAGGCTTTCGAAAATGCCTTTCAAAGTGGAGACTTTTGAAAACGGAGACTTTTACATTTTCCTGCGGACAGACGAGAACGGAGACTTTCGAAAATTTTGTTGGACCCAGTTCTCTAACGAGAAGACCACTATCGAAGTCAGTGATTTTGATTGGCCAGACATGGTTTAATTAACACTCCCATCGTTTCAAGCGTTGTCGTGTGGACAGGCGAATACGACACTAAAACGCTCGTTTGGATGCAATAATTTTGACGTGTTTTTCAGTTAAACTAGAACGCATAAACTTGAAAACGTATGCGTGTAGACGTAGGCTAAGAAAATTGTGGTATGTTTAGTATTGAAACTATCATGTCCGGTTTCCGAGAGTTCTTCATATATACGGAAAATTAAGTATCATAAAATTACATTTGTATGCAGAAGTTACTAGTCTAAAATTGGAAACAATAGAAATGTTTTTCTCTATTTGAAACCCTTAATTTTGACCAACACCTGCTGAGCTTTTGTTTTTCCTGTATGAAGGAAAAATGTTCTGTGGGATATACGCATTCTCAACATTTCTGGATGCGTTGAGGTTTTGGGATCGAATTTCAGGGCATCTCATTCGTTCATTTCCAATAAAGTATTTTTATTTAGAAGCCATAATATTCCTTCGAAATGTTTGCATGGAAAGTCGTTGTTGTCTTTGAGACAAAACCTATTACACAACAGATATTCCAAAATAAAAGGACAAAATCTCTTTAACGTGCAGACTGTTTATGGCATCTTTCCCACAGTAAAAAAATTTAATACTAGAAGCTGTAAAAGCTTAATCTCTGTCAAGGATAATTTTGTGCTTTTCTAATATCCAACATTAACCTCTATAACTTATATCTCATACACTGCCAGTCAAAAAGAATCAATCACACAGAAGCTAAAGGTGGTGACGCCATAAACATTGAAACAAATCTTATCATGACAAGTAATTACACCGAAAACAAACAGAAAACAAATCTTAATATTTAGTGGCTCCTCCACAAGCTTTGATCACTGCTTTACACCTTCGAGGCATGCTATTTATTAAAATAATTAGCTTATCTAATGGAAGGCCTTGCCATGCAGCTTTTACAGCACTACAAAGTTCTGTGACATTGGTAGAGTTTTGCTCTTGGACCATTGTCTTAAGTTGGTCCCATAGATTCTCAATAGGGTTGAGATTGGGTGACTGTGCTGGCCATTTCATAAAAGTTATGCCCTCTTCCTTAAACCATTCTTTGACAAGGCAGGAAGTGTGACAAGTTGCATTGTCATGCTGGAATATCCAACCATCTGGTATGGTCAGCACATGTGTGGTTGGAATAAGTGAATTTTCTAGGAGATCAATGTATCATTCTCCATTGAGCTTTCCATCTATCTTAGAAAGACAGCCAACACATTTTGCATTAATGCAGCCCCATACCATGATGCCACCACCTCCATGTTTGACAGTTGTCTGAATGCAGCTTTCCTTTAGTTCTTCGCTAGCCATTCTTCTGACATACACACGCCCATCACTCCTATGAAGAAGAAACCTTGATTCATTGTTGAAGATAACTTGGGACCACTGTTCAGCCATCCAATCTTTGTGTGCTTGTGCAAACTTTAATCGAGACTTCTTATGGCGAGCAGTAAACCTAGGCTTCTTTCTGGGCTTGCAGCCCTTTAGACCAGCCTCTCTAAGCCTTTTTTGGGTGGTGGAAACCGAGATATTGACACCATGTTCAATTAGCATCTCAGCTTTTATTTGCGGTGCAGTCTTGTAGCGATTTGACTTGCTTTTCCTTACCATGAGCCTGTCCTCCCTCTCAGATGTCTTTCGTTTCCGTCCAGGGATCTTGGCATCTTTCACACTACCAGTGAGTCTCTTCTTCTTGAGGAAATATTTCACTGACACTGCTTTGAGTACAACCCACACGAGCAGCAATTTCACGTTGTGTGTAGCCTTCTTCAGATAATGCCAACACTTTTCCGCGATCTTCCAAACTTATTCTTCTCTTTGGACCCATTATTCCGTATCTTCCAATTTGTGACAGACCAACAACCCTTTCTTATAAGACTTGAAATTCATTTAGCGTATGCTCTAAAATACTTTAAAAACAGAATATCTCTACAAATGTTATGGGACACAGCTCAATCTATCCAAAACATTCATTACTATAACCCTGAAGGCTGTTGGTGTACGATGTGTTTCTTGTCTGCCTATGTAAGCAGAAAGTAACATAAATCTTAATATGATCGATTCTTTTTGACCGCCAGTGTAGTTTCATGTGGTCAGTGATCATTTTGTTTGTGTTTGTTCAAGTTGTTTTTTTTTTTACAAATGCAACATTACGCCTGTAATATTACCGGCTATTAACCCAGGGTTAAATGTCACTGCATACACGACTTGATGACCTAATAATCATGGCTATCGATTTTCCAGGCGGAAAACACAAACGCAATTGAAAGATAAGAGTTCTGCTCAAAATTTCTAAACAAAGTGCCAAGAAAATAAGACAAAAATGAAATACTTCATGAATAATTTTACTAACGATAACTATCGTTCAGACCTTCAGACCTTCAAAAAATTGTCTTCCTTAGTAGACAATTTTTTTCTTCCTGCTTAACCGTGCTACTTCATACCAGTGTATTTACATATATTAAAATTGGTATCTCAAAGCTGATCGAATCGTGAGGCGCTACTGTGAGTTGTCGCAAGTAATGTATTTGTCGTTCATTGTCTTTCACTGAGTAGTGACTCAGTGGGTGGGTAGATAAAGTCGGCAATTATCATTGGTACAAATCTCCAAATGCCGCGTCTGTCGTTTGTCGAAGGTACTTATCAATGTAGTAAAATCTAACTAAGGCGCTGATAAGTCTAGGTAAAATTCGTGGTTTTACAATCATCGTTGGTTGTATACATTCTAACTGATTAAACACAGGGACTAAATTTTGCCTCGATGCGTGGAATTTGGAAGCATGCTTTCATGTTTGCTTGATATGTAAAGAATGTTCGTTATGTTTTTAATATATGAGTCTCGTGTGTTTTGGACCTCAGATCCTCGCCGGAAACCTTCTTTGTTCCACCTATTCCAGTTTGTTTGTTCAAGTAATATACAATCATTAAATAGTGTTTCAATTTATCCATGCATATGTCATAGTGTCAAGAATTTGTCAAAATATGCTACGAAACTGTTAGACTTGGTTCAAGTCCATCTCTACAAAGCGTTTTGAGGCACTAGTTAAGAGTGGCTAAAGGGTGACCATAATGATATAGATATGCATGTTTCATTCATTATATTGCATTGCAATATTTAGATCAAAAGCTATGCTGCACCTTATTACGGTGACTCAGGAGTGCCATTCATTTTGGTTTTCTTTTTTAATTTCAATAAAAAATTAAAATTTAGTCAAAGATGCATTAACTTCAATTGGAATTGAACTTAAAATTAAAATAATGATAATATAAAAATAGATGTTCTGGAGTAAAATGAAAAGAAATTGTGCTACCAAACATTCCATGTATAAAATGGTATAGTTTTATAGTTACTTTGCTCATTCAGTTAAGCTTTTTCATTTGATATCTTATGTTAATTTATACCTACATGTATATTCAGTTCAACCACAATTTCTCCACAAGCTTATTTGGTTTTATCATTTTTAAAATCACGTCTAGCCCTGAGCGTTTAAGAATATTAAAATCGAACACCCAAAAGCTGAAAGCCCCTTAGGAGCACGTGATTTTTTTTTTTAATTTTTTTTTTTTTTTGGTTTAGACCAATATAAAAGTTAAAACTAGTTAAGAACAAATTAATTTCAAGCAAAAATTAAAAAAGGAAAAAAAAGATATTTTTGATCTGAAGCTAAGATGAAAATGAAAGAAAAACTAAAACAAATCAGTTTCATTACCGGACGAAAGTTATAGTAAGACTAAAATTGCCCACAGTAGTGAACTGCTAAAGTGTACCATGATATACTACACCAAAAGACCAAAACTTCTTACGGGCCTTTGGTTGACATTAAACACTTATCTACAGTTCTGCGCCGTACGACTGCTCGTCGTGATGTATGTGATTCCGTCACAAGAGTCTTCAGGACGAATTGCAACACTCGTGAACGAATAGCCAACAGGCATTGTGATCTTTAGAAATAATTACATACGCCAGGGGAAACATTCGTTTACGGTAATCGTATCGCTAGGTACAAATAGCTTTTTCAACAGATCTGGTTGGCTTTTAAGCGTGCACGCTAGTGACGCCATATGTCGGACATTGTTGGATGAGCTGCGAAGCAATCCAACGTTGGAACAAATCATCCAACATTGGATCATGGTTGAAAACGTTGTCAAACTTTATCCAGTGTTTTTATTTATCAGTATTGCAATTCTAAGTACAAAGATTGATGGAACGGGCAACAGGACATGCTAAGAACTACTACAGTGAGAAATAAAGTAAACGCAACCCTATCTTCCAAGCACAAGCAATTATGACAACAACTAACTTGAAATGAACAACATTTCGCACAAAAAGACTTCCATGTTCTTGTACTGTCCATTTCAAAATCTTGTTCTAACTTCTTTAAATAATGTCAACCTAGTTTTGCTTTAATGGCAGTTCCCGATATGAAAACATATCCCTGTTAAAGAGAGAGTTTCTGAAGAAGAATGTATGTTCTACATACTTTAGGGCGAAGTGTATCAAATGAGCTGAAACGATTTGAGCGATGGTTTGGGTAATAAATAAAGTCTTCGATTTACAGGTCAAGGTAGAAACCTCTGAACATATATGACTAACAAGATGTGATGAACAGTGGAATAGTGGTGTATCGAACATTTTGACTCGTTTTGTCCAACATTAAAGCCATACATGGTGACAAACGGTTCAGTCGTTCGAGGCCTTCAGCCACTGAGATCGAAAAACGGGAGAACGAGACAGTGGCGTCTCAAGCGAAAGCCATTTATCAGAGTGAAATGTGAAAGGTTTTTGTCTCATTTTGCTTTGACGGAGACGGGGGACTTTGGCTCGAAACATCGGTACTTTATTCTTTCGTTGTTTTGACTAAGTACTTCCTTTGTTCAAAACTGCCGATACAGCACTCAATTTTTGATATTACTGAGGTTAAGAGGCCGAATGAGTTCTAATCATTTAGTTGTTGTTGGATTTTTGAACGCCTGTGGAAAGCTTTTACCAACTCAGTCGAAACTAGCGGGGGTTTTCCGGGTTCTGAGGTTTCGTCTCACAGGAAATGTTCACAGGGTGGGTTAGGAATAACAGTCATTGAAATCATTGATAAAAACGTGTACATTTAAGCTCTGTGCCCGCTAGTTTTTCTTCGACAATTAGTGTCATTTATTGGCCACTTTTATACCAGAAACATATTATCCATATGGACAAACTCAGCCAAGTATTTTGTGGTTCGTCTGGTTGGTCTGTTGCATGACGACGGGAACAAGACGAATTATGAATACAGACGAATTATCTTCCCTTAGGTGTCTTGAAATACGAACAACGGAAGATAATTTGTCTGGGCGCTTAATGCTCTTCTGTCCGTCTTTGAATTATCGAAGCACAACCTGACGAATAGGCTTGCCACAAGTCGAGTTCTTCTTATCGCGCCAAGCGGGAAATGGAGATGCAAAGTCGCAAGACGCGGCGACAAAAGAAAACGGGCTTTGAGAAAGTCTACCTGACGAACTACAAAATATTTGCCCACGTTTGTCCAGATGAATATGCAAGTTAAAGATTATTCTATTTCAGATCAATCTCAGGGTAACATGAAATTTTTTTGGTTAATCCTGAAATTTACAGTGCACGTTATTCTTTCAAACGATTTCGTGCCATCCATGCAATTGTATAGTCAGATAAAGCTGGTTTGAAGCTTTAAAAGTATTGAAATAATGGAAGCATAATACAAATAAAGTAGGGAAAAAATATATGGAATGAAATGTGAGCGTGGTGAACGATTGAAAATTTTGAAAAAGGAGGTCTCAAAGAGTTCGTCTTAAAAAGATAAATCCCGATACTATTCCAGGTCATTCACAAGCAAAGGATATTCGTCTCTCCGTACAAACAAGGAAGCAAATCTACCAAAAAACTTGTCAAACGGAGGAAGCAACATTTTGAACCTATAACACTTAGTGATAAACCAATCGAGGTAGATCATCAGGCCAAGATCTTGGGTCTTACTATTTCTGATACTTTATCATGGAATAACCATGTCAATGACATAACTAAAAAGACCAACAAATGTCTGTACTTTTAGGTTCAATTGAAACGAGCCAAAGTTCCCACAACCGACGTCATTAACTTCTATTGTGCATGTATTGGACCAACTCTTGAGTACGGTGCACAGGTTTTTCATTATGCATTGCCAGGCTATCGCCGAGAGACTTTAGAAGTGTTCAAAAACGAGCATTATCCATTATTTTCCCGGACGTTTCGTATTATCATAGTTTGGAACTTTCGGGTCTTACTAGCTTATCGGCTCGACGTCAGGTACTATGTAATAGACTATTTTCTGTGATATTCGAAGACACTAACCGTAAGCTTCACGATCTTATTTCACCTAAAAATAGATTTAATTATTGTCTAAGATTTCGGCGTGTTTATAATGTTCCTTTTATACAAACCAATCGACTTGAAAGCACTTTTATTACCTCGTCAGGTTAATATTTTGTATTTTAATGTAAAATAACTTTTTTAAAACATTAATACATAGTATAATTATTTTTGATGTAAACATACCTTATTCTTTTATACGACTGTTGTGTCGTAAACCGACGCAAGCCAGCCACTTAGCTGCCATGTAGTGTTCTATTAAAGTATCTGTCTATCTAAGAGAAAACGTGATCACATGCATGGGGATTAACGTAAGAGAAAATTAACCATGGCTAAAAAAAGCTGCGAAGAGATTAATTTATACCTGAGCTTTTTGACCCGTTGGCCGTCATTTTAAAGGGAAAAAAGTTGTTCGTTAAGCCCATGAGGTCGGATAAAGCCAAGTTTTTAAATTAGACGCGATTCTTAGATTCTTATCGCCATGAATGTTGGGCTCAACTATTCGATGTCAGACGCCCTCAGATAGTTACTACACAGATAGTAACGACGCCCTCAAGCGACAAGAAAAGCGTCCAATTTTGAAACTTGGCTTCATCTGACCTCATGGGCATAGCGAACAACTTTCTTCCCTTTAATATTTTATCCATACTTCCCAAACCTTTGCATTTCCCGTTGATATTAGGATATTTATCACACGGGTGATCATATATGCCTACTCCCACTATCGGCTCAGGAATGGACAGCAAAAATAGCAAATGACAGACTTTCTAGTTTCATTTCCCGATCATCTGATTAGTCACGTTTATCTCACACCCGTTGAGGATATGTAGGCGTACTTTTGAAGCTAGCTTTGATTTCGAGAACATACCGTCGAAACGTCATTACGAAGGGCTTTTTCTCGAAGCGCTAGTACCTTGTTCTCAGACTCTTGTTTATTTGGCAAGTATTACCTTTAAACCTTCCTACGTTGTTAAAAATTGCTGACCAAGCCCTTCATTTTTGATATTACTAAGGTCAAGAGACTGAACCCGAATCACATCAGTGGTTGTTGGGTGGAAAACGTTTGTCGATTGAGCCAAAAGTGGTGGGGCTTTTCCGGGTTCTCAGGTTTTGTCTCGCAGGAAAGGTTTAACAGGGTGGGTCAGGATTAATAGCCGAGGAAATTATTGACAAAAAAAACTTGTACATTTAAGTCCCGTGCCAAGTAGCACGTTTTTCGTTGACAGGTTTTATTTACTAGAGTGTACGGCACTAATTGGTAAGCTAATCTTTAACCCCGTTTACATTGTTAACATTTTTGGGACGGCATGGCTAAAATGTTGGCAGGGGTTCCGCTATTTTTGGGCACGACACGGGTGATTTTCACACTGTAAACGGCGCAAACTTCTTAAAATTTAGCCGTGTCGAGCACTTCTGTATATCTAGGTATCGGCACGGATAATTTGCCGTGCCCTACCCAAAATTTGCCGTGCCGTGTACAAAATGTTACAGTGTAAACGCGGTTTTTGTCAAGAACACTTGATCAAACGCTGGAATGATTAGCTTCTGGACAAGAAAAATTGTTCTTGTCCGAGGCGGTCGAGGAAAACGTGGGAAATGCATGTAATTACGCGATGTAATTTGTACCCGTATCCGAACTTTTAATTTTACTCTGGCTAGCACTAGATGATTTTCCTCGGCAAGGGGAGACGTCTCAGACAGGAAAGAGTTAATACCCTCGAAACGTCATTATCAAAGGCTTTCGCTCGATACCTTAGCACCCTTATTCTCTTTAAACTTTTTCTATTCAAAACTACCTACACCACACTGCATTTTTGATGTTATTGTTGAGTTAGGATTTCGGCAATCGAGATACCAGGCAGAAATCGAAGTCTAGTAATAAAGATTATTGCCTAGCAAACAATTTTGAAGAAGCCCATATCTCAAATAAACATATCAGGATACTTTGAAAGATACTTTAATGAGGAACTAACGTTTCGTCACTTTACAAGTGTCTATTTGCATGAAAATTTTCGGCTTAAATAACCTACACGATTACAAAAATAGAGGTGAGAAAAGGAGAGAATGATGAATGAGGTGTCATAACAGAGATTAAGGTGGAGGAGAAAAGAAAAGAAAAAAAACAATTAAAATAACACGAGAGGAAATGACCTTATATTTACGTTGAGAGAGGGATTTATTTTTGCAATCAACATACTTTCTCTAATGAGAGTATCTAATTCTGAACGGCCACTAGCTAAAACTGAAAAATCATCGAAAGAAACTGGGTGTCCAGTTTCTCTTTTATGTGCTAAAATGCTAGACAAAGAAGAGGGGTGAGAGATCTCATTTCCTGCGTACGCCGAAATGCCCATGTGTTCACAGATCCTGGTGTGTAAGTTTTGGGTAGTTTCACCCAAATACAAACGCGGAGCAGCGTTGGCACGTAAATTTATAAATAACATTGGATCTTAAGCGCATAGGAATTCGGTCTTTGAAACGGAAAAATTGTGAAAAACGGCAAACTGGTCGAAATATTACTCGGAGGTCAATGTGTGGGTGGGTCGATGATATCACCTTCAAAAGCTGTTGGCGAATTTTGAGGCCGTGACTACCAGTAAACTGCAGTGCAATGGATAACTGCAATTTAGGTGCTGTGAGAGGTTTAATAGGTGTGTCGGAAACTTTATTTAAAAATGAGCAAATACTCAATAGTCTATAAACCGTTGCGGATAACCATTTTGAAGTAACAGGCTCTTAAATTTTGCAAGTTCTTCTTGAAAAATCGAATACGACGAACAGATATTCAAATATCGAAATAAAATAGTGTAGATTAGACCTTTCTTGTAAATAACGGGCAAAAAATTTGTGAAAAGGCCGGTAAATGTTGGTTTTCGATAAACAGAGGTGATAAATGAGTCATTAGATTGAGAAATAGTGATGTCAAGAAAGGGTAGCGTTTTGTTGGACCCCACCTCACAGGTAAAGTTAATGTTGGGATGCTGTGAGTTTAAATAATTTAGAAAAGGTTCGAATTGCTCATGAGATTTAAATAAAATAAAAGAATCATCAACATAACGTCTATAAAAAAGCGGTTTGAAATCAGTGGGACAGTCTTCTAGCCAAATTTTCTCATGGTGTGATAAAAATATGTTGGCAAAAAGTGGGCCGAGCGGTGAGCCCATGGCGACGCCATCGATTTGGTCGTAAAGTTTACCATTGAAAACGAAATGACAATCCTTTACTGTTAAATTTAAGAGGTCTTTTAGTTCTTTCCGCGAGAAGCCTTGGAAAAGACGGTTGGTAGAAAATAGCTGGTCAAGAATAATCTGTATGGTTTCATCAAGAGGAATATTAGTAAATAAAGACGTAACATCAAAACTGGCCATAACTAAATTGTCGGTATTAAGGTCTAAGGAGAACAGTTCTTGAATAAAGGAAAGCGAATTAATAATTACTTATGAACTTAAATAAAGTTTCCGACACACCTATTAAACCTCTCACAGCACCTAAATTGCAGTTATCCGTTGCACTGCAGTTTACTGGTAGTCACGGCCTCAAAATTCGCCAACAGCTTTTGAAGGTGATATCATCGACCCACCCACACATTGACCTCCGAGTAATATTTCGACCAGTTTGCCGTTTTTCACACTTTTTCCGTTTCAAAGACCGAATTCCTATGCGCTTAAGATCCAATGTTATTTATAAATTTACGTGCCAACGCTGCTCCGCGTTTGTATTTGGGTGAAACTACCCAAAACTTACACACCAGGATCTGTGAACACATGGGCATTTCGGCGTACGCAGGAAATGAGATCTCTCACCCCTCTTCTTTGTCTAGCATTTTAGCACATAAAAGAGAAACTGGACACCCAGTTTCTTTCGATGATTTTTCAGTTTTAGCTAGTGGCCGTTCAGAATTAGATACTCTCATTAGAGAAAGTATGTTGATTGCAAAAATAAATCCCTCTCTCAACGTAAATATAAGGTCATTTCCTCTCGTGTTATTTTAATTGTTTTTTTTCTTTTCTTTTCTCCTCCACCTTAATCTCTGTTATGACACCTCATTCATCATTCTCTCCTTTTCTCACCTCTATTTTTGTAATCGTGTAGGTTATTTAAGCTGAAAATTTTCATGCAAATAGACACTTGTAAAGTGACGAAACGTTAGTTCCTCATTAAAGTATCTTTCAAAGTATCCTGATATGTTTATTTGAGATATGGGCTTCTTCAAAATTATTTGCCGGGCAATAATCGTTATTGTCGAGGTTTTGCCAGATATGACGATGAAGCGATTTGTCTGAAGACCACGACTTGAGACCTGTTCATATACCACCTCAATGGGGGAGCGAAGGAGCTGGGGAGCGTGGCTTAAATACATCATGCTCATCTTCCATGCACTATGACAAGGAAACGTTTTAAACTGCCTTACTATATTTGCCAATAATTGTTCTATTACTTCTGGTCTCGTTACCATAAAGGACTTTTTATCCCTCTGAAAACATCTCCTTCAAAGGCAAATTGTCCTCAAACTACAACAAACGGGTAAATAGACGTACTAGTGTTGTTCGTGCTATGTTACAGCCGTTAGTAATGATGATTTAGAAGGATAAGAGTGCATCGTGTTTCTGGCCGCCATTTTGGATGACATGGTTGATATAAATTTGCCATCCAACATGGCGACCAAAAACCAGACGCACGTTTACCTTGCTAAACATTCATTATGTCGCTTAACTTTGGAAGAACAACATTAAAATAGCCTTTTGTTTTGTTTTGTGGTTTGAGAATAAAATTTGCTTTTAAAGGTTATTATTTTGCAAGAACAGAGAAATTCAGTCTGGTCCCGTTATCAGCTTCGATATGGCCCATTTTTCTTTGCCACTGCAAGTTTTGAAAGAAATTTACTCAAAACACCTCCCTCCCGTAGTGGATTCCGTGTAAACAGTACGCCGAAGATGCATCAAGTTATTCTCAGTTGTACGCCAACGAAAAGGAATACGCACACAAAGCATTAGAGCATCACGCCACGGCCAGGTCCGTAACCAAGCTGGGGCGCAGGATGGTCTCAGTTTGAGTCCCCGATCGATCAGGGTTTATTTCGAATTAACGAAAGACGAAACGGTCATTTCTGAATTCTGCCAAAATCTGCCAATTTTGCTATGCATGGCCGCCGAACTGGCGCTCCATTAGGGTCTGTACGCCAAACACCACGCATTCTTACGCCGCCACGCCCAGCATTTTCAAAACTTACGCCGAAGATCTTCGGCGTAACCTACGCGAAATCTACCATGGCCTCCCTATCGACGTTTTGTGGGATCATAATTCCTGCTGTTATAGGAAGATGAAATGACGTGACTTCTTAATGCAAGGGGTCTATTTCCATTAGTTTTTTATTTGATTTCCAACGTCACTATACGTCAAAGAAGTCAGTTCAGAAAAACTTTGTGGTTCTGTTAAAAATGATTGTTTTCCTGTGATGACATGACGTAGAATAAACAAACATAAGTTTAATAGCACGAGTTAGTCATGCATTTGATTCGCCACGTCCTGTCCATGTCGTGTAAGACTCCATCTTCGCTGTACGACTACCGCGTATGATTGGTTAACCCTGGCGTATGGAATTAACTCTTAACATCATAATTCCTGCTTGCTGCATAGAGATCATTAGTAGCACTAGAGTAGGCATTGGTCCCAAATTACAGTCAATTTTTTTTTTAACATATTGAACGCTGCCATGTTGGATTTGGTTGGGGGACAAATTTGCATAGCCCGGATGACGGGTTAAAGAAGTTTTGAGTTTTTCGTAATCAAAAGAACTAAAATGTAAATCTACAGTGCGTTTATCTTCAAGTTACCAGTGGCAATTTATTGGGCACTGTCCATTTGTACAGTTTGACCGGTTAGCTTGGAAGATTTTGAGAAGGACCGGATTAATTTTAAGCATCGAGTTTGGCCAGTCAAGACGAAAAGTTCGTTGTTGTCATGTATTTTCCACGGGCCTACCTTACTTCCCAAATTCAACCTTTTCGCTCGGAAGAATTTACAACTTTTTCACTATCAATTTTGAACGTCTAGGTGAGGAATTTTTATGTGTACAATCAAGGATTTTCAACGTTTAACTAAAGTAGTATATTGTATGAAAACTAAACCGAAAAGATCCATCTTGGAACTTGATATTCAAGTAAACACAAGAAAAGACACAGTAATCGTGGTAATATTTCGACTTTATTGCAGGATCTTTATCAAATCAAACCTTTTGGTTTGATAATGACCCTGCAATAGAGTCGAATATCAAGTTCCAAGATGGATCTTTTCGGTTTAGTTTTTATACTATATTTCCTTAAATTGTCGGCTGGCTATGGTTTTTAGCGTAGTTTAGTTATTTCAGTGCAACAGTTCAAAATCGTGTTCGCCTTTGGTAACTCGTGAAGTAAACCACTAATGTTCGTCATAAAACTAGGATAGTCCTTTCAGGCTAAATCCAGCTGCAGTTCCCTCAATCCGAGATGAGAAGTTTCACCATCCAGACAATCATGAAAAACATCAGGTTTCACCAAAAACTGAAAGCATTTCTCATTTGATTCTTCCTTCTTCGAGTTGAGTCGAGGACCTTGACATGCAAGGAAAGGTCTGGGTCATAGAAGTTTGGCCTCTTTTTTACCAAATATGGTTAAAAATGACAGCGTTCAACGTGTTAATGAATTTTGGGGCCAATGCCACTTTCTAGTTTTACTTATGACCTCTTTGGCTTGCTGGTCGTTCTTGAATGTTGCAATCCCTCCTGAAGACTCTTGCGACTGAATTACCTACATCAGGATGAACAATCGTAAGGGACAATGGTACCTTGTTAGTCAGCCTTAAGCAGAACATGCTTTTGCATCTTAATGTATCCCACTCTGTATGTTCTTGAAATTTATCTATAATGTACGAAATTTAGCTTTGAAAAAATGACAATATGAACCTAAATTTCAATTTCGATTTCAAAGTTTGTAAAATTTATTTTCTTAGGAAATGGTCCATCTGGAATATCTTTGTCCAACATATTATCTGGAAACCTTCCTTACTTTTCGGGAAAGATACCAAAAAGTGCAGTTAATAGAGAAGGTATCTCCCTCTTTGACAAGTGTAACAGGAATCTAGAGCTGTCAATTATCGAGCAGGTTTGTCATACTAATTATAAAATAATGTTACTCGTTCGCGAGCTCTGATTGGTTAATACCCGTGTTTGAATAAGAGTATCCAAACATGGAAAATTCCCCGCCTTTAGTTTACTGAGGTTCGTTTTGCACGTTCAGTCTAATTATTTCATGAAAGAAACACGTAACGGCTTTTGTGTGTTTGAATACTGTGATTCAAACACTTGGTATGTTGCTGGACTTTCAAATAGCTTTAAAAAAACACGCTTGCTTTTCCTCTGTGTCACTGCGTTGAAGTGGCTTTGCTTTGTTGGCCAGGGTTCGATCTTCTTAAGGTCGTCTCTGATTGGTAGTTGATCATTTTCTGGAGAATTGCTTACTTTTCATTGTGTTTAAGTTAACTGCTTTTCATCAGTCGTTATTTTATAAAGAAAACACCAAATGGATTCCCTTGTTTGGATACTGTGATCCAAACACTTGGGATGTTCTTTTACTTTCGAAAAGCTAAAAACACTCGCCTAGCGGCTTGTGTTTTTTTACGCTTTCTTCTAGTCTCGCAACATCCTGCGTGTTTGGATGACAGTATCCAAACACGGGAATCCATTTGGTATTTCTTAAGTGCATTGCATGTCTATTGTAGGGTAGCCAGGAAGTAGCTACCTCCAACTTTTAACGCTGAAGAAGATTGTGGCACTTGGATACATTCACGATTTTAGTCGGTACATGAAACATCTTTCAAAAATATTTCTCAAATATATTATCCTTTGAGAAAAAAGAAAAGGTTATATTACATGAATCATCTCCGTTCACCATATTTTAAACATTAAAACCAGCCTATACTTTTGGACTTTTTCATTTTTCATACTTCACGAACAGTCGTATAACTACCCAGACCACTCCTCTGTTCTCAGTTGTTAGCGTTCGCCCGATGCCAGTGACGTAACTAGGACATTTCAAGGGGGGGAGCTTGAGGGGCCTTTAGCAAATTTGGGGGTGGCAACATCTAGTACAGGTTTTTGGGAGTGCCTCTCAAACACTCAAATATGTCATCTTGCACACTGCAATTGTGGAAATGTCCAAATTTTTAGAGGTTGGTGATTATAAATGTTACAAGTTGGGGGGCCCCTTTGGGTGGCCCAGTAAATTTTTAGGGGATCGAGGCCTCCCCACGCCGCGCCGATAGTTACGCCAATGCCCGATGCACAGTTCATGCAGATCCGTTTTAATGGGGTCGTTAAGGAGTGACAATAAGTTAATCATTAATACGCTTTTTAATTTTCTCGTTTAACTTGGTGCTATTTGTGCCTACAGGTATGTCTTTCAGGAATTAAGCCAGGGAATTTCAAATGCCTGCTAATTTACAATCCAACTGGAGCGGAGCGGAGTTTTTATTGATAACTATTTTGTTCCGAATATTAAGATACCTGCGTTAAAAATTAACTTAAGTTTTAATACAGCATTTACTAAGTTTTGCGCGGGTCGACAGGACGGTTATTTTGATTTGGTGTTTGTTGGCAAATGCTAGTGCCGGCTATACCCGAACCCGCGGCGACCATCGTGGTTACAACCTGGTTTCAGCCTATCGTTGCAATTGCGTTGAGCTAGTTTACAGAGTTACGTGCACCAGCAAGCACATATCGAACACCAATTTTTTTTAGTTATCTAGATATTTCAAAGTTGCAAAACATTCTATACCTGGAAGAGCACGGCCCAGACTTACAGAGGGATGAACTTAGCAGATCTGTACGGCTTTATGAACAGTCTTAATAAATCGGTGAAATCGTTACCAAAATATTTCAGGTCTTCGATTAGGCAAATGTGCGACTGCGATTAAATTTTTACATGCTCACCTCTCTTCATCCCACAACGAAAACTTGGCTACGACTGTCGTTACGTTAGGAATATCTTGTCAGTAAGTCGGCTCAAAATTTCATTTCCACTCCCCACCCACCCACTTTTGAATTTTTAGCCATATTACTGAGCCAATCTGGTGGACGATGTATTTTTAGCATTTTTTCTCCTCGCAACACGATTGCACATGTTGCTGGTAGTTCCTCTCCAGATATTTTATTTTTGGTGAACTTCTTTTCCTTCATAGGATTTAGAATACCTCAGCGAGGGTTTAGAAGGTAGGTCAGCAAATCCTGTTGCCCTTCTGTTTGACCACTTGAATCAACCAAATGCCGACATCGGATTATTTGATGAGTCCACCTTGATATGGCATCATCACAAGGAGAAAGAAATCAGCCATTTGGTTGTTGGCCGTGGCCGTTGTGGTGGGAGTTGGCAGCTTATGCAAGGAGCGCAACTGACTGTCAGTCTCAACAATTGGCTGGAGTTACCAGGTTGGACCTTTCAAGAATGGTTGAAGCTACATCGGCGAAAGCTGAAGGATTCGGCATCGTCTTGTCAGCTCGTGAAGAACGATATCTACAGCGAGGGCAATTCGTATGACCGTGCTTCAACTGCGCACATTGCGGAGTACTATGAAAACTACGTCACAAAAATGGGACTGGATAAGAATTTTGACAACAACGTAACGGTAACGTCAGTGAGGCGTAAAGATGGAGAGAGCAGCCTTTGGGAAGTCTCTGGTACTAAAAAGGCTCGGTGCCGGTTCGCTTGTGCGAAGTCATTTAAGGTGTATGCTGAAAATGTGGTGCTGGCAACTGGCTTGTCTAAACCAAAGAGGCTTGGCATTGAAGGGGAGAATCTACCTTTTGTCTATCATCATCTGAGGAGAATTGTGGATTTTACTAAACAGCTTGATGGGTTCCAAAGGGAGAAACTGGAGCCTGTTGTTGTAGTTGGAGACGGACTTAGTGCTGCGGATGTTGTGCTGGAACTCTTCTCCGTGGAAATACCAATCATTCATATACTTCGCCATGACCTCAACGACGAAGAGTTAATTTTAAACAAACTTCCCAACCAAGTCTATCATGACTACGCGAAAGTTAAGGACATGATGTGCAACCCTGTCTACGGGAGTAATGGAACGTGTTTGTATCAAGCTTATTCAAAGTGTCAGCTTGTTTCGGTCTCCAAATCCAAGGAATGCAAAATCAAGATGGCCGATGGAAAGAACCAGTGTCAAAAAGTTTCTGCTGTATTTATTTTAATTGGTTCAAAACCTGACCTGACCTTTTTGAAGGATGTTCCACCACTTGGCGTGGATCCTTCAACGGACGTCGACTGTAAACATAATCCCATCGATGTTGACCCTCACACGTATGAGTGTAAACATGTAAACAACCTCTTCGCCATGGGACCATTGGTTGGTGACAATTTCGTACGATTTGGTATCGGAGGTGCTTTGGGTATTGCTAGCTACTTACATAAGTGTTACAAATCTTAATTTATTTTGGTGTTTATGGAATTTTCCATAGAGATCATGTATTAACTGGAGGGGGCATTGTAGCTAAATGTCACTCAACCGCGCGGGGAAAAAATTGATTGTCGCCATATTGGACAAATTGGGTGGCAAAACGAACATACCCGGATGGAAAAGTTCAAGGTCAGGGTCAAAGGCAACTTCACTTTGTCTCTTGTTTTTGGTTTTTTAAAAAGAATGCTAAACAATCAAAGCAATAATAAATATAACAGGCGACTAATAACTAGAGAAGCGGTTGTCGGCTATTCAGCTAGCGGAAGCAAACACTAAACATTTTTCTAAACTTCGGTTGTTCGACCTCGAGGTTCTCAAACAGACGAAAAAGGGCCTGGGGAAGAGCAATCCTTTCCCCCTCCCCCCAATTTACTCAAAATGGCGGAGTTCAATTCCCTCATGCCCCCTCTAGTATTATGATATCTATGGAATTTCCTACCTGGTGTAGCAGAAATTGGGGGGCGATAAGGGTTTATGACGATTCTAATTTATTATAAAAGAGATTGATCATATTTATTTACGTTTATTAGAGATGCAACTGTTCAGGATACCGGTATTCGCTACCCGGTGAAGTTTTCTTAGATTTTTGCCGCTTCTTCCAAGCAAGAAACTCGACGAAGGAAGCGTTTTTCCTCTGGTCAATAAACCCTATGGAAAAATGGCGGCCAATTTAAATTAGCATTTCGAACCTCGTTCGTGTGCTGATAATGCAAAATAATTTTAACACAAGAACGGGACTCGAAAAGCTTATTCAAGTGCACATAAAGAAAGTTAAATTGCTACAAAGGTAGCTAATCCTTTCATGCCTACCGTTGTCGTACAACAGCAAATTACAACAACAGAACAAATGAAAGAATAAGGCAAAAAAGCAAAAGAGAACAAAGTACCAAGGAATAAAAAAGTCATGCATGAAAGTCTAAGGCGTAAAACCCATTATAATACTCATTAACAATTCATCAAGAAAAAACTAAAGAATTTAAAGTTTAACTAGCTCAGGTCCGTAACCGACTTTTTAGATTTTGCTCTGGTTAATGCCGGATGATCTTTACTCGTCAAGAGGAGACGTCCCGGGCAGTAAAGAGTTTTAATCAGTTGTTGTAAATGTGATGCAACCACTGCTTTACGTGAACTTTTCGTAACATTTTCTCGACTAAAATCGTAGGAATCTTCACCATTTTGGCAGAACACGAATGTTGCATTCATTCGTATCATAGGTACTTTATAATATTCGCGTTGGTGTTGTATCGGACATACAATCACTTGTCTTCGGTTTATGCTTGGATATCCGACACAACACCGCCGCTTATATTGCAAATAGTGTTTCTAAAATTCATTCGTAATTCATTCGTAATTCATTAAGAAAACACAAGTGAAGTTAATATTTAATCATTGCCTGTAAATATGATACAGAACTGATTAGTAAAATATTGTTCTGAATGACATTTACAGGCCTTGATGTTGTATAAGCAAAGTCTGTAGTACATATACAGTTGCCTTCTGCATCGCGGTTTTCACAGCAAAACTTTCTTCTTTTAACGTATAATATTCAAAGGTTCGTAATTGCCGTGACTAGTCGCAAAGAATTCTAACGTTTCGAGCAAAGGACCTTCGTCAGATAGTGTTGTCCTGTATCAGAACGCGTTTCACTCTCTGACGAAGGATCTTTGCTCTAAGCGTTGGAATTCTTTGCAAGCAGTCACGGCAGTTACCAAGTACCAACCTTTGAACTTTTTACGTTATTTAACACTGTGTACATAGCATCCTATTTTCATAATTTCTTTTAACCTATTCAGTCATAGGTTTTTTTTCGCTTTCAAACAGTTATACTAGAGATATATAAAATGACTGGCATACATCGTTCTTTTAATTGCTCCTCGCTATGGAAACCTGAAACTGCCCGGTGTTCGGTATCTGGTTAATGATAGTTATAATAATCTGTAAAGTATAGAAACAGTCTGGCACTGGGCAGGATCCGGTGTCCGTTAGTGTACTATCCGGCACATCCGCAACGTGCACGCACACACCCCCACCTCTCGTGATTTCTACTCAAAATGATTGTTTTGTATTTTGGTTGTGCCTTCCCGGCCTCCCATATTAGCACCTCGGTCAATCACGATTTGTTGGTTCTTCAGTTCTTAAAAGAAAATATTTTTTGGCTCAAACCAGTATTTGTGCAGGTAATCCAAAAAATCCGTGAAAAATTTTCTAATCAATGTAAAAATGTCAAATGACTGTGCGAGAGTACCTTCATAGTCGTAATCTTAGATTACTCTGAGATTACGATTCCCGCCTGACTCCTGGCTTTCTAGGGTACCTTAAGAGTTGTACGAAAATACCGAAAAACGATTTAATAAAATTTTCAACGCAAAGCAACGTTTTCCATTTAAGGTACGTGCTCATTGGACTCGCAACGCGTGAAAATTAGCTCCATATTTTGATATTTTTCACATTGAACGCGTTCAGTGTGAACGATACCATTAACGAAATGTGCTAAGTTCCGCGCATTACGGCGTATGGTTACGGCGTGTCGTCACGCGTCCAATATGTGCGAGTTTTCGAAGTGGACAGAATGTCCCTTAAATGATCGACTAGAGAATGAGTTGTGTACTCCATGTCAACACAACGCAGAACCACAATAAATTTACACTCACTTCTACGGGCTTTTTTAATAGGCAGAAGAGAATGAATTGCTTCTTAAATAACAGACGGGGTAACATGACGGCATTGCCTCCTATTTTAGCCAGTGCTATGACTTCTACATTCATTAATAAATTTCCTCAAATTACTTCTGCTGTTAATGGAAAAGCAAGTTCTGTTCCTTCTCCTTGCACAATTTGTTATTTAGTTGCATTTGCTTGGGTGTTGTCATTTATTTGTAGTAATTATTCGTTACTGGGCTCTTCATATTTACACAGGCATTTTCCGTGTCTTGTATTTATTTCTACAATGTAATAACTAGGTGTATTGATTAAAACAAACCACACTAAAGCTCGGCGAAGATTAGTTTATTGACTGTTGTCTTGTGCACGGTGGTAATAAAAAATTTACTTTCAAACGCTCTTGAGGGTAGTTTACTCTTGTGATTTTGTGCCTTGCGATTGACATCTTGGAGAATGTGTTTAATGAGAGCGTCAAGGACAAACTACAGCAAATCATAAGCGGATATCTTGCTGCACAGACCGTCATTTGCTTATTATGTACACCAGGATGACGATTGCAACGTGCAAAATTGCACGTGTAAGCGGCTCTTAACACGTAAGACGTCAAAAAAGACTGCGTTTGAACAACTTTTTCCAACCGAGTCCATCAACTGTTTAGCCGGTTATACATGACGAGGTCTTAGAGACTATTGTGTTGGAAACCTGTCTCCAGCGCTGAAGTCTCTGAGACTTTCCATGACACACGCTTACGTGCCTCTGAGATACTGTCTCCGAGTAGTTCCCTGCTTTATGAAAATATGCCGGGAGATGACTTGGCGGCTCTGCTTGTGCAAGTATTATACTTCATCTTATCATCAAAAGACGTTAAAGAAGACGCAAAAAGCGAAGTGTTTGTGCAAGAAATACGTAGAGGTACAGTCAACTCTTTCTAAAGCGGGCACCCTCGGGACCAGCTGTAAGTGTCCGCCTTAGAGAGGTGTCAACCTAATAGAGAGCTCATGTGACGTGACACTCGATATTTGTGACGTACCTGGAATGCAATCTTTATTAAAAGTAAAATTAAACTTTCACAGTCCCCTTACATGGTATTAAACACCCTTTAGTGCAAATTTGCGTTGCAAGTGTCCAGTTTCATGGATCTTTAGAACCAAAATTCTTCCAAAAAGTGTCCGCTTTAGAGAGGTGTCCGCCTTATAGAGAGTTAATGTTCTGGGAAATTTGTACGGCCGGGACCAGCTAGTTGTGTCCGCTTAAGAAAGGTGTCCGCTTTACAGAGGTGTCCGCATTGAGAGACTTTATTGTGGAGGCTCACACTTGTAAACATGTATTGTCATGTGCACAGGGCATTCAAACATTGCTCATAGGCTAACTCATAATTAATAATTTAGAAATCTCTGCAATTATATTTCTCATGGCGATTCTGTCCTGAACCGAAAATGTCGAGTTATACGGAACAGGTTTTGGCTACTATAACATGATTCCCTCTTTTCTCTTATCCACATTCTCTTTGAAGGTTTTGTTGCTTCCCGATTGGTTTGCACTTTTTTTGGTCAGAGACTTACTTTTGCAATTAGAACATGATTCTGTTACGGAGACTTTGTCCTACACGAAAGTCTCTCAAAATTTGATGATACATTTGATACATTAACTGACCATCAGATTCATGATTATCATAATCTAATGGTCACTTTAGGCTTAACGAATATTATGTATGTCAATTGGAGAATAGGTCGGGGAAAAAAGTAAAAATGGCGAAAACGTTTGCTGAAACGCTTATCGCCATGGAAAGAGAACGAGGAAACGAATGTCAGCGAAAAAGGAGATTGCAAAAATGGCAAGAATTTAAGTACACACTGAAACTAATGAGGAAAAAGTAGAAAAGCTCCGTGATGACGGAGGACGAAAGCAACAGAAGCTTTTGAACGAAATAACGAAACAGTTCACTCAAGAAGATACAGGGGTGCAATTGGAGGGTGTTTGGGGGGTCGCGAACCCTGCCCTTCTTGTGGGAAATGTTAAGGCATATCCACATGATACGATTGTCGTGTCCGATTCTTCAGTTTGGAGTATGCGGTTATGTCGCAAAAGCACAATTCCTGCTTGCTATTCGCTGTTGCAATTGATCCTGAAGACTCTTATGATTGAATGGGATGCATCAAAATGATCAATCGTATACGACAGTCGTATCGTGAAAATGGGCCCTTACATGTACCTTTTAGTGACAGCTTTTTGCCCTCATTTCCCAAACCACTTAGATCTACTTCATTCGAAATGACCAAAATCACCCCAGCCCGACAGTGTCTTGATGCTGCCATCCCATCCCTGCTCTTCGAAACTCTTGGTTGCACCTCTGAATGTGGCAGGCGTTCAAATAAACTAGCAGCTTTAATTGAAATCAAACGGTTACATTAGGGAAAAGGAATGCCTAAACTGAACATTTTTCTTTAAAAATACATAGTTTTTAGAAATAATGCCCAAAATTCCTGTAGCCAGTGTCAGTCGAACTAAACTTTTGCCGACAGTGAACTTCTCTTAAGGCCACCATGAACTAAAGAAGGTAAAGTTATTAAGGGCTGTTTAAACGAGCGATTTTGTGCCTTGTGATGGATATTTTGGAGTGTGTGTTCAACAGAAGAGAGCGTCGAGAACAAACTACAGCGAATCATAAGCGAGTATCTTGCTGCATAGACTGTAATGAGTTTATTACACACACCAGGATGACAATCACAACATACAAAATCGCCCGTGTAAACAACCCTTTAAACTTGGCTTCTCTGCGAATAACTGGATGAACTGCATGCTGGACTTAACGCGTTAATCATTTCTTTGTTCCTCAAAAGGCTTTTGTTTCGAACGTTCCAAAATATCTAACAACGTCCAGCCTACCCGACAATTGATAAAGATAACTCCCAATCCTAAACGATTTATTTAAAAAACTCCGAAAAACATAGATATGCCACGGAAAAACTCCGCAAAAATTCCATTATAGTGCAAGAGTCATGACGTCTATATCTGTTCAACTAATGTCATGCATGAAGACCTACGTGGGATGTGTCTTAACTCTTTAAGTACGAATAGGGGTCAAAATGACCCGGCAAAAAACAAAAGAACCAGTGAGTGAACAAAGGAAAAACAAAGAGAGAGCAAAGAACGAAAGGAACAAAATTCAGGAGTTAAAAAGTTAAGATCTACGACGTCAACTTGAACGACGATATCCTTTAAAATTTGGCCATTTAAAGAAACCACGGTTTATTGACCACCGTACTTGATACTTGCGGCTTGTTTTATGACTCCTAAACGCTCCAGTTCTTCTAAAACAATTGCAGCCTAGGGTTAAATTCAATCTTAAGTAGTAGCTTTTTTCACTCTGCAAGCTGACACCGTCCTGAAGACGTGTTAAGTGGTCTGGGTGGCGTTTTATGGAGAACAACGACGGCGTTGATAATGCCCTGGAAAATAGAAATTACTAGCAAGGGTACCCGGACTTCGCCCGGGATTATGGAGAACATACGAAAAAGTTCCCTTTTCTTTCAAATATGATTTTAGAAAATTGAATGGCTCCTCACGAAGAAATAATTGTGCACAGAGTACCAGAGATATGTGTTGATAATGTGTAGATAATGTTCCCAAGTAAGAGAATTGCAGCCATTCTATGGCATAGATCATTCAGGGATGAAATGATCATCCTGAAAAGATCATTTGAAATTATGACTGTTACCTTTGATGATGCTTTGTTGGCAGTGAAAAGTCAAATGGCCCACGTAAGGGAATCGCAGCTTTTATTTAACACAGGAATGATCATTCTGGGATTGTGGATATAATTCATGTAATGGAATGATCATTCCAGGATGGTTATTCTTGAGGAAATGATTATGGTTGTAACATACCGTACTTATTCTATTAAACGTCTACTATCCAATACACGCCTCTCTCTAATAAACACCCCCATAATTTCCGAAAAATTGAATTAAACGTCCCTCTCTAATAAACGCCTCCCCCTAATAAACGCCTCTTTGAGAATGTAAGACGCTATAGGTAGATATTTTAATATTTAAAACATTTAATGTCATTTACATTAAGTTTTTATAAGATAAGGTTGTTTGTAGGTCATTTACTGTTCGTATTCGAATTCAAAATGAGTATATGTATCTTTGATACGCGTCAGTTCTTCATGGAGAATCCTCGCACAAACGTTTGACTTGGTTCTGGCTTGAAAGATATCTGGTACGACTAGACCCACCTCTCGTTTTCTTTTACCACAAACGTCTACTTCGACGATGTTTCCTTGCAGTGCGTTAAGAAATGTTACGACCAATCTTGAAAGTTCTACTGGAACGTGTCCTACGAAACGCACGTTGTTGGCGCAATCAGATGATTTGCTACCGGTGTATTTATATACACCAACTGCATTTGAGTCATACTCTAACGCTTCAGCCCGGTTATCTTTTTCACAACGTAAGATTTCGCCTAGTGCTGGAGTCCACGTTTCTTTGTACACACGATGTCCTCTTACTGCAGTTTTGAATTTGATCTGAAAGCACATTTCGTAATGACAAGAGCAAACAGTTTGTGCCATGTTTTGAATGAAGACAACTGATACTATAACTGGAGAACGGAGTGTTTTCACTATACTATGCAGGGTGTAACTTAATAGTTTTGGCACTGTCATGTTTTTACGCGTTTTTTGCGTGCGAGTTCTAGATTGAAACACTAACGTGGTGCCATCGGGCTAGAAATCTAACATGAACGAAGATACTTCGGCAGCAACCTCCCACAAGGGGAAATTAAAACAAACTTACTCGATGTCCTTTAAAAAGGAAGCAATTGCTTTCGCGGAAACAACAAATAACCGTAACCCCGCAAAGAAATTCAATGTTGATGTCAAACGAATACGCGAGTGGCGTCGGAAAAAAGCGGATATCATTGAAACTTGCGCAAAGGTAAAGGGGCAAGGGAAGCAAAGACTAAGTGGTGGCGGACGAAAGATTACAGACGAAGGACTGGAAGAACTCCTGTTGGAATGGATCCATGGGCACCGATCCAGCGGTTTAAGAGTATCGCGCAAATTAATGATGATAAAAGCTAAATCTTTGCACGACGAAACATGCGACGAAAAAGATCAAGATCTCTTTGTTGCCAGCAATGAATGGCTCCAAAAATTTATGCGCAGAAATGGATTGTCGTTGAGAAGGAAAACCACAACTGCTCAGAAAGATCCTATCAGGCTTATTGACAAGTTAATTTCATATGTTTTGCACGTGCGTCGATTTTCAAAAATGTTTAAGCATGAATCATCTTGCATAATTGCCATGGACAAGACATTGGTGTGGGACGACATGGTGTCAAACACAACAGTTGACGATGTTGGTGCAAAGTCTGTATCACTGAAAACCACTGGTCACGAAAAAGTTATGGTTTCTGTATGTTTGACGGCCAAAGCTGATGGGACTAAACTCAAGCTGATGATCGTCTTTCGAGGGGCTAAACCAGAAACAAAAGCTCTTGCAGAAGAGTTTAAGAATCGTTGCGTTGTGGCTAGCTCAAAAAACGCCTGGATGAATGAAGAACTCATGTTACTCTGGGTGCAACAAGTCTTAGGAGCTTTTTCATTCAACAAACGTTTATTGGCGTGGGATTCGTTTGAGCGTCACATAATGGATAGGGTCAAGGAAGCCTTGAGACGAATCAATGTTGACCAAGTCGTAATTCCTGGTGGATGTACGAAGTATATTCAAGCACCCGACGTATGTTGGAATAAACCTTTCAAGGCAAAGGTTACAGAAATGTATGATGAGTGAATGAGCGAGGGCGTTCATCAATTTACATCAGGTGGAAATATGAAGCAGCCAACAAGAAGAACCATTATCCAATGGGTTCTTAAAGCGTGGTCGCAGTTGTCCACGGAAATGATTTCGAAATCCTTCAAAACATGTGCACTTAACCTTCCGGTTGACGGATCTCAGGTTGCTTTGCGGATTTCAGATTGCTTTATGAGAGATCAGCCATGTGCAGCTGGTGCGACGCAGCTTCAATCGCAGCTTTCGGTCTTGACGGAATGCGAACGGCCAGACACTTTTAAAGACATCTCAGAATCTGACACTGAAGATGTTGTAGATGAAAATTATACAGTAGACAACGAGGGGGAAGACGATGACATAATTGACATTGACATTGTGTAAACATTTCGTTGTTACATGACGTAAATATTTTGGTTTTATTCTCATATTACAATGACTCTTTATATTTAAAAACGCGATCTATTTTGCCGCATTTCGCGTTTGAACAGCATATGTTTGAAGTTTGTGCATATTGATTTCTGTATGACGGTAATGCATTTGTTATCTGTACGAAGTTATATTTTTTTAATTAAACGCCCCTCTCTAACAAACGCCTCTCTCTAATAGACGCCTCCTTCTGAAAGTGTTTTTTAAAATAAACGCCCAAGACGTTTAATAGAATAAAAACGGTATATATGCTAGGTATGATATTTAAGTCATTTTCTCTGAGGTATTGATAGCTAATATTACTCATCTGGTCATGGCGAGTTCGAATATGTAATTGAATCTTCTGTAAGTCTTGTGGTTCTGGAGTTTTAAGGTAACAGACAAACGCCGTGACGCTCCAAATTGATATATACAGATTCATTCTCTTTGTTTTGCATGAAGAATTCTTTTGGTAAAGGACGTCGATCATGTTGACGTTGTAGATCTTAAGGCCCCTATTGTGAAACAATACCGCATACGAAACAGCACAACTAACACAAGATTTGATCATCGATGTTCGTTGGACTTTCGTCAAACTCAAACCTCAGCAAAACAATATCTTCGAACCCGCAATCTTTTCATAGCCACTGAGACTCTGACGTAGAACTCGCACTTGCAAAGTCAAAGGGTAGATACTTGTCAGAGCTTCTTGCTGGTTTATGATATTGTTAAATGAATGGGTTGTTTGCTCAGTAGAGTCACGCTTTAGGCGAGGTTTACGAATGTTCAGCTGTAGCAAGAGGTTCGTCTGACTCTAGGTTCTGTTCTTGGTGACTAGCTTCGTTTTCTCTGCTCGTCTGTACTCTTTGGCTCCTCTTCGTTGGCTCTTCTTTTCTGCTTTCTGCTGTTGGGAAAGGAGCATCTCGTTTTATGCTTTTGGTGGGCAATTTTGGTTGACAGTGAGTGACAGTAGAAGTTGACCAATCAAATACATTTTGATCAAGTCTTTCACTCTGCCAAGCGAAGGGGTTGTTTGGAATGTAACATAATTAACAAGGATGTTTGAAAAAGATTTTTCGGTGCTAAATGTATATAGTTCTTTGTAAAATTATAACAGTAAAATCAGAATGAACTAGTTCTTATCTCAGTTATGTTATTTCACAGTGTCACATCGTATTTCGAGCTCAAATCTGATCTGAATAGGAATTACATCTGGTTTCTCAGTAACAGAACGCTGTACACGGAATCGTATAATTTGTGGAATATTTATTGTGATGTTATTAAAATGAATTTAAGATGAGTTTAAGATGAATTATTCGATCTAAGAAAAAGAATTAACAAAACATGGCTAAATATAAAATAGCTTACACGTGCTCAGTAATCATATTCGCCTAATATGTAAATTACATATAAACCGTTATCTTTACTTACTTCTTGCCGGGTTTTCGCGTTCTATATCTTTAAACAGTCTTAAATCTCCAATTATGATTCACAGGTTAGCAAACAGAATAAATAAACAGAATAACCCTACAACAGTTTTACCCGTCCAACGTGCTCTCACATGTAGACTGCAGTTTATCATATGAGATCATATTACTTGGTGAACCTCGTGCTCCTAATTAAATGTCAATCAACTTATCTATTATTAAGTGTTCTAACAAACGTATGTAGTTCCTCATCGATACAACATCATATCTGGAATTCAGCAAAGTATCCAATCAATATAGGCTGGACTAATACAAACCAGAGCAAGGATTTAACAATACCAACTTGTACCTTGACCTTACATTCGATAACATAAACAAAAACCTTTTAAGCTAGATCGGTAACCATCATTCATGACATTTTCGAGAGGACCAATTATGGTGCTAGTCACAAAAATAAGATAACAACTTTACATGTCTAAAACCAGACAAAGCTCTAACAAACATTACCACTTTCGTGATACGATCGTCTACCTATAATTTAGAAGCTATTTTCGCAATAGACTACGTTGACGTTTTATAAATTCCATTAAGTACATAATGACATAAATTGCAGACCACCAAGTTGATGGAATGTGTGTTTCATAACAATATGCTCCAGTTTCCACTTCTACGCGGTTTATTCTTTTGACAACCAAATCCAGGGGTGTAGTGGAGGGGGGGGGCTCGGGGGGCTGAGCCCCCCTTATGAAAATTTCATGGCAATTTGGGATGCTGAGCCCCCCTTTATATTTTTTTGCAGATTGTGTAACTTTAATCATGTTTGAATGTTCTGTGAAATTTATGTAAAGATATTCAGTCATTTGCAACAAGAATGATTTCAGTAATTTCTAGTCGGCCATAACATGTGCCGCCCAAGTACTGATCTTGGCTATTGTATTCCTAATATTTTACCTTTTACAAACACAGAAACACTGTTAAATTTTAATTACAGAATTACTGTTACCAAAAATAAAAAAGATAGCATTTTTCAAGTTTATCATTTTTTCGGACCTCCCCTGATGTTCAGGACACAGTGTTGGTGAGCCCTCCTTGTTAAAGTTCCAGGACTACACTACTGATCAAATCTAACAAAAGTAAGCACCATTAATTCACTTCGTGTTCTAGGATGATCTATATTAAAGCGGAAGCCTATTTGCGTCTCATTGATAAATAAGGGCAGCAATGATTGACTGAGGATATATAAATGGGGAAGTAATCCACAAAAGCGAGCGTCCCTAGTGAAGGTCTCAGCAGTGGTCTCAGCCAGGGGTATCGACAAGTTAAGAGGTTGGTAGACTGCCGAATTTATGATGAAGAATTCGTTTCGAGATATGGCCCTTCGTCAGAGTGAAACGAGTTCAGAATTAGTTCAGAATTAGTTCAGTTCAGAATTCTTTATCATAAATTCGGCAGTCTACCAACTTCTTAAGTTTTCGTGCTGTTTTATATTGCCAAAGCAGCATCCCATTTTTATATCACTGTAGGGGTACCGAGAAGTTGGATCGTGAGAAGTCAGCAACGGTAGCAACGTAAACTGCATTCAAAATTTTTTGAGCCGTACTACTGGGGCAGCGTCTGATGTCTGACATCTGATGTCTGATGTCGACACAACTTTGGCTTCGATACAATGTTGGCGATTTGGCAATTTACGTTAAAAAGCGTGGGAATCTTCAAGTGCTTTTCTCTTATAATATCACGTTTTCTTCAATTTCTTTTGTTTTTCCAAGTGCCATTAATAACTAATTTACCTCAGTGCGAGTTCAAATTCCGCTCGAGTCAACATTTTTCAGTTGACTTCGACAGTGTCAGATTATCATGAAAAGTTTCTGTTCATGTATATCTATGAGGATGATTCTGAAATAGAATTGAAACACTGCACATTCTCTCATGGATAAGCGTTAAGTTGTCGCGAGAATATCTCGTGCACTTAAAATTCATTTATACTGAGGCTACCTCTCGTGACGTCAAAACGGGTCGTATCAGGACGAATACGACCCGGTTTGATGTCACCGGAAGTAGCATTGGTTGAAATTTGGCAAACATGATCACATATGTATAACAAAGTAATACCATGAAATTTCGGCGCATTAGCTATTAAACCTCCCGCTTGATTCGGGTAATTTAGTAAAGTTTCCTCCGGCTTTCGGCCCTCGGGAATTTTTCCAAATGACCCTCATCGAGCGAGAGGTCTAATAGCTAATTAATAGCTAATACACCGCATTTCATCGAATTAATTATTCATACGTAAGAGCAAGAAGTGAGGTGTGTTCATCGCTTGATGTCCCAAGGGCCAAGGATGTTTGACAAGGTCACTCACTACATCCTAGCTGTCGTACAAGGAGCGCTCAACGACAACTCGAACACAGGGACGAGTGGATAAAGGTAAGTCATGACTTAGACTCCCTTAAATACTAGTCAACTCCGTTTTTGTAACTTTACACGTTTTACTCTACATAAGAATGAAATTGTGATTTGATCAAGGACGCATAAAAATGTTATTGTGGGGCTTTGTGCGGGGTCGAAGAGTATGATAATATTTAATTTATGATAAAGAAAAAGTAGTCGTGTGTGTTGTTGGTATAACGCCGTTGCTGAAGCCGTCGAAACGTCACTCGCCAATAGCAGCTTTCCTCACTACTACAAAGTCCTGGAGGACCAACTTCAACTTCCACTTTTGACGGGTTGCCGTTACGTTTGCTCCTTCCCTGCAAAACGAAGGGCGAAGAGCAACAATATCTTGATCCTGTTTGAAACCGAAATCTTGACAGGGGAAATGACAGACTGTCACCAGCAGTTTAAACTACAGAAAAGCTACGCTGGTAGTTAAAAAGGAACTGCTGAGCAGGAGAATCAATTTCAATAAAAGAAACAAAATGTAAACAGACAGACAGTCTTAGTGTGTGGTGGACTGGAAGATTCCCTTGCTTTACGTGTTTCGTAACATCGAACACGAGCTTTCCCACAAGTAGTCCAACACCTCAAGGGAGATTTTTGAGTTCTGAAAAGTCTTTGGAATTTGTGATTCCACGCCGCCTGCTGTCCTAGTCCCGTTAGTTTATAGTTCGGATAAGCTCTTGTTGCTGGCTATTTCATCTACTCAACATCATTTTCCACAAACTATATTTGAGGGAAACGAGCTGTGTGGTTGGCAGCATTGTGCACTCCCGTTCAGTTGAAACATCCGAGACTATGATTCTACTTCCTTTATTTCTTGCTGTCCTCTTGATGCACGTATCACTGAATACCTCTCCAACAGAACCTTCTAAGTAAAAACCATGAAATAAAAATAGAGTGCTGCATAGGTAGTGTGGAAATCGAAGTGAAATAATCAGAAAGGTTTGAGTACTGCCGAAATGTGAGAGTAGTTATCTAACGTTTAGAGTGAAGGCCCTTCATCAGTGTTTTTTCTCTCTGATGAAGGGCCCTCGCTCAAAACGTTAGATAACTACTCTCACATTTCGGCAGTACTCAAACCTTTCTGATTTATTCCCTTCTAAGTAAACCCTTCCATTACTCTAGTGCCAAAAGGAACATTGACCTTGCACTATAAACAACTTTAGACAGTGGCCGGTTCCCTTTTAAACATCTGCTGAATACAACTACCAGAATGTCTTTCAAAATCTTGTTTGTAATGTTAATTGGAGCAATTGTCTTTCCCTTTGCTTTAGGAATTCAATGTTTGCATGAGAATTGAATAACTGCAACGTGTTCTGGTAGTTGTATTCAGTGCATGCAGTAAGGGAGCAGGCTATTGGTCTTCTGCAAGTACAATACAATATATTGTAAGAGCAATTGCTATACAATACATTCTCAAACTCACAAATAATTCATGAATATATCATTCAATCTGATGTGCTGAATGGCACCATGTGAGTGAACTTGAAATGCCATGGAAGTAATTGGCAGAGGACTTGAACTGTTTTTTCCAGTCCTTGGACTGGAAATAATAGTTCAAGTCCTTGGACTTAAGCTATAAAATCACACAATCAGTTTATTCATTCATATACTCATTGCTAATACACTAATTCATTGTGCCAATAAACTAGTTAATTCTGAGAAGTCATTCAAAGGCCTCCAATTTGGACTAGACTGGGTTTTCAAGTATTCGGAATTTGTTCTAGACTGAGGCAAACCTGAGGATTGAAATGAATTCCTTATATGTGAAAACCTGGTCTAGTCCTCATTGTTGGCCTTTATATATTACTTATAAAATAACATACATCCTATACATGCTGTGATAAGACCAGACTCATTTTGTCCTGGAGTACAGGTACACAAATGACAACATTTTCATAACATTACAAGAATTTCAAAAAATCTGTGATATTTTATAAAACAAATATAAAATCTTTTGCATTTCTTTACAGTGATAGAAACATTCATGATGCCATTTCAATAGGAAAGGTACCTGAAAATGCTTGTCTATGCCTCATTTGTCTATGGGGCATATTTCTGGTCAGAATGACATAATTCATATTTTCATAACAGCACAGAAAAACTCAGGCAATTATATGTTTGATAAAGACAATAGGATTAATTTTATTTTAAGAATTATAAGGTTTAAAGCTATTCATTTGTGAGGTTTTGTATTTGACTCTTTTGTAGATGACTTTATTCTTGTTTGGTGCTTTATTCCCTTTTGTTTGTTGCCTTGTTCATTTATTGTTCTATTTCTATAATTTGTTGTCATACAACTACTGGATGCAGGAAAGGATCAAGCTATTTATCATTTAATATTGTTATAGTGAATCTAGTAAATATTTGAAAGTACTATAAATGTGCACTGCATATCAATCAGTAAGGGACCAATGATCATGCTTTGGTATAATTTGCACAATTTAGCCTCAAAGTTAATGTTTGAAATGTATTTGTTTTTAATCTTTGTAAAAATTATAATGTTTGTCACTCCCAATATATAAGGAAAGCACATTCCAGATAAAAGACCACTTATAAGTATATTCATAAAAAAACAATCATTCCTATTAATTTGCATAATAAGTATCTAATCATGGGACCAAAACTGTGCATGTAAAAGGACTTGATTTTATTTGATTAATAAAAGGAATTTTTGGTATGATATTATTATGTGTTCTATATGCTAACTAAGCAAGCCTAATTTTATAAGTTTGGAGGAGTAGATCCCATTTAGCTTTTTTAAGACATCACGGACATCATATCTTGTGACAACCTAAATATAACTGTAGCAACTCTGTTAAGTAGTGATTCCCAAGAATTGTCCATTCCTTACTAGTATTACCACCATTGAGATAACATATGTTATTGAAGTTAATATGGTCTTAAAGGCCTAAGAGCATTTGTCTAGGTAGTAATTTGCCTCATACTGTGATAACATTTAATTTGTAAGCAAGTCCTCTGTACATGTCACAAACATGTTAGTTTATTGTCAATCATGATTCCAGATGCCCATGATTAATAACTAGAAGTGCCCTGATGGAACGTGTACTCCATGTGCCTGGTTCCCAGACTCGTGCAATCAGATTGCTCTTCCCCTGCTGCATACACACTTGGGGTAATGAAACCGCTTTATGTTGCCCAAGTGTTGATGTGTCCATTGACTGCAAACTTTGCATATCCTAAACAAGCCTTCTTGTGAGCAGGAACAAGACTCTCCTTCCTTGTCTTTGGTGGTGCTTTGCGTTGAGATTTTATCGAATATCGGGCCAACAATAGTCGTCTCATGTGAAAAGGTCTTGAATGCCTTGGCCAAGCGACTGTGCAGTTCTTCACAACTTGTGGTAATTGTTTGAGTTGATGGCACGAGAGCATATGTCTATTGAAGTGAAGGACAATCTTTGAATCTTCTATCTAGATTTGAACACGGACGTACTTGATGATTGAATCGTGATGACAATGGACTATTGCCAGACGCCCACTTCTATCCTGTTAATAGATAACGTCATTAGTTCATTGAAGGTACTAGAAATACGTGCACGCAACAACCCCACGCCCACCCTTTCAATATATCTCTCGAGAATCAAAGTAACAATGATAATTTTTCAAAATTCTCAAACAGACAAATCCTCCTGACTATAACTGGAAGAGGACATGCAATAAAAAAAAAATCCACACAGAATTTGGGCGCAAATAAGCAACAAACCAAACTGGAAATTATTTTATATTTAAACTGCTTATAGTCATATTTACGTTTAAAATTTCAATTCTGCTTTATTAAAACAAAAAGTTCGGTGAGAATAACGTAATGTATTTACAAAATTATATTACACCTTTTGCTGTTCATTACCAGAAAATATACTATCATTAACGCCAACCTCAAACTCTTTAACGCGAAAATACATTCATCTTATTCAATCGACATTCATTAGCGTAGATACGCAACCATTTTCATCAAAGGGCATTCAATAGCACGAACAGACAACCATTAACACCATTCTACTGTCCATTAGGGATAATAAAATATCAATTAAGCAAGATATTTCTCTTGCGTAATTGAAATTTTATTATCCCTAATGTATTGTAGACTGGTGTTAATGGACGTCTGTTGGCGCTATAGAATGCCCTTCGATGAAAATGGTTGTATATCTACGCTAATGAATGTCGATTGAGTAAAATGAATATATTTCTGCATTAATGAGTTTGAGGTTGGCGTTAATGATAGTATATTTTCTGGTAATGAACAACAAAAGGTGTATATTTGTATTTCAAACTTATTAACAATTCATGAGCAAAACACAAAGGAAATCAGTACCAAGACGTAGTTAGGATATCTGATCTTAATTAGCGTAGAATTTAGACAACTTTAAACCCGATTTTATCTTTAAATACAAATAATAAGTTAGGCAGGAGAAATATCTTGCCTAATTGAAATTTTATTATCCCTAATATGTTTAGTAGAATGGTGTTAATAGTCGTCTGTTGGCGCTATAGAACGCCTTTTGATGCAAATGGTTGTATATCTACGCTAATGAATGTCAATTGAACAAAATGAATGTATTTTTGCATTGATGAGTTTGAGGTTGGTGTTGATAGTATATTTTCTGGTAATGAACAGCAAAAGGTGTAATTTTAATAACATTTTGCTTGATTGTTGGCCCTTTCAAACTTTCCACAGAGGACAAACTCAAATAGAAATGGTTGTGCCATTTGCCAACTGAGACGTTATTCTGAAGATGGGCTAACGAATTCTTCTCTTTATTCAGCGTTTGTGGCAAGGCGTTTGAAAACCATTTCATTCGTCAGTCGTCAACGCAAGTAAATTTGACAAGTTCTGTCGCTCCTCTTGTGAGAAAATCCCGTCGACGTCCATGATTTAAACAGAAGTAACTTTGGAGGGTCTATATTCAACATTTTCTCCGCTACTAAGACGTCTACGACACGTAAACGTTGTGTAGTGTAGGTTTACCATTTCTTACATGTTAAACGAATGATGGAGTTTAGTTGCATTTCCTCATAAATTTTTGCATGTTAATCCTTTTCAGGTCCGAGCATTTTTAGTTGCGATTTCCTGAAGAGAAAGGAGTTACTAGGGATACATGTCGAGAAAAACTTCGCTGAAGAAAAAAGAAAGTGTTCCATTGCGGACTTGGGGAGAAGACGAAGAAGAAGGAGACGTTTTTATGCATTCTGACGATGACTTCCAAAATCTTGCCCACAAACTGAAGAAAGATTCTAAAAAATATGATCCTCTAAAGGGGAACGTAGTACCCATCGTGAACTCCGACTCCAGTGGGGGTGCCGCAACTTCCCTCATCAGGTGATCAATTTATATTTTTCTTATTCTTCTAATTATCGCTGCCAGGCTCATCGCTTATCCCATCATTCACGTCAGTCAAACAAGTTCAACTCTTTCGCTGCTGGGGCTCTCGCCTTGACGACTAAAATCGTCTGGCGTTAGCCAGGGTAAAATTATAAAAGTCTTATGCGGTTGTAGTACCATGATCAATTGCAGATAAATCGAAAGCGCTCTGATAATGGCTAAGGCGAGCGATTGCAATGGTAGATTTCCATTCTGGCGATTTTGTTTGCGCGACCAAAATCGACTCGATCGAAATCGGCCTTCAGCATAGAGCTACATACGAGACAAGGAAGTAGCGAGCAGCAAGAAATTTGACAGCAAGTGCATTTTGATTATAAATACACAATGGTGATTCCGAACATTGAAATCATTTTCATTTTCAACGTTTTGACAATCTTGTTGTCATCATCAGGAATGCAGTGGGTGTAGTGTGACAAACTATATACATGAGAAGAAAACTATTGACGTCATGGAAATGTATTAGTAGAATATTACAAGCTCTTTCGAAGCTTTTGTCCCGTGGTCGAGAAGCGACTTTTCACGGTGAATGGACAAAGCTGCTTTGAATAATAACAGTGTCCAATGTTTGGCTTTGTCTAATATTTTACAGTTGTTAAAAATAATTTGTGGAAGAATAGTAGATTTATTAAAATTATATACATACAAGATAGTCGAAACGTTAAAAACAAAAATGATTTCAACCTTCGGAGTCACCATTGTTGTGTATTTAATCAAAATACTCAGCGATTATCGAAATTTCAACTGCATTTTCTTTGTGCAAGTTAAACGGTGATAAGGTGCGTATGCTGGTGGCACTGTGGTGGTGCACGTGTCTCTCACCACAGTGGCTAGGGTGTGATTCCGGCCCCGTGCAGTTGTCTGATTAAATTTACCTTGGTGATTTGTGAGGAGAGAATTGTCCAGTTTGACTCTACCAAAATTCGCAAGTTTTCTTTGGGTAGTCCGGTTTCCTCCTGTAATAACACTGAACCCATGAGGGGTGGCCCTTACTGGACCTCTTGGGAGAACAGCTCAGGTAGATGTTAGGGTTATCCAGTATAAATTAAGATATTTTACTTCACCTAACGTTCAACCAGTGGTGCAGTTGGTTTGGGAAAAAATATCTCAGATGTGCCCGTGCCATACTCTTGTTTAATTTTGTGCAGTGTAGAAATCATGTAAGTTAGAAAGCAACACATTCTCATTCGATTATTAGTTGATCGAATTAACCATTAATTGCATCATTTCTTTCAGGGCTGTGCAACGGGGTTCCTCTACGACGGCTACTTTCTTACAAGAAACCAAACCAGAGGAAATCAACATTGGCGAAACTGATTGTCATCACAGAAATGCGTTACATTACGCGGTCATCAAACCCGACAGTTTAACAACCTTGCTGAAACACTTTAAAACAGTAACGTTTGACATTTGACTCGACGTTTTGTTTGTTAGTGGATGTGTTTATGTGGATACCATGCTCACGTTCGTTAGCGTTGTAATCGCTTTTTGTTTAGGATCCTTCTTTAGAGGCAGCTTTACGCCAGGAAGACGAGTTTGGGGAAATGCCGATACATCGGGCAGCCAGTATGGGCAATTCAAAGGTAGTTGATTGTTCAACATTCTCTTTCAAAGACCAGTTGATGTGCATTGGTCCTGTAATCCTTGTTTTTCTTTTTGTTGATCAAATTGTGTATATTAATCCACGGCTTGCTTTCATTTCATTCGAACTGAATTACAGAGCAACTGAGGAGTTGAGAGCCAACAAGGTCAACAGAGGGAATGCACTCAGTCCCCAGAGACTCGAATAACAAAAGGCATGGTGGCCATGTTAGTGTACCAAACGAAAGAAGATGATCAAAATTCTTTTATTAAGGAACACCGACATGGGGGCTAACGATTTTAATCTCAAAAGACACTAGAAACGTAATCTGCAGTATTTGACGTTTAATTTTACAAGAACACTGTCAAAATAATCTCCGGTAACTGATATTTGACCGTTCAAAGAAGACCAGAAATGCAACCTGGAATAACTGACGTTTAATCTTTCCAAAAACGCCTGGGCTGCTTGTGTCAAACCCGTGTAGCTTTCCTGGGGGCATAAGTCCTGGGGGAACGGGAGGAGCGCTGTCCGTACTTTGGGTAATCGAACTTAAAATTTATCCTTGTTCTTGCAAAAATTCCACCTGGGATTTCATTCGCGTGAATTGTGATCACGTGTGAAACGATTAAATATGTTTCAATTTGATATGTGGAAATTTCTCGCATGTGGCTTCTTCTACATTTTTAAAGTTTTCACATTGTTCATGTTTCACGTACAATTTATAATCATATGTTCTCCACATGTGGTTAACATGTGAAACAATTTCACATGTTTCAATTCCGCATGTGGGGTCTTTTGTCGGTGTGGAATCGCGAATTAAGTCGGTTTTCCACTTGTGAATAAATTCGCGCGAATCGAATTTTTATTTTGTTTCATTGGCTGTCGACTGTAACTCATGAAAAAGTATTCAATTCAGTATACAAAGAAATGTCGATTTGCACGAATGTATTCCCAAGTGGAAAACCGGCTTTATCCGCTTCATTCTGCTTTTCGGTTATTATATAAATCATTAATTCATCTAGGTCTACCATTCAGACCATAACTTTTCATCACTATATCGTAAACCCAATACAAACTATGTATGTAAACCGAATAGCCGATCTCTGGCCCGTCTAAGAACATCTTAAATGTAACATGCAATAACAGATGTATAAGTTAACCCGAGCACGTGCACTTCATCTGCATCAATTCATTTCTTTTTTAAGTCATTCATTATTTGTTGTTTCATTTACGTAGTCCCTGGAGATTCTTTACGAATTTGACAATACCCTGTTGGGACTGCAAAGCAAGGTTACCAAACGCAGTGTTCTGCACTTTGCTGTCAAAGGCGCCGCGCTACTTGCCGTGGAATTTGTACTTCGCAAAGATTTGGAACAAATGAAGATAGATGACAGCATGCTGAGAAGCCCGATCCATTATGCTGCTAGACTGAAACAGGCTGATATTTTAGCGATTCTAACATCCAAGGGCGCTGACATCATGCAAAAGTAAGTAAAATCCAATCAGTAAAAAGCTCTTCAAGATGCTAATGGTGCTTTGTGAAAAGAACGGCTAGAGCGCAGTTCAGCGGACGCCGGCAAACCACTGACCTGTTAGGATTAGGGTTAGTTGAGTTGAGCCCGCGATTGCCTAATCTTAGGTGCATTAAGTCAACTCAATTTCCATATCTGGAATGCTAACTCGCAGTCATTCGCTCGGCATAAAGTGAAGCCAAGATGGGCGCCCATGGAGGGAAATTTTGGACGTCAGTTTCAGTCCTCTTCGCTGTCTTGTAGGTTAGTTCCAGTCCTTTACACGACTTTAATCTTTAGTTTTTGTTTGGTTCGGCTTCGAAAACATTCCCAACCTTGGAAAAAGTGTTTAGAAAAAATACTACCAGACCAATTTTACATAATCGAATATTTAAAAGGATTCATTATTGCAGTGTGGCCTAAGAAGTGTACTAAATTGTCTGAAGATAGTAAACTAACGGCAAAAAAAAGGACTTGCACTTAGTAGTTTCTTCAAGTCACTTTTCGAGACCGTTTTATTAGGTTTCTCGTATGTCTGGTAATTTATTTTCGTGAAAATATATAACCTGTAACTCGGTTTGACTTTGTGGAAATATATTTAAAATTTTTAAACTTATTTCTATATTTTGAAGATATGTTTTGTGTGTATTTCCAAAGAAAACTCGTTAGAAAATGTAAAAAGTCGCGTGGGAGACTAAAACTGACGTTCAAGCCCGCGTAGGGGACTGAAACTGACGTCCAAAAGTGGCCTCCATGGGCGGCCATCTTGGCTTCACTTTCCATTGGCCAGTTAGCATTCCAAACAAATTAAGGACTGGAAAGTGAACTGTAAAGGGCTGGAACTGACGTACACGATTGCGAAGAGGACTGAAACTGACGTCCAAAATTTCCCTCCATGCGCGGCCATCTTTGGCTTCACTTTTTGCCCGTGCGAATGACCGGGAGTTAGCATTCCAGATATGGAAATTGAGTTCACTGGTGCATCCCAGTGAACTCGATTTCCATATCTGGAATGCTAAGTCCCAGTCATTTACTCGGGCAAAAGGTGAAGCCAAGATGGCTGCCCATGTAGGGAAATTTTGTGCATCAGTTCCAGTCCTTTACACGACTTTAATCTTCAGACACAGTTTTTGCTTGGTTCGGCTTCCAAAACATTCACAACCATGGAAAAAATGCACAGACGAAATATTACTGGACCAGTTTTACATATTCGAGTGTTTAAAAGGATTCATTATTGCCGTATGGCCTAAGAACTATCCTTAATTGTGTAAAGATAGCAAACTGGCGGGAAAAAAAAGGGACGTGCACTTAGTAGTTTCCTCAAGCAATTTTTCGAGACCGGTTAATCGGGTTTCTCGTCAGTTTCGTAAATTATTTTCGTGAAAATATATCACCTATAACTCGGTTTGACTTTGTCAAAATATACTTGTAATTCTTAAACTCATTTCTATCTTTTGAAGACACGTTTTGTGTGTATTTCCAAAGAGAAATCTTCAGAAAATGTAAAAAATCGCCTGGGAGACTACAGACGTTGGCGTAATTACCGGGGTGACCTGGGGGGCCCGGCTCCCTAAAAATTTACTAGGCTACCCTATGGGGCCACCGCAACTTGTAATGTATGTAATGATCAACCTCTGTAAAGTTGGACATTTCCAAAATATCAGATGTGCAAGATGACGTGTTTAAGTGTTTGAGAGGAACTCCCTAAAATCCACCCTTGATGCAGACCCCCCAAATTTGCTGAGGGCCTCTCAAGGTCATCTCCCAGTTGAAATACCCTAGTTACGCCACTGTTTACGAACGTGTACTGGTTTGATTAAAGGCTATACGTGCTGCTTAAGCAACAGCCTGAAATTGTCAGTAGTTCACGTATCGAGTTTAGAAATATTGTGCATTATTCATATCCTTATTGATTATAACGTCGATTGATACATCGTGCCGTATTGGAATTGCCGCTTAGGCCACCGCTAAGCAGTGCCATGGAAATCCTGGAAAGCCTTTGATTTTTTCTGTGGCCCTGGAAACTCCTGGAAAATTCCTGGAATGTTGAGCTGACTCCTGCATGGAAACTCCTGGAAAACTAAGCTGTTTGGAACTGTATAACAATGGTTGCTGCTTAAGAACTGTAACAAAATTTAGATTGAAAGCAACTAAAAGTACGAACTCTCGAAAAACAATGTTTGGTCTGAAAAGCCCTGGAATAAACTTTTAAATAGCCCTGGAGATCCTTGGATTTTAAATTTCGGTTACCCTGGCTAAGGCATAACGAAACTACTTACATTTGTAACCTTCGCTTTTCATCTGCGTCTCGAAATATTACTATTGAACACTGTGTCCACTTGCTTTTCTCAAATTTTGAGTTCAAGATGGAACTGATACTCGGAGTATGTTTTCTACTTTATTTTCTTAAATTATCGGCTGGAAACGGATTCAGTAGCTCAGTGGTTGGAGTTTCTTCCCGGTCACCAGAGCCCGGTTGTTCAAAAGGCGATTAGCTTGATCCAGCATTAGTGAAAACATTGTGGTCAACTTACCGATAATGCGGCTGAGAGAAGTTGGAATTTTCTTTAACAGATCTAGGGTGTATAGAAAAAGGTTTTAAGATGTGAAATTTGAACCAGGTAATTCAACCAAAATGAAAGAAACCAACCCAACAGGTTAACTGGTAATTCTGGATTAGCCTTAATCATGCTTTGAACAACCGGCCCCAGAAGATTACGAGTTCGATCCCCGTCTAGGGCTGTGAAAGACTTTGTGAAGATTTGAGCTAGATAGCCGTGCGCTATCACCTGCCAATTTAACCTTTGTTTAATTCCAGAGATGCGAACGGACAACTTCCTATTCATATTGCAGCTAAAGAAGGTCTCCTCAATAACGTACAACTACTTATAGACGTAAGTCCAGTCTGCATCGACTGTAGGGACAACAAGGAGCAAACGCCGTTAATACTTGCGGCGAAGAACGGGTTTCCTCATGTCGTGTCGCACTTACTAAGCAAAGGAGCAAATTATGCAGCCAAGGATACGTACGATTGCACTGCGTTTGACTGGGCAGTGAAACGTAAAGCAGCTGGCGTCGTTGAAGTATTCCTGGGTAAAGATTACTGGAAAGAGGTAAGACCCGTAAAAGTGTGTTCAAATATTAAGGATTAACAGATACATGTTGAGGTACAACTAAAACAAAAAATGTTGTCTCGATCGGGATACCGGTCCGCTGCTCTACCTGTTGACCTATCGAGTCCACTGGGATTGGAGGCGAGTTTTTATTCAAGCGGCGGACCGGTATCCCGAATGTGTGAGTTCAAATCCCGCTCAAGCCAACTTCTTTCAGTTGACTTCGGCAGTGTCAGATTATCATCAAAAATTTCTGTTCATGTATCTCTGAGAATATTTCTGAAATTGTCAAAAAGCGTTTTCGTGTTGGTTCCAAATATTCAAGAAACAACTTGTACCACCGTTGTGCAGTATAAATTCTAAAGGTTTGTTCCGAGGCTTTTTACTCGGGGACCTAGAAAGTAATGGCCAAAAAGCTGATCAGTTTCACTATAGATCAGTTAGCGTTTTTGCATGAATAAGATTGTTGGCACTCACCAGGCTTAGATATCCCTGTATCTCCCGCCAAAATGGTGAGACCTGGTGCTGAAACTGGTTCTGAACACTAGTCGAAGATCCCACAGGATCCCTTGCGAGACTGCGTGATCCACACCGGCAGTATAGTAAAATCGTCTTTACCGCACGTTTTCTAGCCTGTTCTGGGCAGACGCTGAGAGATTCAAGAAGTTCATCGTTACGTAATCGGGAATAAGAATGAAATGAGGAAGGGTGTGCAGCACTCCCACGGGCGTAGTTAACCCATTTTGATTGGCGGGGTGTCCAGCTTAATTTGTCTGTATATTGTATCTTTGAAGTGCCCGAATTTGATTTAGTAAATGGTTTGAACCTGGGAGAATCGTGACATGTTTGAGGAAGTTGATCGTCCAGGTTAGTGTAGTCTTGAGAAAGACTGTTGGTTGAAGTGACTGACGTTTCGACAGCCTTAGTCACTTCAACCAACAGTCTTTCTCAAGACTACACTAACCTGGACGATCAACTTCCTCAAACATGTCGCGAATTTAATTTGACGCGCAATCAGGCCATGTATGGTGTACTCTCACCCCTGCAGCCTTAATACGTAAGTTAAATATAAACGAGTACCCAAAATGAATTTTGACCTACCTTACCAAACCAAATTTTGCCCGAATTACCATCTACTTTTGCCCCAATTTTTCGTTCTTTCACAAACTTTGGGGGATCACACCCCCACACCTCCCCAGTAAACTACACCGCTAATTACTTTCACTCCCCTCCCTAAGAATCTTCCTTGGCATATTGTCATAATTCTATTCCCATTATTGTACCTTTATTGTTAGATAATTAACGGATCAAAACTTGATCCAGGAAGCTGTTTGAAAACATTGGTTGAAAATATGCCCGAAACATCTGTCAAATTAATGGATAAATGTATCACGGTTCATGGCACAAAACGCGATCCGAAAAATTACCAAGTCCGTTACGACTTCTTCTGTTTGGAATCCACAGGTAAAGAACCATTTGTTCCAGCGAGGGAGGGTCTGGGCAAGAGATTGTGAAGTAAGAACGCTGAGCAAACATAACGTTGACCATCTGTTACAACGTATTAACCAATATGTTCATTTATCACGAGCTGGAGTTTGTAAAGTTGACTGTTTCACACCCTCAAGCTATCACTTTTGAATATTATATTCGTCGAGGAAGATTGGGGTCACGTGCAGTTCAGTGGAGGCTCTTGAATTAATCAGGAAATTGCGGGCTCAACTTACCCACGCCTGAACGTAAACCTACATCTATACCTAACCCAAATCGTAAACCTTTATACTGAACATAATCCTAATTCTAACTCTAACCCTAAAAGGTCACCAGTTTGTAATCATCCGCTAGGCTACATTAGAGACCTTAAGCAATCGACGTTCTTGAGTCACGGACGTCAACCGAAGATTTGATGAATAGGTGTTTTCGATATTTGGAGCGTTGAATAGAATGTGTTATACGAGCAAAGATGATGAATAACCTCAAAATCCCAGGAGAGATAATACCGTGTCTAATCAGCGAGGCAGCGGTGAACTTAACTGACGGATGTTGACGTTGTGGGAGTAAACGTCGTCTTTGGGACGTGGAAAAGCTGTCAGTGACGTCTGTATAGAATGAAAACGGTGTTCTACATGTTCGACGACGCCTTTAGAATTTGAAATTATTGGTTTTCTTTCTTTTACGTGAAAAATTCTTTTGAAAGAAAAACCCGTCCGTGGCTCAAGAAGGCTTTTTGTTCATGCTCTCTATTAGCTGGTGAATGGTGAGCATGAAGAGTGCCCCTGGAGACAACATCCCATACGTCAGGATGAACACTTGCATGCAACAATAGTAGGGTGGACTTACATTAGCCGGAGTAAAATACTGAGCGGTTTAGTAAAATACTTTGCAGTCCGACATCTACAGCGGAAAAATTTTTTCAGGCATCAAGATTGTCTGTTAAAAATAACCTTTACACAACAAAGGAAACCGATAAACTCATGAACTAAATTCAGAAATATAATTTTTAATTATGTGTGGTGGTGTTCTGCCCATATAAAATTTGCATATACTGATAAACTTAAGTAATAAACTTTATACATAATGTCCACTGATCGCGTCTGTCATATGTTCATGATAAACTTAAAGTAAAACAGTTCATTTAACGATTTCTCAATTTCTCTCTGTTCATTGCTGCTTCTTTCATCAAATAATACTTTCCATCTATTTTCAAATTATCTATCATTCCTATCCTTTTCCTTCCTTTTGGTCTCTTTTCTTCAGTTCTTCCTTCTATTACAGTTCTAACAGACTTTCTCCATGAACAGTTGAATGTGGCAAAACCACTTATGTCTTTTTCTTATTTTTTCTAACAAACATCTACATTCTCCAACTCTAATCAGTACATCTTCATATATAATCCTATCCTTCCAAGTTATTCCTACTAGTTGTCTCCACATCCATGTTTCACAGCTCTCAAGTCTCTTCTGTTCATCTTTCCTTATCGCCCAAGTTTCAGCCCCATATATGAGGGTACTCTACGTAAGGATCTTAACTATTCTTTTCTTCAGGTCCAGATTGAGTTTCTTCGAGAACAGTTCCTTCTAATTAGAAAAACAATCCTTGGCCATTTCAATCTTGCATTTGATTTCCTTCTCACAAAAACTATCTGATAATATTAAACTTCCCAAGTACTTAAATCTCTGGACTTCTTTAAGGGTTGAGTTATTAACATTAGCGAAGCCAAGGTGGGGTGTTAGCGGAGCAGTTACCTCCCACTTTTCGTAATGACTATGTCTGTCGATACATCCGGTACATTTGTCAGTACATTAAGCCTGTCTGTCGCGGATTCCGTTTGCGTTTGAATTATCAAATTAAAAAATCGTTAAATAAGCTGCGGCAAAAGTTAAGTACGGGAATGACGTTCAGCACAAAATGTTCTTAAGGAATTCTGGGGTTTTTTTGCTGTTTTTTTTAACCGACAAAAATGATAGATGCAGTCAACCTTCAGGACAAAGTGGTTGTGGTAGCGGTGACGGCCGAAAAAGAAGATACGTTGGTATATATCATAGCTCACGTGATGTGCGCACTTTTGCGAATCATTTTCGAAATTTAATACCATTATACCAGCCGGAGCTGGCAAAGTAGAAATCATTTATTCCTTTATGGAATTTCAAGTTTCTCATGCCCTCGGTTTGGTTAGCTTTGATTTTTTCTTAATATTTGTCGGTACATTGCTAACATCTTGTCGGCACATTTGGTCTAAAATCTTCCCTCCCCCCCCCCACTGTCAAATTCCTGGCTACGTGACTGGTTATTAGTCTTGATATTTAAATCTGTTTTCTCTTTCCTTGACGTATTTTATTATGTCTAGGTAGCCCTCCATTTGAGGCACTCAATTCCATGGTGGAGAACAGGAGGGAGAAATGTCTGTCTCATCCTCTCTGTGTCAAATATGTTGACGTGAAATGGCGAAAAAGAGCATTCAAGTGTAACCTGGCGAGTATAATACTTGCTTTGGTGTTTCATATCTCTCTGATAATCTTCACAACAAACGTGCGAGGGGTCGTGACCTTAACTAACGTGACTGGTAAGTAGACATTACTTTGTCTATCAAGCCCGGTTGCTGTAAAGGGCCGTTTACACGTCGATTTTGCACGGCGTGATTGTCATCCAGGTGTATGTAATTGACTTATGACAGTCTGCAGCAAGATATCCGATTATGATTCGCTGTAGTTTGTCCTCGATGCTCTTGTCAGTTAAACACATGCTGCAAGATGTCAATCGCAAGGCACAAAGTCGCACGTTGTGATTGTCATGCTGGTGTATGTAATAAACTCAGGACAGTCTCTGCAGCAAGATATCCGCTTATGATTCGCTGCAGTTTGTCCTCGACGCTCTCGTCAGTTAAACACATACTCCAAGATATCAATCGCAAGGCACAAAACCCCACGTGTAAACAGCCCTGAAAGGTGATAGGCAGGGGCATAGCGAAAGGGGAGTGCACATCCTTAATGTCCTGTTTGTCGGAAATTGCCAGCAGAAGTCCTGTCGGCAAAGTTTTACTTTTGGAGAATAATCTAGGAAACCATGAACGATTAATGTCGTTACTGTTATCTACTTATTCATCTGTTTCGTTATTCGAGTTCAACTTAATTTCTTTTACCAAAAAAGTGGCAGATTGTTGATCTGTCTGCAAGGGGCGTAGCGAAAGAAGTGTGTGGGAGGTGCCGCACAATCCCCCAATGTCCTGCTTGTCGGAAATCGTCGACACTGTAGAAGTCCTGCTAGTAGAGTTTTATTTTTGAAGAATAATCTAGGCAAACACCAAACGATTCATTCTTGGGTAGAATTTCGAACGCTAAATTGTGATACAAATTCCAAATAATGATTGTAGAGCTTTCTGACGCGCATTAAGTTACCAAATGCTGATGACTTTAAAAGGTTTTCTTTTATCGCACTTGGATGTGATCTAATCGGGAGCGACGTCTTGTCAGTTTGCCATTTGTGCGAACCCAGCTATAGTTAAAAATAAAAATTTAAAAAGCTTTGAGCTTTTGATGCTTGTCTGCGTGTTCTATGTGCTGTTTAGAAAAACAAATCGTACTCCGCTATTTTACACCATACCCGGACCACTCCCATTTCGTCGGCAAAATCTAATCATACACCCCTCCAACTAACGAGGCTTTGCTACCCCTGGTGATAGTTTTGATCTATTGGAAACAGAATGAATGTAATTTTGATAATAGTGTGCATGATCACTGATTAGTGAAGCACGATTTTAATAGTGAACTTTCGACTAACTCACTCATCTTCAGACTAATTGAATTATAGTTAATTTAAACCGTTCGTATAAGTCGAACCCAGTGAACTCAATTTCCATATCTGGAATGCTAACTCCCAGTCATTCGCTCGGGCAAAAAGTGAAGCCAAGATGGGCGCCCATGGAGGGAAATTTTGGACGTCAGTTTCAGTCCTCTTCGCGGTCTCGTACGTTAGTTCCAGTCCTTTACACGACTTTAATCTTTAGTTTTTGTTTGGTTCGGCTTCGAAAACATTCCCAATCATGGGAAAAGTGTTTAGACAAAATACTACTGAACCAATTTTACATAATCGAATATTTAAAAGAATTCATTATTGCCGTGTGGCCTAAGAAGTGTACTAAATTGTCTGAAGATGGTAAACTAACGGTAAAAAAGGACTTGCACTTAGTAGTTTCTTCAAGTAACTTTTCGAGACCGTTTTATTAGGTTTCTCGTATGTCTGGTAATTTATTTTCGTGAAAATATATAACCTGTAACTCGGTTTGACTTTGTGGAAATATATTTAAAATTTTTAAACATTTCTATATTTTGAAGACATGTTTTGTGTGTATTTCCAAAGAAAACTCGTTAGAAAATGTAAAAAGTCGCGTGGGAGACTAAAACTGATGTACAAGCCCGCGTAGGGGACTGAAACTGACGTCCAAAAGTGGCCTCCATGGGCGGCCATCTTGGCTTCACTTTTCATTGGCCAGTTAGCATTCCAGATATAGAAATCGAGTTCACTGGTCGAACCATAGAGGTCATATAAAACCAGAGGAGGGCATGAGGCTAAAAATTGGAGTCAAATTGGACGCCGCCATTTTCAGTAAATTGACGGGCAAATTGTTTTTCTCCAGACCTATTTCCGTCTACTCGAGAACGTCGAGGTCGAACAATTGATTTTTGGGGGAATTGTTTCGTATTTGTTTTTATTAACTGTACAGCAGAAAAAAATTGCTTTTCTGGTTGTTAGTTAGCCACCTGTGGCTAATTATGCTAAAACCATTATTACCCTCAGACTCAGTGAATATTTCGCTTTCGGCGAATCATTCTTGAATACAGAAAACTTGTTACCATTTTATCCGACTGCAGAGCTTTTTCTCGCTTTATGTAGTCAAAGAATTGGGTGGTAAAAATGTGAGGAGAGAAATTCCAGTGCGCCATGGAATGAGACCAGACAACAAGTGGTTGATGCTTCTAAGAGTGATCATGGTGGCTATCGCTTTGGGCACAATGGTAAAAGAGCTCTTCCAAGTAAGAAATCGTTATTTTTTTCTCTGTAAACACTCTTAAAAAAGCCCTTTAATACACGTGACAACAAGAAACAAAAAAACGAAAGTTGACAAAACACACGGTATGTCTAGTCACTATTACGAAAATTTCACATGTCATTTTACATATGAAAAACAAATTAAATTAGAGCATTTTGACGTGCGAAGTATTCATTTCGCGTGTGAAATGAGAACGTTTTCACATATGAAGTCTTTTTTTCGGAAGAGCTGTAATATGCCATTAATACACGCATACTTCAATAGTTGTCTTCCTGTGTACGTATAGTAGATCACCTTACTCCCACAGCATTCCTGATGACGACAAGATATTCCAAATGCGGAGAATAGAAATTATTTCAGTCTTCGGAGTTATCATTATTTTGTATTTAATATCTTTTCTGAACGTGTAAAGTATTAAAAATTGGCCCATACAAAATCCCTTTGTTCCGTCAACGTTCCCTAGCAAAAATTTCACAAGTCATTTCACATGTGAAAAACATATGGAATTGCATCATTTTCACATATGAAATGGCAGCGTTTTAACATATGAAATACCCGATTCACGTGTGAAATGAACTGGTTGAGGATTTCACATGTGAAATCTTGGTGTTCGAACATGTAATTCACATCTGAACTGTAAGATTAACATATGCAATTGAAAGAATTCACACATGGAATGTTTTCTTCATAATTATGTGAAATTACGTGTGAAATTTTTGTAAAGTGCTTGAACTGAAAAAAGAGATATTGCATGGACCAATTTTGGATACTTCACGCAATACTCTGTGTGAAAGTATTTGGCTTAGATTTTCGTATTGCCAAAAACAAACACTTATATCTAAATTTGAAAATCTCTAAATTTAAAATCTAAATCTAAATTTGAAAAACTACCAAGTTCAATTAATTTCTACTAAAACAATTACATTTTTCGCGCTTAATTTCCATGAGGTGATTCCTGACTCGAACTCGAAGCAGAGAGATCTGCAGACTTATTTCCACGTTAAATGTCTGCTAGAACTTAACTATAGACCATGAAGAGTTGGTGTTTTCATTTAACTTCTACTCGTTAAATTACAGGCGTTTGAAAACTTATTTCAACGTTAAATGTCTGCTAGAACTTAACTGTAGACCAAGAAGAGCTGGTGTTTCCATTTCACTTCTGACAGTTAAAGTAGAGAGGTTTACAGACTTATCTCAACGTGAAATGTGTTCTAGAACTTAACTACGCGACGAAGAACTGGTGTTTCCATTTAACGTCTTCTACTTGTTAAACTAGAGGTGTCTGAAAAACTCAGTTTAACGTTAAATGTCCACTAGAACCTAACTAGACGATGAAGAGCTGGTGTTTTCATTTAAATTTTGATTGTAAAAGTAGGGAGGTTTGCAGAATGATTTCAACGTTAAATATGTCTTAGAACGTAACTATAGACGTTAAAAAGCTGGAGTTTTCAATTAACTTCTGCTGGAGAAATAAATACGTTGTCCCGCTTCGGCAGTCACTAACTAATACAATTCTTTCACCTTAGATGATCATGCAACGATTGCGTTACTTCTTTCAAGCAGACCACTATGTTCAATGGGTTCTTTGTGTTTCTGTGCTGCTCTTGTTACTTCCTGTTGAACAAAAAATATCACGCAGGCAGCTCGGAAGTGGGTCAGTAACTGTTTTTCTTTCGTGGACAATGTTGCTCGACTTCTTACGATTTATGCCAGGAGTGGGGATTTATATATGGGTCATTTACAAAGTTTTGTTGACGCTGATGAAGGTAAAATTATTATAAGATGTTGATACTGTTCCTTACATAAAATCGTTGAACGCTGAACGATGTTACGTTTTAAACAATTTTAATTCTAACCGACATGCATATTTCACCCCAGAGAAAGTGATATTTCAAGTCATATTTCTATTGTAATGAGAAATTTTTGCTGTTATGCTTGACCCGTCTTGTCCGCTTCAGAGATTCTGGAGGGAACGTTTCAATCGCACAATGATTAATCCATAACTAGATACAGGATGACACTTGCAGTGACTTACATACTCTTATCGTAAAAGCCTTAAGTTTTCTCAAACAACCCGATGGCCTTACTCGCTCTGACTTCTAAAAAAAAATCTGGGAACACATTGCTGCCAAACATTTGAAGATGCGAGGTTTCCTATAGATTTGCTTTGTTTTTCTCAGAAAAGACTGAGTATGACCCACATATTCGTTACTAATGTATTGTTTCTTCAAAGCAAGATAAGAGAATTACGGATTAGAAAATTCAGAAGTTTTAAACCTCGTTTACACTGTTAACATTTTGGGCACGGTACGGCTACAATTGTCGCACAAGTACCGCGACTTTTGGACACGGCACGGGTGATTTTTACAGAGTAATCGGTGCGGACTTCTTAAAATTTGGTACTCGTTCCTGAAAATATAACCATGCCGTGCCCGAAATGTTACAGTGTAAATAGGGTCTAGGTCTCGGCACGGCAAGTTAGCCGTGCCGTGCCCAAAATGTTACAGTGTAGACGGCGTTGTAATGAATCATCAGTGAAGTCATCTTCCAGAAGTTTCCTCGTAAATGAGAATTAAGAATGAGTTCATCTGTGGAATCTCAGGCTACGCTTACACTACAGCGAAAGTGTTCGGGTTCAAAATGTATTCGGATTCAGGCCAGAAATATTTTCGGATTCGTTGCCCGTTTCAAAAAGAAAAGTATCTGGGATAGTTTCATGCTCGCTTTGACGCAAACAGTGCTTTCTTATCTAAGAATGAACGTAAATCCTCACAAATTAAACTTCATTGAAAGTAACCTGGACATCCGAAAACTTTTTTTCCCCATTCTTTGCTTACTACAGTCTCCGATATAAAGAATTGACCCACCACAAGCTACTTCTGCTGTTATACACAAAAATGAGAAAGATTTCTCCAGTGTATTAGCTCTTCGGATTCGTGTGCAATCCGGACTTTCTTTACCGGATTCGTTACTTCAGTGCAAACGGCTACTTTGAATCCGAAGAGAGTCTCCGGATTGCCAACGAAGCCGGAGAAATTTGGTTTAATCTAAACGTAGCCATAATAAATCACTATAGGGTTTCCCGCTCTTTCCTAAAATACAAGTCTGCAGTCCGTCTATGGGTACGACGTTTTGCTGCAGTGTTTAACTCGGCGAGTAATTAACCAATCACTTTTTACATTGTATAACCTGTTAGCCTGTGTGCAGACTCCACCTGATTTTATTATCAGGTGGAGTGTGTACGCGGGCTAATAATGTGTATAAATTTTTTAAGAGATTACCATACTCTCTTGAAATTTTCTTTCAGATATTTGTTGTAGTCTTCATATATCTGTTGAGCTTTGCATCTACATTTTACATACTCCTGGCTGAGTATGAGAGCTACAGGACTTTCCCAATTTCCATTGTTTCAACGTTCATGGCCATGACGTCGGGTCCAGACTACTATGGATTGTTTTTACTCGAAGGAGCATACCCTCGACTTTATTATATCAAATTGGTTTTCCTTGTCTTATTCGTCCTTGTCATGTCGATCGTGGTGAACAACACTTTGATTGGTTTAGCAGTTGGAGATACCAATGAAGTGATGAAATCCGCGAAACTTGAGAAATTCCTACACAAGGTAAATGTTTGTTTCCACAACTAACATCTGGTGTACTTCGCTGTATTTCTGTGACGTTTTGCACTGCTTCTGGAGGTAAAATCTTGTTTTATACAGTACTTGCTCTATATCAGTACTTCCATGTAACGTTTCTTCAAAATGTCTACGAGTGATTGTCCAGGCGGAAATCGTAACTTTAATACAAATAACAATGCCCAGCAGATTGTGCGAAATATCGCCATATGTAAACATTAACAATTGCTTAAACAAAGAAGGCTAGAAGAAATTAAAACATATTTATTGACTAACGTTTCGTCGCTACAAAGCGACGATACTTCACACAATCTGCTGGGCATTGTTATTTATATTAAAGTTATATCCATGTAATGTATGCACTCAGGGGCCCACTGCGCGGTGTGGTGGTGTGCAACACACCACACGTTCAAAATAACAAAAGATCTTCCATAATTCGTATCTCATTATTTAGTTTGTTATTAACTTTTAATGCTTATTGGTTATTTTTCATTACGAGACTTTTTATCTCTACAAAATGTCACCGAGTTTTAGTGTCGAGTTGACCTTCGATGGTCAAGTCGGACCACTGCTAGCAATTAATGTGGTAGACTTTGTGCGTGGCGATGACGTCACCACCAGTGCAAGAAGTTACGAAGGTAAACGAAAGTGCACCGAAAGGTCGCCATTTTGTTGCGCGGCAGAACTACGCTTCCTTGACCCTGACTGTGTTCCTTGAAAGTTGACATGCTAGTTTGGTCCAGTTTTTGTTGCTACAATAAGTATTATGCTCCACTTTATTTTTTTCTTTTTTGTTATTGGAGTCATTGTATTTACACTATCGAACATTTCAGCCCGATTCTATTTACGTGTGGCTATTACACGAATCTAAGCGGTGGGCATTGAAAGTTTGGCATGTTAAAACATTTTACAACGTCTGTTTAAGTAATAAAACAAAGATTTTGTCGTGGTGACAAATTTCAGTATTGCTTTGAAAAACGTGTAAACCATGGTGAATGGTTATACCAGGCAGTTCTGAAAAGAACTATAGGAACCCACACAGAGTGAGACAATAAATACCAAACAGAAGCACTATGCATTTCGGCAGACCGCTATTTAGGTGCAAACGTCTGCTAGCTGTTGAGAAATAAGTTTTCTGCTTATATTTATACTTGATGTAAGCAGAAAACGTATGTAAAGCAGAACACTTATTTCTCAACAGTTAGCAGACGTTTGCACCTGAAGAGCGGTCCGCCGAAATGCATAGTGCTTCTTTTTATAATTTATTGTCTCACTCTGTTTGGGTTCCTATAGTTCTTTTCACAACTGCCTAGTATAACCATTCACCATGGTTAATACATTTTTCAAAGCGATGTTAAAACATTTGGACGTTGTTATTGTTATTGTGATGCTGTAGCAAGCTTCTATAAGGACGAAGAATTAGGGGCTGGCTGTGGCAAGGATTTCAACATTGTTTTGGCAACTCTTTATGGCATCAGTATGAATAACAAACTATGAAATATTCTCAACCTCGCCGTCAATTTGCGATATAGAGCCACTGCCATTTACTGAAGCAAGCCCTATCAAACCGTACTTGTCCTTGCATATTCTAACTTTGATGCTTAAGTAAACTCAGCCCCATTACTTGTAAGTCAAGCTTCAGTGGACACGTGTATACTTTGCGTGCCAATTTTTTATATTATTTTTACATTTTACTCCGACGAAGGGCATTCCCCTCGACCCGTCAGCTTCTTATAGAGAAGTTTCGCTAGTTCTCTGACTCTGTTGAAGCTACAGCGATTTAGCTGCGCTGGTTAGAGCTACATGCATTTGTTTACATGTATTAAATAAGCAGGATGCTGCAATGTGGTCTTTATTATATGGCTGAGCTCGCTATCCGGTCTGTACACAAAGTGACACACGCTGATTGGCTGCCGAGCCGTGCGATAAGTTTTTTGTACAGACCGGCTAATTTTGGCTGAAAAATGTCCGAGTTGATTTGAAGAAAAACAAACCGGATTCGGGTACGTTTTACAAAAGGTTTACAACAACAAACTACGAAGAAAGAACTTAAATGTTCTCAACAATAACTTTAAGCTGAAAACTGAAAAAAATGCCATAAAAACGAAGTAAGAGGTAAAAACAAGCAAGTAAACCTAAGCCACTAACTCAGGGTCACAAAGCTTAGTTTTAAAAGCGATGAAGAAAACCAACCAAGAGCCATATAATAAATTCCTTATTAATCTCGTTTGTTCGATCTATACGGGAAAGTATTTGCATACGGTTTTCACCGCACCGATCTCGCTCCTTCATCACTCGGTCTGTACGAAAACTACAAGCAAATACTTTTCCGTACAGACCTCACACTCGGGTTAATAAGTAATCAGTAGATGGATATAGACAGGTAGAAAACTTGTTTCTATGTCTCGGGTTTAAAATAAGTCAATTTTATTTCTTTCCAAGGCAAGGTATATCATTCACGTTGAAAACAGCATAAATGGTTTACCTGGATTTTGCATGAAAAAAGATGAGTATGCCGTTGAATTTCCTGAACGAAAGAAGAAACCCTACGAGATGTTTTTCGATTTACTTTTCGAGGGTGAAAAGCTAGATGCGGTAGATGGAATAACGGATGAAGAGGACGGGATGAGAAGCGAAGGTGAATTTCAAACAACTATGGAAGAACATATTGAGAAACTTCTTGAAGCCAAGATGGATAAACTTCAGTCGACCTTACAACTGGAGCTACAAGAAATGTTTGTGAAAATGAACGATAAACTCAAAGAAGATTTCGAAAAAAAGAAACAAATATAAGATAAAATTGATAAAATTTTTGAGAAATTGAAATGACAATTTCGGGTAATTAACGATATGAAGAGCTTTTTGTCTTTTTCAATAGGAAGGACAGTGCTATTCATTATGCGCCATCCAGTTTAAAAGTGTTAGATTTAGTTTAGTGCTAGGGTAAGGTCGTTGTTTGTCCTCGACTTCGTTTAAAGCAAAGTGTCGTCCGTAATGAGAAAAAAAGAACTTCAGGCGGATTGAAAAAACGAGGGGAAGGTGAGTATTTTTGACAGGCTTTGATTTTATTCGGATATCCAAATGTTGTACATGGCAATGAAGTAGTTTTCACGTTTCTGGTTTTCTTTATTTAATCTTGAAATTTTTATCGATGCGTTGGAATCTTTTAGAATGAATTACCTATGTACGTTTTACCTACACATACATACATACATACACGCACACATGGAAATTGCTTCATCTTGCCAGATGATAGCAGTCTCTTATTTTCGTTTCTACATTAAATATCGTTTTCTTACTGTTGCTCATGAGCTATAAGATGGCTCTTGAGTTTAGCAGTTGATTTACATGGTTTAATGCAAATGTGGCTGACAAAACTCGTTTTTCCAGGGTTGATTGGATCTGTTTGTGGAATAACATCCTTGTGTACAACCATTTGTCTTTAGTCCAGAAACTGAATTGAATACTTTGCCGCAAATAACACATGTAGTTTCAGTGGAAGGTGAAGGAAGAAGATTGATGCAGTCTGATTGTTTCTGTGAGATATTGGGTGATTTTAGGTGGTTGGCATACCCTGCTTTTGACAATAGAACACGCTCACAAACATTACATTGTCAAGTCCTTGTGCTGTCAGACAGGTTTGGATTGGTTCCTTTCCGTAATCCACGCTTGACCCTCACATGCTTCAGCCTTTCCTTTTCAAAACTATTGCAGTCTTTTTTGATCGAGTGTCTCCATTTCGAGCATACATGCATACATACATACATCGTACATATATACAGACAGACGTAGACATGCATGCATGTATACATGCATACATAAATACGTACATACATGCGTGCTTGCATGGATCCATGTTATAATGCCTTGATTTCAAATTTCAACACACTTTACATCGAGAGAGGTGTACGAAAAGGCGCTAAATTTAATTAAACTTTTCGATTGTGGGTGAGTCATGAGATAATCAATGGTTACTTTTGTGATATAGGAGATAAAGACCGCTTGTGAAGGTTAAAGTGTATATGAAACCAAAGTTAAGTTTATTCGCTGTGCGGGCTTTCAAAATGGTACAGAACGCCGTCCACCATACTTTTGATTACCAAATAGAAAATTGCTTGAGTGATTGTGTACTGTGATAGATACACGAGGGACGTGATCTCAACAGGCAAAAATGCCTAGTGGAAACACGAAGCGTAGCCGAATGTTTTCAGGCGGTGCGGCCGCGCTAAGAAATGTGACGGTATCTTAGCAGCGAGAATGATCGCCTAGGAAACTGGTATTGCCGAGCTGTAGTAAAAAATGAGCATTGAACTCTGCAATGACTGGAAAGGTATCTCCTACCACAGGCCTAACGATTTAATGAAGCCGACATGAGGGCAGCCACGTAAGCCAAAAACTCGCCTGAGAAAAAGTTGTGTTGAACCTTTACTTTTCATTGATAGTTGATTCTGACGAATCTGCAGTCCTACCGACACTATTCTCTACTTACTAACGATAAAAAAGAAAACTGTCAAAAAATCCCAGATTTAGATTAAGTTTTTCGCAATAAGTTGCGTGTTTTATCGCGTAGGGGACTTGGATTACCTGCAAATTGACCTACATGTCAGCCTCCATGTTGGCTTCAAAATTCAGTTTGCAGGTATCGTTCCAGTCTTTTTACAGTTCAATGAAAATATGTTGCCGAAGACATGGAATTGGTCCAGTGCCAACAAAATCTGGAGAGTCCCTTGGAAAATCATTGGAAAGTATTTGGTGGCAGAAGACCAATGTTATGTATAAGAATACTTTAGTTAACACAACAAACGTTTTAATTTCGCCTGCTGGTACTAGTCTTTTGCGCAATGTGAAACCTGCCAATGGGCACATTGCTCCCAAACGCCATACATATGTATTTTTATATATTTTTATATATTTTATATATTTTATATTATCTTATATATATATTATATTGTTATATATTATTATATATTATTATATATATATATATATATATATATATATATATATTATATTATTATATTATTATATATTATTATAATATATATTGTATTATATATTTTATATTATATATATTTTATATATATTTTTATATATAGCTATTTGTATTTCTTGTGAAATTGGCCATTTCAGACCCAGGGGTGTTCAGGATGTTTATCATTTTAGCCCTTTACCGGCTGTTCGTGTCCTTTGACGAGTAAAATTGTCTGACATTAGCCAGAGTCATTGAACCGTAAAAAGACTGGAACGATACTTGCAGACTGAATTTTGAAGCCAACATGGAGGCTGGTATGTAGGTCAATTTTCAGGTCACCCCAGTCCCTTACGCGATAAAACACGCAACCTACTGCGAAAAACTTAACCTAGATTTGGGATTTTTTGACAGTTTTCTTTTTTTATTGGTAACTAAGTAGAGGACAATGTTGGTAAGACTGCATGTATGTCAGAATTGACTGTCAATGAAAAGTATACGTTCATTACAACTTCCCCACGAGTGTTTTTGACCTACATGCTCCCCCTAGCATGTCAGCTTCATTCAATCGTGAAGTCTGGTACAACGACATATCGTTCCAGACCTTCTAGTGTTCAACGGTCAGAGTAATACAATAGGAAACTGATCTTGGTACGATGGACCTAAGGTTATAAGTTATAAGGGTTATACAAGCAATTTTGTATTTGTTAATGACAAGTCTGATCAACTGCATTCTGTACTAGTATCGGTAATGGCGGCGTGCTATCGTCGTCCAAATTTTGGCACCAATGCACCTAACTATCGGCGCGCGAATGCTACAATATGTTCTGAAGACTCTTATCACTAAATCACATACACTAGAAGGAGCAATCGTTTTCGCCACTATCGCCTTGTAGATCAGCTTTTTAATCAAGAATTCTAATCAAGAAACGACAAAAGCAAATGTAAAAGTTCCATGTAACGTTTTTTCTAGTCACTTACGATACCTGGAAGACTGAACCATGAGGGATTCGACTGTTTCCTCCAGTTTTAAGGATTTTTATTGGCTCGTTCACTCTTTGGCGACCGATGTTTTTTAAACATTTTTTTAGGTGTTTTAGATCAATCCATATAGTGTGCGGTCCTGCGTGATATGTCATTGAGGACAGAGGGCTTCCACCCGAAAGGCAAGTGGACTAGCTTTTTGGGGTATATGCATTAAAACTAAAAATTAAGCCATCCGTTGTCCAAGAGCGGATCCAAGTTGTGTCATGGTATGTCATCTTTTTATTGGGTTGGATTTATTTTAAATCCACCCCTATTTACAGGAAGAGAGCCGTCTTGACTCTGAGATATTTTTTTGTATATGTGTGTATATATAATTAAAAACTTGATGTTAGTAGATTAGTCTAGGGAAAAATTGGGCAAGGGCGTGGTTAGAATTAGTAAACAAGGTCCCTATAAGGGGAAGGGCAAGGAAAGGCGAACTGAATAAAAACTTAATATTGACAAAATATGTAGAGTTAATTTTGGACTAGGGTTAAGATCAGGGTCAGGGTTAAAGAATATATATATATTTAAATCATAAAAGAGAGAGAAGGTGGAAGATTGGGGATAGGGTTTTATATGGGGGTAACGCTTGGTCACTTGATTAGTCGATTTCCTTCGGATAAAATCTCGAAGAACAAACGTTGGTCATACAGGAACGGAAGACAGTTATCTCACTGGCCTCAGAGTGACTTCAGGTCACAACTTCATAATTTTATGCCAAACTCTAACCCCAACCCCCAATCCTAACCCTAGATCAGTTATTAATCTGAAGTTTCAATTCAGATTTTTGGCAAAATGTCAGTCTGAGGCCAGCGAAATAAATAATCCCTAAACAAACCTATCGGTCTCTATGGGATTTCCCCGTAAGCCCGGGATAAGATTTCCCGGGTAATCAGCCCATGCGAGAACGGCAACACATCAGGCAATGTTAAATTTTTGCATTTAAAAGTAAGCCGCATAGCACTGAATGAACTGTCGGGGATGTTCACGTTGTAACGCGAGACACGGAATCGTATATTGTGATTTATTTTTTATTATTCAATCTAACAAATAAGAAATAACAAGGTTACATGTAAATATGAAGTCTAACAGATATGTGCGTCCTTCGTGATTGTTCGCCTTACAAGTGGTAACAATGACTTACTTCTTTGCCGAGTCTCCACGTTGTGCTCTTTTCGTCATAGTGATACAAATTACATAATTCAGAATCAAAAAACGATTAGATTCAGAACAGGTTAGCTTCAGATATAATGCGTTACGTTATACGCCCAATTTAATGAGTCCTAACTTTACTTCGCGCACAATAAAGTGTCAATCAATTTTTCCGATTAAGTATTAAATTGCTGAATCTATAGATGAAGTCATATTGGATCAAACTAATGTCGCCCTTTAAAGTACTTGAAAGCAGTTTAGGTGAGAGGTTTACATTTTTGCATAAAACCAACCAAAAGCTTTCTAACTTCTATGGATTCACTTTGATCTGAAAATGCAGAAATGTTCTTGCGAACATTCAAATGTTACCTAGGTCTAGGACAAGGTCGTTGCCATGACTACCATAAAGACTAGGAATATTCATTCTCTTTGTTTTGAAAGAAAATTCTTTTGTGTAGAATCTTCCTTGACATTCCTGTGTTATTTTAAGGTCCGTAGTAAGCCGAGTCCAGGTCCTAGTCAATGAAATTGTCCATGAATATAACCCTGTTATATCCATATTATATTCATATTTCAGCCATAACTCGAGGGCGAGTCGTACAGCTCTGAAATGGGGTAACGTAAATCTTCGTTCATTTTGTATATACAACCCCCAACTCGGTGGTAAAGTATTTATACACAAAAGGGATGCATCAATTACTCACTTTACTGCACATACGAGAACCTTTAAGATTTTTTGCATCTCTTGACCTTATGAGTACTCTGTATTCTGTATAAAATTTTGCATAATTTTATATATCTCGTTTGTAGTGATTAATTCATGTCTTAAACAAGTTAACTAGGTAATTAATAAGTCATGTTTATCGATCCTTTTGAGACAGAACAACTCATAGGAGCTACACAAAGCTTTTTATTTTCCAATCTTCGTCGTAAACAAAGAACGTAAACTGACATAGACGCTTAAACTTTGTAATCCTGACGCAAATCTCGATCTTGAGTGTTGACCCTAAACGCGTTTCTGCCATTGCAACGGAATTACAGCAAATAGAAAAGTCAGTTAAGAAATTTTGTTGGCCTTCGTTTAGTCAGGGTTTTTATTAGCATTTTTGCCAAATGAGGTTTCCCAACATAGAACTGTTCGTCGCCCTCATTATTGTTTAACCTGTCTTCGATGAATTTCTCCTTCTCAGAACTGGAACTTTTCCGTGATTGAACTGTTTTTACAAGCTGCCATGCGCCGCCTCCTTCCTTTGCATTCGACTTACAAACCACCAGAGTTGCCTCATCTAACACGGCAAACTTGCTGCAACCGAACTCATGTCGATAGTTTGTCAGCATGTATCGAGTGACGTCCAAATGCCATTGCTTTGGTCTTATCTCAGGGTGCTGCCACACTGGATAAACATCATCTTGTGTGTTATCTTGGATTGTTAAATACGATGACGAAGCTGCGATCTCAGTGAGGATATGCAATCTGTGAAATAAGAAGTAAAGGAAAACGTTCCAGGCTGATAGAGACTGAATTCCCTGTCTCTGGTGTTGTGGAACAACCATCATTAATCCACAATGAAATATTCGACGGCGCTTCCAGGTTACCACAAAAGGAGCGTGAAAGGCGACTGGAGTTCCGCTGGGATCTTTCCTTTCGTAAAATACGCAAACCACTCGTCTGTCGAACGCCTTGGGCTCGTCGTGAAGGAAAGGATACTCGAGCAATTCTCCGTTCAAAGTTTCCCGGCAAACTTTCTTCAACTCATCCCTCAGCATGGCCAGTGTTGCCGCCCCTTGTGGAAACACATAACGTCTAACACCGTATTTTCTCGACAGTGGGAAATAGTATCCATTTTCGACGTAGTATTTAATCAACCAAAAACAGATAAAGATGGCACTTAACCCTAGAAATACGTAAGCGACCATCCTACTTCGATCTGTTAAGGTAATTTTTATGTTTATTAGAATGAAAGGTTATTGACCCTCTCAGTTTAGTATGCAAATTCCACATTTCAAAACGACGTGGTGCTTTAGTTCTTTGTCATTTTAAGCATAGTGCTGTGATGCGTATCTGACTGCTAGCCTAGTGTCCTGAGGTACGCACGCAAAGAACGTCCATTCTGTATCTGACCTTACATCAGGATCGTGCAGAAAACTCTAGCGACCGCTGATGACAGCTAGATGGCTAAAGAGTTCATACGTGCGATATTGCACATTGCAATTGTGATCCTGGTGTATGGAATAGAGTCGTGACAGCCTATGTTGAAAGATATCCGCTCATGATTCACAGCTGTTTGTCTTCGACGCTCTCGTTAGTTAAACCCATACTCCAAGATGTCAATCAACAGTATATGAGAAAATCGTTCATCTGTGACCAGCGGCTCCGGAGCTAACTCAGGGCAACGGATGCAGAATTTTGAAAAGGGTCACTGAAATGGTTAGTTTGCAAGTCTTTTCTTCGACGTTCTTTTGACATGTTCTATGGAAATTTACCACCTTGTAAACAGACATCTCTTGATTCATCTAGAGGATCTAGAATTTCTTTCAGTAGATTTGTCGAATTTTTTCGCTCTAGGACATTTTTCTTTCCTAAGTTCCACCAGGATGAATTTTCCGCGCAGACAAATTTTTTTTTGTTTTTTTCTAATTAGTTCCACTTGAAAGCTCCAAACACAAAGAGAAAATTTAGACCGCCCGAAAATGTCTGCCTGGTGGAAGTCAAGCTTAAGAATTTGATTTTGGCAGTGTTTTTGTGAAACAATGCCACTTTCGAAAGAAAAGTCTATAGAGTAATCTTGTAACTTAATTTCATTCAATAGTTTTGTGGAAGTTTTTTGGTTAATTTGTTGGAAAATGTTTGATTTTAGGACATTTTTCGACAAGATTTTAGTGGCATTTTCCTGTGAAAATTTACTAATTTGTGATTGGAAGTGTGCAAATTGATCCTCTAAATTTATAAATTAATAAATTTTTTGAAGTTTTATAGAATTCCTCGGTTATTTTTTCTAATATATGTTAAATTTTGGGATATTTTTGACGTCATTCTTAATTAACATACTTTTATATCAAAGTTCGCCATTTTGTAACGTAAAGTCACTAAATTAATCCAGTAAATTCTTGATTAATTTCATTCAGTACTTTTACAGAAAATCTTGGTTGATTTTGATTAAAAGGGTCAGAAGTTAGAACAATTTTAGAGAAGATTTTGAGAAATGTTTTGTGTAAATTTTTGATTTATTTCATTCAGTGGCTTAATGTAATTCTTGTTTTGATTTTTCTAAAAATATTAAATTTTAGGATTTTTTTTCACAATAATTTCAACAGTATTTTTATGCGAATGTTTACCTCTTTGTAACGGAAAGTTTGAAGTGTCAAATTTCAGGACATTTTTTCGTCGTGATTTCGCGTGTGGATTTGTACTTTAAATTTAGGGTTAATTTTATTTGTTAGTTTTGAAAAAATTTTTCTTGTTTTGCTGTAAAATGTTCTAATCTGTGCGTACTTGCTGACAACGTAATTACTTCTCGTGCGTTCTTAATGACAACGGAAATTTTAATTCCGATAGATCTCATAAGTTTTTGTACTATCACACATATAGATAAACGAGGATTCTATCACCTCATTGATTCAAAACTTGGTAAGTGCAACTTTAAATTCTAAAATGGTGATTTTACAATAAAAAATGTCAGTAAAATTGAAGTTTTTGCAGGCTTGGGTCTATTGAACTTTTGCAATTAAAAAAATACTTCATGGTCACAAAATTTCACAAAAATATAAAAGGGTTAACCCATGGCTTTTCAGGAATTCTCGAATAATTTCAAACTTTCGGCATAAATTTAAAATGTAAAAGTTCAGGCCAAATAATTCAGTTTTTGACGTATTTACTTGATTTTCGGCTTAAATTTTGTTTCACCAAAAAGTAAAGGGATTACCTCATGGTTTCTTTTCAACTGCTCAACCAGTTTAGTCAAAAATTGATCAGATTAAAATACTGACTTTATTCTACAAACTGATAAATTTTGACTCTAAAATGTCTTCACAATTAAGTGAATAAACGTTTGCAATATCTCAGATTTAATGACAAAAGTCAAATAATTTTTCCACACTGCTCAACCAATTTAGTCGAAAATTTATAAGATTAAAGTAATTATTTTATCAACTGATGAATTTTCACTCCAAAATTCCGTCGAAATAAGGGGAATAAATTGTTGCAATATCTTACATTTAATGACAAAAATCAAGTAATTTTCTAAAACTACTCAACCGAGTTAGTCGAAAATTTATAAGATTAAAGTAATTACTTTACAAACTGATAGATTTTCACTCCAAAATTTCTTCAAAATCATATAAATAAAGGATTACCACATATGACATTTTATGACAAAAATCAAGTAATTCTCTAAAACTGCTCAACCAATTTGGTCAAAAATTTATCAGATTAAAGATCTGAGTTCACTCTGGAAGCTGATCAATTTTCACTCCAAAATTCCTTCGAAATCATGTGAATAAATGATTGCAATATCTCACATATAATGAAAAAAGTCAACTAATTGTCCGAAACTACTCAACTAATTCAGTCAAAACTTTATCAGATTAAATTATAGACTTTCCTCTACAAACTTATCAATTTTCAGTCCAAAATTTCTTCGAAATTAGGTGAATAAACGCTTGCGATATCCCAGATTTAATGACAAAAGTAAAATAATTGTCCCAGACTACACAACCAATTTAGTCGAAAATTTATCAGGTTAAAGTATTGACTTTACAAACTCATAAATTTTTGTTCAAAAATTCCTTCAAAATCAGGAGAATAAACCATTGCAATATCTCATATTTAATAACTTGAATCAACTAATTCTCCAAATCTATGCAGCCAATTTAATCGGAAATTTATCGGATGAAAGTTCTGACTTTACTTTACTAACTGATACATTTTGAATCCAAAATTCGTTCGAATTTAAGAGAATAAATTATTGCAATGTCAAACATTTTTCTAAAAAATATCAAGTAACCCTCGAAAACTACTCAACCAATTTAATCGAAAATTTGACAGATTAAAGTTCTGCCTCTACTCTACAAATTGATAAATTTTTACTTTAAAATTCCTTCGAAATCAAGTGAGCAAACGATTGAAATATCTCATTTTTACTCACAAAAGTCAAGTAATTCCCAAAAATACTCAACCCGTTTGGTCAAAAATTTATCAGATTAAAGTTCTCACTTTACTCTTCAAACTGATAAATTTTCAACTCAAGGTTTCTTCGAAATCAAGACGAATAAAGAATTGCAATATCTCGCATTTTATCACAAAAATCAAGCAATTCTCCAAATCTATTCACCATGATCGGAAATTTATCAGATTAAAGAGCAGACTTTAATCTACAAACCGATAAATTTTAGTTCCAAAATTACTTCACAATCACGAGAATAAACAGTTGCAATATCTCACATTTAATAACTTCAGTGAACTAATTCTCCAAATCTATTCAGCCACTGTAATTGCAAATTTATCAGATTAAAGTTCTGACTTTACTCTACAAACCGATAAATTTTCGTTGCAAAATTCCTTCAAAATCTGGAGATTAAATGATTGCAATATCTCATATTTAATAACTTCAAGTAAAATCAAGTAACTTAATGCATCTGCAGAATTACTTGATTGAAGTTATTAAGTGTGTGATATTGGAATCGTTTAATCTCATGATCTTCAAAGAAGTTTGGAAAGAAAATTTATCAGTTTCTAGATTAAAATAAGAACAATAATCTGATAAATTTTTGATTAAGTTGGCTGAATAGGTTTAGAGAATTACTTGATAGAACTTATTTACATTGAGATATTGTAATGGTTTATTCTCTTGACTTTGAAAGAATTTTGGAACGAAGATTTATCAGTTTGTAGAGTAATGTCAGAACTTGAATATGATAAATTTCCCATTTGATTGACTGAATAGATTTACAGAATTACTTGATTGAAGTTATTAATATTGAGCTATTGCAATCGTCTATTCTCCCGAATTTGAACGAATTTTGGAAAGGGAATTTATCAGTATTTAGATAACTGTGAGAACTTTAATCTGATAAATTTCTGATTAAATTGGCTGAATAGATTTGGAGAATTACTTGGTGGAAGTTGTTAATATTGAAATATAGCAATGGTTTATTCTCCGGACTTGAAAGAATTTTTGAACGAAGATTTATCAGGTCGTAGAGTAATGCCAGAACTTTAAGCTGATAAATTTTCGATTAAACTTGGCTGAATAGATTTGGAGAATTACTTGATTGAAGTTATTAAATGTGGGATATTGCAATTCTTTAATCTCCTGATTTTCAAGGAATTTTGCAACGAAAATTTATCAGTTTGTAGAATAAAGTCAGAACCTTAATGTGATAAGTTTCCGATTAAATTGGCTAAATAGATTTGAAGAAATAGCTGATTGACGTTATTAAATGCGAGATATTGCAATAGTTTATCTTCCTGATTTTGAAAGGATTTTTGCAACGAAAATTTACCACATATTAGAGTAAAGTCAGAACTTTAATCTGATTAATTTTGGATTAAATTGGCTTAATGAGTTTGGAGAATTACTTGATGGAACTCATTAACAATAAAGGGCCGTTTGCACAAACGATTTACGAAGTTGCGATTGTCATCCTGGTGTATGCAATAAACCATTTACAATCTACGCAGTAAGATATCCGCTTATGATTTGCTTCTACTTGTCCTCAATGCTCTCACCACTTTAATACATACTCCAGGATATCAATCGCAAGGCGCAAAGTCGCACGTGTAAACAACCCTTAAGATCAAACATCCCTCTTGTACGAAATGTTTTTCCAAACGAGTCCATACTTGAAGAGTCAATAGGATTTAAAGATGTCGTAACGTTAAGTTAATTATGATCACATTTCCTACTGGGTTTCGATACTGATTTTAAACATACCTATAAAACCCTATTCTAACTGTAGGAAAGCCAACAAAATTTCTTCATTGACTTTTCTATTAACTGCTATCCAATTCCAACGGTGGAAGATTCGAACAAAAGTAATCTTCCCCGTTAGAGGATGTCTATTTATCTTCAAGTCAGCTACGTTTCTACCTGTCGACGCGTCTTTTATTCATGCCACCAACAAACGTGACTTATCCATTCACCATTTATCTCCTTTAACGAAGCAGTAACTGTAAACGATAAACTTACACACAGTGGACTACTGGGTCTGAGTATAGAGTGTTTATACTTTTTCACACGAGGTTAAGGTTTTCTCGATGAAAACCGTCTTTCGAAAGTCTTTTGTGTGCAGCAGAGGGAGTAATTCCATGCAACGTTTGGGATATGGAGGGTGAATATAAATGATAAGTAAGGGTTAATCAATAGTCAAAGTAGTATAGTGATGGGGAGTACGAGCACACTTCCACTATTATTGCCCATATCCCTACTTTCTTGGAGTACCTATTCAGTAAAAATACCATTTTTTTTTCTCATTTTTTAATGGTCTAAAAAGTGCACCAATGGGCAATCTTGATTTTTGACAAAAACTTTAATATGTTTTCAACAGGTTATTTTATGACCATATGCATAACTTTTAATACCATCTCCCAGAATATAACGCTTATCATCAAAGCATGACAGTGAGACGTTATTGATCTCATAACTGCTTATTTCATGACAGTTACTTTTTATCGTTTTCATCTTATGATGCATTTGTTGTTTAGAAAACTGTGTTTCTTTCTAATTAATATAATCAATGTCCTTTTTAACAACAGCTTCTTTAATTCCTTTCGCAGTTTTACCTCCTTTATTGATGTTCTTCATTGGATGGTACAAAACAAGGTGAGTAAACGGTTTAATCTACCATAATTATTAGTAATTTTTCCTCATTTTTTCGCACAGTTTTTTACAACCTCCAGAAGATTTTAGCTACTATTATCTTTAACCTTATTAAGGAATAAGGTCTTGTAAATATTTTATCGCATTTTTTATAAATTTCTTGGCTTTTTTACCATTTTATATAAATTAGAATATATACGAATGTGTTAAAAAGTGTTAGAATTTGTTGATAAAAGTGTTAGAATTTGTTAATAAATGTGTTAGATTTTATTAATAGATGTTTTAGTATTTATTAATTGTGTTAATATTACTTTGTAGATCACTGCCAATTACGTACCAAATGACCTATAAATAACCTATTAGTTATCTATTAAGTGGTCTATAAGTAACCTATTAAATGGTCTATTAGGTAACTGGCAGTAATCTACAAAATAATATTAACACATTTATTAATAAAATCTAACACATTTATTAATAAATTCTAACACTTTTTAACACATTCGTATATATTCTAATTTATATAAAATGGTAAAAAAGCCAAGAAATTGTAAAAAATGCGATAAAATATTTACAAGACCTTATTCCTTAAAAAATAAGGTTAAAGATAATGGTAGCTAAAATCTTCTGGGGGTTGTAAAAAACTGCGTTCAAAAAATAAGGAAAAATTACTAATAATTATGGTAGATTAAACCGTTTACCCACCTTGTTTTGTTCCATGTAGTTAGGAGAAATAAGACAGATGAAACCTTTTACCCACTTGTTTTGTACTATCCAATGAGAAAAACGTTAATACTATTAAAAAGGCAAGTAATGTAATCATAGAAAAATATTATAAAGAATATGAAAGGAAAAGAATGCAAAAAGCGAATGAATTTCTAACTGACCAACTAATAAGTAAGTTTGCTGATTTATTAGATGGTTTGGATGCAATAGAAAAATCAAAAGTATTATCCAAAGAATTACGGAAAGATGACTTATTGAAAATTAATGTTACCAAAGTTGTGGAAAAGATAAGTCCTTACATTCCATTCTTAGGATTTTTATCTGGTGGTGTCACTACTGGGAAACATATTTATGATTATAAAAAGAACAAAATTAATAAACTTGTAGAGATTCCTACAGAAAATAATAATCTACCAGAAGAAACCAAAAATTGAACACAACAGCTGTCAAAAATCAAGATGGCCCATTGGTGCACTTTTTAGACCATTAAATAATGACAAAAAAATGGAATTTTTACTGAATAGGTACTCCAAAAAAGTAGGGGTATGGGCAATAATGGTGGAAGTGTGCTCATACCCCCCATCACTATACTACTTTTCACGAGTGTCATAAAGGATTTAACGTCGCTCGTGATGCTTAGAGGGCACGAAAGGCCGTAGGCACTGCGTGGGTGTTCAAGTTTCACGAGCGATATCAAATCCTTTATCACACGAGTGGACATTGATTATAACCACCTAATCCCATGACTCAACCACAATGAAGTCGTTTTTGTTTTTGTTTTTTTTCAGTTTAAGTTCCACGAAACGTTAGTGGTTAGAAATCAAGATAATTACTCATTAGCATGCGATCAGCGGTTTATCTCACTGCTTTTAAAGAAAAGCAGTGAGATAACTCACACCCCTGAATACTGACGAATGGAATAAAGGATTCAACCCTTTAAGGGCCAAAGTCCTGTATACAGGACATCAAGAACAAAAGAACAAATGGGAAAACAAAGCGAAAACAGTGATAGAACAAAAAATTAATACAACTTTTAAAGTTACCCTATTTCAAAATTGTAGGACTCGGACACAGACTCGAATCCTACACGATTTCCCTGACTTGGATTTGGTCTCGAGTTATTAAGGACCTTAAAATGACACGGAAATATAAAGGACGTTCCTTCACAGAATAATTTTTAGGTGGGGTTTATTGAGATAACCTATGACATGAAAATCGTAAGAGACTATTTTGATTTACTAGTAAATTCAGTTTACCATCAAAACTATTTTTCCAAATCATGCGAAACTTGGTACAAGGATCGAAATTAGAAACAAAAGCATTGCTATCTAGGATACACTGTTGTCATGGTTACAAATCAGTTTCCAGCCTCTTCTCTCTGTGGAATGAAATAAAACAATTGCTGCAATTTTGAGTAAGATATTTCATCGCAAGCAAATCCGTGAGATAAGTTAAAACAAACCATGTATATGATATTACTTATAACAATCTTTAGAAGTGGACCACTGTATAAATTTCAAAGCCCACATTACGAATCCAAACTTAATTATCGTTTCATATACACTTTAAGCTCCAAAGCAATAAACTAAATAACGATGCGCTTTTAAATTGCCTTGAGAATCACTGTCATCCTTATTGTGTGGTCAATTTCTCTAAAATTTTGTCAATCTTATTTTCCATTTGTTTCCTTTTTTCGACATCTTTATTCAGTTTATCGTTCATTATCACAAAATTTTCTTTTATTTCTAATTGTACGGTTGACTGAAGTTTCTCCATCTTGGTTACAAGAAGTTTCTCAATTTGTACTTCCATAGTTGTTTCCCATTCTTGTTCATGTTTCATCGCGTCCCCTTCATCCTTTTCAAGATCCACTGTATCCAACTTTCCACCATCAATACATAAATCAAAGAACGTCTCGAACCATCTTTTCTCTCGTTTAGGAAATTCAATGGCATACTCGTCTTTTGTCATACGAAATCCAGGGAGACCATGTATGCTCTTTTCTAAGTGAATGATAAATTTTGCCTTGAAAAGATATAAAATTTATTAGATTTGAATAAAATTGTTTGAATACAATAGTTCCCTAAATAGTTTCACAATACATTTCGTCACAAGTAAATGGTTTGAACCTGGGAGAATCGTGACATGTTTGAGGAAGTTGATCGTGACATGTTTGAGGAAGTTGATCGTGACATGTTTGAGGAATGAACGATCAATTGACTCTGAAGATGACCGCCGCTAAGGCTGTCGAAACATCAGTCACTTCAACCAACAGTCTTTCTCAAGACTACACTAACCTGGACGATCAACTTCCTCAAACATGTCACATTTCGTTACGTTAACAAGTTTATTTCATTCTTTCATTAAAAAACTCGTGAAACTCACAAATAAACTCCCAGAAAATTTTGTGTCCATAACCTACCTAACGTCTTTTGCCGACCAACCTAGCGCGTGTTACCGACCAAGCTGGCCTGCGTTACCGACAAAAGATAATTTTTCACCACATTTTACCGACAGCTAAGCTGGTCTGTCATTACTGATTCAATTCCAACCTCCGTGCATAAGGAATACTGCGCAGTCATTTCAGACCAAAACAAATATTGCCGGACTGTAAAAGATGCAAGAGAGGTGATAAATTAAATGAGCTCTTGTGACACAACCAAACAAGTGAGATTTGAAAAGAAAAATGCCAGTAATTTCTCATGAAAAAAAAACACGCTCTCGCCACAGAATCGGATGAAGATGAACATTGAATCCACACTTTCTGCGCCGTAATCTTGAATCACTGACGTTTTAATTTGTATCTTTTGGCTTTGTAACTTAGATGAATATCTTATATCACTGAATTAGCATTGTTTCAACATCAACAACGAAAACGGGAAAGTGCTTTGTAGATTGAACGATAGCTCGACTGTTGGTAACTGCGAAACAACATTGAAACCTACTTTGCTAAATGTTCTCCACCCAATTAATTAAATGTTTTCAAATCTAAATTCGACTTTTATTATTCTATTCTGCCTGACCATAATCCTGACCATAATCCTGACCATAACCCTGGCCATAATCCTAACCCTAATCCTGGCCATAATCCTGAATATTATCCTGACCATTATCCTGTCCATAATCCTAACCCTAATCTAAATCTGAATCTTAGGTGAGAGGACATGATGAATTATAACATAACGTGAGCACAAATAGTTCTCAGGCTCTCACGGTAAGTATCCGCCATCTTAAAGTGGACATGAAAAAAAATCGCTCGGACCGGTCACTCATTACGGCGTTGGACTCCAGTTGAATCTATTATGAGCTAATCTCGACATCGAATTAGTTTATCCCATTGCTCATTTGAGAAAGCCAAAGAAATAGAACTTTTAACAGAACAATACTTCGGTCTATTGCCTCTCATCTACTTTCCATAAGTAATCAAAGTGGACCAATACCTACGCAGAATCGCATAGCCCAACATTTGCCACCCTCCAAAGTAAAGTTTTTTTCAGTCTACTCTCTCTTTTTTCGATCTATTTACCGAAAGTGTGGTGTGCTGCACACCATCACACCTGCACAGTAAGCTTCTGGGCAGATTCCTTACAATGAAGTAACGCCATAGAGCAAGTGCCGTAGAGAAAAAGGGATGTTAGTTGACGAAACGAACATTTACCTTCCGTAGGAATTTCTCAAGTCTCGCGGATTTCATCACTTCATCGGTATCTCCAACTGCTAAACCAATCAAAGTGTTGTTCACCACGATCGACATGACAAGGACGAACATGACAAGGACAATCATTTTCAAATTATAATGCTCAGGGTACAATCCTTCTCTAACGAAATACTCCTCGTAGTTTGTGCCCGACATCATGGCCATGAACGTTGAAACTATGGAAATTGGGAAACTACTGTAGCTCAATTGGTCACCCAGGAGTATGTAAAATGTAGATGCAAAGCTGAACAGATATATCAAGACCACAATAAATATCTGAGGAGGAAAAAAAAGAAAAGAGTACGGTAATTTTGTAAGTTAAAATCATATAGATTCTCCCTTACAGTATCTATGGTCAAGCTAGATACCGCTACAAAACGTCATTCGTGGACTACAGACTCACAAGTTAGTAAAGAGCGGAGAAAACTATGGTGGTTCACTAAATGGATGTTTATATGGAGACGAGCCAGACCTCTTGGCAAGGCTAGCCCTAGTAAGAGTGCTGAATTTCACCTCGCCTTTACATGGGAATTTTCTGGCCCTTTCTAGCCGGGCCGGATCTAGCGCGCATGCGTTATATGATGGCCAGCCTTTCTAAGTGTGTTTATATGGAAATTTTCCAGCCCACCTAGGCAAGATCTCGGGTTGTCAATGGCGAGATCTCGTTTCGGGCTGGCCTACTTGTCATGTAAACGAAGAAAAATTTTACTAGGGATTTTACAGCGAGGCGAGGTCTCGGTAAAAAGGGCCAGTCCTTGTAGGAGGGTTGGCTCACTTCCATATAAACACCACCTAAGATCCCCAAAGCTAACCACATTTTTAATTCATTTGCGAAGGATGTTGTCTGATACTGGGGGAAAGCTTATTCTTAAAGTCCGTTCACACGTGCAATTTTGCAATTGTAATTGTCATCTTGGTGTATGTAATAAGCTCATGACAGTTTATTGAGTTTATTTGTCCTCGACGCTCTCTCCCGTTAAACACATACTCCAAGATGTCAATCGCAAGGTACAAAATCGCACATGTCAACAGCTCTTTACGATAAAGCAAAACAAGGGTAGAGCATAGGGTTGACCTCTCGCCAGATATATCAGAAAATTTAAATTTTCTCTAACATTTGAAATAGAATTTTCGTAAATCGAGATACCAGGCGGAAAACGAAGTCTAGTGATAAAGATTATTGCCCAGCAAATAATTTTAAAGAAGCCCATAATCAAATACACATGTCAGGATACTTTGAAAGAAATTTAATGAGGAACTAACGTTTCGTCACTTTACAAGTAACATCATCAGAGTGTCTATTTACATGAAAATTTTCGGCTTAAATAACCTACACGATTACAAAAATAGAGGTGAGAGAAGGAGAGAATGATGAATGAGGTGTCATGACAGGGATTAAGGTGGAGGAGAAAAGAAAAGAAAAGAAGAGCAATTAGAATAACAAGAGAGGAAATGACCTTATATTTACGTTGAGAGAGGGATTTATTTTAGCAATCAGCAAACGTTCTCGAATGAGAGTGTCTAATTCCGAACGGCCACTAGCTAAAACTGTGAAATCATCAAAAGAAATTGGGTGTCCAGTTTCTCTTTTATGTGTTAAAATGCTAGACAAAGACGATGGGTGAGAGATCTCATTTCCTGTGTGTGCCGAAAACTAAAGAAGGCCAATGTGATATCTGACGAGCAGTTCAAGAAAATAGCCCCCACAGGATCTCAACCAGGTATATTATATGGACTACCAAAGATTCATAAAGTTAACGTTCCACTTCGACCTATTCTCTCAGCAATAGGAACTCATTCATTTAACCTAGCTAAGTTTCTATTTCCGCTTCTTCATCCCATTTCTTTAAGTTCTTACGTAATTATTAATTCGTTTTCCTTTATTCAAGAACTATTCTCCTTAGACCTTAATACCGACGACTTAATTATGGCCAGTTTTGATGTTAAGTCTTTATTTACTAATATTCCTCTTGATGAAACCATACAGATTATTCTTGACCAGCTATTTTCTACCAACCGTCTTTTCCATGGCTTCTCTCGGAAAGAGTTAAAAGACCTCTTAAATTTAACAGTTAAGGATTGTCATTTCGTTTTCAATGGTAAACTTTACGACCAAATCGATGGCGTCGCCATGGGCTCACCTCACCGCTCGGCCCACTTCTTGCCAACATATTTTTATCACACCATGAGAAAATTTGGCTAAAAAACTGTCCCACTGATTTCAAACCGCTTTTTTATAGACGTTATGTTGATGATTCTTTTATTTTATTCAAATCTCATGAGCAAATCGAACCTTTTCTAAATTATTTAAACTCACAGCATCCCAACATTAACTTCACCTGCGAGGTGGAGTCAAACAAAACGCTACCCTTTCTTGACATCACTATTTCTCGATCTAATGACTCATTTATCACCTCTGTTTATCGAAAACCAACATTTACCGGCCTTTTCACAAATTTCGAGAGTTTTTTGCCTGTTAATTACAAGAAAGGTCTAATTTATACTATTTTATTTCGATATTTGAATATATGTTCGTCGTATTCGATTTTTCAAGAAGAACTTGCAAAATTTAAGAGCCTGTTACTTCAAAATGGTTATCCGCAACGGTTTATAGACTATTGTATTTGCTCTTTTTTACATAAAGTTTCCGACACACCTATTAAACCTCTCACAGCACCCAAATTGCAGTTATCCATTGCACTACCTTTTACTGGTATTCACGGCCTCAAAATTCGCCAACAGCTTTTAAGGTTAATATCTTCGGCCCACCCACACATTGACCTCCGAGTAATATTTCGACCAGTTTGCCGTTTTTCACACTTTTTTCGTTTTAAAGACCGTATTCCTATGCGTTTAAGATCCAATGTTATTTATAAATTTACGTGCCAACGCTGCTCCGCGTTGTATGTGGGTGAAACAACCCGAAACTTACACACTAGGATCTGTGAACACATGGGCATTTCGGCACACACAGGAAATGAGATCTCTCACCCATCGTCTTTGTCTAGCATTTTAACACATAAAAGAGAAACTGGACACCCAATTTCTTTTGATGATTTCACAGTTTTAGCTAGTGGCCGTTCGGAATTAGACACTCTCATTCGAGAACGTTTGCTGATTGCTAAAATAAATCCCTCTCTCAACGTAAATATAAGGTCATTTCCTCTCTTGTTATTCTAATTGCTTTTCTTTTCTTTTCTTTTCTCCTCCACCTTAATCCCTGTCATGACACCTCATTCATCATTCTCTCCTTCTCTCACCTCTATTTTTGTAATCGTGTAGGTTATTTAAGCCGAAAATTTTCATGTAAATAGACACTCTGATGATGTTACTTGTAAAGTGACGAAACGTTAGTTCCTCATTAAATTTCTTTCAAAGTATCCTGACATGTGTATTTGATTATGGGCTTCTTCAAAATTATTTGCTGGGCAATAATCTTTATCACTAGAATTTTCGTACTTTGATTTCATATATAAGGATATGAGTTGGCACAAGATATTTTTACACCAATAGCTAAGTAGGCTTGTACAGATTGTGCTCGGCAACTTTTTTCGCAACTTATTGTGCTTGGAGCAACTTTTTATGGGCCCAGCAACTTCAAGCAATTTTCTTCGGCAAAAGCATAATTTTAAGAAATTTTTTGTGAAAACTCGGGAAGAAGTGAAGAACGTGTTTTGTATTTGTTTTTTCCCAAATAATTCGGGCCGAAACCACATTGGGCGATTACTGAATTCAGCCCGAGTCCCGACAGTAAACAGCTGAGCCAGCCATCCACCATTCCAGCGGATATTCCATTTAGCTTAAACACGGAGCGATCGCATAAGAAGAGGCTGAGTTTCTCAACCTGTCAATTATGATTAAGGAAAGGTCGCATGTTATTGGTCAATTGAGTTCAGACTAATTTCCGGTGGACGAATATCACGTTCAATTGAGGAGAGTATAGGAGATGAATTTGTTTCTTACGACGTTGCTGCCTGGATAGTACTTTGCGCCTGTTGGCCATTTGAACTGTTTTGACTGAGCCAACAATCCAAGGGCAATTCCATCACTTCAACATTTCCTGCCGGTTTTCCGTTGGACAGTAACTGATTCCTCACGGTGTTGATCTTTTTACGTACTTCTACCAAGCGCCCTTCCTCATCGCGTTTCATTTCCATTTTGAAGCCGTAGTAGGCATTGCTCTCTTTAATTGCACTTTTATTCTTCTGGTAGTAGACTTTATTGCGATCATACTTGCTAAGCCTCGCAGAACGCGGAGTTGTGCTTTGCGCCGAGGTAGAAGTCCAAGCTGTTGGATGAGAGCAACCGAGCATATTTGCCACAAATGAATTTGAAAGTAGCGCCAGTTTTTGTTTATATTTATATTACAAGCTTCAAGTATGCACCAAAAAGAATACAGATGGCTATAACGCATCGCGGACGTAATAAAATGTGAATCGTGCCCAAACACTACGTCGGTAGGATGACTATAAGTGAATGAAGATGCGCAGGACGTCTCGAATAAATATAATACGACGTATAACAACCAGAAAAATCAGTAAATGTGGCATGTTCAGCCATTTATTGCTTTATATATTGTTTAGCTGTATTTTAAAAACACATTTTAAAAGTATTTCAGTAAGCTTTAGGCTCTAGGACACGCTTGTGGATCTCTACGCTGTCCAGTTCAGTCACGCTTCAAAGTGTCGGCCATTTGGAAACATGCAACCGCCATACGAAGCCAGAAATGTGGGAGGAGCTTACCCTTTTATAGCGTCGCTCCGTGTTTAAGTTAGTAGAGCAACCATTTTGAATTCGATGTTCATAACTATGGCAGATCAAGACGAAGACGATCAGGAAATTGTACGTGGAAATGATCCCATTGCTGAGGCAGTAAATGCTGGGGCAAGGTTTAAGGATCCTGAAAGTGCTGCAATAAGTCGGAAACGAAAATTAAATGTCAACAGCGGAAAATACAGACAACGAGGACTGGGAGGTATCGAAGCCACAATAGTGAAAAGTAAGAAGTGTGCTTGTGATGGATTGAAAGACTTTCCTAAACAACATTTGGCTGTCGTAGAAGGAAAATTAAGATGTAATGCATGCAGTGAAATTCTTTCTCCGAAAAAAAGCTCTGCTGAAAAACATGTTAAATCAAGAAAGCATCTAAGCGGAGTGGATAGTGTTGGGAAAAGCAAGACAAGCTTAAAATGAGTGGTTCTACACTTCCTCAAGAAATGAGTGTTTCGCTTTGAGTTGGTTGAGTGTTTCCTTAGTGCTGGAATACCGCTATCGAAAATTGATGACCTCCGTCCATCCCTTTGTCCACTCCATTGAATGGGGTGGCATAAGCAACTGCTACACAATTTAAATTTTGCTAGATCGAGTAGAGGCAGTTTAAAATAGGTTATATCTTGCTTTGTGCACTTTTTTTGTGAGCAACTTTTCACATTTAAAGAGCAACTTTTTCTATTTTCGAGCAACTTTTGTGCAACTTTTGAGTATTTTTAGAGCACAATTTCAGCATTTTCGTAGCACAATTTGCACAAGCCTATAGCTAAGCAAGGTAAAATTAAGTTTTTAGTATAGGCCTGGAAATATTGGAGGCTTAGCCCCTAGGTCAGAACAATTGGGGGTGCGATAGCCCCCTATTCCGCCACCTACGTATTAATTCCCATGTACGAGGAAATTCTGGAAAGCTGATGTCGGTAGTCCGTACGTGAGTTTACTGATGATTTATTGAAAGTTATCACATTTTCTCTTCCGTAATTAACTCTTTCAAGGCAGAACAGGACTTCTACTATCTTATACTGGCAAACGCCCGACCATTCTACTCGTCAAAGGGAGACATCCTGTCGGAAAAGCCAGTTAACTGAAAAACAGGAGTGTAGGCGTATATTTTACTTGAAAATACCACTTTTCTCTCAAGAACTCGTACTTACACGGGCCACACAGTCAACATGAAAATTGTAAAACAAAACATCCGCGGCCGTTCCACTATTTCACCTGGAGGTGAAAGACGGTCAAACTGGAATAAACAAAAACAGACTATTTCGTTCTTAAATGTTGGGTGATCGTTTGGCGATCTTCCGAGAAACTTTTAGAATTAAAAGCTCCCCAAAAGCTCCCAAAGTGCATTTTCTAGCCATATCACAAGAAAGGCACGGTTTTCTTGAAAAATGTGCAATATTTTGTTGGGAGAAAGGATTTGTCTCACCAATGGCGGAGGCAATAGACTTCATGGCCTCCCCTTGGCTGCAACCTTGATTTTATCCAAATAGCAAAATTAACAAGCTTAAATATTTATTAACCGAGAGTGAAGTCCGTTCGAGAAAGTGTTTGCCTGCAGTTTTCGTACAGACTGAACGACGAAGGAGCGAGGTATGTGCGAAAAAACCCCGAAGGCAAATACTTTCTAGTACGGACTGAGCAAACGAGGTTAATAAGGAATTTAACACATGGTTTTAAAGGTTCAATATCCATTGAGTATTTTAATAAAATACAAAACAACGGAAACGCCAAAAAAGTGAAAACATTTTTACTATCAATGTTTCGACTGCTTAGTTTTCTTATTTTAGTATTGAGCGTTCTTAAACCTTACGCCTTCTCTGTGACATTTTTATTGCATACTCTTCTTGGTATATATATTAAGCCACGCAGCACTCAGAGTATTCCTGATGATGACTGCAAGGTAGTCGAAATGTCGATAATAAAGATGTTTTCACTTTTCTGAGTTTCCGTTGTTTTGTAGTTTATACGAATTTTTGATTGGTTTTCTTTCCCATTTTTAACTGGCTTTTTGACATCGGATATTGCTGTTTACCTTACCTTGTAACTTGTTCGTTTTGCTTTTTGTTTTCACCAGTTAAACGTTCATTCATTGTACTTTCACACAATTAGCTTTAAATAAAAGCAGTACTAGCGTTCTAGCACATTTAATCATTTGAAATTTTTCGTTACAGATGCTTAACCCCTCTTAACTTACATGGAAATCAGCTCAAAGATTTTCCCGCCAAAACCCAACCGATCTGAAGTAAAAAGCGTATTAGAAGGGTCCGATATAGTGAAATATCGGACCGTTCAGCAACCAATCAGCATGCGTAATTTTGCGTGCGGATCGAAGAACAAGCGCAGCCACATAATCAGACATCTTATGATTACAATTTTACCTTCATCAGCGTCAAAAAAACTTTGTAAAAAGCCAAGATATAAACTCCCAGTACTGGCATTATTCGGATAAACTCGATCAACATTGTCCACGACAGCAAAACAGATACCGATCCACTTGCGAGTTGTGTGGGTGACATTTTTCGTTCAACAGGAAGTAACAAAGACAGCAAAGAAATCATACATGTCCATTCTATATAGTGTCTTGACTGTAAGAAGTAGTGAGATCTTTGTCTGATCATCTAAAGTTTAACAATTGAATAAATTGGTGATGGTCGAGGCGGGGCATGCCTTTGAAAAAATTTCACATAATATTTGACATGTGGAAAACACTGGAATTGAAACATTTTAACATATGAAATTTTCATTTCACATATGAAATCGGAACTATTTCACATATGAAATACCCGATTTACCTGTGAAATGAACAGGTTCAAAATTTCACACGTGAAATCTTGCATGGAGTACGAAACAAGTACTTCAAGTATTAAAGGGAATATTCACACATGAAAATTAATTTCACGTATGAAATTTTCATTTCACCTATCGAATTAAAACAATTCACATATGAAATATTATTTTCGTAAGTGAAATTGCGTGTTAAATTTTCGTAAGGGATTTCCTTTTGTATCTTACAATCACATATATTCAAGGCCTTTTTAAGTTTTCAAAGAAAAAAATTACCATTTCTTACTTGGTAGAGCCCTTTTAGCGCTGTTACAAAGACCATAATCAGCATATACACTCTTAAAACCATCATCCAGGCGTTGTCTGGCCTGGTCCCCTTAAGGACTCCTCTTGTAGAGGACACATTTCTACAACAGGAATCTGTGACAACATAAAAGAGAAAAGCATTTGTAGCTGGTTAAGTCTGCAACAAGTTTCTTGTATAAGAAGATGTCAGAGGTATGTCTGCATGGATACCAGTTGTGGCAGAGGGAACAGTTTTTTAGTAAACTAAGTCAAAAACCCACGTCCTACAATTCATTTTCTGATGATGCCACGAGTAGTAGTGTAACTGAACTAAAAGTTTTTGATTCGAAGAATGATTTTCATTGTGTGCCATTCAATTTTATTTTCTTCTGAAATAGTTATGCTCACGTTTTTAGGCCTCAAATCTGCATTTGTTTTTCTTTTTCAAGAGCTTGTTTGGAACTAACTTAACGCTTTCCCGGCGGTAGAAGACTTCTATTATTTTACTCTGGCTAATGTCAGACGATGTCAGTCGTGCACATGATCACACACTCAAGGGTAGGAAACGCATCCCTTATTTCTGTACTAAATTTAGTAATTACTCCATCCATAAGTGGTTCAAAAACCAGCAAAGAGCTTTCACTTATCTCCTAATGTTCTATGATATATTATATGTAAGAATCCTAGTACCAGTTTGTTAAAGGCCAGTTTCCCTTATACATCTGCTGAATGAAACTACCAAGATACCTTTCGAAATCTTGTTTGTAATGTTAATCGCGGCAATTGTCTTTCCATTCACGGTGGGAATTCAATGTTTACATGAAAATGGTAAAACAGCACAGTGTTCTGGTAGTTGTATTCAGTTGACGTAACACCGTAGAATCCCGAAAGTAGCGGCCCCCGTTACTTTCGTATTTATCCGCCATTGGAGGACCGCTTCTTTCGCCCCATGCGGAGGGACGTTACTTTCGAGGGACCGTTCTTTTCGGGTGGTAAAGTACGTTAACGTACCATGGGAATATTGTCTTTGCCCTTTTAATGCCTTTATATTTCCACATTTGCCTTTTTTTTCTTCAACGTAACTTTGACATCTTTACTTCACTTTTGACGGGTCGAGATTTGAAATTTAATACTTTAGATGTTCTTTATACGCATGCTCTCAGGCTATTCTACTCAGAAAAACTTTCCGAGTCCCCGACGGGAATTGAACCCGTAACCTTCTGACCGGCGGTGACATGCTTTTTTTCCTTCTCGACAAGAAGGTTACGGGTTCGATTCCCGTCAGAGGCTAAGAACGTTTTTCTGAATAGAATAGCTTGAAAGCATGCGTATATAGAACATCATATAACTACCAAGCTATCACATCTAATAACATTATTGATTAATACTTTACATGTTATTCAAGCGATGACTGAAAAAACACTTTCAGCTGTTAAGTACCAAGTGTTGAGTATCGTCATCAGTCGTATTCATTGTATCGCGTGGAAACGCGGTATTTTCGAAATAATAATAATAATAATAATAATAATAAAATCTTTATTTCAGTGTCATGATGATTTAGCTTTTAACAAACTAAGTGGGAACACTATTTAGGATAAAATAAGACAAAATAAAATTTATACTGTATAGAGTACTTGTAAGATAATATAGTTCTAAAATGAGATGATAGAATAAAATTCTAAATAAAATGTCTAAGTCTGTGATAGGCTACATGGGACAAAGTCCACAGCTCTGGCATCCGTGTGCTATTAAACTAGCAATGTCCTTATTTCTAATGTAAACTTTAAGGAAACGGCAGTTACTTTCGGAGGGTACTGCTATTTTCGATATTCTACAGTAAGGGGGAACCGGCCATTTACTCAATTACTTGTCAATTTTAATTAATTCATTGTTAACTGGCGATGACATCATTCCAGGCACGTATATATAGATAACAGTTTGTTTCCTTACCAACTGGTTTGACAATGACTTTGAAATAGAGTCGAAATATCACCGCACCTTTGTCTCGGTCTTGTCTTGTTCGTAACTTGAATATCAAGCTAACGAGATGACATTTTTCGGATTATGTTCTATTCTTTATTTTTTGAAATTTTTCAGCTGGTTATGGTTTTTTTTGAGACTCACTCTCATTTAAATGTTCTGCTTACTCTGACAGATCAAAACATTGAGCTAACGGGTTACAGAGGTAAAGTAGCAAGTACTTACACTTCATTTCAGTTCCTACGACCACTTTCCTACGTGCGTGTGTTGTGAAGATCATCAGACAGATGTGAAACAACAAAACGAATATAAAATTTGCCAGGTAATACTTGAATCCTTTTTTTCGCCATTTCACGTTAACATATTTGACACATAGAGGATGAGACAGACATATCTCTCTCTTGTTCTCCACCATCGAAGAGAGTGCTTCACATGGAGGACTACCTGAGCATAATGAAACGCGTAAAAATTTTACCAAGATTATCTTTCTGCACTTAGCTTATGATTACCGATTTTTATATTTTTTTTCCTTTTTTTTTATTTAAAGGTAATTAAATCCAAAAGACAATCAGGAAGGCTGAAGGGATTATGCCGGTTTAACCTGAAGACAATTGATATTTTGTTTAGATCATTTAGTATCGTACTTTCTGGCTAATGCAAGACGATTTTACTTGTGGATGGGAGTAAAGAGTTAATAGAAATAATTTCATTCTCACTTATTTGGCGACCATTGACGCAACAAAGTGGGAAGGGCGAGTAAACCGTACCGACCGGGCAGCTGCACCCGAGCTAAAGAAATCAAGAGATCCCAGAGAATTTCAAAACATCATAATTCTAACCATGTCACAACTATGAGAGAATTATTTTCCATGAAAAAAATTGTCGAACTTTCTTCGGATCATCAATTTTAATCATCAATTTCGGATCACCCATTTTAAATTCTTCTAAGTTGTCGACAAGCGTAATTAGTATAGGTATTAGCGTGGTCTCGAGTGCAATTTAGAAAAACACGTACGAGTGAGTTTTTCCAAAGACTATCAAGGCAAAAAAAGATGAAGTTGGGGCTGTAAAACAGTCAACTCTACATGCTTCGGCATGCAATAAGCGAAAATCATTATTCTAGTCAACAAATATCGTGCCATTAGTTAAGGAGTTGTAAACGGTTGTCGACATTATGTTTGCCTAACGTTCACATTGCATATAATTGCCGGTACAGACCCTCCCTCGTTGGAACAAATAATACTTTACCTGTGGATTCCAAACAAAAGAAGTCGTACTGGACTTGATAATTTTTTGGATGGAGTTTTGTGCCTTGAACCGTGACACATTTATCCATTAATTTAACGGAGGTTTCTGGCATATTTTGTACCAAGTGAGTCAAAGACCTTTCAGGACCGAGAACTGATTGGTTAATTATCTAATAAAGATTACAAAGATAAAATGATGAGGATCACGTATTCTCACAAAGGATCCTATGGGATTCTTGACTAGTGTACAGAACCTATGTTATTACTAGGCCTGACCATTTTGGGGGACGTTGAAAGGAAATGTGAGTTTGATGGGAGCCAAAAATCTTATTCATGTATAAAGTTAACAAATCAGTGGTAAAGAGCACTGAAACTGATCAGCTAATTGCCCATGGCTCTCCATGTCCCAGACTTCAAACGCCATTGAACAAACTTTTACGCATCTATACCATATACTGATTTTTCCAATTGGTTGTTGAATTTTTGAAACCCAACGTTGATCTGTGTTGTTTGTAACCTTCCCTAGTAACGCGTTAATGTCCGTGGGATTAAATACGTTTGATCTCTCTTAACTATATTTCCCGGCGGGAGTTTTCCTCTTGACGAGTAAAATAGTCTGGCGTTAGCCAGAATAAAACTGTGAGAGTCTTATGGTACCGGGAAAAAGTTAAATCAAACAGAAAACCCTCTTCGACAAAAAGGAGGCTTCTTGTTTTAATTGTACCACAACACGTACTTGTCCCCTCGCCCACCGCGAGAAGCGCGGTGGGCGAGTGTACTAATCTTGACGTGTGTGGAGCCCTCTTACACGCGTGGCGCTTACTAGGGAGAAAAATTTTCGCTTTGTGTAGGTATCTTTCTATATATATATATATATATATCCATGGGTTCCGGTCACTCAAAAATGCCGTGTGCAAGCTCGGGGACTGGTAAGTTGTTGAACAAACCGTACTTAGGTACCGTATTGAAGCAAATCGATTTGGTCTCGTTATTTTTTCCCTTGTATGGATCTCTCGCAAGTTGTTTACATTATTTGGACACTGAAGCCAGTAAATGATTTAAGACCGGCAAATTTTTCATTTTAATTGATGTTTTGCCTTGGAAAAAGTACGTCTTTTACTTCCCTCTTCTCGTTCTTCTTTCGACAAAACTTGCACAAGGTTTGCTTGTCGTATTTTGTTTTATTTTTGTATTTTCCGATTTTTGGTCAGCGATAAAACTGCAGAAGTCGTTCATGTTTTCTTTGTTTACTTCGTCGATTTCGTAATTCGTTTCATCTTCGTCACCAAAGTCTTGTATTTCCGGATGATTACTTAGCATAAATCCTTATCATAGCAGATTATAAAGACATTTGTAACCAACTTTGAGGTTGTTAAAATTGCCATAAAAATATTCAATCATGAGCTGTCCGTAATGCCGGTATCCGTTTGATAACCTATGAGAATGCTCCAGTTTTAAGACGGAAAGTCTGGTCATCTTATAAAACAATCTTTCTTTAAGACAAAATGAGAGAAAAGGCTAATTGGAAAATGACACGAATTACCATAATCCCGCAAATAATTCAGGGTATTGATCCTATCATTCGTTGTTTAATAGTTTAATTGTATGGATGGACATTTTGCCATTTGTTAAGCCGTTGAACGTTATTCTCGCCGAACGTTTTGTTTCAATAAAGCAGAATTGAAATTCTAAACGTAAATATGACTATAAGCAGTTTAAATATAAAATAATTTCCAGTTTGGATTGTTGTTTATTTGCGGCCAAATTCTGTGTGGAATTTTTTTATTGCATGTCCTCTTCCAGTTATAGTCAGGAGGATTTGTCTTTTTGAGAATTTTGAAAAATTATCATTGTTACTTGGATTCTCGAGAGATATATTGGAAAGGTGGGCGAGGGGTTGTTTCGTGCACGTATTTCTAGTTAATCATCATTATTATATATTCAAACTTCATTCTTGTTTCTTATTGGTCGACATTCACCAGTTAATTCTCAATGTCAGGAAGTTGTGACATTCTATCCGCAGAATATCGTGAATTATTCGACGGAGTTGTCGAAAAAAAAGGTTATTGGATGCTGATCACGTAACCATTTCAAGGCTGCGAAAATTACAGAACAGCAAATATGGCCTGCAGCAGTTTTTTAATTGCACGAGTGTTTTTACTGCGAATCTTTCCTTGCATCTTTTGTTGTATTGAATGTATGATAAAACAACTATTGGATTCGGCTTACGCATAATATCAAGAATTATCCGGACCGCTGTCTGGATAATTCTTGATATCATGCTCAGCCTCATCCAATAATTGTTTAATATTTCAAAACACACTTTCGTGTTATACCTCTTTCCAGTAATCTTTACCCAGGAATACTTCAATGACGCCAGCCGCTTTACGTCTTACTGCCCAGTCAAACGCAGTGCAACCGAACGTATCCTTGCTTCCATAACTTGCTCCTTTGCTTAGTAAGTGCGACACGACATGAGGAAAGCCATTCTTTGCCGCAAGTATTAACGGCGTTTGCTCCTGGTTCTCCTTACAGTCGATGCAGTCTGGATCTACGTCTATAAGTAGTTGTACGTTATTGAGGAGACCTTCTTTAGCTGCAATATGAATAGGAAGTTGTCCGTTCGCATCCCTGTAATGAAGCAAAGCAAAAATTGACAGAGGATGAACAGATCTTCGTCATGCTCAAATCCTCAAAAAATGTTTTCATTGCCCCAAATAGGGATCGAACCCATAATCTTCTGGTGATGCTGGTTGGGTATCTAGAGATATGTGCTGCCTAAGTGGCACCCTAATGTGTCAGTAATTATGAATGATTAGAATAGAAATAGAACACAATATTTATAAAGTCGATTCGTGAACTACTGACAAATTAAAACTGCTGCGTGGGTAGCCAGATATTCTTCAATTGTAAACTTCGCTGTCCACCTGAGGCTTCGGTATAGCTCGTTAAATCTCGATAAAAACCTAGTTATCTTACAGCTACCTTGTAATCACAGTGTCCATATTCAGTTTGGTTTTATTAAAGACTTGCAACCATTCCTTTGAGGTTGAAAAGTCAAAGTTATGGCGGTCGTATCCGTTCAACATTCATGTAATAGCAGCTACTGCTATTCTTTTGTTAACTACCCCCTTAAGTTCAGGATTCATCTTAGGATTAGAGTTAGGATTAGGATTAGGATTAGGGTTAGGGTTAGGGATGGGGGTTAGGGATGGGGGTTAGGATTAGGGTTTTTGTTAGAGTTAGAGTTAAGGTCAGAATTTGGGTAAGGGTTAAGGTGGTAGTTAAAGTTCCACAAACATGGCTGCCGTGACGTCACATGCAAAACAAGTGTTGGCCTGATGATTTACTGACCATGTACAAACTACGCCTAATTCTATTTATAAGGTAAACTTAAGTGACATCCAAATTAGTTCAGATTCTTGTTAAGAGCTGAGGATTTGTTCAGAAAAACTGATTGAATACAAAAAAACTGCCGACTTACAAAATTGAAATTATTTTTCATTTAATTCTCAACGTTTGACTGTCTCGTGTTTATGATCGGGAACGCTGTGCGTGATTGATTGATACAATTTTTTTTTGTATTTTTGGTCATACATCAGTGTTTCATGCATCTTAATCCTTTACAGCTCCCAAAATACTACGCTTTCTGGAGAATTTGAAAACATTGCAATTCCTGTCATTTGGATGCCAGCCCCGGATTTGAACCTGTGGTTTGTTTGACCAAACAATAGTTGAAGAATATCCCAATAAACAATAAAGTTCTTTTCTCAAGGTGCCATAACCACCTTTAACTCTCTCCCGGCGGCAAAAGATCTCTATCATTTTACTGTGGCTAACGGCAGACGATTTTACTCGTCAAGGAGGGAATTCTCGTAAGAGTAAACGTTATGCTGTCCTTTTATGACTGAAACCCGCTTACTTTTTTGATGTGTCAGCATCTTTGGATGTCAGAAGCGATAAAATATCAGCATGTTTCAACCTCGCAGCATAATGGATCGGAGCCATCAGCATGTTGTCACTTATGTTGATTTGTCCCGGATCTTTTCGCAGTACAAATTCCACGGCAAGTAACGAGGCACTTTCCACGGCAAAGTGCAGAACTGAGCGTTTTGTAATCTTGGTTCGCAGTTTTATCAAGGTATTGTCAAATTGGTCGAGAATTTCCAGGGACTACACAAAATAAGACAACAACAAATGTAAGTCTTGAACAAAGGATGAATTGGTGCCCAAAAAATCCATGTGTTCTCGTTTAAGGTAAGATACTGCAAGTTACATTTCTGGCGATTTTTGGAAAGTAATATATCAGTTATTGCACTTGACATTTGATGTTTTTGAACAGACCAGAGGTCTATCAATCCCAATCATGTTTCTGGTAGTGTTGGAATAATTCAGGATCGGTTGCAGCCAATAATGATATTCTTAGGACAGGCTGTTCCAAGCCCAACAACTAGTCTGCCGGATAAGTCATGGCCAATGAACAGCTCTATCACTGCTTTGAACAACCGACCTTAAATTTTGTGTATTACTAACAATACAAGTGGTCGAGTGGTATATGACTTCCAAGCTTCAGCCGAAGAAATAATGTAAGTGCTCACAAAACGTATGTTCAAATTATGTGCACGTATGTGCAAATCGTGAATGGATAAACACCATTCAATTAAAGAAAAAGAGAAAAATGATGCATATATGCCTATCTAGGAGTCTTTGAAAATGAATTTTGAGGAATCAGCTACCTTTGAATTGCCCATACTGGCTGCTCGATGAATCGGTGTTTTCTCAAACTCGTCTTCCTGGCGTAAAACTGCTTCTAACGAAGGATCCTAAACAAAAAGCGATTACAACGCAAAACAACTGTAAGCGAGTTTCCAACATAAACACATTCACCAACAATCAAACAAAATTTAAAGTCAAATGTGGAACTCAACTGTTTTAAAACATTGAAGTAAAGTCTTTAGACTATCGAGTTTGGTGATGGCGTAATGAAAAGCATTTCTTTGATGATGATCAGTTTCGCGTAGAATGATCTGATCTGATTTGACTTCTTGTAGGAAAGCAACCGTCAACGAGGAACCACGTCGCAAAGCCCTGAGAGAAATCATGCAAATAATGATTAATTCGACCGTCTTTCTGTCAACTGACTAGGCGATGTCTCCATTACGTCTAACTCAAAGGTGCTCCACATTGAGCTGTCAGCGTGTAAAGCAAGTGTACAACCGAAATGTTTTTCGCCAAACTACGTTGTACTTTTAGTTGATGATTAAATCGCACTTATTTAATCACCGTTGGCTCGATCAATTAATCTCTCTTGAAAAAAAAAGACATTTGACATGGGCTATCAGGTACATGCAATCCTGTGAACTTGTTTCATCTAACCACCACGATAGGCTAAAACGTATCCGTACAGACCCAAATTACCTAGTTAATCAATAAGTTCAGAGAAGCTTTCCCTTGATGAGTAACATCGTCTGGCGTTAGCCAGGGTAAAATTGTCAGGCGTAAGCCGCAGTAAAATTTAAAGGTCAATTACGAACCGAAAGGAATGAAACAGTAGAATTGTGCCCTTTAGGAATGGTTTATGAAAAACAGTTTTTATTAGGCGCAGCCCAACCTCGTATCCAGGGTCTTATCTTCAATCCTGGGAGCGAGGATAAGATCCTGGGTATTGGGTTGGGTCCGGTTACAACACAAACGCGCGGGAAAATTTTTGTTGCCATAACTGTGCGTGGATAGTTGTGAAATTTATAAGAGACTAAAGATGTAAAAATGAACAAAAGGCGTGCAGCAAAGCAAATACTTTAACTGGAGGACGAAAGTCCCAACCTCCACCATCTTTTCTTGGTAATCATTGTTAAGCTCGTTTATTATCTTCGAGCAAATCACTCCTTCATAATGCCGCCATGTTTTCCCTCCTAAAATCTCGAGCACATCTCGTATCAATTAAAAGCACACGCGCCCAGTTGTCAGTTCTTTATCCCACCTACGCTGGGTAAGAAAAATGAACACAATTTTTTGTCGAGTATTGCATGATGCATCTTCTAAGCCTTTGGCTTCTAAAGGATGTAACAGTCAGCCACGTTTTTAAATGTGTATTCGCCAAGATTGCCAACGTATCGCTTTTCAGATCGATTTTCATCCAGCCGATTTTTATAGCGCGAAAAAAGTCGCTTTTATTCAAATCAGCCTCAGCAACGTTTGCCAACGAAGTCGATGATACTTCGACTTTGCTGCGCTTTCCTGCGCTCAGAAATCATCGCGAGGTTATGGGGAATATGCTAAAGGCCGATTTCGATCAAATCGATTTTGATTGCACGGACAAAATCGTATGAATAGATATCGGCATTGCAATCGCCTTTGCCATTCTCAAAGAACTTTCGATTACTATGCGACCTATCACGTCACTAGTAGCACTCGATTAATCATGATTGGCTGATATGTGTGATGGGGTAAAAGATGAACCTATCAGAAACTAAGTTTCATTCCGCGATTATAAGCGCTTTGGGATTGGCTAATTTTGTGTAAAAAATAATATAAATTGATTACCTGATGAGGGAACTTCTACTACTTCGATTGGTGAATGAGCCTGCTAGAGACAGGCCTTTCCAGTCAGAAGTATCAGTTGTTTCAGAGTCTTTCCTCAGCATTTCGGCAAGATCTCGAAGGTCGTCGGGTGAATTTGAAAAAACTTCATCTTCTTTCCATGTCTCCAGTGGAACATGATATCTACTCTGCGATGTTTTTGTTGACATTCTCGCAACTATGTCCTTCAACTCCAGGAAATTGCAGACAAAAAGAATTAAGCCTGCAAGAAATGCAAAAATTAATAGTGAAATGCTAAAAAATATCCATAGTTCGTACAATACGTATGAAATGATGTAAACCTACGCTACACTAAATTTATCTCTTGCCCGGCAGGATAAGACTTCGGTAATTTGAGGCCCAGTTCGGGCGCTGGACCTGTCATGAGCCGAACCACATACATTTGGTTTAGTTCATGAAGTGTTTGTCATCTGAATCAACCAAGAACATAGGCGTATGGGCCCAAGGACGTTTGAGAGCGAGGGAGCAAGGAAGGAATTGCCCGAATTTTAAGTTAAAAATAAAAAAAATGTCTGAATTTGGGCGGAACCGTAGTCCTTAATGGAATTGGAAATCACAATAAAGATGGATACTAAGAACCCGTTCACATGACGTCTGAGCGATTTGAGAACGGCGCTGAAAAGACACAAAATCCGTTGCGTTCACGTGGCACCGGATCGAAATTCAACTTCGAGCGATTTGAAAACGATTCTTAAATGGTGCGAAATGCCAATGGTGCCTTTAGGAGCACCAGGTTTTTGTTCTTTTTTTAAAAAAAGACAAACGAAAAACAATGGCGAACTTAAATAATCTTATCTTTTTTTGGACGATATTTGTTGAGTATCTGCAACCCTCAGTATTTTGACAAATGTTTATAGAAGACAATTAAAGCAAATAATGCTTGATTGAATATAGCAAATTTATGCAAGGAGATCGACAAGGAAAGCTAGACGGTTTGGGGTGAGACTGAGAAGGAGTACGCTTGGGTGGAATAAGATTTTTTTTGGGTCTTTATACGGAAGATGCACATCAAACTTATTCCATACATGTGAGAACATTTGCTATCTCTAGCGCCCAGGCTTGTGTTTGTATGCTATTTATGGAATGTGTTTGCATGCTATTTATGGAATTTCAAAATGGCTGACTGTGGTGTAAAACGTGAATCGAAAGTTTCAGCGCGATATATCGACGAAGGTTCATCAAATTTTGCATCAAAAAAACGAAAACCTTCCAAAAGGGATAATAATCTTTACGACGTAATAGTAACTGAAGTAGACAAGATAAAGAAGCGAATGAAAATCCACTCTGTTGGGTATAGCACCGAGTATGACGAGTGGGGAGCTTTCGGCGAAGGAACAAGTTTTCCCTTTATTCGCTTTAAGAAACTGAATAAGCCTTCGGCTGTTTGATTTGACGATAGAACAGAACTATTCCATGGACAGCTATATCGAGAAATTAAGAAGAAATTATATTCTGGAAGAAAGGATGATCCAGCTGTTCGCATAGAGCTAAAAGTTGAACCAGATGTGTTTGAGGCAGAACTTGGCACCGCGGTGAGAGCTATTACAGAGAGAAATAGGAATATTTACAGAATACCGTGCAACAGACTCACTGATAGTTTTCTTGGGATGAAGTGGGATGAGCGAATTTTCAATTGTAATGGAGACTTTGCCTTTGTTATTAAAGGAACAGTTTGCTGTTGGCTTTCAAAATCTAACCCAATAGTAGAATACAAGCTGATTGGAGATTAATATGTGAAGTCGGAAATAGAAGAAAAACATTTTATTGCGTTTACATTTGTTCGTGGTGATGGAAATCGCCACAATTACAATAGTTTTAATTCATAGTACATAGGTGTGTGTGTATATATGAGTTGTATATATGTTTTCATATTAATAAATTCCTCTAATTCATAGTATGGAATAGATTCAAATAGAATAAAATAAATACAAATTAAACTGTATCATTGTAAGAAATCTTTAATCTTTAATTAAAATTCTTTTGACACGGTAGCCTCTTCAGTCATAAGGACTGGTTTTCAAAGGGCTGTGTTATACAATAAAACAAGAACACAAATTAAGCTAATATCCTGGACTAATTATATACAAATGTTGTTTATATTATTACTAAAATTTAAAACTATTAAACACAATTATATTACATAAGTCATTAAAATTTTTCAACTATTTTACCCAGGTTTACATACTGGTATTTTCTACCTGAAGCTTAAAAGATGATGTTGACAACATTTGAAAATTTTCAGTTATTTCACTAGGTAACTCATTCCATGGGTTTGCAGCTCTGTATGAGAAGTTTCTTTTAAGAAAATTTGGATTTGGTCTGGGCAGAAATAATTTAGTATTGTTGCTTCATAAATGATAGTTCTCATTCGCACATTTAGTAAATAACTCAGTGAGATAACTTGGTAGTTGCCCTACGAAAGCTTTAAAAGTCATCATAGTTTGTCGGGTTTTTTTAAAATCTTGCCAATAGTTGTCCAACCAATTTTCTAGTGTTTCAGTGGAATGAACATTGTATGTCTCACTAGTTATCATGTGAGCTGCTCTCTGTTGTAACTTTGATTATTTATATTGGTGCTACAACCATCATTCCAAATGGTCAAGCAAAAGTAGAAATGGGGTAACATCAGTACATTGTACAGTTATTAGAGTATTCTGGGGAACAAACAATTTTGCTTTCTTAAGTAAAGCAATATTATTTGAAATTTTCTTGTATTGAGTATCATTATGTTTTGTATGATCATTATTGTATGGTTTCATGTGATTAGATTAGTCATTAATATTTGAAATTACTGGTTTGTACTGCACTTTTGCTCCCATTTTCCACCAATTTTAACAAGATGTGGAGAGAAAGTTGGGGCATTACAATTGTTACATTTTGCAGTACATGTTTTAATTGTATGGCCAGACTCTGAACAAATTCAGGCACATGGGCGTACAGTGCATGCATGTATGGTGTCACATCTTTAGCCTGGTATAAAGCAAGGAATTTTTCAAACCAATTTTTTATCTTAACTTCCAGGTCAGCTATAGCTTCATCTGTTGTATAATCTAGCTTTAAATCACATATAATATCCATAAAGCTACTCCAAAGAACTTGTAGGTCTTCTGTTACATGGCAGTTTGGTAAAAGTGACTTGAAATTTATATTTTGAATCAGCACTAGTTTTTCAGGTCTCTGTGAGATCTCTGTATTCCAACTTCTTGCTGTCCTTATTTATTCTCCATTCAAAGGTAATACCTGGACTTTTCACAAATGTTTTGTACCCAGCCATATGTTTGTACAGTGGAACCTGTATATAACGGCCCTGTATTAAACGGCCACCCTCTATTAAGCGGCCAGTTTTCAAAGTCCCGAATTTTGGCCCATACACATGCTGTAATTGTTACCTCTATTAAACGGTCACCTTTATTAAGCGGCCGCGGCCACCCTTAAGCAGTCCCATGTTTGTCTTTCTTTGTTCTTTTTACCTGTATTAAGCGGTCACCCTTAAACGGAAACCCAAACCCACATATCTTTTCATGCAGTATTTTCTAGTGTCTGATTGTGATTAAGAAGTGATTCATCATCATTATAGAAATGACAGTGCTAATGCTTATAATTAACCGTTCATTATGGTCAATTCTTTCCAGATGTCAGCAATGAGCTGCAGCAGAAAATCACGAGATGCAAAAAATTTTGTTTCGAATCTGCTTCCCTCTAGCTCTACTTGAAATTACTTTTTCAGATAGCTTGTTCTTGAGCAGTGTGATTGTGAAGAAATGGCTTCCAAACGTATACTTGTACGAGATTTTTAGGTCATCACCTCCACCACTTTCAATGCGCTTGCCCTTTACAGTGACTTTTCCGTTGCTTGTTGGTTTGAATTTTATTTCCAACAACACTACTTTAGCAAAATTTCCGTTTTATCTCCACGTTGATCGTAAGAACTATGAAATGACGGAATGAGATGTACGTCGTTGTGAACTGTAAGTCAGAAATACTGCATCGTAGAGCAAAAGACGATTGTACCTTTTCATAACTTTACGTTAATTGCACCGCTACATTTACAAGTTAGCAACTTTGTTGAAAGTAAAGATCGCCTCAAAGAGCGTTGATTTTCTTATTGTTTGCTTGAATGCAGTGTCGTATGACACGCTATATACAGTGATCCTGTATTAAGCGGTCACCTGCATTAAGCGGCCAGTTTCAGAAGTCCCGAGGGTGGTCGTTATATACAGGTTCTACTGTATTTAGTACGGCAAAATCCATTTGAAAAGGTAGTTAACTTATCAATGGAATCTTGCCTACATAATTCCCTGATAAGAAGCTCGATAAGATTATCAGATATTCTCAAAACAAATGAAGTGTATCAATTATTACATGATCAATAGGAATGAAACTAAAGAGTGGATTGCTTTTGCAGTTGTATTGTTTACCCTTGGCATATCTACTTATTTCCACAGTGTCCCTTGCCCCAAGAGTTTTGTCTGTGAAAGACCACTTCTTATTGATATCAAACCTTTCATTCCTAGGGCACTTACACCAAATACAAGAAAAATTTCCAAATAGCTAAAAATTTCCAATCCCCTCCCAAAAAATACTCTATTTTTATACTTATAATTATTTACAGTAATTTCCTTTAAATTTGACATTTCATTTATAAGATCAACAAGACTTTCCTAAAGATTATCATAGTTTTCTGTTGTTTTGATTATGGCAAGAACATAATTTCCTTTTTCATTCACTGCTGTATCGTTTTCATTTAAAATAGTGCATGCTACATTTTCTAATTTTAATCGCTTACCAATATTTGTACCATCTCCACTGATCTTGACTTTGATAGTTGTATCCATGTTCAAAGTTCCATTTCCTTGTAACCTTGTTATTTGTTCCTTGAGACTCTCTTGAAATGAAATTTGGATTCCCTCAGCTTCCCCCGGTGTAACAGACAGATTCCAATTAGAATTCAGCTTACTTATGTGTTTGGATATTTTATATTTTGTGGGCATATCTTTACATTTCATGGCCACTTCATGCCAGGCTTCATTAGATAAATTGAATTTATCTTTAATGTAAATCCACATGTTTATGCCATCCATATCACTATCAGTCAGCTCTTTTGGTTCTGTGTCCAGCAGTTGCAATTCCCCATTTTCTATCAATGAAATGGTTTCATATTGCTGAGTTTCATTATTTAGAACTTCAACCTTTGTTGCAATAAAGTTGTACATTCCCAAAAATGAAAGTGTTGCCTTGCAGTCTTCCTTCATTCCTTTTTTTATCTTTGCTTGATGCTGTTTGGTGTACTCACTGAATTTCTTTTGTTTGTTTGGACCTCTTTTCCCTTTCTTTTGCATTTTTGCCCCCTTTTTTGCCAATTTTCCTCTGTAGTATTTTGCACTCTTTTCTGAATCCTTTATAGCATTCTCCAGTTTTTGTTCAATTTTCAATCTCTTTGCATGTTCTTCTGCCAGATCCTGTTCTGTCTTCCTTTTCTGCCCACAAAGTTCTTGGTTTTCTTCTACTAATGCACTATTTTCTATCTCATGATAAAAAATCTTAAAAGAGTAGCTTGTTGATTTCCACTTATTGATGAGCTGGTTGATGCACTTCCCTCCCCTTCGTGAAGCTGTCTTAAATGCTGAATTGATAAGTGAAATCTTTTTCTTGAAGATATCCCCAATTCTGCTATTCAAGATAACTCCACGGATCCCTGACTCTTTTAAAATTTTCTCTGCTATTCGAGCTATGGCAGACTTGGCACTTTCATCATTGACGAGTTCCGCTAAAGACTGCTTCGATAGGGTATGAGATAGCTGGATATAAATAAAATAACCAGCACACAAAACTCGTCAGAAAGAGTATAGCCCACGTGTAGTACACAATATCGATATAGTAATCAGAATAATAAAACTTTGTTACACTTACTTGTTTATGTCGTACGTAAACCAAGGCAAATTATTTCCTTTTGGCCCGCTATCATCACTTGAATCATCGCGAAAGTCGCTCTGTGCGTTTACCCTAACCACATGAAAGGTAAGTGAGCACGAAATCACCAGCGCGTAAACTTCGAGCCCGATTTTCCCGAACCAAAACAAAATCAAACCCTCATGTATTATACATCAAATTGCGCCAAATTTATTCCTCTTTTTATATTTCGCGGTAACATCTATTCATGACCATGCGCTATAGAGTTCTTGGTCCAGACTCCACGGGCGGTCTGTGAATATGATACAAACGTCTCTTGATGATGAGGTTCTAGAAGGTTCTGGATGGAAGATTAAGAAAAGCAGTGAAGATAGGTGTTGCTCAGTTTGGTTTCCAACCAGAAAAGGGGACAAGAGATGCAATGTTTATCTTGAGACAACTGCAAGAGAAAGTTCTAGAAAAGAGGGAGAAACTGTTTGTGGCATTCTTAGATTTGGAAAAGGCTTATGACCGAGTACCCAGGAAAGTTGTCTACTGGTGTATGAGGAAAAGAGGAATACCGGAGAAATTAGTGAGAATAGTTAAAGCAACATATGAGAAGGCGACAACAAGGGTGAGAATGCCCTTTGGCGATACAGAAGAGTTTGAGATCAAAGTTGGCCTGCATCAAGGGTCAGCTCTGAGCCCTTTTCTTTTTATCTTGGTATTGGATACACTTACGGGGCATATTGAGACTGCTATACCTTGGGAGTTACTTTTTGCTGACGACATTGCATTGATTGGGAGAACGAAAGAGGAATTACAGGGAAAGATCTTGAATTGGCAAAACGAACTGAAAAGGGGAGGTTTGAAGATGAGTGTAGAGAAGTCAGAAATCCTGGTGATGGAAAGAAATCAAGGAACAGTTGTTAGGATAGTGGACATTAACGGTAAGGAGTTAGTACAGGTGGAGGATTTCAAGTACCTGGGGTCAGTGCTGGAAGTAGAAGGAGGCTCGTGGAAAGCAGTGAAGCAGAGAGTAAAGGTAGCGTGGATGAAATGGAGGGAAATGTCAGGAGTCACTTGCGATAAGAAGATGCCACGGAAGTTAAAATGCAAAATTTACAGGACAGTAATAAGACCGGTGCTGTTATACGGAGCGGAATGCTGGACAATGAGGAAAAAAGAAGAGAATTTGCTGAAAAGAACAGAGATGCGAATGTTGAGATGGATTCAGGGAGTGTCGTTAGAAGATAAGATAAGAAATGATGAAATCAGAAGAAGATGTAGTGTGGTATGCATTGCAGAGAAGGTTAAGGAAGCAAGGTTAAGATGGTATGGACATGTGTTAAGGAGAAGCGAAGAAGAGCCAATTAGAAGTATTACGGAACTAAACATAGAGGGAAACAGAGGACGGGGGAGACCTATAAAGAGATGGTCAGATTGCGTGAAAGAAGATTTGAATGAGAAAGGACTAACATCAGATATGACGAGGGACAGAAGCTATTGGAGAACCAGAATCCGAACAGCCAACCCTGGGACAGTCTGGGACTAGGGCTGTGTAAAAGAAGAAGAAGAAGAAGAAGAAGAAGAAGTCTCTTGATGTTTGAGAAATGTGAGAGCTTGGATATACTAAGGTAGATGAACGTTTATCAAGCTCGATAATCTGAGTCTCGGTAGCTCAATGGTTAGAGCGTCTAACCGGTCATCAGAAGGTTGCGGGTTCGATCCCCGTCTGGGGCTCAGAAATCATTTTCTGAGTATCGAGCTTGAAGATCGTTCATCTACTACAAACGTCTCTTAGCGACAACTCGATCGCCCACAAAAAGTGTAAAAAACCCGAACGAAATATTTTATTGATCACCTTCAAATAGAGTGGAATATAAACCTTGTATACCGAAATCTTATAAACTGCAGGTAACAGAGGTACTGATTAAAACGAAATACGGGTAAAAGAAGAAAATCCTCGAAAATTAGCCGGTTTTTGACTGACCGGATTTGCGTGACGTGTCACGAAATACACCCTCAGGGAAATGTTAACCGGAAGTTTGATATGGAATGGCGCGAAAAGTTTCGTATGAGCAAAGAAACGTTTGAATTTTTAACAAAAATTACTAGTCTAAACTAGAAATTCGAAACAACTTTGCGGAGAGTCCGGAGTCGTGTGAACACTGGCAAAACCGTCGTTAAATTGTAACGGATTCGTGTGAACAGAACGGTATTTTAAAGTTACATTGTCTACCCGGCTTTGTGTGAGCAGGGTCGATGATAGCAGATGTCGGCTTTGTAATATGCCAAAGCCCTAGAAGAGATACGTGTCACATATAACAATGTTTCAGGACGTTTTTACACTAATAAATAAACATAGTTTTCTATTATTTTCTTTCCCCGAATAAACGGGAGCCTTTTCTCCGAATTACGTTCTTTTCGTATTTTTGGGGGTGGTGGTGGTAATTACCCCCCTGCCCCCATCTCGTACGCTTATGACTAAAAACGGCCCATTTACTTCGATATGGCTCAGCCGTACTTCTTACTTGGCTCAGTCGTGAATTACGATTGAGTACGTCGGTCACTCAAGCGTCGATCCTTTCATGAGCAGTTCGAAATGCGTAAACTATCAAAACGTATTTCATGACAGATTTCCGATGATGAGTGAGCGCAAAGTGAAGGGACGCACGTTCTTTCCTTCGACGGTCCACTTCCTTCTCCTTCTCACCCTTTCTATTATCGTCCGTAAAAGAAAAACTCTTCTGAAATTAATAAAAGCGACGTCCATGTTTATAATGCTAATAATAGCGCTTTATTGGTTTGCAGTGGATTACGTTCGGCTCCGGCAGAAAGTTCGGCGTCTGAATCAACTGGCGAGGTTTTGTAGTTTTATGTCGACCCAAACTGACTTTAGGATCGACTCGTGAAAAGCTCGGCGTTCGAACTAGGCCTTACTCAGGCCAACGCTGAGCGCCTGTTTTATCCTTTTAGGGCCCCGGTTTTCACGAGATTTTCATGGCGACCCAACTTTCGCTCTCAGCGTGTGTCCCGCGACCCAAACCTTGTACACCTCAACCAACAACGACATGATATATGACAGCATCATTTGTAAAACGCCAAGATTTTTATTGTTGTCACTTTAAACATCAACAGCTTACTAATTTTAGTCCTTCTTAATTAATTTCTCGGACCTTGGCGTGTACGAGGTGGTGGCCCAAATCATACACCACTGTAGATTTTCATGGATCAACCGACTTCTATACTTATTCTTAATGAAAGCCATAGAGGAGAACGCCATCTCACACACGTAAGTAGTTCCAAAGCGGCACAGTGCTTCGGTTGCCCTTTGTCTCAGTTTTGGGTACCTGTCAATAGGTCTGGTCAGCCAGAACACAGGAAGAGAATCTTTTTCAAAGTCTATCTTAGCTTCATCATCCTCTTGCAATTCAGCTATTTCAAATCCAAATTGATCCACTTTAGTGGCATCCACCTTGAATGGTGAAACGATGATGTCGTGGTTTTCAGAAACAGATGGAAATCTGTCTTCGAAGTTGACCTTCAATGAGGCAAGGTAGTCACAGAGCGATCTAATTTCTACCGAATAGTTGACGTCTTTGCCAAATTCTATATTAGCCGTCGCCTGGAATTCCAGATAACAGGGGAAGCTGCTGAACTCCTGCTCTTTTACTTGAGCTATCATTACATCGATCGTACGGTGAAGGTCAAAGACGAAGGTATCTCGACCTTGCTGGTTCGTGTTCAGAAAGTTCATATGTTCGAAAACGTCCGACAGTAACGCCAGTTCGGACAGGAAATGTGGATCGCCGAATTCTTTGGCATGCTGATGGTCTTTTGCGGACAAGAATTGTTCCATTTCTGATCTCAAAATGAAAAGTCGTTTGGGAGACTTGCCTCGCGAAAGCCACCTAATTGCGTTGAAAAAGAGCAGATTGTCATATTCCGCGTCCATATCACTGCACAGTTTGCGAAACATCCTGTTATTCAGATCCCTTGACTTGACGAAATTGATTGATGTGACAGCAATCTTCATCACAGCATCGAATGGCTCAAATAGGTGTTTCGCAGCAAGAGCTTACCTGTGTATAATACAGTGATTGACTTGCACATTCGGGTGTAATCGAGTCAAAATACCTCTCAATCCAATATTCTTCGCAAACATGGAAGGGGCGTCATCAACATTTACTTCAATGATGTCGTCCCAAGCAACGTTGACACGAGTCAGTGACCTTATCGTAAATATCTTGTCCTGTGGTATTCAGTTCCTATAGCAGAAAAGCAAGTAGCTCCTCCATTACAATATCACCCTTGATGTATCTGCCGTAAATTGCCAATTGAGGGTCAGAGGTAATGTCCGTAGATTCATCGAGGGCCAAACTCCTCGCAGGGGACGCCTTGAAGTCCGCCAGGATTTGATCACTGATGTCTTCAGCACACTCGACCGTCCGCCTTTGCATAGTATTGTCACTCATAGGAATAGAATTGGCAATGGATTTTATTTTCTTTCCGAATGGTTGATCTTCGAAAATATCGACAAAATTTATCAAACATGGTTTGATGACTGATTCACCTTCAACAAATGGCCGCTTATTTTTGGCCGATACAAAGACAGTCTTATAGGTGAAAATAGCAATTTTATTTTTCTCGGTTAGCGAACCCGTGAGCAATTTCACCGATTTCAGGTACTGTTCACTACATTTTTGAAAAGCACGTTTACGAGCGTCTTTATCCAACTTGGCAAGTTTGGCATGAGTATTCATGTGTCGTTCCAACTTGTTAGGTTTTATCGATTCGTTTGCGATTGTCTTCTGACACACAACACAAATACACGCTCCTGAATATTCAATAACACCATACAAATCCAAATAAACAGGAAGGATAGATCGTCTAGGTTGTTTGGAAGAACTAGCCATGTTCGCGGTAGTTCGCGTATAGATCAGGTGTAGATATTGACCGATTCACTATATTCAACAGTCACAATAAGCTTCCAGAGGCTGGTGCACTAAATTTTTCCCGGAGAACATATCTTTGGAAACACCTTCAGTGCATTTTTCCGGGAAAATGCGATCGTGACTCGGTTCCCATGCCCGCGACCCATGCACATCACCGCGACCAACTCGAAAATCACTTGCGACCCAACTTTGGGTCGGGACCCAAAATTTGAAAACCGGGGTTTTAGGGTAAAGCTCTCTCAGTGAAAGAGTTAAGTACCGCATAAGTTTTAGTCGCAGAAAAAAAGCTAAATAAAGAGATAGCAAAGTCGCTTATTCAAAGTCATGCACGTTCTCAGAGGTGCCAAAAAACTTGTCAAACTTAATTGCCTCAATAACTGACGAACCAAATGATTTCAAACGTCTCGCTACGGTCGGCAAGGTAGTTGATAAACGTTTGAAGCGAAATTATACTGCAGTTCAGTAGCACATCTATTTACTAAGTTAATTCTTTTTATGTGCATAAGATCCCTGAGCTCCAAAGCAAGGCGCCTATTTACTCCGCAGAGGCTCAATTCCTTCCATCGGCCCAGGCCCTACAACAGGGGTCGGGAACCTTTTTGGATGGGAGAGCCATAAAAGCCAAATTTTTTAAAATGTATTTCTGTGAGAGCCATATAATATTTATTAACACTGAATTCACCTTAATGTATGCATTTTTAAAGTAAGACTAGCATTTCGAAGGTATAACACGTCTCTGAATATCTAAAGTGCTATATATAATACATTTATATTTATTCTTCTTAATAACGTTGTTATACTGTAGCTAACCAATAATAAATTCTATACTTCTTACCATTAATGCGACTTCTGGTGCTGCATGGTTTTGCTGATGGCTTTGTAGTCTGGTTGATACGTGGTGAGGTTGAGCTTCATGCAGGCGTTGAGGCTTTCTTCCGTTAAACATGATCGTAGGTTGGTCTTTATGTTTTTCAGATGTGAGAACGACTGCTCACATGCATATGAAGAGCCAAACATGGTCAGTGCGGCAATACTCACACGCTGCAATGTGTGGTATGTGACAGGAAGCACGTTCCAAGTTTTGACAATCAGCTGGTCTTCGGGTTGAAGTTTTTCATTTCTGTCCACTTGTGTTTACTCGCCAGCTCTGCTCGCTGTCGCGCAAGTTTTTCCAAATCTTCATTCAGTGACTTGAACTTGCTCACCCACATGTCTGTGGCCTTCAGATCAGCAGCTTCTACCACGAAGTCTGCGATGGAGACATCAGGGATGTATCTCAGGTCGGCTTTGTCCACTGCACACTCGTGTGGATGAGTGATGAATTTAAAAAGACGAGTGCGCTCACGAAATTCTCCAACCCGTGCTTTGAATGACTGCAGGAGATTAGCTGTGAAGCCAGCTAGCTGCTGGAGATCGAAGTGTTGAGCGGGGTCACTTGCCATGCACGCATCTTTAAATTCTCTCAGTCTTTCAAAGTGTAGCAAACGGCCGCTTTCAATATCTCTGATAAAGAGTTCCAGCTTGTTTTCAAATGCAAACACTGCTTGTTGAAGAGATAAGACTGTATTTCCAATGCCTTGCATTTTCACATTGAGCTGGTTCAGATGTTCAGTGATGTCCACGAGATAGTAAAACTGCAGGAGCCACTCGGTGTTCGCTAGCTCAGGATGCTGGACGCCTTTCATTTCGAGAAAAGTCCGGATTTCGCTCAGGCAAGCCGCAAAACGGCTGAGCACCTTCCCTCTTGACAACCAACGCACATTGCTGTGCAAAAGCAGACCGGGATAATTACTCCCAACTTCATCCAACAGTGTTTTAAACTGGCGATCATTTAAAGCTCGGGCAACAATAAAGTTGACCACTCGAATGACCAGCGACATCACTTCACCAAGCTGCTCGCCGCATGTTTGAGCACAAAGCGCCTCCTGGTGGAGAATGCAATGAAAGCTTAGGATGGGTCTCTTTTCATGTTCACGAAGAAGCGCTACAAATCCTTTGTTTTTCCCCACCATACAGGGAGCACCATCAGTACACACAGAAATAAGTTTATCCATCGGTAGATTTTTTTCCTTAGCAAACTCCATGAAAGACTTGAATAAATCCTCCCCTTTTGTTGACCCTTTCATTGGCAAAACAGCAAGACATTCCTCACGCAGTGTGTCACCGGCAGCATACCTCGCAATTACACTAAACTGGGATAAATGGCTAACGTCTGTTGACTCATCCAAAGCGAGGGAAAAGTATGGCGCTGCATTTATGTCTCTCACTTGTGTTTCTTCCACTTGATTTGCCATCATGATGGTACGATCGTGAACAGTTTTTGCTGACAGAGGCATGTCTTTTATTCGTTTGATTATCTTGTCTTTATCTGGAAAGTCGTCAAAAAGTTCACTTGCCACATCAAGCATGAATGTTTTGGCATACTCGCCGTTTGTGAATGGCTTTCCGTTCCTTACTATTGCTAAAGAACCAGCAAAGCTAGCTGAGTTCCATTTACCTTGACTGGTCCATACACGCAGTTGTTGCTGACTGGCTTGCACTCTGCACAGTAGCTCTTGGCATGCCTTTTTCCTGCTGTCCCCCGCTGGATATTTCGATGCAAATGAAGCATGGCGTGTATCAAAGTGCCGCTTTACATTTGACCGTTTCATCGATGAAATTTTATCACTGCATATTAGACACACCGCAGAACCGGCTCTCTCCACAAAGGCAAATTCCTCTGTCCATTCGGCCTGAAATGTACGGTACTCCTCATCTTTTTTCCTTTTCGCCATCATCTTTGTCGTAAGGGTTTGATGCACATAAACTAGCTAGCCGACTACGTGATCAAAAGGAGGGAAGTTTATTTCTTGACCTTACAACGACCCGTGTCGCAGGCTACCGCATTATCCAATGAAAATAGAGTTTTGGTGTTTACAGATTAAAATACATAAGAAAGTTTTCTATTTTGAACATTTTTAACACTGGAATTTGTGTAAATGTGTGTAAATGTTTTAACTTTAAAACGACAGTATAATTATTAATTTATTATCATGTTAAGAAATGTCATCTGAAGTCTGCCTGCGAGCCAGATGCAGCCATCGAAAGAGCCACATCTGGCTTGCGAGCCATAGGTTGCCGACCCCTGCGGCCTACAACATCAAACCTTCCCATTCTAGAACCGAAGAAACCTCTGCGAAAGTGACAAATGGCACGACCCACTACTAGCAACTGTGAAGGATTGAAGATTCTAGTACTCCCTGGACCAGTTAGCATGAACACGACCCATCAGTCATCACATGACATGCTTTACTCCAAAAGTCTTTACTGACGAAAAGGCTTCATATTCAGAAAAGCCTTTATTGTGTAAAGTCACGATACTTGAAAAGCTTAGAACAGAGATAAATGAATTGATGCACTTTTACACACGACTGAAGACAGTTTGAAGTAAACAGGAAGCAGATTATCTACTTTCCAGAGTAAATTAACACACATCTTACGCACGGTCTGCTTTTACGTGCCTCATTTTGCTCTTAGAAAACAGGAATTCTTAGAAAACAGTAATTTGTTTCATATTGAGGTATAGTAACATGGATGGCGTCACGAGCATTAGAAAATCCCTTGAGTAGGCAATAGCTTTCGTGTCACGTAATTCACGTTTCTCTCACAGTACAGCGTACAGCGACACTTAAAATACTTCCTGTTTGATGTCTTCAAGCTTCTATCCGAAAGATATACAAATCAAATCTACAAATCAAAACGACCGCGCTTTCTTCCAATGGGTTTTCGTTTGAGAGCTAGTGAACACTCATAAAGAAGTCTCCCTCCGATTTAAAAAACATCACGAAGTTAATTAGCTAAAAAAACCAAAAAATTTGGCTTTCAACGTTTCAGCAGCAATTTATCTCAGTACAACCGTATTCGGCACAAGATGCACAAGCCACGAGATGTACTGTTTTGATTACACTTCAACCCAAGAAGCTTACTTCTTGAGATCAAACAGTGAAGATGTACTTGGTCTAGCTACAGGGTATCATTTTATATTCGGTGGCGTTTGCAAACAGACTATCATTTCGTTCGTTTACTATTGTTATTTCACGATCAACAAGATGATGTAAAAATGGGATGTTTCGTAGGCAGTATAAAACAGCACAAAAAGTTGAATGGTTGGTAGACTTATTATTTTTATTATATTCGGCAGTCTACCAACCTTTTAACAAAATGATATGTTTGTCAATTGAGCGATAAGATAAACGACAAAGTAAACGTTAAGATTCTGATATCGTCAAATTCACAAACACGCTGGACTAAATAAAACTTTGCAGCGAAGAAGTTGGCAAGATACCTCAGTGAATTCAGGTATAAGTACAACATTACCTTTTTTTCTGTGACTTGATTACCTCCTCTTCTTCAATTTAATTCGCGGCCACACGACACTATACAGTCTACCTTAAAACAGCCACTGGATATCTGCCGATAGTAAGTGCTTTAAAATATTGGTTGTCTTGATGACAAGCAAATGTGTCAAATCCTCATATGACAATAGGATGAATGTAAACATAGAGTTGAAGCATGTTATTTACAGTGAAGGCAACCAACATAAATATGCTGTTCTCAATGTGCGTCCTGTCATCTATCCTATGAGATTAAAAACACTAACAAGACAATAATAATATTAAAATCTAATTAAAATAAATTATATTATGTTAATTTAAGGTTCAGCACTCCACAGTACGTCAGCAGCGGCACAATCATTGTTTGATACACTATTTTCGCCGACTCCACGTTAAGAGTATTTCTGATTTTAGATAGTAGTCGCAGCCTTGTAGAAGCACGTTTTAGACTAACATCAAATTGCGTATTAAGATTTAATGCTGCATCAAGTTCTACACCAAGATATTTATAGGTCGTTGTAGGAGTTATGGTGGTATTTGCATAGGGTATAAGCAAAGGTTCGTTTGATTTAGATATACGCTTGGCTGTCCCAAATAATAGAGCTTTAGTTTTTTCCTTCGTTAGGTTTATAATTAACTCATTTTCTTCTAACCATTCCGAAATCTGAGCCAAATCACATGACAGCTTTGATTTAATTGAGACAATATTTTTTCGGCCGCATACAAGACCACATCATCTGCATATACAGGGTGTATTAAAAAAACTGCAAACAGTATAATTCGCATAAGTAGATACTGCAAATAGCATTTCAATGCCTGTGCAACTAATTATGCTTCTGGAATTTGAAAATACGTTTTAATTTTCCTTGTTATTAGAATAACCACACAGTACGAATTTCGACATCCCCAAGCATGAATTGTGTTTACGCACCCTTGGGATCAATTAGTGCTAAATTATGCAACTTTCATAAATATCTGATTTCAAAGAGTTTGCGGTTTTTTTGATACACCCTGTATAACCATTTTGCATTGGTCAACAGCATCACCAATGTCATTAAATGCAAGTAAAAATAACAGAGGACCAAGTATCGACCCTTGAGGGACACCTGATAAAAGAGGAAGCTCATACGATGTATGACCATTGTATGAGACACGAACAGACCGATTGAACAAGTAATCTTTAAACCAATCCAATTCAACTCTGGTTACACCATACCCAGGAAGTTTACTCAATAGCCGACCATGGCTAATCGTATCAAATGCTTTAGTTAAGATCAATGAACTCAGCTCCAACCATCTGACCTTGATCAGCGGTCCTACGAATATCATCACTAAACTTTATTGCTGCTAGTTCTGTAGACATTCCCGGTCTGAAACGAAACTGATTGTTAGATAACAACCTATTGTCATTCAAAAATTTCATGAGCTGACAATGGACAATTTTTTCGATAACTTTAGATATTGAAGGCAAGATTGAAATAGGGCGGTAATTGTCAAAATCCGATTTCGAGACCGATTTATGTATTGGTATAATCTTTGCAGATTTCCATTTCAAAGGGATTAAACCATGCTGCAGTGATAAATTAATTATATGGATGAGTGGAGGGGCAATAATTGTAGCCGAATCTTTCAATAGTCTTGGAGGCAAACCGTCATTTCCTGATGATTTAGAGCGTTTCAGCGAGCTTAAATGCCTTTCGACTTCTAAGATGGACACATTTCTAAACTTAAACTTGTTCGCAGTTCGATTTGGAAAGCCACTTGGGTATCTCCAAACAAAATCGCGTAGTGGAAAAACTTTTCTCTTCAAAGTTGTAACAATGTGAGTAAAATATGAGCAAAAGCCATTAGAAATTCTTGATTCATCGATTGTGGACTCGCCGTCAATTTCAAAAGGCTGACTAGTACAGTACTGTTCAGAAATAACCTAACAATAACCGCGTGCAAGACGCAGTTATTTTGCGGCTCATTTGTACGTGTAGTTGTTGATTTAATTGGACAGATAGATTTAACAATTTTCCAAAAGGATTCGGGAGTTTTTGAATTTTCATCTAGGAGGTTCTTGTTGTAGGAGGATTTAGCCTGACGTAGCATGATGTTTACTTTGTCTCTCTTAATTTTATATGCATGAAAGTCCTCAATATTTTTTGTCCTACGATATTTACGAAGCAAACTATCACGTCCGTTCACAAACTTTTTGAGTTCCTCAGTCAGCCATGGTGCGGGTTTTCCTTTAACTCGTTTAAGAAAAACTTGAGCATATTTGTCATATATATCAGTTATTATTACTTTCGTATATAACCATGCTAAGTTTACATCATTGTTATCATAAACGGTAGACCAATCCACAGACTTGAGTTCCACATTCATTGCACTTGGGATATAACTTTTGTACTTGCGACAAGTTATTGTTCTTGGCTTAAACCTAATCGAATTTAAGTTACGGACACAACCGACCATGTCGTGATCCCCCATTGAAAAAGGGATAACATCAGAGTCTTTAATTGATGCTGGGTTATTAGTTGCTATGATGTCGATCAATGATCCAGTTGAGTCACCCACACGCGTAGGTTTTTTAACGATTTGTTTAAAACCATACAAATTCAAAATCGCCTTGGATTCTGTATTATCTCCAGGAATTAGGTAGTTCACATTGAAATCACCGGGGAACATATGATTCATTTGACAGAGCACTCACTAATGACATCCTTTAATTAAAGGCATTGTTCAAGTCACGGTGTAAATATTTTGAACTATCAGGAGGTCGGTAGAACATTCCTATCAAAATATTTTTGGAATGTTCAAACTTCAATTCAATCCAAACACATTCAATTATTTCGCTTTCCAAATCTTCCCGACGCTTCCACATAAGTTTGTTCGAAATATAAGCTGTTACACCGCCTTCCTTTCCTGTTTTCCTGTAGTTACTGGCAAAAGTAAACCCAGTAATTTCAAAAAATGATTCAGGATCCTGATCATTAATATGCATTTCGCTTAACGATAAAATATCAATACCATCAAAGCTTTGAGAAAAGTTCCCTTGCGTTTTGATGAAGAATCTTCAGACCACGCTGATTAGGAAGTGTATTCAATTTTGAAACAAACCTTTGATCTTGCGGACCTGGACAGGGCTGAATATCTCCACACATTAAAATCAAGAGGTTTATTAGGCTTCTCCTTGACGAACGAACACGAAAAGCAAATTTCCTACCATTTCCCTGCCATAAACTTGATAAAATAAACGTTTCCTTATTAAGTGATAACTCTTGACCTTTTATAGTTAAACCAATACAATCGGTACTTGCAAATGCACAGCTTGTAAACTCAAAATTAAGAGCAGAACGATTGCCGCTCCATGCAACGCCGCCGTCTTCGGTCACCTCAGTGATCTACGGTCCATTCGTTCATCTATTACTTTCTATTTTATATCTGCCATTCTCTGATCAATCGCTGAAGGAAATACGGGCTAGCGCAATTTATGCGTAAGTTCGAGGAAATACCCTTGTTTTAAATTACTATTTAAGAAATAACAGGCAATACATTCTACAAACGCTCTGATTGGCGAAGCCTCACTTTCTCTAGAGTGCAGAAACACGATTGACGTCATTTTCACACAGCATAAAGACATCGAAAATGGCAGGAGAATTTCGAAAAATCATGGTTATTTCACAGATCAAGTAGAAAACAGCTCTAGTGTCTTAGTGCTATGATAGAAACATCAGAGGTGCTATTTCAACGGAAAGATATCTTAAAACAGTTGACTTAGCCTCGTGTTTCCACTAGGCATTATTCCAGGCGAAATGACGTATTTCATATTTTCATTATAGCATCGAGAGACACTCAAGCAATTTCCTTCTTATTAAATATACACCAGTTCATTAATGTGATTTTTAATGCAGGAATTTCTTGGACGGCGAAATACTGATCCTAGAACCAGGACAAAAAAAGTGGAAAACTTACTCCGTAAGTAGCGCGTAAAATTTTCACCAAACTTCAAAACAAGCATCAAAAAGAGGAAAGAATGTCAAAAATAAATAAGGAAACTTAGTGAGTGTGATTAGTATTCGGTTAATTTATCAATTCAAAGGTTTATGCTAACATGTATCCAAGCTAAAAATGCATTATTTATCAGTTTGAAGGAAAGGTACGTTTTCGAACTACAGTTTGATCGCCTGATTAATGGTTGCTGCTTTGATGATAATCGGTCTGCGTCATAACGTTTGTTGCGGTGCAACTTGTCTTTAGGTTCAGATTGACCTTCTCGACCTTGATACTAGATCCTCTGCCAGTGCTGCCCTGAAGAACTGTCTTCGAAAAATCTCGAGGACAGGCGAAAAATAGTTCGGGTCACTGGTCGACTGAAAATATGGATAGTAAAAACTGGAATAAATTAGATAACACTTTAAGAAGAGCTAAAAACCTTCGGACTTTAAAAGACTCCTACGGGAGACAAATTAGTTTGGCCATTTTTACTGTAGTTCTTATAGAAGTAGATTTTTATGTAATGTTTAAAAAACGAGCAGGAGTTCTTTATCGGATATAAAACACGAGGCGATAGCCGGGTGTTTTATATTCGATAAAGCACGAACTGCGAGTTTTTTGAACGGCTTCAAAAATGACTATAATAGATTGACGTCAATAGTTATTGTACAGTTTGTATTTATTTAATAATTTGTATAATTATTGTTTGGAGAGCACGGTTGAGTTAGCTGCGCAACTATAGGAATTAATCATGAAATGACCTATACTGACGCAGTTTTGTTCAGCATGGGAATTCATCATGTTGTTGAGAGTCTATTGCAAAAAATATAGTTCGTGAAAAGATAGGCGTAGGCTATGGCGTCGAAGCGAGCGTTTAGGAAGTCCAAAAGTGCTGAAGAAGAAAAGGAACTGTTAGAAAATGCCGTGCCAAAGTCAACCCGTTACGTTAATAAATGATCAATGAAGATCTTTCAGAGTGGCAGGCAACGAGATTAATTAAGAAAGCTTCTGAAGAACAAAGGAATTTTGTTGTCGACATTTCAAAAATTCAAGACTTGGATATCAACGTCCGTGACATGACGGCACAGACACCTAATTTCTGGTTAACGAAATTCGTTATGAAGGTGTGCAAAGACACAGGAGAAAATTACCCGCCTCGAACGCTCTACAGCATCTGTTGTGGTATACAGCGCCATTTACAGGGCTGTAATGGATTTTGAGCGACTGCGATATTGAACAATTGCACTATTAATATTGTACAGAAGCAAAGTTGAATCTGATAGGAAAGTTTAAATTAAAAACGTGTTTTGTGTAAAAGTTATTTTGTTTGTCTAATGATATGTTCTTGTTATTGCAGGCTGTTGCATTTATTTAATCATAGGGGTATGTGGAAAGTTGTTTAATGTCATTAGTATTCTTTATATAAAATTTCACCTTCAATTGTATTCTTTAAATAAAGAATCCTAATAAGGGTGAAATTTTATATAAAGAATATTGATGATATTAAACACATTCAGCCCCACTCTCCCTTGGGGATGAAATCAAATGCCGCCGCCAGGCTTTTAAGATTGATGATGTATTACCGGTTTTAAAGGTCTATCCTTGTGGCTGATATTGACGAAATGATAGGTTGTGATGCTCATGAATTATTAATGAGTTTTTGAAAGATATTTGAATATTCTAGATAGGTTTTATTTTTACGTATTTTGTTTATTTTCTTTTATTCAACGTTTGTATTTACACTTTAATTCGCAGTACCCTTCTGAAAAACACTTTGTAGTGATGTAGACATCCTGAATAAAGATTGATTACCGTAATGATTCGAATAAGCGCCCTGAGCGCTTTATTTAATTTTGGGGGCAAGGGGGCGCTTATTTAATTTTTGAGAAAACACCGCAATCTGATTCCATAATAACCCAGAACTTTAATAACGATCTTAACAAGAACACTAACAAGGATTTAAAAAACAAACAGCTGAAACCTTAGAGTATGGTACCCTAGTTCTCTGCTCTAGTGAACAAGGACGCTGGAAAATGGACTTGTTGTTCCTGCACCTTTCCATGCTAGAACGACGGTCTTAACCATGGCTGAAAGATTTGAAGGAGAAATCTGCCGATTGAGAGAACTTTGCTCTCACATGCCGGACATCAAAGTCGAAAAAATAAGATCAGTTTCGTTGTAATTAATAACGTGCTCAATGCATATACATGTGACAAATAAATGTTGAAGGACAGTTGATTTTATACCGATATTCATGCGTTTCTTATCGGTTGGGTAATCATTTACATGCAGTAGTTCCTCATCGAGAGAGGAATGGGGAGGTGCTTATTCAGGAGGGGCCCCTTATTTCAAAGAAACATAGTGGAGGGGGGGTGCTTAGTGGAGAGAGGGCACTTATTAGAAGGAGGGCGCTTATTAGAATCATTACAGTATTTAGAAAAAGCCACCTTAAAATGGGCCTATAAGGTACTTGGGAATTTTATGTCAATTTTGGTTTTACTTTTTGATTGGCAGCTAAACACCGCGGCAAGAAATGGCGCCGGCTCCCATCCTTCAATAACTCCAGGCTCCCAGCCAGACATTCCTTCTTTGTATGTCAAGCCAGTGTAGTCACAAAATGACTTTAGGACTTTCTCTGGATCTTTCAACAAGTCATCGGTGAGAATAACCAAGGGTCGGCTTCCCATTTTCTTTTTGACAAACTCATATAACTCAAACAGCTGACGAAAGCCGCATCCTTCCGGGTCAAAATTTTCCCAGTTTGGGTTATATTTCGAGAGACAAAATCTGTACAGCGATTGAACTGCTTTCTTTGGATCACGTATCAGAAATGTGTGCTGGAAATCTTTTAAGCTTTCTCTTTGTAAGTCTTGAAACCTTCCTTCAAAAAAGTTCGCCATTTCCTTGCAAAACACATGCCTTTTACCGGGATACTCCTTGCAGATTGATTCCGTGACATTCTCATAGGTTAAGTCAGGGTTGATTGGTTCACTTGCATACCGTTGGTTCGTCCTGCTTGGCCCAAGGTAGTAAGCAAACTGGTATGGTTCCATGAACACTTTACAATCATCCAGATTCAACATGGCTTTCGTAAACGCTGTCGACAGTGTTCTTGGCGCGGCCCAAAGGAACACTTTTCCGCTCATTTTAAAGGTAAAACGTAGGTCTTGTGCACTGTATTACAGAAAACAAAAAATTATAAATACTGAAAAAAGCAACTCGTTTCTGTGTACCGTAGAATTCCGAAACTAACGCCTTCCCCGTAAGTAGCAGCCTCCCGAAGTAACAGCAAATTTCCAAGGACTCCAAAGTTTTCCAAAAGTAGCATCCCCCTGAAAGAAGCTTTCCCCGGAACTGTGATGTAGTGGCAGTTAACAAGACAACAAAACTGAAAGACTCAGCAAGTGCTTGTCAATGAACCGCTGGAAATGTCGAACGGTGTCATGGAGGGCGAAGTTTTTTAGGGCTTTCTTGAAGAAGAATGAGGATAATTACTTTCGGCAAGTAATCCTTCGAAAAGTAAGATAAGATAAGATAAAGATAAGGTAAGGTAAGGTAAGAACGTTATTTAAGTGTCAATCTACGATAGCAGACCTAGTAACAATCACTACTAACTGAGGCACGATCGCAAATAAGAAAGAGTAATTGCAGTAAAAAACTTATACGATCAGTAGCTTTTTGTTTTTTAAACCGTCGACTTAAGAAACGACAATTTTTTCCTGGATAAGTACATGAAGACTTTCGCAATTACATTTTAACGTATTTCAACCATCCAATACCGTATTTATTCTAATAAACGCCCCGGGCGTTTATTCAAAAAATACTTCGGAAGGGAGGGCGATTATTAGAGAGAGGCGTTTATTTCAAAAGTTCATAATTATAACCTCAGAAATACAAAATCTAGACAAAATGCAAACAAATGTTCACGCAATGCAGCAAAATATATTGAGCAAATATTTATTAATATAATAACAATAGCAGTTAGTATACTGTAGTAGTAGCAACATGTAACTACTGAATGTTTACATAATATCAATGTCATCGTCTTCCGACTCGTCCAGTGTAAAATGTTCGTCTACAGCATCTTCAATGTCCGAATCGGAGATGTCTTTGAAAGGATCGGGGCGTTCGCTTTCGTCCAGAAGTGATAGCTGAGACTGAATTGACGTCGATCCTGCTGCACACGGCTGGCCTTCCTTAAAGCAATGGATATCGCTATCCTGGGATCCATCAACTGGGAGGTTAAGCGCACGTCTTGAAGGATTTTTTAATGATTTCTGTCGACAACAGAGACCACGCTTCAAGAACCCACTGGACAATGGTTCTCCTTGTCGGTGGCTTCATATTTCCACCTGACGTAAATTGATGAATGCCATTGCTCATCCACTCATCGTACATTTCGGTAACCTTTGTCTTGAAAGGTTTATATTCCAACATACGTCGGGGGCTTGAATGTACTTCGTACATCCACCAGGAATTACGGCTTGATCAACATTCATTCGTTTTAAGGCTTCTTTGACAGTGTCCATTATATGACACTCAAACGAATCCCACGCTAATAAACGTCGGTTAAACGAAAAAGCTCCTATTACCCGTTGCACCTAAAGTAACGTGAGTTCTTCATTCATCCAGGCGTTCTTTGAACTAGCTACAACACAGCGATTCTTAAACTCTTCAGCAAGAGCTTTCGTTTCCCGTTTAGCGCCACGAAAGACGATCATCGGCTTAAGTTTTGTCCCATCTGCTTTGGCCGCCAAGCAAACAGACACCATAACTTTTTCGTGGCCGGTGGTTTTCAAAGATATAGATTTAGCACCAACATCGTCAACTGTCGTGTTTGAAACCATGTCGTCCCACACCGATGTCTCGTCCATTGCAATTATGCAAGATGGTTGATAATTATACGCTTTTGAAAGTCGTCGAACGTGTAGAACATACGAAATTAACTTGTCAATAAGCTTGGCAGGGTCTTTCTGAGCAGTTGTGGTTTTTCTTCTTAACGACAATCCATTTCGGCGCATAAATTTTTGAAGCCATCCATTACTGGCGCGAAAGAGGTCCTTCTCACTTTCGTCACATGTTTCGTCATATAAAAATTTGCCTTTCATCATGATTAATTTACGCGAAACTCTTAAACCGCTAGATCGCCGCCTATGGATCCATTCTAACAGTTGCTCTTTCAGTCCTTCGTCCGTAATCTTTCGTCCGCCACCTTCTAATCTTCGCTTTCCTTGTCCCTTTGCTTTCGCACAAGTGTCGACAATTTCAGCTTTTTTCTGACGCCACTCCCGAATTCGTTTAACATCAACATTGAATTTCCTAGCGGCGTCATGGTTATTCGTCGTCTCAGCAAAAGTAATGGCTTTCTTTTTAAATGACATCGAGAAACTTCGTTTTAAGTTTCTCTTTTGAGAGGTTGCTGCAGCAGTATCTTCGTTCATGTTATATTTTTTTATCTGAACAGAACCTGTTGATGTGTGACAGTGTATGTCTAAAACTCAACTTGGCGAAAAGCCGAAAAATGAATGAACACAAAAGCATGATTGTGCCGAAACTATTAAATTTCACCTCGTAGCTACCGGTACCCGCCAATCTCCAATTACACTATCAGTTGTGCGGCTTGCGTTAATGCATTGCTCAATTATAACATTCAAGACAATGGCACGAACTACTTGCTCTTTTCATTACGAAATGTGGTTTCAGATCAAATTTAAAACAGCAATACGAGAACATCATGTATACAAAGAAACGTGGACCCCAGTATTAGGTGAAGTCTTAAGTTGTGAGAAAGACGACCGGGCTGAAGCGTCAGAGTATGACTCGAATGCAGTTGGTGTGTATACCTGTGTGAAATCAGCAAATGGTGCCGACGCGCGATTGGTAGGACATGTTCCCATACAACTTTCACGATTGATCGCAACATTTCTTAAAGCTTCGCATGAAAACACCGTTTAAATAGAAGTCTGTGGGAAAAGGAAGCGAGAGCTAGGCCTAATAGTTCCGGGTATCTACCTATGTAGGACCAAATCTAAAGCATGTGCGAGAATTCTTCAAGAAGAACTGACCCGAATTAGAGACAAATACACTCATTTTGAATTCGAGTACGAACAGTCATTGCTCTACGAAAGTCCTTACATTATTAAAAGTAAATGTAAATGAAATAAAAAGTTTAAATATGAAGTGTTGACATTGTCATTTTATCTTCTCAGGGGGGGGCGTTTATAAGAGAGGGGCGTTTATTGGAGAGGGGCATTTAATACAAATCTCAGTGGGTTGGGGGGCGTTTATTGGAGTGGGGCGTTTATTAGATAGAGGGCGTTTATTAGAATAAATACGGTAATTACGTCCTTCCGAAAGTAACTGCCCCATACATTAGCAGCCCTCAACGGGAATAAGATGCTTGTAATTACAAGGCTGCTGGCCAGCATCTTGATTTACAAATTCGAACATTGCTTTCTTTTCGGTTTGAAAATACTCGACAACAGTAAAAATCACTCGGCTTGCAACCTATGGATTTTCATTGTTCTGTAGTATTTTAGAAGCACTCGAGAGCCATCATTGTTTGAATTTGTTTCATTGTTCTCTCGTATTTCAGAACAAGCGAGACTCAAGTTTATGATATTTTTGATAAAAAATCTTAAAATCTAGCAAAGGTTCCAAAGTTGATATCTCCGAAGAGAGCTATTAATAGAGCAACTTTTATCTTTTCGTAAAGTATTTGCTCTTGCTCCGTAGTCAAATTCTGTTTTTCCCCGCTACATATTCATGTTTGTTCTTCGCTCTGGTCATCCGTCCATGAAATGCAGCGATACATACCTTTGAATGCAATCGGTTATGCACTTTATTAGGGGCTGATTACATGAGACTGGTGTCGAATATTGTAAGTAACTATTTGGTTTGTCGTAAGTTCACAAGAGTTTGTAACTGTAGTCGTTGAACCCTCTGGTTTTTCTGTTAAACTTTGAGCCTTAGGCTTAATGAATCATTCGCACCATGTCAAAAAACAAAGAACTATATAAGCGGAGCTTCCGGACGACGCTAACGTGAGACTGACGTTTTTGCCCTGTGGCTTTGGTCTATCGTCTCTTAAGTTTAGTTGGTTATCGTGCTCGAAGGTTGATAGTAATTAAAGGATTTTATCAGAAAGATACAGTCTCCGATCGTGTGCCTTGAACCAGTTGAAGCGCAACGACTAAGTAAAGTAGAAAAGATGCAAACACCGGCACGACTGGTGATCGCTCCCAAAACGAATCCTTGTTTTAGTTTACATGAGACCAGTTCGAAAAATAAGCTCGGACCGGTCTCACACAGTCCCGGTGCTGGACCGACACGAATGAGTTCAGACCGGTTCAAACTCGGACCGGTATGAAATTTTCTTGATGAGAACGCATAATCTCTTCAGACCAACGATGGATGTGACGATGAAAAGAAGCACCGTTGCTGGGAATTAACGAACACTCGGAATGTGGTCTGAAATATTTGCAAGAACATGATTTAAGATATCCCATACGCACGTACTCAAGCTATTCTACTCAGAAAAACTTTATGAGTCCCTGTCGAGAATCGAACCCGTAACCTTCTGACCACCGGTGAGATGCTCTAACCATTGAGCTACATGGACTCAGATGGTGAGCGAAGGTTACATTTATGTACTGGTTCGAATTGATGGTAAACATATGTATTGCCAGTCTGCAGGTCTCGATACGTTTCCTTTTACGTGCTAATCAATGAGTTATCAAATGTGGTAGCTTGGTACATATGTGATGTCTTATACGTACGTTCTCAAGCTATTCTACTCAGAAAAACTTTCTGAGTAGAATAACTTGAGAACGTGCGTATAAGACATCAAATATCTACCAAACTACCACATTTAAAAAAAACATGATTTAAGTTTCATTCTGATCTCATGTAAACACTTCAAAAAATGGATTCTGCCATCCTTGAGTATTGTCGTTGCAAATGCTTATCCTTGTACGTTCGCTTCCATCTTATTTTGCAAATGAAACCGAAATCGGAGTTTTACTATGCACTGAGCGATGGTCGGGCAAAATAAATTCTTAATTCATTTCTCTTCACAATAACCAACATCATGCACGTGGAACGCCTAGCTAAATTACGTTATTTTACTTAAAGTCACGCGAAATAAGAGTCAAACAAATACAAATGTACTCACCAGATGAGTGGAATCCTTGCAGCAAACCTTACTTAAAGACGATTTTATAGGTGGACAAGTACTTCGCTGAGACAGCTCTCAAATGGTTGTCAAATGTATTAATATTCGTGCAGGGCCGGATTTATATGGCGGAAGAGAAAGCAGTTGCCTAGACAAAGAAATTTAAAGCTGGTAATACATCTAGCTCCCTGGAAGTAACTAACCACTGTTGATATAAAATCAAACTCCAGTTCATGTCCAATAACAATATTTAGAATTTAAATTAAATTTAAATTAAATTGAATTTTGATAAAACCACAATTATTCATCTCAGTTAAAAATAACGGTATCAGTTTTCCTCATATTTGCCATAATTTATTCATATTAATAGATAAGCGAAGTACCTTTTTAGTTAACGCAGCTTAATATTTGACTTCCATCTTGAATTATCCGTCAGTGCCAGTTTTCTGACCGACCTGATGTGATCTTCTGCTTGTGTTGTTTTTATTTTGTTTTTATTTAGGGGCCGTTCACACTGAGATCGATCTAACTTGAATCGATCTGAGACCGATCTGGGATCGATCTCAGTTCGCATTCAAGCGTTCACACTCAGATCGATTTTGACTTAGATCGATCTCAGATCGATCTAACACGCTAGTGTGAACGACCCCTTAGTGACAAGATGCTAATCACAACATTGCGAGACTTTAACGCTACGTATATCCGATCGCGCGCTAAAACAAAGAAAACTGACTTGGTAGACTAATAAATTAGGTTACTCTATGTGCAGGGCGACAAGGAATCTGCTTGGACAAACTGAAGGGGCCAAGCCACTATATCAACCTCAGGGCAACAGCATCAAAAACCATGTCCAGCCGAGTGACTTTTGGCACATTTCGTGGTACTTCTGCCACTATGAGTTGTAAAGATAAATAATTTATTTGTCTTCTGCCCGTAAACGATCGAACTTGCGAATGTTTAAAGAAGCAATAATTTCTGTGATTGTAGCATACATGTCTTAATTCGTCCTTGAAAGTCAAAGAGTTTTTACTCTTATTTTTGCCCGTAAATGGCAGCACAAAAATGGACAGGTATTCTATATTCGCTGCTATAAGCAAGCAGTGCGCAGGGCTCAGCGGTTTTAAGCACCGACCATACAACCAACTAAAATCAAACGTCAACCAACAATCGCTCCTAAGTAATCAGTATTTGGTGCTTATAAATATCAACTAAAATTCATTTTCAATCAACGCAGTAATTTGAAAACCGTATTTAGCGTAAGCGCCAATCACCGGCATGACATTAACTTTCACACTCGAACAGTTTCAAAGAACCAATCAAGATCTGTTCTTTGCATCACTTACTTGTTGCTATATGTCGACTTTCGTAAGAGTTCGTACGACCTTCGTAAACACGCATACACGAATAAGCTCTAATAAGGCTTGTGACGTAAGCCAGGAGAACCATGATCTTACACATCTCATGGCAATGCACATGCGCCTACTTTTACTAGACGCAAACTGAAAGACCGCTTGTCGTTATTTCCATTTTGACCCAGTTTCTTTGTTTTTACGGAGTTATTGGCGCCCTAGGCCAGAGTGTACGTTGCGCTCATTATACCCCAGATTTTCGTTCATATATCTTTGTGATGTCTTACACAATATCTTGATTTAGATCATTCCGTTTACAAAATGAACGATGGGAATTTTAAGACAATTGTCTTAAGTGGTGCTTAGTATCACATACATATTTGCTGACGCAGCGTGCGAGCTTCAAGCGAGTGAGCAAAGCAACAGGCTTAAATTATGTAGTGGATCAACTTTCAAAATTTTTTAACTGCACTGCGTTGTGGTCGTCCCTTGCGCGACGACCACAATGCAATGCACCGATGAGCGCAGGGTGTTCAATTTGTTCACGTGTTTGTCATTCCACTATGGTTCATTAGGTTATTACGTTCATTAGGTTATAACGTTCATTAGGTTAAATATCTTTATTCGCCTGTGGTGTTCCTGTATTGGGTGTAGTTTGCGTATTAAAGAAAACATTTTTAAAGCTCATCTTCCCTGGACGCAAATGAGTTATGTATCTACACCAGACGCGAACAAAGGGTAATTTTATTTTGTGTGCTTTTTCTGTGCTTAAAGTCCTCATGGACGAAGATCTCCAATGTAGATATTCATCAAACAGCAGGGGCTCTTTTTCTTCGTTGGCGACGTCCAAGACGACATAAACGGCTGTGGGTGCACGACATAAATTTAAGTTAAAGAGAACAAAGAGCATATAATCTCGTATGTGGATTCGCCTTTATACGAAGACAACGCAGCAAAACATCATAACAACCGTAAGTTTATAGTTTATCTTTCCCCTTTGGGAAGCTGTGGCTAATCTTCGTTGACAACTCGTGTCCCGTCTTAAATTTAGCTTGCCTTTTCTGATTGGTCCCTTCATTATGTCGCGCTGGTGGGAGTTGAAAACATATAACATGTTTCTGTTTCTGTATAATTCGCGTCGCTCGCTCAATTAAATTTTGAACCTGACCATAGAAATTTGTTGATATTAAGTATGATTCAGCATGCTAAGACTCGGACGAGGATGGACAGTCAACGTTAAATTGTCTGATCAACAAAAGAAAGCGTACATTAAGTTTGTGCCGATTTTACTTCGAAATTATTTTCTCCTGAACCACCACTCTTGAAATTTTCTCTCAGCGGCCGCACGAGTCGGCCGTTTAAATATCCAACACGCCGTCCTGCGAGCCATTCATCAACCTCATCGTCTTCTTGAAAGACTAAATATCGATTGCAGGTTAGTATCAAACAGGCGAGATATTTATATTTTACTTCTGATTCGCAAAACATTTTTTCATCATCTTTCCGATCATTTAGGCACTCGATAAGCTCAATGGTTGAAACGACGTCAAACTTAATTGATTAAACTCGACCATAGACAGTCGAGCTTAACACTAGGCTCGAGCGTAATTAAAAGTGCCGAACCAAATTGATTCATATCTCACCCTTAGGATTCAAAAGACAATGATATGGCGGCCATGTTGGTGCCACGTACAAGAGAAGCTAATGATATTTTTTTGTGAAAGTTCCACCAACATGGCCGCCATGACGTCACGTGCATGTGAAGAATTATGCTATCCTACAATCACTTGACAAATTAAATCTACACAGTTATTTTAAAAGAAAACCACAGATAGTGATTTTACTGGTAAACTAGTTACAGAGATTTAATTTATTAAGTCCAAAGAATATTCTAATTTTTTTTACTGAAGTATAACACCACCCATGGCATGTGGTTCCAATCATGCAGACATCATGACTCAAGAACTAGGAACGACTGACAGATTTCATGTAACAGCAGGACCACCAAGATGGTCATGGAGGGTCACCAGATCACTCCTGACAGGGTAACGCAAGGCCTCGCCGTCAGTCGTGCCAAGCAAAAATTTGTGTCTGGACGGAACTGAAATCTAGAAGGTAACGCGAGCGCACGACTGACCACTCCTTCAATCTAGTGAGGATGTTTTGTAAGAAATTCTTTCAACCGTGTGACGATGTGATGTATAAGCTGTTATCAAGCAGCTGAAATTGAGTGAACAGCATGTGTTCAAATTTTTCCTGGGTTATTCTATAAAATTTTGCATGTCACGGAGGGGACAATTTGAAAAACAAAGGTTCTAAGTTTCTTACCTACTCGCAACTTAAACTAGGAACTTAAAAAAGGAAACACTGCCCATCACCTGTCTGTGTTGAAACGTGCAATATTGCGTCTCAATTAATTCCATAAACAATTTACATATTTCAATTAACCAACATTCGGATTAACCGTATCATTTAAAATGTTTGGACGTTGAGTTCGAAGCTAATATGGAATGTTCATCGTGCTTTATGAAAAATGAAAATTGCTTTGAACAACCAGGAAATGTTGAAATGGACCTACAGTTATCTAATGAAATCGTAGAAGCCATGAAACTTCGTGGATTGAAATTTGTTCATCAGAATATTCGTAGTCTTTATGGCAAGTTTGACCAATTGCAAATTTTAATAGCCCAATACTCAAATTTACATGTCATTGCTTTGACATATAAATTGTCATTGCAATGTCATAGTTGACAGTGAAATATCTCTACCTAGTTATGTTTTATTTAGAAATGACCGAAACAACGGTAATGGGGGAGGAATTGCAATATATATCAAGGATAGTCTTCTGGTGGTTCAAAGGACAGACCTGGAAAGTCAATTTGCGGGTGAATGTGTCTTACTCGAGATACTTTTGCCCTGCTCGAAAGGAATTTTGTTCAGTGTGTTCTACGGGGTGTCCCAAAAAAACGAAAACTATTGAAATCACCAATAACAATGTAATTGTTAGAATTTGAATGCCTTAGCACTCTGTTGGTCCCCGCGAGTGCATAAATGATTGATATAAGTAATTTTATAATTTGCTTTAAATTCTCACGGGCAAAAAATCGCGCACTTTACAAGTCGATTTTCTTACCTAAATTTTAATACATGCACCTTGTCAATATTTTACGCATCATTACGTTCAGCTTTTTCGTAGGGCATTCAAATTTTAACAATAAGTGATTTCAATAGTTTTCGGGTTTTTTTGGGACACCCTGTATAGGCCTCCGTAGCAAAATGATTTCATGGGAGCCTTTTCAAATGTGCTTGAAATAGCCTGTTCTGAAAACAAGGAACTGTTGGCGACTGGAGACTTTAACTGCGATATGTTGTCTGAAACAAGTTCAAGTGTGATGAGGACTTTAAAAGGTATATTTACATATTTTGATTTGACCCAAATGATAAAGAAAGCCACTAGAACTACTGGACATACTTCTACTCTCTTAGACCTATTTGCCACAAATGTTCCAAAAAATATAAGTTTGGCTAAGGTAGCCGCTTCAAGTTTAAGTGATCATGACTTGCTTACCGTGGTGAGGAAAATTAATGCATATAAACATCCTCCAAGGACTGTTGAGTGTAGGAGTTATGCAAAATACAACCGTACTGCTTTCTGTAAGGATTTAAGTGATGTCCCGTGGGAGAAGGTATTGCAAGAGACGGACGTAAATGCTGCTTGGTTCAAATGGAAGGAACTTTTTTTAAATGTCCGTGATAACCACCCATCATATCGATGCAAAACTTTAAGAGGCATAAAATGCCCCTGGCTGACAAGGGGAACAAAAAACTTAATGAATGAGAGAGAATATTATTTTAAAAAAGCAAGAAAAACTGGGATGGAATTGAATTGGAGTACATATCGCCGTCTGCGAAATCAAGTTAATGATAGAATTTATCATGAAAAACGGCGCTGTCAGAGGGAAGAAATTCAAAATAATTTAGGTAATCCTAAAACTTTCTGGAAGGCAGTTAAAAATGTTACTGGCGGAAAATCAAATGCAACAAGGAGGAAAATGAACTCAATTAAAACTGATGATGGAGTGTTAATAACTGATAAAGTTATTGCTCAGAAATTCAATCATTTCTTTACCACGACAGTTTTCCAATCTGACTAAAAACATTCTGTCATCGAATACATTTATGTTTTCCAGTAGCGTATTAACAGACAGGGTCTTTAACCTTTCGCCGGTAACAGGAGGTTATGTCTGGAATCACTTAGAAAACTTGAAGATAAAAAAAGCTAATGGGTTAGATAATACACCTGCTCGTCTTCTAAAAGGTGGTGCCCCTGCTATAAGTCGTACAGTGACATATATTATAAATCTTTCACTAACTACAAGTACTGTACCAGATGATTGGGAGCAAGCGAGAGTGGTTCTAGCGCCTAAAACAGGCAATTATGAAGACATGGACAATTATCGGCCGGCATCAATCCTTCCTGTGCTCTCTAAAGTTTTGGAAAGCACTGTGAACGTTCAACTGCACTGGTATTTGCGTGAAAATATTTATTAAATATTTTTGATAAAACATCATTTAACGACCACACCCTGTATATAAGAAGAAGAGTATCAAAAATACTTGAGATGCTCAACAGAATAAGACCATTCCTAACACTTGAGGCTGCCAACAGAGCATACAAGGCTATGGTATTGCCAGTTCTAGATTACTGCGATGTTGTGTGGCATGAGTGTGGTCAGGGAAATAACAATGACATTGAGCGATTACAGAGACGTGGTAGCAGAATAGTTTATCATAAAGCTGGCTTGGGACTAAGCACTGATGATATTTTAATAAACCTAGGCTGGGATTCTCTACATAGTAGAAGAGAATCACACGTATATAACCTTGTGAAAAGTTGTATTGATCAAAAAGCTTCAGTTTATTTTGACAGTTATTTTGAAGTTAGGCGATGTATTGTTCATAATTACAATACCAGAAACAGTGGAAACTTAGTTCTGGACGAAGTAAGGCTTGAATCAACCAAACTCGCCTTCTTTTATAAAAGAGGACGTATTTTTAATTGGTTCAACGGTAATATATAATATATAATACTGTTATATTTTTTTATTTTAGATATCGTAGTATATCATATATATATTTTACTTTTACATGCAGGACTCGCATTGATGGCAGTTTTTTTATGACTGAAACGATATCCTGTAAAAATATATTCTTACAAATAAAATAAATAAATAAACCTGTTAGCAGTGTTGATTAATGGCGCTCAAGGCCAGAGTGTACGTGGAGCCCATGGTACTCCTGGTTTTCCCTCTCATGCATGTTTGCGATGATATGTCTTACACAATATGTCTTACATAATAGGACCTTAAAATGACAAGAAAATATAAAGGACGTTCCTTCACAGAAGAATTTTTAGGTAGGATTTATTGAGATATACTATGACATAAAAATCGTAAGAGACCATTTTGATTTACTAGTAAATTCAGTTTACCATCGAAACTATTTTTCCAAATCATGCGAAACTTGGTACAAGGATCGAAATTAGGAACAAAAGCATAGCTATCTAGGATACACTGTTGTCATGGTTACAAATCAGTTTCCAGCCTCTTCTCTCTGTGGAGTGAAATAAAACAATTGCTGCAATTTTGAGTAAGATATTTCATCGCAAGCAAATCCGTGAGATAAGTTAAAACAAACCATGTATATGATATTACTTATAACAATCTTTAGAAGTGGACCACTGTATAATTTTCAAAGCCCACATTACGAATCCAAACTTAATTATCGTTTCATATACACTTTAAGCTCCAAAGCAATAAACTAAATAACGATGCGCTTTTAAACTGCTTTGAGAATCACTGTCCTCCTAATTGTGTGGTCAATTTCTCTGAAATTTTGTCAATCTTATTTTCCATTTGTTTCCTTTTTTCGACATCTTTATTCAGTTTATCGTTCATTATCACAAAATTTTCTTTTAACTCTAATTGTACGGTTGACTGAAGTTTCTCCATCTTGGCTACAAGAAGTTTCTCAATTTGTACTTCCATAGTTGTTTCCCATTCTTGTTCATGTTTCATCGCGTCACCTTCATACTTTTCAAGATCCACTGTATCCAACTTTCCACCATCAATACATAAATCAAAGAACGTCTCGAACCATCTTTTCTCTCGTTTAGGAAATTCAATGGCATACTCGTCTTTTGTCATACGAAATCCAGGGAGACCATGTATGCTCTTTTCTAAGTGAATGATAAATTTTGCCTTGAAAAGATATAAAATTCACTAAATTTGAATGAAATTGTCGTGGGAATACAACAGTTCCCTAAATAGTTTCACAATACATTTCGTCACGTTAACAAGTTTATTTCATTCTTTCGTTAAAAAACTCGTGAAACTCACAAATAAACTCCCAGAAAATTTTGCTTCCATAACCTACCTAGCGTCTTTTGCCGACCAACCTAGCGCGTGTTACCGACCAAGCTGGCCTGCGTTACCGACAAAAGATAATTTTTCACCACATTTTACTGACAGCTAAGCTGGTCTGTCGTTACTGATTCAATTCTAACCTTCGTGCATAAGGAATACTGCGCAGTCATTTCAGACCAAAACAAATATTGCCGGACTGTAAAAGATGCAAGAGAGGTGATAAATTAAATGAGCTCTTGTGACACAACCAAACAAGTGAGATTTGAAAAGAAAAACGCCAGTAATTTCTCACGAAAAAAAACACGCTCTCGCCACTGAATCGGATGAAGATGAACATTGAATCCATACTTTCTGCGCCGCAATCTTGAATCACTGACGTTTTAATTTGTATCTTTTGGCTTTGTAACTTAGATGAATATCTTATATCACTGAATTAACATTGTTTCAACATCAACAACAAAAACGGGAAAGTGCTTTGTAGATTGAACGATAGCTTGACTGTTGGTAACTGCGAAACAACATTGAAACCTGCTTTGCTAAATGTTCTCCACCCAATTAATTAAATGTTTTCAAATCTAAATTCGACTTTTATTATTCTACCCTGCATGACGACCAAAGATTTTGTTCAAAGGTAGACATCTCGGACCGGGCTTTTTTGAAGCCCACTTCAAGATGGCGGATACTGTGACAGCCTGAGAACTATTCGCGCACGCGTTATATTATAATTCAACATGTTATAAATTTCAAAAACACGAGAATACATTTTAAAGCCATGTTTTTTAAAAAGTATTCTTGTGTTTTTGAAATTTATAACTGTCCTTTTGCTAAGAAGTGTTGGAATTCAACATGTCCTCTCGCCTAAGATCCAGGTTAGGATTACGGTTAGGGTTAGGATTGGGGTTAGGATTAGAGCTAATCCTAATCCTAATTCTGACCATAATCCTGACCATAATCCTGACCATAATCCTGACCATAACCCTTACCATAACCCTAACCCTAATCCTGGCCATAATTTTGAACATTATCCTGACCATTATCCTGTCCGTAATCCTAACCCTAATCCAAACCTGAATTTTAGGTGTGACGACATGTTGAATTATAACATAACGTGAGCGCAAAAATTCCTCAGGCTTTCACGGTAAGTATCCGCCATCTTAAAGTGGACGTGAGAAAAAATCGCTCGGACCGGTCACTCATTACGGCGTTGGACCCCAGTTGAATCTATTATGAGCTAATCTCGACACCGAATTCATTTACCCATTGCTCATTTGAGAAAGCCAAAGAAAAAGGACTTTTAACAGAACAATACTTCGGTCTATTGCCTCTCATCTAGTTTCTATAAGTAATCAAACTGGACCAATCACTACGCAGAATCGCATAACCCAACATTTGCCACCCACCAAAGTAAAGTTTGTTTCAGTCTACTCTCTCTTTTGCCGATTTATTTACCGAAAGTGTGGTGTGCTGCACACCATCACACCTGCACAGTAAGCTTCTGGGCAGATTCCTTACAATGAAGTAACGCCATAGAGCAAGTGCTGTACAGAAAAAGATCTTATCTCCCGAAGCAATTCAAAACATCTTATAAATGCAGCAAAGTATGAGGGATGTTAGTTTACGAAACGATCATTTACCTTCCGCAGGAATTTCTCAAGTCTCGCAGATTTCATCACTTCATTGGTATCTCCAACTGCTAAACCAATCAAAGTGTTGTTCGCCACGATCGACATGACAAGGACGAATATGACAAGGACAATCATTTTCAAATTATAATGCTCAGGGTACAATCCTTCTCTAACGAAATACTCCTCGTAGTTTGTGCCCGACATCATGGCCATAAACGTTGAAACTATGGAAATTGGGAAACTCCTGTAGCTCGGTTGGTCACCCAGGAGTATGTAAAATGTAGATGCAAAGCTGAACAGATATATCAAGACCACAATAAATATCTGAGGAAGAAAAAAAGGAAAAGAGTACAGTAATTTTGTAAATTAAAATCATATAGATTCTCCCTTACAGTATCTATGGTCAAGCTAGATACCGCTGTTAAACGCCATTCATGGACTGCAGACTCACAAGTTAGTAAAGAGCCGGGAAAAACTATGGTGGTTCATTAAAGGGATGTTTATATGGAGGCGAGCCACCCCTCTTGGTAAGGCTAGCCCTAGTAAAAGGGCTAAATTTCACCTCGCCTTTACATTGGAATTTTCTGGCCCTTCTAGCCGGACTGGATCTAGCGCGCATGCGTTATAGGATGGTCAGCCGTTCTAGATGTGTTTATATGGAAAATTTCCAGCCCTCTTAGGCAAGATCTCGGGTTGTCAATGGCGAGATCTCGTTTCGGGCTGGCCTACTTGTCATGTAAACGAAGAAAAATTTTACTAGAGATTTTACAGGGAGGCAAGGTCTCGGTAAAAAGGGCCAGTCTTTGTAGGAGGGCTGGCTCACTTCCATATAAACACCACCTAAAATCCCGAAAGCTACACACATTTTTAATTCATTTGCGACGGAAGATGTCTGGTACTGTGGGGGAAGTTAATTCTTAAGGTCCGTTTACACGTGCAATTTTGCAATTGCAATTGTCATCTTGGTGTATGTAATAAGCTCATAACAGTCTATTAAACAAGATATCCGCTCATGATTCGCTGTAATTTGTCCTCGACGCTCTCTCCCGTTAAACACATACTCCAAGATGTCAATCGCAAGGTACAAAATCGCACATGTAAACAGCCCTTTACGATAAAGCAAAACAAGGGTGGAGCATAGGGTTGACCTCTCGCCAGATATATCAGAAAATTTAAATTTTCTCTAACATTTGAAATAGAATTTTCGTACTTTGATTTCATAAATAAGGATATGAGTTGGCACAAGATGTTCTCACGCCAATAGCTAAGCAAAGTAAAATTAAGTTTTTAGAATAGGCCTGGAAATATTGGAGGCTTAGCCCCTAGGTCAGAACAATTGGGGGTGCGATAGCCCCCCTGTTCCGCCACCTACGTATTAATTCCCATGTGCGAGGAAACTTCTGGAAAGCTGATGTCGGTAGTCCGTACGTGAGTTCACTGATGATTTATTAAACGTTATGAATTTTCTCTTCCGTAATTAACTCTTTCAAGGCAGAACAAGACTTCTACTATCTTATACTGGCAAACGCCAGACCATTCTACTCGTCAAAGGGAGACATCCAGTCGGAAAAGCCAATTAACTCAAAAAAAGAAGTGTAAGCGTATATTTTACTTGAAAATATCACTTTTCTCTCAAGAACTCGCAGTTACACGGGCCACACAGTCAGCATGAAAATTGTAAAACAAAACATCCTCGACCGTTCCACTATTTCATCTGGGGGTGAAAGACAGTCAAACTAGAAAAAACAAAAACAGACTATTTCGCTCTTTTATGTTGGTTGATCGTTTGGCGATCTTCCGAGAAACTTTTAGAATTAATAGCTCCCCAAAAGCTTCCAAAGTGCATTTTCTAGCCATATCACAAGAAAGGCACGGTTTTCTTGAAAAATGTGCAATATTTTGTTGGGAGAAAGGATTTGTCTCACCAAAGGCGGAGGCAATAGACTTCATGGCCTCCCCTTGGCTGCAACCTTGATTTTATCCAAGGAGCAATATTAACAAGCTTAAATATTTATTAACCGAGAGTGAAGTCCGTTCGAGAAAGTGTTTGCCTGCAGTTTTCGTACAGACTGAACGACGAAGGAGCGAGGTATGTGCGAAAAAACCCCGAAGGCAAATACTTTCTAGTACGGACTGAGCAAACGAGGTTAATAAGGAATTTAACATATGATTTTTAAAGTTTCGATATCCACTGAGTATTTTAATAAAATACAAAACAACGGAAACGCCAAAAAGTGAAAACATTTTTACTATCAATGTTTCGACTGCCTAGTTTTCTGGTTTTGGTATTGAGCGCTCATAAACCTTACGCCTTCTCTGTGACATTTTTGTCGCATACTCTTCTTGGTATGTGTATATATATATATATATGTATATATATATATATATATGTATGTATGTATGTATATGTATATATATATATATATATATATATATTAGGCCACGCAACACTCAGAGTATTCCTGATGATGACTGCAAGGTAGTCGAAATGTCGATTATAAAGATGTTTTCACTTTTCTGAGTTTCCGTTGTTTTGTATTTTATCCGAATTTTTGGTTGGTTTTCTTTCCTATTTTTAACTGGCTTTTTGACATCGGATATTGCTGTTTACCTCACCTTGAAACTTGTTCGTTTTGCTTTTTGTTTTCGCCAGTTAAACGTTCATTTATTGTACTTTCACACAATTAGCTTTAAATAAAAGCAGTACTAGCGTTCTAGCACATTTAATCATTTGAAATTTTTCGTTACAGATGCTTAACTCCTCTTAACTTACATGGAAATCAGCCCAAAGATTTTCCCGCCAAAACTCTACCGATTCGAGGTAAAAAGCGTATTAGAAGGGTCCGATATCGTAAAATATCGGACCGTTCACCAACCAATCAGCATGCGTAATTTTGCGTGCGGATCGAAGAACGAGTGCAGCCACATAATCAAACATCTTATGATTACAATTTTACCTTCATCAGCGTCAAAAAAACTTTGTAAAAGGCCAAGATATAAACTCCCAGTACTGGCATTATTCGGATAATCTCGATCAACATTGTCCACGACAGCAAAACAGATACCGATCCACTTGCGAGTTGTGTGGGTGACATTTCTCGTTCAATAGGAAGTAACAAAGACAGCAAAGAAATCATAAATGTCCATTCTATATAGTGGTTTGACTGTAAGAAGTAGTGAGATCGTTGTCTGATCATCTAAGGTTTAACAATTGAATAAATTGGTGATGGTCGAGGCGGGGCATGCCGTTGAGAAAATTTCACATAATATTTCACATGTGGAAAACATATGGAATTGAAACGTTTTCACATATAAAATTTTCATTTGACATTTGAAAGCGGAACTATTTCACATATGAAATACCCGATTCACCTGTGAAATGAACAGGTTCAAAATTTCACACGTGAAATCTTGCATGGAGTACGAAACAAGTACTTCACGTATGAAAGGGAACATTCACACATGAAAATTAATTTCACATATGAAATTTTCATTTCACCTATCGAATTAAAATAATTCACATATGAAATGTTATTTTCATAAGTGAAATTGCGTGTGAAATTTTCGTAAGGGATTTCCTTTCGTATCTTACAATCACATATATTCAAGGGCTTTTTTAAGTTTTCAAAGAGAAAAATTACCATTTCTTACTTGGTAGAGCCCTTTTAGCGCTGTTGCAACGACCATAATCAGTATATACACTCTTAAAACCATCATCCAGCCGTTGTCTGGCCTGGTCCCTTTAAGGACTCGTATTTTAGAGGACACGTTTCTACAACAGGAATCTGTGACAACATAAAAGAGAAAAACATTTGTAGCTGGTTAAGTCTGCAACAAGTTTCTTGTATAAGAAGATGTCAGAGGTATGTCTGCATGGATACCAGTAGTGGCAAAGGGAACAGTTTTTTAGTAAACTAAGTCAAAAACCCACGTCCTACAGTTCATTTTGTGATGATGCCACGAGTAGTAGTATAACTAAACTAAAAGTTTTTGTTTCGAAGAATGATTTTCATTGTGTGCCATTCAATTTTATTTTCTTCTGAAATAGTTATGCACACGTTTTTGGGCCTCAAATCTGCATTTGTTTTTCTTTTTCAAGAGCTTGTTTGGAACTAACTTAACGCTTTCCCGGCGGTATAAGATTTCTATTATTTTACTCTGGCTAATGTCAGACGATGTCAGTTGTGCACATGATCACATACTCAAGGGTAGGAAACGCATCCCTTATTTCTGTACTAAATTTAGTAATTACTCCATCCATCAGTGGTTTAAAAACCAGCAAAGAGCTTTCACTAATCTTCTAATGTTCTATGATCCATTATATGTAAGAATCTAAGTACCAGTTTGTAAAAGGCCGGTTTCCCTTATACATCTGCTCAAAATACCTTTCGAAATCTTGTTTGTAATGTTAATCGCGGCAAATTTCTTTCCATTCACGGTGGGAATTCAATGTTTAAATGAAAATGGTAAAACAGCACAGTGTTCTGGTAGTTGAATTCAGCTGACGTAACACAGTAGAATCCCGAAAGTAGCAGCCCCCGTTACTTTCGTATTTATCGGCCATCGGGGGACCGCTTCTTTCGCCCCATGCGGGGGACGTTACTTTCGAGGGACCGTTCTTTTCGGGTGGTAAAGTACGTTAACGTATCATGGGAATATTGTCTTTGCCCTTTTAATGCCTTTATATTTCCACATTTGCCTTCTTTTTCTTCAACTAACTTTGACAGTTTTATTTCACTTTTGACGGGTCTAGATTTGAAATTTAATACTTTAGATGTTCTTTATACGCATCCTCTCAAGCTATTCTACTCAGAAAAACTTTCTGAGTCCCTGACGGGAATCGAACCCGTAACCTTCTGACCGGCGGTGACATGCTTTTTTTCCCTCTCGACAAGAAGGTTACGGGTTCGATTCCCGTCAGAGGCTAAGAACGTTTTTCTGAATAGAATAGCTTAAAAGCATGCGTATAAAGAACATCATACAACTACCAATGAAAGTGAAAAAACACTTTCAGCTGTTAAGTACCAAGTGTTGAGTATCATCATCAATCGTACTCATTGTATCGCGTGGAAACGCGGTATTTTCGAAATAATAATAATAATAATGATAATATCTTAATTTCAATGTCATGATGATTTAGCTTTTAACAAACTAAGTGGGAACACTATTTAGGATAAAATAAGACAAAATAAAATTTATACTGTATAGAGTACTTGTAAGATAATATAGTTCTAAAATGAGATGATAGAATAAAATTCTAAATAAAATGTCTAAGTCTGTGATAGGCTACATAGAACAAAGTCCACACCTCTGGCATCCGTCTGCTATTAAACTAGCAATGTCCTTATTTCTAATGTAAACTTTAAGGAAACGGCAGTTACTTTCGGAGGAGACTGCTATTTTCGATATTCTACAGTAAGGGGGAACCTGCCATTGATTCTATTGCTTGTCAACTTTAATTAATTCATTGTTAACTGGCGATGACATCATTTCAGGCACGTATATATAGATAACAGTTTGTTTCCTTACCAAATGGTTTGACAATGACTTTGAAATAGAGTCGAAATATCACCGCGCATTTGTCTCAGTCTTGTCTTGTTCGTAACTTGAATATCAAGCTAACGAGATGACGTTTTTCGGATTATGTTCTATTCTTTATTTTTTGAAATTTTTCAGCTGGTTATGGTTTTTTTGAGACTCACTCTCATTTAAATGTTCTGCTTACTCCAACACATTTAAACATTGAGCTAACGGGTTACAGAGGTAAAGTAGCAAGTACTTACGCTTCATTTCAGTTCCTACGACCACTTTCCCACGTGCGTGTGTTGTGAAGATCATCAGACAGATGTGAAACAACAAAACGAATATAAAATCCGCCAGGTAACACTTCAATCCTCTTTTTCGCCATTTCACGTTAACATATTTGACACACAGAGGATGAGACAGACATATCTCTCTCTTGTTCTCCACCATCGAAGAGAGTGCTTCACATGGAGGACTACCTGAGCATAATGAAACGCGTAAAAATTTTACCAATGTTATCTTTCTGTACATAGCTTATGATTATCGATTTTTATATTTTTTTTTTTACTTTTTTTTTTATTTAAAGGTAATGAACTCAAAAAAGACAATCTGGAAGGCTGAAGGGATTATGCCGGTTTAACCTGAAGACCATTGATATTTTATTAAGATCATTTAGTTTCGTACTATCATGGCTAATGCAAGACGATTTTACTTGAGGATGGGAGTAAAGAGTTAATAGAAATAATCTCATTCTCACTTATTTGACGACCAATGACGCAACAAAGTGGGAAGGGCGAGTAAACCGCACCGACCGGGCAGTTGCACCCCGAGCTAAAGAAATCAAGAGATCTCTGAGAATTTCAAAACATCATAATTATAACCATGTCACAACTATGAGAGAATTATTTTCCATGAAAAAAATTGTCGAACTTTCTTCGGATCATCAACTTCAACCAATTTTAAATTCTTCTAAGTTGTCGACAAGCGTAATTAGTATACGTATTAGCGTGGTTTCGAGTGGAATTTAGAAAAACAACACGTACGAGTGAGTTTTTCCAAAGATTATCAAGGCGAAAAAAGATGAAGTTGGGGCTGTAAAACAGTCAACTCTACATGCTTCGGCATGCAATAAATGAAAATCATTATTCTAGTCAACAAATATCTTGCCATTAGTTAAGAAGTTGTAAACGGTTGTCGACGTTATGTTTGCCTAACGTTCACATTGCACATAATCGCTGGTACAGACCCTCCCTCGTTGGAACAAATAATACTTTACCTGTGGATTCCAAACAAAAGAAGTCGTACTGGACTTGATAATTTTTTGGATCGAGTTTTGTGCCTTGAACCGTGACACATTTATCCATTAATTTAACGGAGGTTTCTGGCATATTTTGTACCAAGTGAGTCAAAGACCTTTCAGGACCGAGAACTGATTGGTTAATTATCTAATAAGGATTACAAAGATAAAATAATGAGGATCACGCATTCTCACAAGGGATCCTATGTGATTCTTGGCTAGTGTACAGAACCTATGTTATCACTAGGCCTGACCATTTTGGGGGACGTTAAAGGGAAATGTGGGTTTGGTGGGAGCCAAAAATCTTATTCATGTATAAAGTTAACAAATCAGTGGTAAAGAGCACCGAAACTGATCAGCTAATTGTCCATGGCTCTCCATGTCCCTGACTTCAAACGCCATTGAACAAACTTTTACGCATCTATTCAATATACTGATTTTTCCAATTGGTTGTTGAATTTTTGAAACCCAACGTTGATCTGTGTTATTTGTAACTTTCCTCAGCAACGCGTTAATGTCCGTGGGATTAAATACGTTTGATGACCCTTAACTATATTTCCCGGCGGGAGATTTCCCCTTGACGAGTAAAATAGTCTGGCGTTAGCCAGAATAAAATTATGAGAGTCTTATGGTGCCGGGAAAAAGTTAAATCAAACAGAAAACCCTCTTCGACAAAAAAGGAGGCTTCTTGTTTTAATTGTACCACAACACGTACTTCTTAATCATCATTATTATACATTCAAACTTCATTATTGTTTCTTATTGGTTGACATTCACCAGTTAATTCTCAATGTCCGGAAGTTGTGACATTCTATCCGCAGAATATCGTGAATTATTCGACGGAGTTGTCGAAAAAAAAAATTATTGGATGCTGATGACGTGACCATTTCAAGACTGCGAAAATTGCAGAACAGCAAAAATGGCCTGCAGCAGTTTTTAATCGCACGAGTCTTTTTACTGCGAATCTTTCCTTGTATCTTTTGCTGTTTTGAATGCATGATAAAACAATTATTGGATTCGGCTTACGCATAATATCAAGAATTATCCGGACCGCCGTCTGGATAATTCTTGATATCGTGCTCAGCCTCATCCAATAATTGTTTAATATTTCAAAACACACTTTCGTGTTATACCTCTTTCCAGTAATCTTTACCCAGGAATACTTCAATGACGCCAGCCGCTTCACGTTTCACTGCCCAGTCAAACGCAGTGCAACCGTACGTATCCTTGGCTCCATAATTTGCTCCTTTGCTTAGTAAGTGCGACACGACATGAGGAAAGCCATTCTTCGCCGCAAGTATTAACGGCGTTTGCTCCTGGTTCTCCTTACAGTCGATGCAGTCTGGATCTACGTCTATAAGTAGTTGTACGTTATTGAAGAGACCTTCTTTAGCTGCAATATGAATAGGAAGTTGTCCGTTTGCATCCCTGTAATGAAGCAAAGCAAAAATTGACAGAAGATAAACAGATCTTCGTCATGCTCAAATCCTCAAAAAATGTTTTCATTGCCCCAAATAGGGATCGAACCCGTAATCTTCTGGTGATGCTGGTTGGATATCTGGACATATGTGCTGCCTAAGTGGCACCCTAATGTGTCAGTAATTATGAATGGTTAGAATAGAAATAGAACACAATATTTACAAAGTCGATTCGTGAACTACTGACAAATTAAAACTGCTGCGTGGGTAGCCAGATATTCTTCAATTGTAAACTTCGCTGTCCACCTGAGTCTCGGTATAGCTCGTTAAATCTCGATAAAAACCTAGTTATCTTACAGCTACCTTGTCCTCGCCGTGTCTATATTCAGTTCGTTTTATTAAAGACTTGCCACCATTCCTTTGAGGTTGAAAAGTCAAAGTTATGGCGATCGTATCCGTTCAACATTCATGTAATAGCAGTTACTGCTATTCTTTTGTTAACTACCCCCTTAAGTTCAGAATTCGTCTTAGGATTAGAGTTAGGATTAGGATTAGGATTAGGGTTAGGATTAGGGTTAGGATTAGTTAGAGTTAAGGTCAGAATTTGGGTAAGGGTTAAGGTGGTAGTCAAAGTTCCACAGACATGGCTGCCGTGACGTCACATGGAAAGCAAGTGTTGGCCTGATGATTTACTGACCATGTAGGAACTACGCCTAATTCTATTTATAAGGTAAACTTAAGTGACATCCAAATTAGTTCAGATTCTTGTTAAGAGTTAAGGATTTGATCAGGAAAACTGATTGAATACAAAAAAACTGCCGACTTACAAAATTGAGATCATTTTTCATTTAATTCTCAACGTTTGACTGTCTCGTGTTTATCATCGGGAACGCTGTGCGTCATTGATTGATACAATTTTTTTGTATTTTTGGTCATACATCAGTGTTTCATGCATCTTAATCCTTTACAGCTCCCAAAATACTACGCTTTCTGGAGAATTTGAAAACATTGCAACTCCTGTCATTTGGATGCCAGCCCCTGATTTGAGCCTGTGGTTTGTTTGACCACACAATAGTTGAAGAGTATCCCAATAAACAATAAAGGTCTTTTCTCAAGGTGCCATAACCACTTTTACTCTTTCCTGGCGGCATAAGATCTCTATCATTTTACTGTGGCTAACGGCAAACGATTTTACTCGTCAAGGGGGGAGTTTTCGTAAGAGTAAACGTTATACTGTTCTATTATTACTGAAATCCGCTTACTTTTTTGATGTGTCAACATCCTTGGATGTCAGAAGCGATAAAATATCAGCATGTTTCAACCTCGCAGCATAATGGATCGGAGCCATCAGCATGCTGTCACTTATGTTGATTTGTTCCGGATCTTTTCGCAGTACAAATTCCACGGCAAGTAACGAGGCACTTTCCACGGCAAAGTGCAGAACTGAGCGTTTTGTAATCTTGGTTTGTAGTTTTATCAAGGTATTGTCAAATTGGTCGAGAATTTCCAGGGACTACACAAAATAAGACAACAGAAAATGTGAATCTTGAACAAAGGATGAATTGGTGCCCAAAAAATCTATGTGTTCGCGTTGAAGGTAAGATACTGCAGGTTATATTTCTGGCGATTTTTGGAAAGTAATATATTAGTTGTTGCACTTGACATTTGATGTTTTTGAACAGACCAGAGGTCTATCAATCCCAATCATGTTTCTGGTAGTGTTGGAATGATTCAGGATCAGTTGCTGCCAATAATGATATTCTTAGGACAGGCTGTTCCAAGCCCAACAACTTGTCTGCCGGATAAGTCATGGCCAATGAACAGCTCTATCACTGCTTTAAACAGCCGACCTTAAATTTTGTGTATTACTAACAATACGACTGGTCGAGGAGTATTTAACTTATAAGCTTCAGCCGAAGAAATATTGTAAGTGCTCAAAAAATGTATGTTCAAATTATCTTTGTCTGTCTGGTCATTTTTAAAATCAACTCCACTGGCCTAATCTATAGATACTGGATGATAACTTTTTGAGATACTGGTGTTTTTGGAAAGGGTAAATGTCAGTTACTGGAGCTTATTTTAACAGTCTTCTTGAAAAGTTTAAGGTCAGTTATTGCAGATTACATTGCAGGTATTTTTGAGCTGGTTGAGATCGGTAACCCTGTTCGATTTTCTGTGATCCACTTAATTTAGTTATTTTCATTCACCTTGTGATTCGGTATTTCAATCCGAATGACACGCAAGCAAATCGTGAATCGATAAACACCATTCAATTAAAGAAAAGGAGAAAAATAATGCATATATGCCTATCTAGGAGTCTTTGAAAGAGAATTTTGAGGAATGAGCTACCTTTGAATTGCCCATACTGGCTGCTCGATGTATCGGTGTTTTTTCAAACTCGTCTTCGTGGCGTAAAACTGCTTCTAACGAAGGATCCTAAACAAAAAGCGATTACAACGCAAAACAACTGTAAGCGAGTTTCCAACATAAACACATTCACCAACAATTACACAACATTTGAAGTCAAATGTTCAACTCAACTGTTTTAAAACGTTGAAGTAAGGTCTTTAGACTATCGAGTTTGGTGATGGCGTAATGAAAAGCATTTCTTTGATGATTATCAGTTTCGCTTAGAATGATCTGATCTGGTGTGGCTTCTTGTAGGAAAGCAACCGTCGACGAGGAACCACGTCGCACAGCCCTGAGAGAAATCATGCAAATAATGGTTAATTCGACCGTCTTACTGCCAACTGACTAGGCGATGTCTCCATTACGTCTAACTCAAAGGTGCTCCACATTTAGCTGTCAGCGTGTATTGCAAGTGTACAACCGAAATGTTTTTCGCTAAACTACGTTGTACTTTTAGTTGATGATTAAATCGCACTTGTTTAATCACCGCCGGCTCGATCACTTAATCACTGGTGAAAATAAAGACATTTGACATGGGCTATCAGGTACATGCAATCCTGTGAACTTTTTTCATCTAACCACCACGATAGGCTAAAACATATCCGAACAGACCCAAATTACCTAGTTAATCAATAAGTTCAGAGAAGCCGTCCCTTGATCAGTAACATCGTCTGGCGTTAGCCAGGATAAAATTGTCAGGCGTAAGCCGCAGTAAAATTTAAAGGTCAATTACGAACCGAATGGAATTAAACAGTAGAATTGTGCCCTTTAGGAATGGTTTATGAAAAACAGTTTTTATAAGGCGCAGCCCAGCCTCATACCCAGGGTCTTATCTCCAATCCTGGGAGCGAGGATAAGATCCTGGGTATTGGGTTGGATTCGGTTACAACACAAACGCGCTGGAAAATCTCTGTTGCCATAACTGTGCGTGGATAGTTGTGAAATTTATAAGAGACTAAAGATGTAAAAATGAACAAAAGGCGTGCAGCAAAGCAAATACTTCAACTGGAGGACGAAAGTCTCAACCTCCACCATCTTTTCTCGGTAATCATTTTTTAGCTCGTTTATTATCGTCGAGCACATCGCTCTTTCATAATGGCGCCATGTTTTTCCTCCTAAAATCTCGAGCACATCTCGTATCAATTAAAAGCACACGCGCCCAGTTGTCAGTTCTTTATCCCACCTGCACTGGGTAAGGAAAATGAAGACAATTTTTTGTCGCGTATTGCATGATGCATCTTCTACGCCTTTGGCTTCTAAAGGATGTAACAATCTGCCACGTTTTTAAATGTTTATTCGCCAAGATTGCCAACGTATCGCTTTTCAGATTGATTTCTATCCAGGCGATTTTTATAGCGCGGAAAAAGTCGCTTTTATTCAAATCAGCCTCAGCAATGTTTGCCAACGAAGTCGAGGATACTCGACTTTTCTGCGCTTTCGTGCGCTCAGATATCATCGCGAGGTTATGGTGAATATGCTAAAGGCCGATTTCGGTCAAATCGATTTTGATTGCACGGACAAAATCGTATGAATAGATATCGGCATTGCAATCGCCTTTGCTATTCTCAAAGCACTTCAATTAGTATGCGACCTATCACGTCACTAGTAGCACCCGATTAATCATGATTGGCTGATATGTGTGATGGGGTAAAAGATGAACCTATCAAAAACTAAGTTTCATTCTGCGATTATTATAAGCGCTTTGCGATTGGCTAATTTTGTGTAAAAAATAATACAAATTGATTACCTGATGAGGGAACTCCTACTATTTCGATTGGTGACTGAGCCAGCTTGACACAGGCCATTCCCGTTAGAAGTATCATTTGTTTCAGAGTCTTTCTTCAGCATTTCGGCAAGATCTCGAAGGTCGTCGGCTGAATTTGAAAAAACTTCATCTTCTTTCCATGTCTCCAGTGGAACGTGATATCTACTCTGCGATGTCCTTCTTGACATTCTCGCAAGTAAGTCCTTCAACTCCAGGAAATTGCAAACAAAAAGAATTAAGCCTGCAAGAAATGCAAAAATAAATAGTGAAATGCTAAAAAATATCCATAGTTCGTACAATACGTATGAAATGATGTAAACCTACGCTACACTAAATTTAACTCTTGCCAGGCAGGATAAGACTTCGGTAATTTGAGGCCCAGTTCGGGCGCTGGACCTGTCATGAGCCGAACCACATACATTTGGTTCGGTTCATGAAGTGTTTGTCATCTGAATCAACCAAGAACATAGGCGTATGGGCCCAAGGACGTTTGAGAGCGGGGGAGCAAGGAAAGAATTGCCCGAATTTTAAGTTAAAAATTAAAAAAATGTCTGAATTTGGGCGGAACCGTTGTCCTTAATGGAATTTGAACTCACAACAAAGATGGATACTGAGAACCCGTTCACATGACGTCTGAGCGATTTGAGAACGGCGCTGAAAAGACACAAAATCCGTTGCGTTCACATGGCACCGGATCGAAATTCAACTTCAACCAAAGCGATTTGAAAACGATTCCTAAATGGTGCGAAATGTCAATGGTGCTCTTACGAGCACCAGATTTTTGTTCTTTTTTTAAAAAAAGACAAACGAAAAACAATGGCGAACTTAAATAATCTTATCTGTTTTTGGACGATATTTGTTAAGTATCTGCAACCCTCACTATTTTGACAAATGTTTATAGAAGACAATTAAAGCAAATAATGCTTGATTGAATATAGCAAATTTATGCAAGGAGATCGACAAGGAAAGCTAGACGGTTTGGGGTAAGACTGAGAAGGAGTACGCTTGGGTGGAATAAGATTTTTTTTGGGTCTTTCTACGGAAGATGCCGGAATGGCGCGAAAAGTTTCGTATGAGCAGAGAAACGTTTGATTTTTTAACAAAAATTACTACTGTAAACTAGAAATTCGAAACAACTTTGCGGAGAGTCCGGAGTCGTGTGAACACTGGCAAAACCGTCGTTAAATTGTAACGGATTCGTGTGAACAGAACGGTATTTTGAAGTTACATTCTCCACCCGGCTTTGTGTGAACAGGGTCGATGATAGCAGATGTCGGCTTTGTAATATGCCAAAGCCCTAGAAGAGATACGTATCACATATAACAATGTTTCAGGACGTTTTTACACTAATAAATAAACATAATTTTTGATTATTTTCTTTCCCCGAATAAACGGGAGCCTTTTCTCCGAATTACGTTCTTTTCGTATTTTTGGGGGTGGTGGTGGTAATTGCCCCCCTGCCCCCATCTCGTACGCTTATGACTAAAAACGGCCCATTTACTTCGATATGGCTCAGCCGTACTTCTTACTTGGCTCAGGTGGGAATTACGATTGAGTACGTCGGTCACTCAAGCGTCGATCCTTTCGTGAGCAGTTCGAAATGCGTAAATTATCAAAACGTATTTCATGACAGATTTCCGATGATGAGTAAGCGCAAGGTGAAGGGACGCACGTTCTTTCCTTCGACGGTCCACTTCCTTCTCCTTCTCGCTCTTTCTATTATCGTCCGTAAGAGAAAAACTCTTCTGAAACTAATAAAAGCGACGTCCATGTTTATAATGTTAATAATAGCGCTTTATTGGTTTGCAGTGGATTACGTTCGGCTCCGGCAGAAAGTTCGGCGTCTGAATCAACTGGCGAGGTTTTGTCGATTTATGTCGACCCAAACTGACTTTAGGATCGACTCGTGAAAAATTCGGCGTTTGAACTGGGCCTTACTCAGGTTAACGCTGGGCGCCTGTTTTATCCTTTTAGGGGAAAGCTCTCTCAGTGAAAGAGTTAAGTACCGCCTAAGTTTTAGTCGCAGAGAAAACGCTAAATAAAGAGATAGCAAAGTCGCTTATTTAAAGTCCTGCACGTTCTCAGAGGTGCCAAAAAACTTGTCAAACGTAATTGCCTCAATAACTGACGAACCAAATGATTTCAAACGTCTCGCTACGGTCGTCAAGGTAGTTGATAAACGTTTGAAGCGAAATTATACCGCAGTTCAGTAGCACATCTATTTACTAAGTTAACTCTTTTTATGTACATAAGATCCTTGAGCTCCAGAGCAAGACGCCTATTTACTCCGCAGAGGCTTAATGCTTCCCTCGGCCCACGCCCTACAACATCAAATCCTTCCATCCTAGAGCCGAAGAAACCTCTGCGAAAGTGACAAATCGCACGACCCACTCCTTACAACTGTGAAGGATTGAGGATCCTAGTACTCCCTGGCCCAGTTAGCATGAACACGACCCACCAGTCATCACATGACATGCTTAACTCCAAAAGTCTTTACTGACGAAAAGGCTTCATATTCAGAAAAGCCTTTATCGTGTAAAGTCACGATACTTGAAAAGCTTAGAACAGAGATAAATGAGTTGATGCACGTGTACACACGACTGATGACAGTTTGAAGTAAACAGGAAACAGATTATCTACTTTACACAGTAAATTAACACCCATCTTACGCACACTCTGCTTTTGCGTGCTTCATTTTGCTCTTAGAAAACAAGAATTCTTAGAAAACAGTAATTTGTTTCATATTGAGGTATAGTGACATGGATGGCGTCACGAGCATTAGAAAATCCCTTGTTATTTCATAAAATGAATAGGTATTCATGTTTCTCTCACAGTACAGCGACACTTAAACTACTTCCTACTTGATATCTTCAAGCTTCTATTCGATAGATAAACGAATCAAATCTACAAATCAAAACCACCGCGCTTTCTTCCATCGCGGTCTTGAAACACTTTCGGAATCTGTCAACTTCACACTGGTGCGCGATTCTGGGTGTATAATCTTGCTTTTCAAACCCACTAATTATTCACAAATCAAAAAGAAAAAAAGGACAGTTTGGAATAAGCGGAAAACTTAAGATAAAATTGGGCCAGTTTTATCTTAATTTTCTCCCAAAATGGGTTTTCGTTTGAGAGCTAGTGAACACTCATAAAGAAGTCTCCCTCCGATTTAAAAAACACCTCGAAGTTGGTTAGTAAAAAAAAACCAAACAATTTGGCTTTCAACGTTTCAGCAGCAATTTATCTCAGTGTAACCGTATTCGGCACAATATTACGTAGTAGTTAATGATACAATTAAAAGGACAAACATACTTGCACTGCTAGGATTCGTAGAATGTTTGATCTTTTTTACAGCGAATGTAAGCAATGAGGATGAAACTGGCGTTGAAATTTAAGCCACGAGATGCACTGTTTTGATTACACTTCAACCTAAGAAGCTTACTTCTTGAGATCAAACAGTGAAGATGTACTTGGCCTAGCTACAGGGTATCATTTTATATTCGGTGGCGTTTGCAAACAGACTATCATTTCGTTCGTTTACTATTGTTATTTCACAATTAAGAAAATGATGTAAAAATGAGATGCTTCGTGGGCAGTATAAAACAGCACAAAAAGTTAAATGGTTGGTAGACTAACGAATTTACATTTATAAATTATATTTATCAATTATATTTATAAATTATATAATTTCTAAATTTCTAAATTTGTATTTATAAATTCGGCAGTCTACCAACCTTTTAACAAAATATGTTTGTCAGTTGAGCGATAGGATAAACGACTAAGTAAACGTTAAGATTCTGATATCGTCAAATTCACAAACACGCTGGACTAAACAAAACTTGGCAGCGAAGAAGTTGGCAAGATACCTCAGTGAATTCAGGTATCAGTACAACATTACCTCTTTTTCTGTGACTTGATTACCTCCTCTTCTTCAATTTAATTCGCGGCCACACGACACTATACAGTCTACCTTAAAACAGCCACTGGATATCTGCCGACAGTAAGTGCTTTAAAATATTGGTTGTCTCGATGACAACCAAATGCGTCAAATCCTCATATGACAATAGGATGAATGTAAACATAGAGTTGAAACATGTTCTTTGTTAGTAAAGGCAACCATTCGTTCATCTATTACTTTCTATTTTATATCTGCCATTCTCTGATCATTCGCTGAAGGAATTACGGCCTAGTGCAATTTATGCGTAAGTTCGAGGAAATGCCCTTGTTTTAAATTACTATTTATGAAATAACAGGCAATATATTCTACGAACGCTCTGATTGGCGGAGCCTCACTTTCTCTAGAGTGTAGAAACACGACTAACGTCATTTTCACACAGCATAAAGACATCGATAATGGCACGAGAATTCCGAAAACTAGTGGTTATTTCACAGATCAAGTAGAAAACAGCTCTAGTGTCTTAGTGCTATTATAGAAAACGTCAGTGGTGGCTATTTGAACGGAAAGATATCTTAAAACACTTGACTTAGCCTCGTGTTTCCGCTAGGCATTATTCCAGGCGAAATGACGTATTTCATATTTTCATTATAGCATCGAGAGACACTCAAGCAATTTCCTTTTTGTTAAATATACACCAGTTCATTAATGTGATTTTTAATGCAGGAATTTCTTGGACGGCGAAATACTGATCCTAGAACCAGGACAAAAAAAGTGGAAAACTTACTCCGTGAGTAGCGCGTAAAATTTTCACCAAACTTCAAAACAAGCATCAAAAAGAGGAAAGAATGTCAAAAATAAATAAGAAAACTTAGTGAGTGTGATTAGTATTCGGTTAATTTATCAATTCAAAGGTTTATGCTAACATGTATCCAAGCTAAAAATGCATTAGTTATCATTTTGAAGGAAAGGTACGTTTTCGAACTGCAGTTTGATCGCCTAATTAATGGTTGCTGCTTTGATGATAATCGGTCTGCGTCAAAACGTTTGTTGCGGTACAACTTGTCTTTAGGTTCAGATTGACTTTCTCGACCTTGATACTAGATCCTGTGCCAGTGCTGCCCTAAAGAACTGTCTTCGAAAAATGTCGAGGAAAGGCGAAAAATAGTTCGGGTCACTGGTCGACTGAAAATATAGATAGTAAGAACTGGAATAAATTAGATAACACTTTAAGAAGAGCTAAAAACCTTCGGACCTTTAAAAGACTCCTACGGAAGACAAATTAGTTTGGCCATTTTTACTGTAGTTCTTATAGAAGTGGATTTTTTATAGATATTTGAATATTCTAGATAGGTTTTATTTTTACGTATTTAGTTTATTTTCTTTTATTCAACGTTTGTATTTACACTTTAATTCGCGGTCCCCTTCTGAAAAACACTTTGTAGTGATGTAGACATCCTGAATAAAGATTACCGTAATAATTCGAATAAGCGCCCTGAGCGCTTTATTTAATTTTGGGGGTCAAAGCGAGTGCTTATTCGGGAGGGGGCGCTTATTTCATTTTTGAGAAAACACCGCAATCTGATTCCATAATAACCCAGAACTTTAATAACGATCTTAACAAGAACAAGAACAAGAACACTAACAAGGATTTAAAAAACAAACAGCTAAAACCTTAGAGTACGGTACCCTAGTTCTCTGCTCTAGTGAACAAGGACGCTGTAAAATGGACTTGCTGTTCCTGCATCTTTCCATGCTAGAACGACGGACTTAGCCATGGCTGAAAGATTTGAAGGAGAAATCTGCCGATTGAGAGAACTTTGCTCTCACATGCCGGACATCAAAGTCGAAAAAAATAAGATCAGTTTCGTTGTAATTAATAACGTGCTCAATGCATATATATGTGACAAATAAAATGTTGAAGGACAGTTGATTTTATACCGATATTCATGCGTTTCTTATCGGTTGGGTAATCATTTACATGCAATAGTTCCTCATCGAGAGAGAAATAGGGAGGTGCTTATCAAGGAGGGGGCCCTTATTTCAAAGAAATACAGTGGATTGGGGTTCTTAGTGGGGAGGGGGCACTTATTGGAAAGAGGGCGCTTATTCGAATCATTACGGTATTAAAAAAACCCAAATTAAAATAAGCCTATAAGTACTTGAGCAGTTTTCTGATCAAGGTTACCGTTGGGGGAGGTAGTGGAAAGGATCAGAGACGGGGCCTATTGTTCCTCGCCTGATGAAATCTCGAAGAACAAACGTTAATCGTACAGCAACGGAAAACGGTTCTTTGGTTGGCCTGAGAGAGACATCAGGTGACAACTTCACAATTTTGTTCTAAAAAACGTTTATAAACCATAAAAAAAACGTAAAAGTTTAAAATCAGGTATTCGGATCCAAGTTGTGTCATGGTATGTCATCTTTTTATTGGGTTGGATTTATTTTAAATCCATCTCTATATACAGGAAGAGAGCCGTCTTGACTCTTTGGGATATTTTTTTGTATATATGTGTATATATAATTAAAAACTTGATGTTAGTAGGTTAGTCTAGGGAAAAATGGGGCAAGGGCGTGGTTAGAATTAGTATACAAAGTCCCTATAAGGGGAAGGGCAAGGAAAGGCGAACTGAATAAAACTTAATATTGACAAAATATGTAGAATGAATTTTTGACTAGGGTTAAGATCAGGGTCAGGGTTAAAGAATATATATATATATATATATATATACTGTATATATATATATAAATTATAAAAGAGAGAAGGTGGAAGATTGGGGATAGGGTTTTATATGAGGGTAATGCTTGGTCACTTGATTAGTCGATTTACTTCTGATAAAATCTCGAAGAACAAACGTTGGTCATACAGGAACGGAAGACAGTTATCTTACTGGCCTCAGAGTGACTTCAGGTCACAACTTCATAATTTTATGCCAAACTCTAACCCCAACCCCCAATCCTAACCCTAGATCAGTTATTAATTTGAAGTTTCAATTCAGATTTTTGGCAAAATATCAGTCTGAGGCCAGCGAAATAAATAATCCCTAAACAAACCTATCGGTCTCTATGGGATTTCCCCGTGAGCCCGGGATAAGATTTCCCGGGTAATCAGCCCATGCGAAAACGGCAACACATCAGGCAATGTTAAATTTTTGCATTTAAAAGTAAGCCGCATAGCACTGAATGGACTGTCGGGGATGTTCACGTTATAACGCGAGACACGGAATCGTATATTATGATTTATTTTTTATTATTCAATCTAACAAATAAGAAATAACAAGGTTACATGTAAATATGAAGTCTAACAGATATGTGCGTCCTTCGTGATTGTTCGCCTTACAAGTGGTAACAATGACTTACTTCTTTGCCGAGTCTCCACGTTGTGCTCTTTTCGTCATAGTGATACAAATTACATAATTCAGAATCAAAAAACGATTAGATTCAGAACAGGTTAGCTTCAGATATAATGCGTTACGTTATACGCTTAATTTAATGAGTCCTAACTTTACTTCGCGCACAATAAAGTGTCAATCAATTTTTCAGATTAAGTATTAAATTGCTGAATCTATAGATGAAGTCATATTGAATCGAACTAATGTCGCCCTTTAAAGTACTTGAAAGCAGTTTAGGTGAGAGGTTCACATTTTTGCATAAAATCAACCAAAAGCTTTCTAACTTCTATGGATTCACTTTGATCTGAAAATGCAGAAAAGTTCTTGCGAACATTCAAATGTTACCCAGGTCTAGGACAAGGTCGTTGCCATGGCTACCATAAAGACTAGGAATATTCATTCTCTTTGTTTTGAAAGAAAATTCTTTTGTGTAGAATCTTCCTTGACATTCCTGTGTTATTTTAAGGTCCGTAGTAAGTCGAGTCCAGGTCCTAGTCAATGAAATTGTACACGAATATAACCCTATTATATCCATATTATATTCATATTTCAGCCATAACTCGAGGGCGAGTCCTACAGCTCTGAAATGGGGTAACGTAAATCTTCATTCATTTTGTATATACAACCCCCAACTCGGTGGCAAAGTATTTATACACAAAAGGGATGCATCAATTACTCACTTTACTGCACATACGAGAACCTTTAAGATTTTTTGCATCCCTTGACCTTATGAGTACTCTGTATTCTGTATAAAATTTTGCATAATATTATATATCTCGTTTGTAGTGATTAATTGATGTCTTAAACAAGTTAACTAGGTAATTAATAAGTCATGTTTATCGATCCTTTTGAGACAGAACAACTCATAGGAACTACACAAAGTTTTTTATTTTCCAATCTTTGTCGTAAACAAAGAACGTAAACTGACATAGACGCTTAAACTTTGTAATCCTGACGCAAATCTCGATCTTGAGTGTTGACCCTAAACGCGTTTCTGCCATTGCAACGGAATTACAGCAAATAGAAAAGTCAGTTAAGAAATTTTGTTGGCTTTCCTTTAGTCAGGGTTTTTATTAGCATTTTTGCCAAATGAGGTTTCCCAACATAGAACTGTTCGTCGCCCTCATTATTGTTTAACCTGTCTTCGATGAATTTCTCCTTCTCAGAACTGGAACTTTTCCGTGATTGAACTGTTTTTACAAGCTGCCATGCGCCGCCTCCTTCCTTTGCATTCGACTTACAAACCACCAGAGTTGCTTCATCTAACACGGCAAACTTGCTACAACCGAACTCATGTCGATAGTTTGTCAGCATGTATCGAGTGACGTCCAAATGCCATTGCTTTGGTCTTATCTCAGGGTGCTGCCACACTGGATAAACATCATCTTGTGTGTTATCTTGGATTGTTAAATACGATGACGAAGCTGCGATCTCAGTGAGGATATGCAATCTGTGAAATAAGAAGTAAAGGAAAACGTTCCAGGCTGATAGAGACTGAATTCCCTGTCTCTGGTGTTGTGGAACAACCATCATTAATCCACAATGAAATATTCGACGGCGCTTCCAGGTTACCACAAAAGGAGCGTGAAAGGCGACTGGAGTTCCGCTGGGATCTTTCCTTTCGTAAAATACGCAAACCACTCGTCTGTCGAACGCCTTGGGCTCGTCGTGAAGGAAAGGATACTCGAGCAATTCTCCGTTCAAAGTTTCCCGGCAAACTTTCTTCAACTCAGCCCTCAGCATGGCCAGTGTTGCCGCCCCTTGTGGAAACACATAACGTCTAACACCGTATTTTCTCGACAGTGGGAAATAGTATCCATTTTCGACATAGTATTTAATCAACCAAAAACAGATAAAGATGGCACTTAATCCTAGAAGTACGTAAGCGACCATCCTACTTCGATCTGTTAAGGTAATTTTTATGTTTATTAGAATGAAAGGTTATTGACCCTCTCAGCTTAGTATGCAAATTCCACATTTCAAAACGACGTGGTGCTTTAGTTCTTTGTCATTTTAATCATAGCGCTGTGATGCGTATCTGACTGCTAGCCTAGTGTCCTGAGGTACGCACGCAAAGAACGTCCATTCTGTATCTGACCTTACATCAGGATCGTGCAGAAAACTCTAGCGACCACTGATGACAGCTAGATGGCTAAAGAGTTCATACGTGCGATATTGCACATTGCAATTGTGATCCTGGTGTATGCAATAGAGTCGCGACAGCCTATGTTGCAAGATATCCGCTCATGATTCACAGCTGTTTGTCCTCGACGCTCTCGTTAGTTAAACCCATACTCCAAGATGTCAATCAACAGTATATAAGAAAATCGTTCATCTGTGACCAGCGGCTCCGGAGCTAACTCATGGCAACGGATGCAGAATTTTGAAAAGGGTCACTGAAATGGTTAGTTTGCAAGTCTTTTCTTCGACGTTCTTTTGACATAATGTTCTATGGAAATTTACCACCTTGTAAACAGACATCTCTTGATTCATCTAGAGGATCTAGAATTTCTTTCAGTAGATTTGTCGAATTTTTTCGCTCTAGGACATTTTTCTTTCCTAAGTTCCACCAGGATGAATTTTCCGCGCAGACAAATTTTTTTTTTGTTTTTTTCTAATTAGTTCCACTTGAAAGCTCCAAACACAAAGAGAAAATTTAGACCGCCCGAAAATGTCTGCCTGGTGGAAGTCAAGCTTAAGAATTTGATTTTGGCAGTGTTTTTGTGAAACAATGCCACTTTCGAAAGAAAAGTCTATAGAGTAATCTTGTAACTTAATTTCATTCAATAGTTTTGTGGAAATTTTTTGGTTGATTTGTTGGAAAATGTTCGATTTTAGGACATTTTTCGACAAGATTTTAGTGGCATTTTCCTGTGAAAATTTACTAATTTGTGATTGGAAGTGTGCAAATTGATCCTCTAAATTTATAAGTTAATAAATTTTTTTAAGTTTTATAGAATTCCTCGGTTATTTTTTCTAATATATGTTAAATTTTGGGATATTTTTGACGTCATTCTTAATTAACATAGTTTTATATCAAAGTTCGCCATTTTGTAACGTAAAGTCACTAAATTAATCCAGTAAATTCTTGATTAATTTCATTCAGTACTTTTACAGAAAATCTTGGTTGATTTTGATTAAAAGGGTCAGAAGTTAGAACAATTTTAGATAAGATTTTGAGAAATGTTTTGTGTAAATTTTTGATTTATTTCATTCAGTGGCTTAATGTAATTCTTGTTTTGATTTTTCTAAAAATATTAAATTTTAGGATTTTTTTTCACAATAATTTCCACAGTATTTTTATGCGGAAAGTTTGAAGTGTCAAATTTCAGGACATTTTTTCGTCGTGATTTCGCGTGTGGATTTGTACTTTAAATTTAGGGTTAATTTTATTTGGTAGTTTTGAAAAAATTTTTCTTGTTTTGCTGTAAAATGTTCTAATCTGTGCGTACTTGCTGACAACGTAATTACTTCTCGTGCGTTCTTAATGACAGCGGAAATTTTAATTCCGATAGATCCCATAAGTTTTTGTACTATCACACATATAGATAAACGAGGATTCTATCACCTCATTGATTCAAAACTTGGTAAGTGCAACTTTAAATTCTAAACTGGTGATTTTACAATAAAAAATGTCAGTAAAATTGAAGTTTTTGCAGGCTTGGGTCTATTGAACTTTTGCAATTAAAAAAATACTTCATGGCCACAAAATTTCACAAAAATATAAAAGGGTTAACCCATGGCTTTTCAGGAATTCTCGAATAATTTCAAACTTTCGGCATAAATTTAAAATGTAAAAGTTCAGGCCAAACAATTCAGTTTTTGACTTATTTACTTGATTTTCGGCTTAAATTTTGTTTCACCAAAAAGTAAAGGGGTTAGCTCACGGTTTCTCTACAACTACTCAACCAGTTTAGTCAAAAATTGATCAGATTAAAATACTGACTTTATTCTACAAACTGATAAATTTTGACTCCAAAATGTCTTCAAAATTAAGTGAATAAACATTTCGGATATCTCAGATTTAATGACAAAAGTCAAATAATTTTTCCAAACTGCTCAACCAATTTAGTCGAAAATTTATAAGATTAACGTAATTATTTTATAAACTGATAAATTTTCACTCCAAAATTCCGTCAAAATGAGGTGAATAAATTATAGCAAAATCTTACATTGAATGACAAAAATCAAGTAATTTTCTAAAACTACTCAACCGGGTTAGTCGAAAACTTATTAGATTAAAGTAATTACTTTACAAACTGATAGATTTTCACTCCAAAATTCCTTCAAAATCAGATAAATAAAGGATTGCCACATATGACATTTTATGACAAAAATCAAGTAATTCTCTAAAACTGCTCAACCAATTTGGTCAAAAATTTATCAGAGTAAAGATCTGAGTTCACTCTGCAAGCTGATCAATTTTCATTCCAAAATTCCTTCGAAATCATGTGAATAAATGATTGCAATATCTCACATATAATGAAAAAAGTCAACTAATTGTCCGAAACTACTCAACCAATTCAGTCAAAACTTTATCAGATTAAATTAGTGACTTTCCTCTACAAATGGATTAATTTTCAGTCCAAAATTTCTTCGAAATTAGGTGAATAAACGCTTGCGATTTCCCAGATTTAATGACAAAAGTAAAATAATTCTCCCAGACTACACAACCAATTTAGTCGAGAATTTATCAGGTTAAAGTATTGACTTTACAAACTGATAAATTTTTGTTCAAAAATTCCTTCAAAATCAGGAGAATAAACTGTTGCAATATCTCATATTTAATAACTTGAATCAACTAATTCTCCAAATCTATGCAGCCAATTTAATCGGAAATTTATCGGATGAAAGTTCTGACTTTACTTTACTAACTGATACATTTTGAATCCGAAATTCGTTCGAATCTAAGAGAATAAAGGATTGCAATGTCTCACATTTTTCTAACAAAAATCAAGTTACTCTCGAAAACTACTCAACCAATTTGATCGAAAATTTGACAGGTTAAAGTTCTGCCTCTACTCAACAAATTGATAAATTTTTACTTTAAAATTTTTTCAAAATCAGGTGAGCAAACGATTGAAATATAGCAATGGTTTATTCTCCGGACTTGAAAGAATTTTTGAACGAAGATTTATCAGGTCGTAGAGTAATGCCAGAACTTTAAGCTGATAAATTTTCGATTAAACTTGGCTGAACAGATTTGGAGAATTACTTGATTGAAGTTATTAAATGTGGGATATTGCAATTCTTTAATCTCCTGATTTTCAAGGAATTTTGCAACGAAAATTTATCAGTTTGTAGAATAAAGTCAGAACCTTAATGTGATAAGTTTCCGATTAAATTGGCTAAATAGATTTGAAGAAATAGCTGATTGACGTTATTAAATGCGAGATATTGCAATAGTTTATCTTCCTGATTTTGAAAGGATTTTGCAACGAAAATTTACCACATATTAGAGTAAAGTCAGAACTTTAATCTGATTAATTTTGGATTAAATTGGCTTAATGAATTTGGAGAATTACTTGATGGAACTCATTAACAATAAAGGGCCGTTTGTACAAACGATTTTCGAAGTTGCGATTGTCATCCTGGTGTATGCAATAAACCATTTACAATCTACGCAGTAAGATATCCGCTTATGATTTGCTTCTACTAGTCCTCAATGCTCTCACCACTTTAATACATACTCTAGGATGTCAATCGCAAGGCGCAAAGTCGCACGTGTAAACAACCCTTAAGATCAAACATCCCTCTTGTACGATATGTTTTTCCAAACGAGTCCGTACTTGAAGAGTCAATAGGATTTAAAGATGTCGTAACGTTAAGTTAATTATGATCACATTTCGTACTGGGTTTCGATACTGATTTTAAACATACCTACAAGACCCTATTCTAACTGTAGGAAAGCCAACAAAATTTCTTCATTGACTTTTCTATTAACTACTATCCAATTCCAACGGTGGAAGATTCGAACAAAAGTAATCTTCCCCGTTAGAGGATGTCTATTTATCTTCAAGTCAGTTACGTTTCTACCTGTCGACGCGTCTTTTATTCATGCCACCAATAAACGTGACTTATCCATTCACCATTTATCTCCTTTAACGAAGCAGTAACTGTAAACGATAAACTTACACACAGTGGACTACTGGGTCTGAGTAAAGAGTGTTTAAACTTTTTCACACGAGGTTAAGGTTTTCTCGATGAAAACCATCTTTCGAAAGTCTTTCGTGTGCAGCAGAGGGAGTAATTCCATGCAACGTTTGGGATATGGAGGGTGAATATAAATGATAAGTAAGGGTTAATCAATAGTGACAGTAGTATAGTGATGGGGGGTACGAGCACACTTCCACCATTATTGCCCATACCCCTACTTTTTTGGAGTACCTATTCAGTAAAAACATCATTTTTTTTTGTCATTTTTTAATGGTCTAAAAAGTGCACCAATGGACCATCTTGATTTTTGACAAAAACTTTAATGTGTTTTCAACAGGTTATTTTCTGACCATATGCATAACTTTTAATACCATCTTCCAGAATATAACGCTTATCATCAAAGCATGACAGTGAGACGTTATTGATCTCATAACTACTTATTTCATGACAGTTACTTCTTATCGTTTTCATCTTATAATGTATTTGTTGTTTAGAAAACAGTGTTTCTTTCTAATTAATATAATCAATGTCCTTTTTAACAACAGCTTTTTTAATTCCTTTCGCAGTTTTACCTCCTTTATTGATGTTCTTCATTGGATAGTACAAAACAAGGTGAGTAAACGGTTTAATCTACCATAATTATTAGTAATTTTTCCTTATTTTTTCGCACAGTTTTTTACAACCTCCAGAAGATTTTAGCTACTATTATCTTTAACCTTATTAAGGAATAAGGTATTGTAAATATTTTATCGCATTTTTTACCAATTTCTTGGCTTTTTTACCATTTTATATAAATTAGAATATATACGAATGTGTTAAAAAGTGTTAGAATTTGTTGATAAAAGTGTTAGAATTTGTTAATAAATGTGTTAGATTTTATTAATAAATGTGTTAGTATTTATTAATTAATGTGTTAATATTAACTTGTAGATTACTGCCAGTTACGTACCAAATGACCTATAAATAACCTATTAGTTATCTATTAAGTGGTCTATAAGTAACCTATTAAATGGTCTATTAGGTAACTGGCAGTAATCTACAAAGTAATATTAACACATTTATTAATAAATTCTAACAGATTTATTAATAAAATCTAACACATTTATTAACAAATTCTAACAGTTTTTAACACATTCGTATATATTCTAATTTATATAAAATGGTAAAAAAGCCAAGAAATTGTAAAAAATGCGATAAAATATCTACAAGACCTTATTCCTTAAGAACTAAGGTTAAAGATAATAGTAGCTAAAATCTTCTGGGGGTTGTAAAAAACTGCGTTCAAAAAATAAGGAAAAATTACTAATAATTATGGTAGATTAAACCGTTTACCCACCTTGTTTTGTTCCATATAGTTAGGAGAAATAAGGTAGATGAAACCTTTTACCCCCCTTGTTTTGTACTATCCAATGAGAAAAACATTAATACTATTAAAAAGGCAAGTAATGTAATCATAGAAAAATATTATAAAGAATATGAAAGGAAAAGAATGCAAAAAGCGAATGAATTTCTAACTGACCAACTAATAAGTAAGTTTGCTGATTTATTAGATGGTTTGGATGCAATAGAAAAATCAAAAGTATTATCCAAAGAATTACGGAAAGATGACTTATTGAAAATTAATGTTACCAAAGTTGTGGAAAAGATAAGTCCTTACATTCCATTCTTAGGATTTTTATCTGGTGGTGTCACTACTGGGAAACATATTTATGATCATAAAAAGAACAAAATTAATAAACTTGTAGAGATTCCTACAGAAAATAATAATCTACCAGAAGAAACCAAAAATTGAACACAACAGCTGTCAAAAATCAAGATGGCCCATTGGTGCACTTTTTAGACCATTAAATAATGACAAAAAAATGGAATTTTTACTGAATAGGTACTCCAAAAAAGTAGGGGTATGGGCAATAATGGTGGAAGTGTGCTCATACCCCCCATCACTATACTACTTATCACGAGTGTGATAAAGGATTTAACGTCGCTCGTGATGCTTAGAGGGCACGAAAGGCCGTAGGCACTGCGTGGGCGTTCAAGCTTCACGAGCGATATCAAATCCTTTATCACACGAGTGGACATTGATTATAACCACCTAATCCCATGACTCAACCACAATGAAGTCGTTTTTGTTTTTTGTTTTTTTTTCAGTTTAAGTTCCACGAAACGTTAGTGGTTAGAAATCAAGTTAATTACTCATTAGCATGCGATCAGCGGTTTATCTCACTGCTTTTAAAGGAAAGCAGTGAGATAACTCACACCCCTGAATACTGACGAGTGGAATAAAGGATTCAACCCTTTAAAAGCCAACGTCCTGTATACAGGACATCAAGAACAAAAGAACAAATGGGAAAACAAAGCGAAAACAATGAAAGAACAAAAAATTAATACAACTTTTAAAGTTACCCTATTTCAAAACTGTAGGACTCGGACACAGACTCGAATCCTACACGATTTCCCTGACTTGGATTTGGTCTCGAGTTATTAAGGACCTTAAAATGACACGGAAATATAAAGGACGTTCCTTTACAGAATAATTTTTAGGTGGGGTTTATTGAGATAACCTATAACATGAAAATCGTAAGAGACCATTTTGATTTACTAGTAAATTCAGTTTACCATCGAAACTATTTTTCCAAATCATGCGAAACTTGGTACAAGGATCGAAATTAGGAACAAAAGCATTGCTATCTAGGATACACTGTTGTCATGGTTACAAGTCAGTTTCCAGCCTCTTCTCTCTTTGGAATGAAATAAAACAATTGCTGCAATTTTGAGTAAGATATTTCATCGCAAGCAAATCCGTGAGATAAGTTAAAACAAACCATGTATATGATATTACTTATAACAATATTTAGAAGTGGACCACTGTATAATTTTTAAAGCCCACATTACGAATCCAAACTTAATTATCGTTTCATATACACTTTAAGCTCCAAAGCAATAAACTAAATAACGATGCGCTTTTAAATTGCCTTGAGAATCACTGTCATCCTTATTGTGTGGTCAATTTCTCTAAAATTTTGTCAATCTTATTTTCCATTTGTTTCCTTTTTTCGACATCTTTATTCAGTTTATCGTTCATTATCACAAAATTTTCTTTTATTTCTAATTGTACGGTTGACTGAAGTTTCTCCATCTTGGCTACAAGAAGTTTCTCAATTTGTATTTCCATAGTTGTTTCCCATTCTTGTTCATGTTTCATCGCGTCCCCTTCATCCTTTTCAAGATCCACTGTATCCAACTTTCCACCATCAATGCATAAATCAAAGAACGTCTCGAACCATCTTTTCTCTCGTTTAGGAAATTCAATGGCATACTCGTCTTTTGTCATACGAAATCCAGGGAGACCATGTATGCTCTTTTCTAAGTGAATGATAAATTTTGCCTTGAAAAGATATAAAATTCACTAAATTTGAATAAAGTTGTCGTTGGAATACAACAGTTCCCTAAATAGTTTCACAATACATTTCGTTACGTTAACAAGTTTATTTCATTCTTTCGTTGAAAAACTCGTGAAACTCACAAATAAACTCCAAGAAAATTTTGCTTCCATAACCTACCTAACGTCTTTTGCCGACCAACCTAGCGCGTGTTACCGACCAAGCTGGCCTGCGTTACCGACAAAAGATAATTTTTCACCACATTGAATCACTGACGTTTTAATTTGTATCTTTTGGCTTTGTAACTTAGATCAATATCTTATATCATTGAATTAGTATTGTTTCAATGTCAACAACGAAAACGGAAAAGTGTTTTTTAGATTGAACGATAGCTTGACTGTTGGTAACTGCGAAACAACATTGAAACCTGCTTTGCTAAATGTTCTCTACCCAATTAATTAACTGTTTTCAAATCTAAATTCGACTTTTATTATTCTACTCTGCAAGACTACCAAAGATTTTATTCAAAGGTAGACATCTCGGACCGGGCTTTTTTCAAGTCCACTTCAAGATGGCGGATACTGTGACAGCCTGAGAACTATTCGTGCACGCATTATATTATAATTCAACATGTTATAAAATTCAAAAACACGAGAATACATTTTAAAGCCATGTTTTTTAAAAAGTATTCTTGTGTTTTGGAATTTATAACTGTCCTTTTGCTAACAAGAAGAGCTGGAATTCAACACGTCCTCTCGCCTAAGATCCAGGTTAGGATTACGGTTAGGGTTAGGATTGGGGTTAGGATTAGAGCTTATCGTAACCCCAAATCTGACCATAATCCTGACCATAATCCTGACCATAATCCTAGCCCTAATCCTGGCCATAATTTTGAACATTATCCTGACCATTATCCTGTCAAAAATACTAACCCTAATCCAAATCTGAATTTTAGGTGTGAGGACATGTTGAATTATAACATAACGTGAGCGCAAAAATTCCTCAGGCTTTCACGGTAAGTATCCGCCATCTTAAAGTGGACGTGAGAAAAAATCGCTCGGACCGGTCACTCATTACGGCGTTGGACCCCAGTTGAATCTATTATGAGCTAATCTCGACACCGAATTCATTTACCCATTGCTCATTTGAGAAAGCCAAAGAAAAAGGACTTTTAACAGAACAATACTTCGGTCTATTGCCTCTCATCTAGTTTCCATAAGTAATCAAACTGGACCAATCACTACGCAGAATCGCATAACCCAACATTTGCCACCCACCAAAGTAAAGTGTTTTTCTGTCTACTCTCTCTTTTTTCGATCTATTTACCGAAAGTGTGGTGTGCTGCACACTATCACACCTGCACAGTAAGCTTCTGGGCAGATTCCTTACAATGAAGTAACGCCATAGAGCAAGTGCTGTACAGAAAAAGATCTTATCTCCCGAAGCAATTCAAAACATCTTATAAATGCAGCAAAGTATGAGGGATGTTAGTTTACGAAACGAACATTTACCTTCCGCAGGAATTTCTCAAGTCTCGCAGATTTCATTACTTCATTGGTATCTCCAACTGCTAAACCAATCAAAGTGTTGTTCGCCACGATCGACATGACAAGGACGAATATGACAAGGACAATCATTTTCAAATTATAATGTTCAGGGTACAATCCTTCTTTAACGAAATACTCCTCGTAGTTTGTGCCAGACATCATGGCCATGAACGTTGAAACTATGGAAATTGGGAAACTCCTGTAGCTCGGTTGGTCACCCAGGAGTATGTAAAATGTAGATGCAAAGCTCAACAGATATATCAAGACCACAATAAATATCTGAGGAAGAAAAAAAGGAAAAGAGTACAGTAATTTTGTAAATAAAAATCATATAGATTCTCCTTAACAGTATCTATGGTCAAGCTAGATACCGCTGCAAAACTTCATTCATGGACTGCAGACTCACAAGTTAGTAAAGAGCGGAGGAAACTGTGGTGGTTCATCAAAGGGGTGTTTATATGGAGGCGAGACAGCCCTCTTGGTAAGGCTAGCCCCAATAAGAGGGCTGAATTTCACCTCGCCTCTACATGGGAATTTTCTGGCCCTTATAGCCGGACTGGATCTAGCGCGCATGCGTTATAGGATGGTCAGCCTTTCTAAGTGTGTTTATATGGAAAATTTCCAGCCCTCTTAGGCAAGATCTCGGGTTGTCAATGGCAAGATCTCGTTTCGGGCTGGCCTACTCTTCATGTAAACAAAGATAAATTTTACTAGGGATTTTATAGGGAGGCAAGGTCTCGGTAAAAAGGGCCAGTCTTTGTAGGAGGGTTGGCTCACTTCCATATAAACACCACCTAAGATCCCCCAAGCTAAACACATTTTTAATTCATTTGCGACGGAAGATGTCTGATACTGGGGGAAAGCTAATTCTTATGGTCCGTTTACACGTGCAGTTTTGGAATTGCAATTGTCATCTTGGTATATGTAGTAAGCTCATAACATTTTACTGAGTTCATTTTTCCTCGACGCTCTCTTCCGTTAAACACATACTCCAAGATGTCAATCGCAAGGTACAAAATTGCACGTGTAAACAGCCCTTTACGATAAAGCAAAACAAGGGTGGAGCATAGGGTTGACCTCCCGCCAGATATATCAGAAAACTTAAATTTTCTCTAACATTTGAAATAGAATTTTCGTACTTTGATTTCATAAATAAGGATATGAGTTGGCACAAGATGTTCTCACACCAATAGCTAAGCAAAGTAAAATTAAGTTTTTAGAATAGGCCTGGAAATATTGGAGGCTTAGCCCCTAGGTCAGAACAATTGGGGGTGCGATAGCCCCCCTGTTCCGCCACCTACGTATTAATTCCCATGTGCGAGGAAACTTCTGGAAAGCTGATGTCGGTAGTCCGTACGTGAGTTCACTGATGATTTATTAAAAGTTATGAATTTTCTCTTCCGTAATTAACTCTTGCAAGGCAGAACAAGACTTCTACTATCTTATACTGGCAAACGCCAGACCATTCTACTCGTCAAAGGGAGTGTAAGCGTATATTTTACTTGAAAATACCACTTTTCTCTCAAGACCTCGCAGTTACACGGACCACACAGTCAGCATGAAAATTGTAAAACGAAACATCCGAGGCCGTTCCACTATTTCACCTGGGGGTGAAAGACGGTCAAACTGGAAAAAACAAAAACAGACTATTTCGCTCTTTTATGTTGGGTGATCGTTTGGCGATCTTCCGAGAAACTTTTAGAATTAAAAGCTCCCCAAAAGCTCCCAAAGTGTATTTTCTAGCCATATCACAAGAAAGGCACGGTTTTCTTGAAAAATGTGCAATATTTTGTTGGGAGAAAGGATTTGTCTCACCAATGGCGGAGGCAATAGACTTCATGGCCTCCCCTTGGTTGCAACCTTGATTTTATCCAAAGAGCAAAATTAACAAGCATAAAAATTTATTAACCGAGAGTGAAGTCCGTCCGAGAAAGTGTTTGCCTGAAGTTTTCGTACAAACTGAACGACGAAGGAGAGAGGTATGTAATGATGACCGCTCTCGGATTTCGTTACAACGCAACAATTTTTTATTTCGATAGCTTTTCAAGTCAGCTTAACTACAGCTCTCCCCGCGCCCACTCCTATGTCAGGTTACAATTAATTAAGTTAATGTCAAATCCCTTACGAAATTCTCTACAAGATATGTGCGAAAAAATCCCGAAGGCAAATACTTTCTAGTACGGACTGAGCAAACGAGGTTAATAAGGAATTTAAGATATGGTTTTAAGGTTTCGATATCCACTGATTATTTCAATAAAATACAAAACAAAGAAAACGCCAAAACGTGAAAACATTTTTACTATCAATGTTTCGACTGACTAGTTTTCTGGTTTTGGTATTGAGCGCTCTTAAACCTTACGCCTTCCCTGTGACATTTTTGTTGCATACTCTTCTTGGTATATATATATATATATATATTAGGCCACGCAACACTCAGACTATTCCTGATGATGCCTGTAAGGTAGTCGAAATGTCGATAATAAAGATGTTTTCACTTTTCTGAGTTTCCGTTGTTTTGTATTTTATACGAATTTTTGGTTGGTTTTCATTCCCATTTTTAACTGGCTTTTTGACATCGGATGTTGTTGTTTACCTTACCTCGTAACTTGTTCGTTTTGCCCTTTGTTTTCACCAGTTAAACGTTCATTTATTGTACTTTCACACAATTAGCTTTAAATAAAAGCAGTACTAGCGTTCTAGCACATTTAATCATTTGAAATTTTTCGTTACAGATGCTTAACTCCTCTTAACTTATATGGAAATCAGCCCAAAGATTTTCCCGCCAAAACTCTACCGATCCTAGGTAAAAAGCGTATTAGACGGGTCCGATATCGTAAAATATCGGACCGTTCACCAACCAATCAGCATGCGTAATTTTGCGTGCGGATCGAAGAACGAGCGCAGCCACATAATCAAACATCTTATGATTACAATTTTACCTTCATCAGCGTCAAAAAAACTTTGTAAAAGGCCAAGATATAAACTCCCAGTACTGGCATTATTCGGATAAACTTGATCAACATTGTCCACGACAGCAAAACAGATATCGATCCACTTGCGAGTTTTGTGGGTGACATTTCTCGTTCAATAGGAAGTAACAAAGACAGCAAAGAAATCATAAATGTCCATTCTATATAGTGGCTTGACTGTAAGAAGTAGTGAGATCGTTGTCTGATCATCTAAGGTTTAACAATTGAATAAATTGGTGATGGTCGAGGCGGGGCATGCCCTTGAGAAAATTTCACATAATATTTCATATGTGGAAAACATATGGAATTGAAACGTTTTCACATGTTATAAAATTTTCATTTCACATATGAAATCGGAACGGTTTCACATAAGAAATACTTAATCACATGTGAAAATATTGTGAAATCTTGGTTTGCGAAACGTGCATTTCACAGATGAAATGGAAATTCGCAGATGAAAAGTAATTTCGCATATGAAATCAGATAAATATTAATTTCATATGTGAAATTGCATGTGATATTTTTTAACCCACCAGAGGTTAAATGAAAAGTTAAGTTCTAGCACACATTTAACGTTGAAATAAGTCCGCATGCTTCTGTCACCTCACCATTTTAACAATTAGACATGAGCCTTGAATTTCTACAAGGTGATAGTTAATGAAAGCGAAGCTCAAATGAACAATCACTTCATTGAAATTGAAAACGAATAATCCTATTATTTTAATATAAACTAATTGATGTCTATCCGTTTTTTATATTTATCGCTAAAAACTAGATACAAGCGTTGTTTTTCCCCGGAAAAATCGGCCTAGTTGCGTTACTATCTGGTGTCAATGGGATAAATGTTCGTAGCACATTTATGTCAACAGATAATCGGCCAGTCCAGGGACAAATGACTCCCATCGGATACTGTAACATACCCTTATTTCAACTCTATCCCTTATTCTAACTCTAATCGCTAATCTGATTGTAACCCTAATCCTAACTCTAACATCGTTGGCTACATGGGTTATTTAGTTCTGGGGAAGAGAGGGAACCCGAAAAATTGGGGACTGATGCCTCTTAGTCACCGGTAACTGAGTTTCAGGTAACTGGGGGTCACCCAGTCCAGCGGTATCTCATCCCTGGGTCATCTGCACTAATACCTATGGACAATTAGATATTGCGTAATGTGGCCAATCAGATTACTGCAGCCGAATTAGACTACCAGAGACTTTCCACTTAATACTGATACAATTTAGTTATACAGCTTGAACTCGGTTACTAGAATAAATAATCTATCAAAGTCGGTTGCAGCAGTAAAAATCTTGATATGTCGGTTTGTTTAAACTCACTTATAACGAACAATTTCGGAGTTATATACATTATATTGCCTTCATGCAAGTGCTCGACTATTTAATTCTTGGCAGTTGGTAACGCCAAAATAGACAAGATTTTCATGTAAAAATATACATCCCACCAATGGAGGTGGCACAATTGTCCTCGTTACCCCTTAGTTGCGAAACTGGATGTATGTATCGATGAAGATTGAGATGCAAATCAAGTAGTAGCAAACAAAATAGTTCAACATAAACATGGCTATTGACTGAAACAAAATATCCTTCCTAAATGTGTCAAGTATTGAAAATTGGTCCGGACAAAATACCTTTCTTCCGTCAAAGTTTCTTCATGAAAATTTCACAAATCATTTCACAAATCATTTCACATATGAAAAACATATCGAAGAAGAACATTTTCACATATGAAATTTTCGTATCACGTATGAAATGGGAACTTATTCACATATGAAATACCCGATTCACCTGTGAAATGAACAGGTTCAAAATTTCACATGTGAAATCTTCCATAGAGTACGAAACAAGTACTTCAAGTATGAAAGGGAATATTCACATATGAAAATTAATTTCACGTATGAAATTTTCATTTCACCTATCGAATTAAAACAATTCACATATGAAATATTATTTTCATAAGTGAAATTGCGTGTGAAATTTTCGTAAGGGATTTCCTTTCGTATCTTACAATCACATATATTCAAGGGCTTTTTTAAGTTTTCAAAGAAAAAAAATTACCATTTCTTACTTGGTAGAGCCTTATTAGCGTTGTTGCAACGACCATAATCAGCATATACACTCTTAAAACCATCATCCAGCCGTTGTCTGTCCGGGTCCCCTTAAGGACTCGTAGTTTAGAGGACACATTTCCACAACAGGAATCTGTGACAACATAAAAGAGAAAAGCATTTGTAGCCGGTTAAGTCTGCAACAAGTTTCTTGTATAAGAAGATGTCAGAGGTATGTCTGCATGGATACCAGTTGTGGCAAAGGGAACAACTTTTTTAGTAAACTGAGTCAAAAACCTACGTCCTACAATTCATTTTGTGATGATGCCACGAGTAGTAGTATAACTAAACTTTTACAGTTTTTGATTCGAAGAATGATTTTCATTGTGTGCCATTCAATTTTATTTTCTTCTGAAATAGTTATGCACACGTTTTTAGGCCTCAAATCTACATCTGTTTTTCTTTTTCAAGAGCTTGTTTGGAACTATCTTAACGCTTTCCTGGCGGTATAAGACTTCTATTATTTTACTCTGGCTAATGTCAGACGATGTCAGTCGTGCACATGATCACATACTCAAGGGTAGGAAACGCATCCCTTATTTCTGTACTAAATTTAGTAATTACTCCATCCATCAGTGGTTTGAAAACCAGCAAAGTGCTTTCACTTACCTCCTAATGTACTATGATCCATTATATGTAAGAATCTAAGTACCAGTTTGTTAAAGGTCGGTTTCCCTTATACATCTGCTGAATGAAACTACCAAGATACCTTTCCAAATCTTATTTGTAATGTTAATCGCGGCAATTGTCTTTCCATTCACGGTGGGAATTCAATGTTTACATAAAAATGGTAAAACAGTACAGTGTTCTGGTAGTTGAATTCAGCTGACTTAACACCGTAGAATCCCGAAAGTAGCAGCCCCCGTTACTTTCGAATTTATCGGCCATCGGGGAACCGCTTCTTTCGCCCCATTACGGGGGGACGTTACTTTCGAGGGACCGTTCTTTTCGGGTGGTAAAGTACGTTAACGTATCATGGGAATATTGTCTTTGCCCTTTTAATGCCTTTATATTTCCACATTTGCCTTCTTTTTCTTCAACGTAACTTTGACAGTTTTACTTCACTTTTGACGGGTCGAGATTTGAAATTTAATACTTTAGATGTTCTTTATACGCATCCTCTCAAGCTATTCTACCCAGAAAAACTTTCTGAGTCCCTGACGGGAATCGAACCCGTAACTATCTGACCGGCGGTGACATGCTTTTTTTCCCTCTCGACAAGAAGGTTACGGGTTCGATTCTCGTCAGGGGCTCAGAACGTTTTTCTGAATAGAATAGCTTGAAAGCATGCGTATAAAGAACATCATATAACTACCAAGCTACTACATCAAATAACATCATTGATTAATACTTTACATGTTACTCAAGCGATAACTGAAAAAACACTTTCAGCTGTTAACTACCAAGTGTTGAGTATCATCATCAATCGTACTCATTGTATCGCGTGGAAACGCGGTATTTTCGAAATAATAATAATAATAATGATAATATCTTTATTTCAATGTCATGATGATTTCGCTTTTAACAAACTAATTGGGGACACTATTTAAGATAAAATAAGACAAAACAAAATTTTTACTGTATAGAGTACTTGTAAGATAATATAGTTCTAAAATGAGATGATAGAATAAAATTCTAAATAAAATGTCTAAGTCTGTGATAGGCCGGGGTTCTGCCCATGGTGGGCGGCGCTGGGCGGTAGTGCCCGGCACTCAGCAGTGCCGTCCGGCATTCACACCAGGGCAGACTCTTCCGCCCAGCACTCGAAAAGTATCAAATATGCGACAAGAATACCTCTAGTAATATATTTTTTTTTACTTAACTTTTTTACTTAGTACTTTAAGCAATACTATTGACCATCATTCGGTAAAATTTAGAACCATAATGTGCACACTATTAGCTACCGGTGATTCGGTGAAATATAATATCCGTTTAGTTTAAACCAACATTAAAAGTTACCCGGGGTATGACCCCGGGCCTACAGGTACCCGGCACCCAGATGGTCCTGGGCAGAACCCTGGATAGGCTACATAGAACAAAGTCCACAGCTCTGGCATCCGTCTGCTATTAAACTAGCAATGTCCTTATTTCTAATGTAAACTTTAAGGAAAGGGTAGTTACTTTCGGAGGGGACTGCTATTTTCGAGATTCTACAGTAAGGGGGAACCGGCCATTGACTCTATTATTTGTCAACTTTAATTAATTCATTGTTAACTGGCGATGACATCATTTCAGGCACGTATATATAGATAACAGTTTGTTTCCTTACCAACTGGCTTGACAATGACTTTGAAATAGAATCGAAATATCACCGCACCTTTGTCTCAGTCCTGTCTTGTTCGTAACTTGAATATCAAGCTAACGAGATGACGTTTTTCGGATTATGTTCTATTCTTTATTTTTTGGAAATTTTTCAGCTGGTTATTAGTTTTTTTGAGACTCACTCTCATTTAAATTTTCTGTTTACTCCAGCAGATCAAAACATTGAGCTAACGGGTTACAGAGGTAAAGTAGCAAGTACTCACGCTTCATTTCAGTTCCTACGAGCACTTTCCCACGTGCGTGTGTTGTGAAGATCATCAGACAGATGTGCCACAACAAAACGAATATAAAATCCGTCAGGTAACACTTGAATCCTCTTTTTCGCCATTTCACGTTAACATATTTGACACACAGAGGATGAGACAGACATATCTCTCTCTTGTTCTCCACCATCGAAGAGAGTGCTTCAAATGGAGGGCTACCTGGGGATAATGAAACGCGTAAAAATTTGACCAAGATTATCTTTCTGCACTTAGCTTATGATTACCGATTTTAATATTTTTTTTTTTTACTTTTTTTTAATTTAAAGGTAATTAACTCCAAAAGACAATCTGGAAGGCTGAGAGGATTATGCCGGTTTAACCTGAAGACCATTGATATTTTATTAAGATCATTTAGTATCGTACTATCATGGCTAATGCAAGACGATTTTACTTGTGGATGGGAGTAAAGAGTTAATAGAAATAATCTCATTCTCACTTATTTGACGACCATTGACGCAACAAAGTGGGAAGGGCGAGTAAACAGCACCGACCGGGCAGTTGCACCCCGAGCTAAAGAAATCAAGAGATCTCAGAGAATTACAAAACATCACAATTATAACCAGGTCACAACTATGAGAGAATTATTTTCCATGAAAAAAACTGTCGAACTTTCTTCGGATCATCAACTTCAACCAATTTTAAATTCTTCTAAGTTGTCGACAAGCGTAATTAGTATACGAATTAGCGTGGTTTAGAGTGCAATTTAGAAAAACAACACGTACGAGTGAGTTTTTCCAAAGACTATCAAGGCGAAAAAAGGTGAAGTTGGGGCTGTAAAACAGTCAACTCTACATGCTTCGGCGTGCAATAAATGAAAATCATTATTCTAGTCAACAAATATCTTGCCATTAGTTAAGAAGTTGTAAACGGTTGTCGACATTATGTTTCCCTAACGTTCACATTGCATATAATCGCCGGCACAGACCGTTCTTCATTGGAACAAGTAATACTTTACCTGTGGATTCCAAACAAAAGAAGTCGTACTGGACTTGATAATTTTTTGGATCGAGTTTTGTGCCTTGAACCGTGACACATTTATCCATTAATTTAACGGAGGTTTCTGGCATATTTTGTACCAAGTGAGTCAAAGACCTTTCAGGACCGAGAACTGATTGGTTAATTATCTAATAAGGATTACAAAGATAAAATAATGAGGATCACGCATTCTCACAAGGGATCCTATGTGATTCTTGGCTAGTGTACAGAACCTATGTTATCACTAGGCCTGACCATTTTGGGGGACGTTAAAGGGAAATGTGAGTTTGGTGGAAGTCAAGGTATAAAGTAAACAAATCAGTGGGAAAGACCACTGAAACTGATCAGCTAATTGCCCATGGCTCTCCATGTCCCAGACTTCATACGCCATTGAACAAATTTTTATGCATCTATACCATATACTGATTTTTCCAATTGGTTCTTGAATTTTTGAAACCAAACGTTGATCTGTGTTATTTGTAACTTTCCTTAGCAACACGTTAATGTCCGTGGGATTAAATACGTTTGATGACCCTTAACTATATTTCCCGGCGGGAGCTTTCCCCTTGACGAGTAAAATAGTCTGGCGTTAGCCAGAATAAAATTGTGAAAGACTTATGGTGCCGGGAAAAAGTTAAATCAAACAGAAAACCCTCTTCGACAAAAAAAGGCGGCTTCTTGTTTTAATTGTACCACAACACGTACTTGTTTCTTATTGGTCGACATTCACCAGTTAAGTCTCAATGTCCGGAAATTGTGACATTCTATTCGCAGAATATCGTGAATTATTCGACGGAGTTGTCGAAAAAAAAAATTGTTGGATGCTGATGACGTAACCATTTCAAGGCTGCGAAAATTACAGAACAGCAAAGATGGCCTGCAGCAGTTTTTAATCGCACGAGTCTTTTTACTGCGAATCTTTCCTTGTATCTTTTGCTGTTTTGAATGTATGATAAAACAATTATTGGATTCGGCTTATGCATAATATCAAGAATTATCCGGACCGCCGTCTGGATAATTCTTGATATCATGCTCAGCCTCATCCAATAATTGTTTAATATTTCAAAACACACTTTCGTGTTATACCTCTTTCCAGTAATCTTTACCCAGGAATACTTCAATGACGCCAGCCGCTTCACGTTTCACTGCCCAGTCAAACGCAGTGCAACCGTACGTATCCTTGGCTCCATAACTTGCTCCTTTGCTTAGTAAGTGCGACACGACATGAGGAAAGCCATTCTTCGCCGCAAGTATTAACGGCGTTTGCTCCTGGTTCTCCTTACAGTCGATGCAGTCTGGATCTACGTCTATAAGTAGTTGTACGTTATTGAGGAGACCTTCTTTAGCTGCAATATGAATAGGAAGTTGTCCGTTTGCATCTCTGTAATGAAGCAAAGCAAAAATTGACAGAAGATAAACAGATCTTCGTCATGCTCAAATCCTCAAAAAATGTTTTCATTGCCCCAAATAGGGATCGAACCCGTAATCTTCTGGTGATGCTGGTTGGATATCTGGACATATGTGCTGCCTACCTGGCACCCTAATGTGTCAGTAATTATGAATGGTTAGAATAGAAATAGAACACAATATTTACAAAGTCGATTCGTGAACTACTGACAAATTAAAACTGTTGAGTGGGTAGCCAGATATTCTTCAATTGTAAACTTCGCTGTCCACCTGAGTCTCGGTATAGCTCGTTAAATCTCGATAAAAACCTAGTTATCTTACAGCTACCTTGTCCTCGCAGTGTCCATATTCAGTTTGGTTTTATTAAAGACTTGCCACCATTCCTTTGAGGTTGAAAAGTCAAAGTTATGGCGGTCGTATCCGTTCAACATTCATGTAATAGCAGTTACTGCTATTCTTTAGTTAACTACCCCCTTAAGTTCAGAATTCGTCTTAGGATTAGGGTTATGGTTAGGGTTCGTGTTAGGGTTAGGATTAGGATTAGGATTAGGGTTAGGGTTAGGGATGGGGTTAGGATTAGGGTTTTTGTTAGGGTTAAAGTTAAGATCAGAATTTGGGTAAGGGTTAAGGTGGTAGTTTAAGTTCCACAGACATGGCTGCCGTGACGTCACATGCAAACCAAGCGTTGGCCTGATGATTTACTGACCATGTACGAACTACACCTAATTCTATTTATAAGGTAAACTTAAGTGACATCCAAAATAGTTCAGATTCTTGTTAAGAGTTGAGGATTTGATCAGAAAAACTGATTGAATACAAAAAACTGCCGACTTACAAAATTGAAATCATTTTTCATTTAATTCTCAACGTTTGACTGTCTCGTGTTTATCATCGGGAACGCTGTGCGTCATTGATTGATACAATTTTTTTGTATTTTTTGTCATACATCAGTGTTTCATGCATCTTAATCCTTTGCAGTTCCCAAAATACTACGTTTTCAGGAGAATTTGAAAACATTGCAATTTCTGTCATTTGGATGCCAGCCCCTGATTTGAGCCTGTGGTTTGTTTGACCACACAATAGTTGAAGAATATCCCAATAAACAATAAAGTTCTTTTCTCAAGGTGCTATAACCACCTTGAACTCTTTCCTGGCGGCATAAGATCTCTATCATTTTACTGTGGCTAACGGCAGACGATTTTACTCGTCAAGGGGGGAATTCTCGTAAGAGTAAACGTTATACTGTTCTATTATGACTGAAATCTGCTTACTTTTTTGATGTGTCAGCACCTTTGGATGTCAGAAGCGATAAAATATCAGCATGTTTCAACCTTGCAGCATAATGGATCGGAGCCATCAGCATGTTGTCACTTATGTTGATTTGTTCCGGATCTTTTCGCAGTACAATTTCCACGGCAAGTAACGAGGCACTTTCCACGGCAAAGTGCAGAACTGAGCGTTTTGTAATCTTGGTTCGTAGTTTTATCAAGGTATTGTCAAATTGGTCGAGAATTTCCAGGGACTACACAAAATAAGACAACAGCAAATGTAAGTCTTGAACAAAGGATGAATTGGTGCCCAAAAAATCCATGTGTTCGCGTTGAAGGTAAGATACTGCAGATTATATTTCTGGCAATTTTTGGAAAATAATATATCAGTTATTGCACTTGACATTTCATGTTTTTGAACAGACCAGAGGTCTATCAATCCCAATCATGTTTCTGGTAGTGTTGGAATGATTCAGGATCAGTTGCTGCCAATAATGATATTCTTAGGACAGGCTGTTCCAAGCCCAACAACTTGTCTGCCGGATAAGTCATGGCCAATGAACAGCTCTATCACTGCTTTGAACAGCCGACCTTAAATTTTGTGTATTACTAACAATACGACTGGTCGAGGAGTATTTAACTTACAAGCTTCAGCCGAAGAAATATTGTAAGTGCTCACAAAATGTATGTTCAAATTATCGTTGTCTGTCTGGTCATTTTTAAAATCAACTCCACTGGCGTAATCTATAGATACTGGATGATAACTTTTTGAGATACTGGTGTTTTTGGAAAGGGTAAATGTCAGTTACTGGAGCTTATTTTAACAGTCTTCTTGAAAAGTTTAAGGTCAGTTATTGCAGATTACATTGCAGGTATTTTTGAGCTGGTTGAGATCGGAAACCCTGTTCGATTTTCTGTGATCCACTTAATTTAGTTATTTTCATTCACCTTGTGATTCGGTATTTCAATCCGAATGACACGCAAGCAAATCGTGAATGGATAAACACCATTCAATTAAAGAAAAGGAGAAAAATGATGCATATATGCTTATCTAGGAGTCTTTGAAAGAGAATTTTGAGGAATGAGCTACCTTTGAATTGCCCATACTGGCTGCTCGATGTATCGGTGTTTTCTCAAACTCGTCTTCCTGGCGTAAAACTGCTTCTAACGAAGGATCCTAAACAAAAAGCGATTACAACGCAAAACAACTGTAAGCGAGTTTCCAACATAAACACATTCACCAACAATTACACAACATTTGAAGTCCAATGTTCAACTCAACTGTTTTAAAACGTTGAAGTAAAGTCTTTAGACTATCGAGTTTGGTGATGGCGTAATGAAAAGCATTTCTTTGATGATTATCAGTTTCGCTTAGAATGATCTGATCTGGTGTGGCTTCTTGTAGGAAAGCAACCGTCGACGAGGAACCACGTCGCACAGCCCTGAGAGAAATCATGCAAATAATGGTTAATTCGACCGTCTTACTGTCAACTGAATAGGCGATGTTTCCATTACGTCTAACTCAAAGGTGCTCCACATTTAGCTGTCAGCGTGGATCGTAAGTGCACAACCGAAATGTTTTTCGCCAAACTGCGTTGTACTTTTAGTTGATGATTAAATCGCACTTGTTTAATCACCGTTGGTTCGATCACTTAATCGCTGGTGAAAAAAAAGACATTTGACATGGGCTATCAGGTACATGCAATCCTGTGAACTTTTTTCATCTAACCACCACGATAGGCTAAAACGTATCCGTACAGACCCAAATTACCTAGTTAATCAATACGTTCAGAGAAGCCGTCCCTTGAGTAACATCGTCTGGCGTTAGCCAGGGTAAAATTGTCAGGCGTAAGCCGCAGTAAAATTTAAAGGTCAATTACGAACCGAATGGAATTAAACAGTAGAATTGTGCCCTTTAGGAATGGTTTTTGAAAAACAGTTTTTATAAGGCACAGCCCAGCCTCATATCCAGGGTCTTATCTCCAATCCTGGGAGCGAGGATAAGATCCTGGGTATTGGGTTGGATTCGGTTACAACACAAACGCGCTGGAAAATCTTTGTTGCCATAACTGTGCGTGGATAGTTGTGAAATTTATAAGAGACTAAAGATGTAAAAATGAACAAAAGGCGTGAAACAAAGCAAATACTTCAACTGGAGGACGAAAGTCTCAACCTCCACCATCTTTTCTTGGTAATCATTGTTAAGCTCGTTTATTATCGTCGAGCACATCACTCTTTCATAATGGTGCCATGTTTTTCCTCCTAAAATCTCGAGCACATCTCGTATCAATTAAAAGCACACGCGCCCAGTTGTCAGTTCTTTATCCCACCTGCGCTGGGTAAGAAAAATGAACACAATTTTTTGTCGCGTATTGCATGATGCATCTTCTACGCCTTTGGCTTCAAAATGATGTAACAGTCTGCCACGTTTTTAAATGTTTATTCGCCAAGATTGCCAACGTATCGCTTTTCAGATTGATTTCTATCCAGGCGATTTTTATAGCGCAAAAAAACTAGCTTTTATTTAAATCAGCCTCAGCAACGTTTGCCAACGAAGTCGAGGATGCTTCGACTTTGCTGCGCTTTCGTGCGCTCAGACATCATCGCGAGGTTATGGTGAATATGCTAAAGGCCGATTTCGGTCAAATCGATTTTGATTGCACGGACAAAATCGTATGAATAGATATCGGCATTGCAATCGCCTTTGCCATCTCGTCACTAGTAGCACCCGATTAATCATGATTGGCTGATATGTGTGATGGGGTAAAAGATGAAACTATCAGAAACTAAGTTTCTCTCCGCGATTATTATAAGCGCTTTGCGATTGGCTACTTATGAGTAAAAAATAATATAAATTGATTACCTGATGAGGGAACTTCTACTACTTCGATTGGTGACTGAGCCAGCTTGAGACAGGCCTTTCCCGTTAGAAGTATCATTTGTTTCAGAGTCTTTCTTCAGCATTTCGGCAAGATCTCGAAGGTCGTCGGCTGAATTTGAGAAAACTTCTTCTTCTTTCCATGTCTCCAGTGGAACATGATATCTACTCTGCGATGTCCTTCTTGACATTCTCGCAAGTAAGTCCTTCAACTCCAGGAAATTGCAAACAAAAAGAATCAAGCCTGCAAGAAATGCAAAAATTAATAGTGAAATGCTAAAAAATATCCATAGTTCGTACAATACGTATGAAATGATGTAAACCTACGCTACACTAAATTTAACTCTTGCCCGGCAGGATAAGACTTCGGTAATTTGAGGCCCAGTTCGGGCGCCGGACCTGTCATGAGCCGAACCACATACATTGGTTCGGTTCATGAAGTGTTTGTCATCTGAATCAACCAAGAACATAGGCGTATGGGCCCAAGGACGTTTGAGAGCGGGGAAGCAAGGAAAGAATTGCCCGAATTTTAAGTTAAAAATAAAAAAAAAATGCCTGAATTTGGGTGGAACCGTAGTCCTTAATGGAATTGGAATTCACAATAAAGATGGATACTAAGAACCCGTTCACATGACGTCTGAGCGATTTGAGAACGGCGCTGAAAAGACACAAAATCCGTTGCGTTCACATGGCACCGGATCGAAATTCAACTTCAACCAAAGCGATTTGAAAACGATTCCTAAATGGTGCGAAATGTCAATGGTGCCCTTAGGAGCACCAGGTTTTCGTTCTTTTTTTAAAAAAAGACAAACGAAAAACAATGGCGAACTTAAATAATCTTATCTGTTTTTGGACGATATTTGTTGAGTATCTGCAACCCTCAGTATTTTGACAAATGTTTATAGAAGACAATTAAAGCAAATAATGCTTGATTGAATATAGCAAATTTATGCAAGGAGATCGACAAGGAAAGCTAGACGGTTTGGGGTAAGACTGAGAAAGAGTACGCTTGGGTGGAATAAGATGTTTTTTAGGGTCTTTCTACGGAAGATGCCAGAATGGCGCGAAAAGTTTCGTATGAGCAGAGAAACGTTTGATTTTTTAACAAAAATTACTACTCTAAACTAGAAATTCGAAACAACTTTGCGGAGAGTCCGGAGTCGTGTGAACACTGGCAAAACCGTCGTTAAATTGTAACGGATTCGTGTGAACAGAACGGTATTTTGAAGTTACATTCTCTACCCGGCTTTGTGTGAGCAGGGTCGATGATAGCAGATGTCGGCTTTGTAATATGCCAAAGCCCTAGAAGAGATACGTGTCACATATAACAATGTTTCAGAACATTTTTACACTAAAAAATAAATGTAGTTTTCTATTATTTTCTTTTCCCGAATAAACGGGAGTCTTTTTTTGGGGATGGTGGTGGTAATTGCCCCCTACCCCCATCTCGTACGCTTATGACTAAAAACGGCCCATTCACTTCGATATGGCTCAGCCGTACTTCCTACTCGGCTCAAGCACGTTTACGAGCGTCTTTATCCAACTTGGCAAGTTTGGCGTGAGTGTTCATGTGTCGTTCCAACTTGTTAGGTTTTATCGATTCGTTTGCGATTGTCTTCTGACACACAACACAAATACACGCTCCTGAATATTCAATAACACCATACAAATCCAAATAAACAGGAAGGATAGATCGTCTAGGTTGTTTGGAAGAACTAGCCATGTTCGCGGTAGTTCGCGTATAGATCAGGTGTAGGATATTGACTGATTAACTATACTCAACAGTCACAATAAGCTTCCAGAGGCTGGTGAAGAACTCCAAAATGTCATTAACTCTGAATTAAAAAGTCTCAAGAGCTGGCTTATTGCAAATAAGCTGAGCTTAAATATTGCTAAAACTGAGTTTATGACAATTGGATCTCGGCAAAAAATGACAACTATAAATGATGAGCTAGTCATAAAAATCAATGATTATGAGATTAATAGGGTTGATTCAGTTAAGGCCTTAGGGGTATATATTGACCAACATCTTACCTGGGCAGTTCATGTTGACAAAACATCTAAAAAAATTGCTTCTGCTATTGGCGCTCTAAAACGCATAAGACCGCTTATAACAACTGTCACAGCGGTCCAAATCTATCGAGCATTAATTCAACCTCGTTTCGACTATTGTTGCTCGGTCTAGGATGGTCTCGGTGAAACACTTAGTTGTAAATTGCAGAAACTCCAGAACCGAGCAGCAAGGGTCATCCTGAGAGCTAATTATAATACCAGTGCAGGCATACTTTTGGATACCCTGTGTTTAGGTAATCTTTCCTTACGAATGAAAAAACACAGGGCTAAATTAGTTTTTAAGACAATAAATGGAAATATGCCCACTTATCTGGAAGATTATTTTTCTGTTCGTGGTTTGGGCTAAAATATACGAAATTCTGAAATGAGATTAAACTTGCCCAAGCCGCGAACAAATTACTTAAAACGAAGCTTTTGTTATAGTCGAGCACTATTGTGGAATAGTCTCCCTCAAAACATACGAAAGCTTCAACCGATTTCGCAATTTAGGAAAGCAATAGACGAGTATTTAAAAATTTAAACCGACTCCCACACGGCAATCTTGTAAACCAGTATTAGACACTTTAGGTTATTTTTTTAATTTTATATTATTTGCTTGTAATTGCTGAATTGCTTGTAATTGCTTGTAATTGCTTATTTAAAGTCATGCACGTTCTCAGAGGTGCCAAAAAACTTGTCAAACTTAATTGCCTCGATAACTGACGTACCAATTGATTTCAAAAGTCTCGCTACGGTCGGCAAGGTAGTTGATAAACGTTTGAAGCGAAATTATACCGCAGTTCAGTAGCACATCTGTTTACTAAGTTAACTCTTTTTATGTACACATAATATCCCTGAGCTCCAGAGCAAGGCGCCTATTTACTCCGCAGAGGCTCAATTCCTTCCCTCGGCCCAGGCCCTACAACATCAAACCTTCTAATCCTAGAGCCGAAGAAACCTCTGCGAAAGTGACAAATCGCACGACCCACTCCTAACAACTGTGAAGGATTGAGGATCCTAGTACTCCCTGGCCCAGTTAGCACGAACACGACCCACCAGTCATCACATGACATGCTTTACTCCAAAAGTCTTTACTGACGAAAAGGCTTCATATTCAGAAAAGCCTTTATTGTGTAAAGTCACGATACTTGAAAAGCTTAGAACAGAGATAAATGAGTTGATGCACGTGTACACACGACTGAAGACAGTTTGAAGTAAACAGGAAGCAGATTATCTACTTCACACAGTAAATTAACACCCATCTCACCCACGCTCTGCTTTTGCGTGCGTCATTTTGCTTTTAGAAAACAGGAACGCAGTTGACGTAATTTGTTTCATATTGAGGTATAGTGACATGGATGGCGTCACGAGCATTAGAAAATCCCTTGTTATTTCATAAAATGAATAGGTAATAGCTTTCGTGTCACGCAATTCATGTTTCTCTCACAGAACAGCGACACTTAAACTACTTCCTGTTTGATATCTTCAAGCTTCTATTCGATAGATACACGAATCAAATCTACAAATCAAAACGACCGCGCTTTCTTCCATTGGGTTTTCGTTTGAGAGCTAGTGAACACTCATAAAGAAGTCTCCCTCCGATTTAAAAAACACCAAGAAGTTAATTAGTTAAAAAAACCCAACAATTTGGCTTTCAACGTTTCAGCAGCAATTTATCTCAGTGTAACCGTATTCGGCACAATATTACGTAGTAGTTAATGATACAATTAAAAGGACAAACATACTTGCACTGCTAGGGTTCGTAGAATGTTTGATCTTTTTTACAGCGAATGTAAGCAATGAGGATGAAACTGGCGTTGAAATTTAAGCCACGAGATGCACTGTTTTGATTACACTTCAACCCAAGAAGCTTACTTCTTGAGATCAAACAGTGAAGATGTACTTGGCCTAGCTACAGGGTATCATTTTATATTCGGTGGCGTTTGCAAGCAGACTATCATTTCGTTCGTTTACTATTGTTATTTCACAATTAAGAAAATGATGTAAAAATGGGATGCTTCGTGGGCAGTATAAAACAGCACAAAAAGTTAAATGGTTGGTAGACTAACGAATTTACATTTATAAATTATATTTATCAATTATATTTATAAATTATATAATTTCTAAATTTCTAAATTTGTATTTATAAATTCGGCAGTCTACCAACCTTTTAACAAAATGATATGTTTGTCAGTTGAGCGATAGGATCAACGACAAAGTAAACGTTAAGATTCTGATATCGTCAAATTCACAAACACGCAGGACTAAACAAAACTTGGCAGCGAAGAAGTTGGCAAGATACCTCAGTGAATTCATGTATCAGTACAACATTACCTTTTTTTCTGTGACTTGATTACCTCCTCTTCTTCAATTTAATTCGCGGCCACACGACACTATACAGTCTACCTTAAAACAGCCACTGGATATCTGCCGACAGTAAGTGCTTTAAAATATTGGTTGTCTCGATGACAAGCAAATGCGTCAAATCCTCATATGACAATAGGATGAATGTAAACATAGAGTTGAAGCATGATCTTTGTTAGTAAAGGCAACCATTCGTTCATCTATTACTTTCTATTTTATATCTGCCATTCTCTGATCATTCGCTGAAGGAAATACGGGCTAGCGCAATTTATGCGTAAGTTCGAGGAAATCCCTTGTTTTAAATTACTATTTATGAAATAACAGGCAATATATTCTACAAACGCTCTGATTGGCGGAGCCTCACTTTCTCTAGAGTGCAGAAACACGACTGACGTCATTTTCACACAGCATAAAGACATCGATAATGGCACGAGAATTCCGAAAAATCATGGTTATTTCACAGATCAAGTAGAAAACAGCTCTAGTGTCTTAGTGCTATGATAGAAACATCAGTGGTGGCTATTTCAACGGAAAGATATCTTAAAACACTTGACTTAGCCTCGTGTTTCCACTAGGCATTATTCCAGGCGAAATGACGTATTTCATATTTTCATTATAGCATCGAGAGACACTCAAGCAATTTCCTTTTTGTTAAATAGACACCAGTTCATTAATGTGATTTTTAATGCAGGAATTTCTTGGACGGCGAAATACTGATCCTAGAACCAGGACAAAAAAAGTGGAAAACTTACTCCGTGAGTAGCGCGTAAAATTTTCACCAAACTTCAAAACAAGCATCAAAAAGAGGAAAGAATGTCAAAAATAAATAAGAAAACTTAGTGAGTGTGATTAGTATTCGGTTAATTTATCAATTCAAAGGTTTATGCTAACATGTATCCAAGCTAAAAATGCATTAGTTATCATTTTGAAGGAAAGGTACGTTTTCGAACTGCAGTTTGATCGCCTGATTAATGGTTGCTGCTTTGATGATAATCGGTCTGCGTCAAAACGTTTGTTGCGGTACAACTTGTCTTTAGGTTCAGATTGACTTTCTCGACCTTGATACTAGATCCTGTGCCAGTGCTGCCCTGAAGAACTGTCTTCGAAAAATGTCGAGGAAAGGCGAAAAATAGTTGGGGTCACTGGTCGACTGAAAATATAGATAGTAAGAACTGGAATAAATTAGATAACACTTTAAGAAGAGCTAAAAACCTTCGGACCTTTAAAAGACTCCTACGGAAGACAAATTAGTTTGGCCATTTTTACTGTAGTTCTTATAGAAGTGGATTTTTTATAGATATTTGAATATTCTAGATAGGTTTTATTTTTACGTATTTAGTTTATTTTCTTTTATTCAACGTTTGTATTTACACTTTAATTCGCGGTCCCCTTCTGAAAAACACTTTGTAGTGATGTAGACATCCTGAATAAAGATTGATTACCGTAATGATTCGAATAAGCGCCCTGAGCGCTTTATTTAATTTTGGGGGTCAAAGGGGGTGCTTATTCGGGAGGGGGCACTTATTTCATTTTAGAGAAAACACCGCAATCTGATTCCATAATAACCCAGAACTTTAATAACGATCTTAACAAGAACAAGAACAAGAACACTAACAAGGATTTAAAAAACAAACAGCTAAAACCTTAGAGTACGGTACCCTAGTTCTCTGCTCTAGTGAACAAGGACGCTGTAAAATGGACTTGTTGTTCCTGCATCTTTCCATGCTAGAACAACGGACTTAGCCATGGCTGAAAGATTTGAAGGAGAAATCTGCCGATCGAGAGAACTTTGCTCTCACATGCCGGACATCAAAGTCGAAAAAATAAGATCAGTTTCGTTGTAATTAATAACGTGCTCAATGCATATATATGTGACAAATAAAATGTTGAAGGACAGTTGATTTTATACTGATATTCATGCTTCTCTTATCGGCTGGGTAATTATTTACAAGCAGTAGTTCCTCATCGAGAGAGGAATGGGGAGGTGCATATTCAGGAGGGGCCCCTTATTTCAAAGAAACACAGTGGAGGGGGGTGCTTAGTGGGGGGGGGCAGTTATTGGAAGGAGGGCGCTTATTCGAATCATTACAGTATTAAAAAAAAGCCACCTTAAAATGGGCCTATAAGTACTTGAGCAGTTTTCTGATCAAAGTTACCTTGGTCATAAGGGTAAGTGAAAAGTAAAAATGTGGAAAAAGTTTTAAAAATGTGGTGTTAAGAGTGTTGTCCAGTTTGACTCGACCAAGCATCGCAGGTTTTCTCCGGGTATTCTCGTGTCCTCTTGTAGTAACACTGGACCCATGAGGGGTGGTCCTTACAGGACCTCTTAGCATAACAGCTTATCTAGCTGATTAGGATTATCTAATATAAATAAAGACATTTTACTTTATTTTAAATTGAATAAGAGGTATATGGACATGGTTTGATTAGCGAAAACCCAGATGTCCTACAATTAAGGATATCACCGTTTCCAGAGTAACGAAACTTTTCGTGACTGCGCAGAAGTGGTTGAGAATGTGTTTCCCATAGCTGGATTTCATATTGCCACTACCAGACGAAAGTAAAAATGTGGAGAAAGTAAAAAAAAATATGACGTTAAGATGTTCTTAGACATAACCTTCTTGAACCACCAAATAACATTTTACTGATTTTCCAAGAGAGCGTGTCTTAGTTAAGGCTACATGTATTTTGCTTCTGTATGGTAGTGCCAGTTTTCTTCGGATGTGAAATTCAGCAATATCCCCCAATTTTGGTTTTACTTTTTGATTGGTAGCCAGCCTTCCCAGGAGTGGATCTAGGATGTTGTGTGACCAGGTTCCAAGTTGTCTACGGGGGGTCAGGGGGCGTGTTCTTCCAGAAAATTTTTTGATTTTGAGAAGCCCAGGAACATGTTTTCCTGCATTTGGGGAGGACAATTTTTGGAAAAAATTTATTGCTGGATTGGTAAATCTTTGAGTAACTCATGCAAATAAAAGTTTATACCATCTGGTGCACAGAAAAATGAATTGTCAGACCATTGCCACTTAAATTGCCAGCAGAGTTGCAACTAAAAATGGATGTTTTGGACTTTAATCTATACAAGCTAATCTAGACACAACTGACTAAAGAAACAACTGGTGTCAAAAGCTTGACAATTTTAGCTAAACAATCAAAATGAGCAATCCATCTTGTGCAACAAACCTCAATTGAAACTATCTTTTTTACAGTTGGGCAACTATGCTTTGATTTTATTGACCAAGTGATTTTGGTATTTGGGAAAATCTTAAAAAAAATCATGTTTTCAAACAGGTCCCATCATATTCAGCACAAGTTGCAATGAACAAGTACTAAATTAGCAAAGGACAGGTTCAGTCAACAATTCATGCAGAACATAGACACCTGACCTTTACTAAGTTCATGCTGAATAAGGGTTACAACCCTGAAATATCATCACACTATGTCACCAGGCAGTAACATCAAAGGATTGACCACAGCAGTAACTCATGGGCAACCCAAGCTCTGATAAAGTATTAATAATTATCTACTTGATTACTTCTCCAGTTATTCCTTCTTAAGAAAGGTGGTGACCTACAAATCCTTCAGAGTTATTTTTGCCACATCAACAAATCTAATAACTAATGCCAAATTTTCTGTTGGAAATACTGGTAGCTTCATATGGTAGTAATGGGGAATACGGTACTAGCTGACTTTAATTTCGGCCAATATATTTGACATAACATTTATTTCCACAGTGGCAATCATTTGATTTTTTTGATTATCTCAGAAATATACTAAGCATTTCGTGACGCATTCTTTGAGATATACTTCTAGAGCTTGGTCACCACAGTCAATTGTAAATGCTAATAAGGCATTGAAAGTTGCCTTGAAGATAGGTTTTGGTTATTCACCTTATTGTCTCTCCAACCTCTTAAAAGAAACTGATTTCCTCCGCATAGAATAACTGTCTCGAAGAGAGACTCACAGTCGGCGGAACCGGGGGTCTGGGGACTAAAGCATCCAACTTTGTAAACGTGGAAAAAGAGGGGATGAGCCCCCTACCTTCGGCGCCGAAAGTGAGGATGATTATATGTTGAATATTTATACTTCTTCAATATATGGCATTTTGAAAATTCCATATAACTGCAGTATGACAATCGTAAGGAGAAATCGTGTCATGTGACAGCTCAATACTCGTTTCATGAAGTACTCATTATGTTAGCAGTTGATGACTGCTGACCAGAAGTATTATGAATGAGTCTTCGAAAGCATTTTGCAAAATGGTAATTCAAGGTTATGCAAATATACAATCACAATCTAATCCAGTATTTCCTTCCAAATGTAATCAAAGTCAGACGGATTTTTGGTAAAGAGACCCAAGGTGGACCCAGGATACCGAAGGAGTGGAAATACCTTTGACTCTGACTCTGTGTAAGTACTAAGTCTGTAAGTCAGACCGAGTTGCCTGCGTAGGATGAGTCAATATTTTTTTAATTATACATTCTCAAACTCTCTAATAATTCATAAGATAAAACCAAAAAAAATCAGTACCAAGACGGAGTTTGGATATGTGAACAAACACTTGCACAAATTAAGCCAATTCATTTGAGAAGCTGTATCATACACTCGTAAGTTATGTAAAATCTTTCCCCAAAACACAGGAAATGCCATTTCAGACTATCAATTTCAAAATTCTCCGGGGGACCATGCCCCCGTGTTCCCTATAGGTTTTTCGCGTTTAGGCGCTCGAAATTTAGCCCCCCTACCAAACCCATCTTCCGCCGTCTATGGAGAAACTTTACAATTTGGCGATTCTTATTTAACTTTGCTTGCATTAACTGGTCCAGTAGCTATAATTAATCGGAACTCTCTGCCTTCTCATATTGTTTATAGAGTTAGTCATGGCTATGACTGAATGGTCTCGTTTTTGTCCACTTCGTAAGTGGAGATTTCACGAGCTTGTCAAGTTTGCTTGATTTTTTTCCGCACCTCATTCCACAACAATAGCAAGGTAGACAAAACGCTCCATAAAAATCTTACATAGAGTATACTAGCCATGAAAATCCAATCGGCCATTCTTGCCTTAATTTTTGTTTCTTACCAACACTTGCCGACGTCTCCGAGAGTCGATATTCGACATCCACTCACCGGTTTCCGCATGTTTTGAATGAATTTGAACTTCTCAGCATTCGAGCATTTTCCTAGCTCACGACAAACCAAACAATATCGAAAGTAGAACAATCTCAGCGACGAGTAAATGGTTGGCCACACGGTACGATACATTTAATTTCTATTTTCAGCGCCGAGTAAGTAAACCTGCTTTCAAACGTACATTTACTGTTTCGAAAACAAGCTTTGAAGGTCGGGGGGGGGGATTTTATAATTTTCTGACCAGGTCATGACTAGGTTTCGTTCATTGAATTTACGAACAGTTAGCCAGTGGTTGACCAGATTCCGATGGGTGGTTTGGAGGTGTGACCTGGTTCCACGAAAATTTGACTAGGTTCCACGCAAGTTTGACTAGGTTCCACGGGAAACTGACTGGTTTCCACGGAAGACGACTGATTAACACGCGCGGCGACTAAATTTTGCGCGCAAACATGCATACAAGCGAACGAAAAGCATTATACTACCCAGGGAGGGTACCGACTCTTAAAATGTAGATATAGATGTAGATGTAAAAGTCACGGAACGAAGCCGTAAATAGAATATAGTTACGCATCTAGGAGAGGAAAAAAAAGCTCGGTTCTGTCTGGAAGATTTACCTAGGTTCCAGAACCTTGTTGATCTGGTCTAGATCCGCCCCTGCTTCCAGCTACAACAGATTTCAGTGATAGGACCTCAAACGTCCTGCTGCCTGTCATTTGCTCGCTAGACACCTAATGTTTGTCCAGCAACCTTCCCAAATTGACGTTACTCAAAAAGTTAAAAGGTTGGTAGACTGCCGAATTTATGATAAAGAATTCTACGTCTCGAGCTACGGCCCTTCGTCAGAGAGTGAAACCCAGTTGGTCAACGACTGTTGACTGAAATTGAGGGCCAATGCCCCCTCTAGTTTCATTTATGATTTATGTGGACTCGAGAACCAAAACTTAATTAGCCATCGAATAATTTTTTCGAGATATTTTTCTTTTAAACTGCTTGCGTTCGTGGTCTTAAAAAAATGCAACTTCACCAATATATATTTAATTTCAATGTTGTAATTCGTATCGTCAAACTTTTATCATTTTTTCAGAAACTACCATAGCTGTGGTTTTAAAAACTGGTAAGATGGTAAAAACTATGATTACCTTGTGCCTAGGCCCGGGGTCAGGGGGAACGTTGCTCCAAGAGCTTTAGCCTCGAGGGTGCCCCAAGGTTGCCTCAAAGAGTCGCAAAGAGTCGTCGGAAGTGAGACTATGCGACCCTCTTGCGGTTTCTAATTGCCTCCTGGCGCCCCAACTTGTCCGTCTACCCTTCCTCCCTCTCCTTCTAGTTTAGTTACCAAAGAAAGAACAGTTTACAGATTGTGGCGGTTATTATTAAACGTCAAAACCATTTTGATGAACAAACCAGCGGAGTACTGGTGACTCAGACATCGGGCCCGATGACTCAGAATTGTGACTCGGAAACAGGGGCACATGACTCCCACTTGTGACTTGAATACCGGGACTTGTTACTCGGACTTTTGACTCACACACCAGGACTCTCCTCGTATAACTATAAAAAGCATTTGATACGGCTGATGGCTTTTACTCAAGAAACTAGAACACAATGGGGCATGCGGGAGCACGTTCTATGGTTCAAATATCATCCCTCCCAACGGACTCAAGTTGTAGCATAAAGAAAACAAACAGTAATCAGATTATCAGACAAGTAAAGTATCTGGTGTACTTTGAGGATCTATTTAGAGCACGATCCATCTCGTTTGGGGTATATAATTGACTTTCCTTAATTTTGTTTGATGTACTGTGGTTCTTAAATTCACTTGGTAACTTCTGATTAGTTAATGTACCGGGGATAATATACAGTATATCTTAAGAACCGCAGTACATCAGAGAAAACTAAGGAGATCATGATATAATGTCAATTATATACCCCAAACAAGATGGACCGTACATAATATATATATATATATATGTATATATATATAAATCAAAGGCAAATTTTTGTTTGCTGTCGCTACTCCGAGTTTCACGCGCTTAGGCGATCGTTAGTTGCCTAATGATTGCCTAAGCGCGTGAAACTCGGAGTAGCAACAGCAAACAAAAATTTGCCTTTGATTTGCGTTTTCGCTCTGCCTATCACGGTATCCAGCGCTCTATACATCCATGCCATACCTGTGACACTTTAGTTACATTTATTTGGTTTATATATATTACCCCTTAAAAAAAAACTAGTCATCCAGCTGTGTTGAGAATGTGATGAAGGGTGTGACTCGTGTTGAGTTGACAATGGAACCACAGAGTAAATAATCCAACCAGAGGTCCAACTTGCGTGAAAATTTGTCCCAAATTTTTTATGCGCATGCGCTGGCCGCCATGTTCCTGGCAAGTTCCCCCGGCAGTTTTGACCTCATACGAATTTTGCCATTTATAAGTAAACAAAGTGAAGTTTGATTGTAGTACTAAACTGGTACATTGAAATTAGGTTTTCAAACCTATCGAGGGGTATTTGTTCAGTGAGCTTACAAAATAAAATTTACTCCACAATTTACAAATATCGTACGAACGTGTTGACAACGCTCGATGGATTCAAATATGTGCTGAATTCTTGTTAATCTTACCACGATTTTAAACAAGTCAAAAACTGTTACAGTCAAGCCGGATGTTCGTGTATAGCCAACTTTTCGATGGTGCGTAGCAACAATGCAATCTTCATTTAGCAAGTTCATCAAGGAATTTGCAACTTGCAAGTCATCCGAGAAGCATGTTACCCGAAGGGCGGACAACTCAACATCAGATAAAACATGATTCAAATTATTTCATTTAAGTACCTCACAATAACTTGAATCATGTTTTATCTGATCTTGCGTTGTCCACCCTTCGGGTAACATGCTTCTTGGTTGACTTGCAAGTTGCAAATTCCTTGACGAACTTGCTAAATGAAGATTGCATTGTTGCTACGCAACATCGAAAAGTTGGCTATACACGAACATCCGGTTTGACTGTAAAAGATCAACTGGTATACATGTGCTTATCCGCAATTTTTTCGCTTGCCTCTTCTGGCCTTGCGATCACATTTAAGGTTGACGAAGACGGTAAAACCACTTCAATTATGCAAAAATTCAGTTCACACGAGCACGAAAGTTATACCTACACTCGGCGAGCGCTAGACCACTGACTTAGAGGACAGTAGGCTAGACGCTTGCCAGGAACATGGCGGCGTTTGAATTAATGAGATGCGCGAGGCAACATGCGCGAGGACACAAACATCAAAGTTGCCGACAGTGAGTTGGACCTCTGGTTGGATTATTTACTCTGTGATGGAACTTCCTGTTATTGTGTTTCTGTCCTTGTGATTTGTCTTGCTATGGTGTAGTTATCTCATGTAGTAAATCTACCTTAAATAAAACTTTTATCAGGTTATGGGTTCAGATCACTATAGAAATTTTTATCGAAATGTTGCTATGTTATGTTTTTTTCTTCGAATAACACTTGAAGTCTTGGTTCGCGACACGGAAACCTGGTTTTGTCACTTATCGAAATGGCGACGGACGACAACGCCTTGAAAGTTGAAAAATTAAATGGAGAAAATTATCATAGCTGGAAGTTTCAGATAAAAATGTATCTTATTGGAAAAGATCTGTGGAATATTACTACGGGAACTAAGACACTGGGAGATGATGCAACAGCGGAAGAGCAAAGAAAATTCAAGAAGAGAGAAAATTTGGCAATCGCGTCGGTATGCTTATCTGTTGCAACAAATTTACAAATTTATGTACGCTCAGCCAGCAACGCGAAGGAAGCTTGGGAAAACCTTGAAAGCCATTTTCAGAAGAAATCTCTATCTCGCAAGATATTTTATTGTAGAAAACTTTACTCCGCTCGTATGGAAGAAGGTACAAGCATGATCGATCATGTCAATTACATCAAAAGTCTGTCTGAACACTTGGAAGCAGTAGATGATGCAGTGGCCGAGAAAGATTTGGTCATCATTTTGATAAGTAGTCTTCCTGAGGAATACAACTCTTTGATAACGGCATTGGAAACTATTGCAGAAGATAAACTGAAGTGGGACTACGTACGTGACTGATTAATTCATGAATTCGACAAAATGCATGGCGAAAGTTCCGAAATCGGAAATAGCAATACGCGCCAAGATGCTCTACTTAGCGATAAATCCGCCAAACAAAAGAAGGCTGACACGAAGAAGTTTAGATGCCACTACTGTAAGAAGAAAGGCCATTTTGTTAAAGATTGCTACAAAAAGAAAGCGGATGCGAAGAAGTCATCGCACGACGAATCTGCGAATCGAGTTGAAAGTATGCAAGAATCGAAGGTTAAAAGTCCGGAAGTTGCCTTATCAAGTTACTCTGCAGCAACACCAAACGAATGGTGGATTGATTCTGGAGCTTCGCAGCACATGACTCCAGATAAAAAAGGCATGACGAGTTACATCGCATTCAGAAATCCAGTACAAGTTAAACTTGCAGACAATCGTGCATTGTATGCTTATGGAAAAGGTACTGTAAACATATCAGTTTTTAACGGTGCAAGGAAAGTGAATTTAGCGCTCCATGACGTACTTTATGTTCCGAAAATACGAAATAAGTTAATGTCACTTCCCTCAATGATAGAGAAAGGTGCTGAAGTTCAATTTAAGGGCCAATTTTGTAAGGTGATAATTAACGATAAAACGTACAGCATTGGACACAAGCATGGGAAATTGTATAAGCTGAATTCAGAGCCCATAGAATCATGTTGCTTTGGATCGTCTGAAGACAAAGATAGCACCCCGTCATTGTGGCATTACCGTTTTGGCCATCTGGGTTATGAAAATCTGAAGTTGTTGAATAATAAATCCATGGTGAATGGTTTAACTCTTGATCCAAAGGGTAAATTTGATCAGAATTGTGAAGGCTGCACCCTTGGCAAGCAACACCGTAACTCCTTTCCTAAGAAAAGTCAGCATAAAAGCAGCGAGCCACTAGAAATTATTCACAGTGATGTATGTGGCCCGATGAGTGTTAATTCATTGGGAGGTTCCAGATACTTCGTCACATTCATCGATGATTATTCAAGGTATACAACTGTATACATGATAAAGCACAAGAGTGAAGTACTGGACAAGTTCAAAGAATTTGTTGAGTTGGCTGAAAATCACACTGGAAAACGTGTAAAGATTCTACGATCAGATAATGGAAAAGAATACAACTCCGAAAAGTTTGTTCAGTATTGTAAGAGCCGTGGGATAAAGAAAGAAGATACCATTCCTTACACTCCTCAACAAAACGGTGTCTCAGAACGCATGAATCGTACAATTATGGAGACTGTTAGATCTATGCTGTATCATGCAAAACTCCCTTTGAGTTTCTGGGTAGAGGCCGTATCTTCAGCTGTTTATTTACGCAACAGAAGTCCAACATCCTTTTTGAAGGACGTAACACCTTACGAACGATGGTACAATCAGAAACCGAACGTTAGTCACCTAAAAGTATTTGGATGCAGTGCATATGTTCATGTACCGGATGCCAAGAGAAAGAAGCTAGACAAGAAGTCTTCACGATGCATTTTCGTGGGTTACCCAAACAACAGTAAAGGTTACAAGCTCTATAATCCCGAAACGAAGAAGATGCTTAGAAGTCGACACGTAATATTCCTGGAAAATACTTTTACCGGTGAACTGACGGATCGTGAAAGACAGTCATCAAAACTGTTGATTAATTTGGAAAATTCAGAGTCTGACGTCGTGTATTTTGAAGATGATGATGCCATTGCCAATGATGAACACAATGAAAATCATGTAGAAGGTGTTAGGGAAGAAAGCAATGCACCCGAAACTGAACCGCAACGACCTCAAAGAAACAGAGTAGCTCCTGACCGACTTGGTTGTATTACAGGTGAATGGTGGAATAATCTGCATTATGCCTCTATTGCTGCTACAGATACCGAAGAACCAAAGAGTATCAATGAAGCTCTCAATGGAAAGAATTCAAAGCAGTGGAAAGAAGCAACTGACCGTGAATATGAATCATTGCTGAATAACAACACCTGGGATTTGGTAGAGTTACCTGAAGGCAAGAATGTCGTTGGATGCAAGTGGATTTTTAAAATAAAAAGGAACGCTGACGGGACAGTTAGCCGCTACAAGGCTTGTTTGGTAGCTCAAGGATATTCTCAAGAACCTGGAGAAGATTATGATGAAGTATTCGCCCCTGTTGCAAGATACAATTCCATCCGAACTGTTCTGGCAATTGCAAACCAGCTTGATCTAGGGGTTCATCAAATGGACGTTAAAACTGCATTTCTAAATGGTGAACTTGAAAAGGAAATTTACATGAAACAACCAGAAGGCTATGTCGATAAAGATCAACCGGATATGGTGTGTAAATTGCAAAAGAGTCTCTACGGTCTGAAGCAATCAGCCAGATGCTGGAATGTCGCTATGGATCAATTCTTGAAAGCATTAGGATATGTTCAAAGTGGTGCTGATCCATGTGTCTACTCAAAAACGGAAGTTAAAGATGGAAAGAAATGTTTGATGGTCATTGCCTTGTATGTCGATGACGTCGTGTTAGCTTCCAACGATGTCCAGATGTTAAAAATGGAAAAGGCTAAGTTGAAAGAACGATTTGAGATGGAAGATTTGGGCGAAATTCATCATTGCCTCAGTATGTCAGTCAGACGAGACAGAGCAGCAAAGGAACTCACGATTAGCCAGAAAACCTATCTAGAAAGCGTGTTAAAAAGATTTGGAATGTACGACTGCAAACCGGTATCAACTCCGATGGAAACTGGAAGGAAATATGAAAAACTGGCAGATGGAGGAACTCCTATGAAAACAAGAGAATATCAGGCAGCAATTGGATCCCTTACCTACGCTGCGATTGCGACAAGACCGGATTTGTCATCTGCAGTGGGAGTACTGAGTCAGTTTATGTCGAATCCTAGCCAAGAGCACTGGTTCGGAATAAAAAGAATTTTCCGATATATCAAAGGAACATTGGACTATGGTCTAAAATTTGAAGCGTCGAGTGATGAAGAATTTAAGCTCTGTGGGTATGCAGATGCTGATTGGGCTGGTGATGTGACGTCAAGAAAGTCTACAACTGGGTATGTCTTTCAGCTGGGGAATGCTACTATCTCCTGGAAATCAAAAAGACAGACAGTTGTTGCTCTATCTTCAACCGAAGCTGAGTACGTGGCATTATGTGCGGCAGCTCAAGAAACTGTTTGGCTACGGCATTTGCTTGCCAGGATTAGATTCAAGCAGAAAGATGCAACTGTCGTACATGAGGATAATCAGGGGACAATAGCTCTGACGAAGAATCCGAAGAATCACTCACGAACGAAGCATATTGATATTAAATATCATTTTGTACGAGAAGCTGTCGAAAAGAAAGATGTTCGTCTTGTTTATTGCCCAACAGAGAAGATGGTGGCAGACATTTTAACAAAGCCGCTACGGAAACCGAAGTTCGTTGAATTACGTCGCAAGATTGGTGTGCAACAATTACCTTAATTAGAGTCACGATACATTTTACGATATGGAATTATAACACTCGTCAAGTGGGAGTGTTGAGAATGTGATGAAGGGTGTGACTCGTGTTGAGTTGACAATGGAACTTCCTGTTATTGTGTTTCTGTCCTTGTGATCTGTTTTGCTATGGTGTAGTTATCTCATGTAGTAAATCTACCTTAAAACTTTTATCAAGCTGTTCAGAGACCCAGTAATTAAATACGCGATGAAGTCCAAATTTATTTTTAATCATTCAAATCATATAGCACGATGCTACTACATTCTGTACGAACCATTTGTAACCAACCATAAACCATATAAGTAAAGAAATTAGAGATGAGAAAAGTCTTCTAAGATTTAAAGCCAAAGTGAGAACACTTAAATTTTAAACGAGTTAATTTTCGTATCGATTTTCCGGTGCAGAGGCATGTCAACAATTTTTAGTGACATTTTAACAAATGTATAATCGTAATTTTTATTTGTAAATTTTTTCTAGTATAGTTATATTGTATTCTTAGATTAGTTAACAGGTCTTTGATTGATATCAGAATATTGCCATTCTGAACGAATTAACCTGTATAAATATTAGTTATTATTATTATTACAACTCGCACACCACCCAACTAAGGACAGTGGAAAGGGTCTCAGCCTTATTATTACTATTGTTATTATTATTATTATTATTATTATTATTATCTTAATTTCGGTAACTAACCTATTCTTGATCAACGGTCACTCGTGTAATAAAGATATTCGGCATCTTATATGAAGTTTATCTGCCATAAGTAAACATCCACCTCTAGTTAATGTAAAGAGTGTAGTTCGTTTTATTTAACTTAATTCTCCACTTGACGGAGCATGGCGTTGACCACATTTCAGCCAAATATGTTCTCGAGATGTCCTGCTTTGTAGAGGTGCACAACATGTAGCCACGGGGATAGGCGAAACTAATGGTTTGTTTATTCTGTTGGAGGCATGAGGCAGTAATATGCCTCAGGTTTATCGGCAGGACTAACATGTCATGAACCTTCCTGTCCATTAAATTCAACGGGGTCTCTCAATCTACAGGAGTAACTCTTCTAAGTCTTCTAAGCTGTTGAGTGGAGGCTTGAGCGGCGTCAGGAAATAGGCATGGCACATGTGTCTCCCAAACAATATTTTACATACAATCTCTAGGTTTTAAGAAGAAAACATGAGAACAGGCCATTCCAAGTTTTAATATCCACGTGGTCATATGGGCCAGTGGTTTCGCAGATCAATCTACTGAGTTGCAATGTATACGGAATCAACGAGTCAGCGAAAAACGTCAGGCTGGTAAAAACATTGAGATCATATGAACTAGAGGGAGCACGAGTGCCGAAAATTGGGCTAAAATTGAACGCCGCCATACTGAATATGTATTGGGAGGCAAATTGTTCTTCTGCAGGCCTTTTTCCATCTGTTCGAGAACCTCGAGGTCAAACAACTGATCTTTAGGAAATTGTTAACTGTTTAGCATAGCAACAGTTTCTCTGGTTATTAGTCGGCTATTGCTATTGTCTAAATTGTTTTACATTCTTTTAAAAAGAAAAAAAAAACAGACAAAAAGAGACAAAAGTATAGTGGCTTTTGACCCTGACCTTGAACTTAATTATCATCCTGCCATGTTTGTTTTGCCGACCAATTTCTCCCTCGCGGTTAAGTGAGATTTAACTACAACGCCCTCTCTAGTTAATATGTGATCTCTATGGATAAAAATGATTCGAACATGCTCTAAAACCGAAATCTTTCTTCATATAGCTGTTGATAGTACCACATGCTCTCCTCAATTGCTTTCTGCACAATTTCAGGATACTCGACATTGTCGACGTTTAAATTATTAGGTTTTTCTGAACGCCCAATCCCCGAGCTGTTAAACACCGCGGCAAAAAATGGCGCCGGCTCCCATCCTTCAATAACTCCAGGCTCCCAGCCAGACATTCCTTCTTTGTATGTCAAGCCAGTGTAATCACAAAATGACTTTAGGACTTTCTCTGGATCTTTCAACAAGTCATCGGCGAGAATAACCAAGGGACGGCTTCCCATTTTCTTTTTGACAAACTCATATAACTCAAACAGCTGACGAAAGCCGCGTCCTTCCGGGTCAAAATTTTCCCAGTTTGGGTTATATTTCGAGAGACAAAATCTGTACAGCGATTGAATTGCTTTCTTTGGATCACGTATCAGAAATGTGTGCTGGAAATCTTTTAAGCTTTCTCTTTGTAAGTCTTGAAACCTTCCTTCAAAAAAGTACGCCATTTCCTTGCAAAACACATGCCTTTTACCGGGATACTCCTTGCAGATTGATTCCGTGACATTCTCATAGGTTAAGTCAGGGTTGATTGGTTCACTTGCATACCGTTGGTTCGTCCTGCTTGGCCCAAGGTAGTAAGCAAACTGGTATGGTTCCATGAACACTTTACAATCATCCAGATTCAACATGGCTCTCGTAAACGCTGTCGACAGTGTTCTTGGCGCGGCCCAAAGGAACACTTTCCCGCTCATTTTAAAGGTAAAACGTAGGTCTTGTGCACTGTATTACAGAAAACAAAAAAATTAAAAATACGGAAAAAAGCAACTCATTTCTGTGTACTGTAGAATTCCGAAACTAACGCCTCCCCCGTAAGTAGCAGCCTCCCGAAGTAACAGCAAATTTCCAAGGACTCCAAAGTTTTCCAAAAGTAGCATCCCCCTGAAAGAAACTTTCTCCGGAATGTTGCCGCTCCCGCGAAAGTAGCGGCCCTATGGTTATCTTACAATCTGTGATGTAGTGGCAGTTAACAAGACAACAAAACTGAAAGACTCAGCAAGTGCTCGTCAGTGAACCGCTGGAAATGTCGAACGGTGTCATAGAGGGCGAAGTTTTTTAGGGCTTTCTTGAAGAAGAATGAGGATAATTACTTTCGGCAAGTAATCCTTCGAAAAGTAAGATAAGATAAGATAAGATAAAGATAAGGTAAGGTAAGAACGTTATTTAAGTGTCAATCTACGATAGCAGACCTAGTAACAATCACCACTAACTGAGGCACGATCGAAAATAAGAAAGAGTAATTACAGTAAAAAAATTATACGATCAGTAGCTTTTTTTTTTTTTTTAAACCATCGACTTAAGAAACGACATTTTTTTCCTGGATAAGTACATGAAGACTTTCGCAATTACATTTTAACGTATTTCAACCATCCAATAATTACGTCCTTCCGAAAGTAACTGCTCCATACATTAGCAGCCCTTAACGGGAATAAGATGCTTGTAATTACAAGGCTGTTGGCCAGCATCTTGATTTACAAATTTGAACATTGCTTTCTTTTCGGTTTGAAAATACTCGACAGCAGTAAAAATCACTCGGCTTGCAACCTATGGATTTTCATTGTTCTGTAGTATTTTAGAAGCACTCGAGAGCTATCATTGTTTGAATTTGTTTCATTGTTCTCTCGTATTTCAGAACAAGCGAGACTCGAGTTTATAACATTTTTGATAAAAAATCTTAAAATTTTAACAAAGGTTCCAAAGTAGATATCTCCGAAGAGAGCTATTAATAGAGCAACTTTTATCTTTTCGTAAAGTATTTGCTCTTACTCCGTAGTCAAATTCTGTTTTTCCCCGCTACATATTCATGTTTGTTCTTCGCTTTGGTCATCCGTCCATGAAATGCAGCGATACATACCTTTGCATGCAATCGGTTATGCACTTTATTAGGGGCTGATTACATGAGACTGGTGTCGAATATTGTAAGTAACTATTTGGTTTGTCGTAAGTTCACATGAGTTTGTAACTGTAGTCGTTGAACCCTCTGGTTTTTTTGTTGAACTTTGAGCCTTAAGCTTAATTAATCATTCACACCATGTCAAAAAACAAAGAACTATATAGGCGGAGCTTCCGGACGACGCTAACGTGAGACTGACGTTTTTGCCCTGTGGCGTTGGTCTGTCGTCTCTTAAGTTTAGTTGGTTATCGTGCTCGAGGGTTGATAGTAATTAAAGGATTTTATCAAAAAGATACAGTCTCCGATCGTGTGTTTTGAACCAGCTGAAGCGCAACGACTAAGTAAAGTAGAAAAGATGCAAACACCGGCACGACTGGTGATCGCTCCCAAAACGAATCCTTGTTTTAGTTTACATGAGACCAGTTCGAAAAATAAGCTCGGACCGGTCTCACACAGTCCCGGTGCTGGACCGACACGAATGAGTTCAGACCGGTTCAAACTCGGACCGGTATGAAATTTTCTTGATGAGAACGCATAATCTCTTCAGACCAACGATGGATGTGACGATGAAAAGAAGCACCGTTGCTGGGAATTAACGAACACTCGGAATGTGGTCTGAAATATTTGCAAGAACATGATATAAGATATCTTATACGCACGTTCTCAAGCTATTCTACTCAGAAAAACTTTATGAGTCCCTGTCGAGAATCGAACCCGTAACCTTCTGATCACCGGTGAGATGCTCTAACCATTGAGCTACATGGACTCAGATGGTGAGCGAAGGTTACATTTATGTACTGGTTCGAATTGATGGTAGACATATGTATTGCCAGTCTGCAGGTCTCGATACGTTTCCTTTTGCGTGCTAATCAATGAGTTATTAAATGTGGTAGCTTGGTAGATATGTGATGTCTTATACGCACGTTCTCAAGCTATTCTACTCAGAAAAACTTTCTGAGTAGAATAGCTTGAGAATGTGCGTATAGGACATCATATATCTACCAAACTACCACATTTAAAAAAACGTGATTTAAGTTTCATTCTGGTCTCATGTAAACACTTCAGAAAATGGATTCTGCCATTCTTGGGTATTGTCGTTGCAAATGCTTATCCTTGTACGTTTGCTTTCATCTTATTTTGCAAATGAAACCGAAATCGGAGTTTTACTATGCACTGAGCGATGGTCGGGCAAAATAAATCGTAATTCATTTCTCTTCACAATAACCAACATCATGCACGTGGAACGCCTAGCTAAATTACGTTATTTTACTTAAACTCACGCGAAATAAGAGTCAAACAAATACAAATGTACTCACCAGATGAGTGGAATCCTTGCAGCAAACCTTACTTGAAGACGATTTTATAGGTGGACAAGTACTTCACTGAGACAGCTCTCAATTGGTTGTCAAATGTATTAATATTCGTGCAGGGCCGCATTTATATGGCGGAAGAGAAAGCAGTTGCCTAGACAAAGAAATTTAAAGCTGGTAATACATCTAGCTCCCTGGAAGTAACTAACCACTGTTGATATAAAATCAAACTCCAGTTCATGTCCAATAACAATATTTAGAATTTAAATTAAATTTAAATTAAATTGAATTTGATAAAACCGCAATTACTCATCTCAGTTAAAAATAATGGTATCAGTTTTCTTCATATTTGCCATAATTTATTCATATTAATCGATAAGCGAAGTACCTTTTTAGTTAACGCAGCTTAATATTTGACTTCCATCTTGAACTATCGGTCAGTGCCAGTTTTCTGACCGACCTGATGTGATCTTCTGCCTATGTTCTTTTTATTTTGTTTTTATTTAGGGGTCGTTCACACTGAGATCGACCTAACTTGAATCGATCTGAGACCGATCTGAGATCGATGTCAGTTCGCATTCAAGCGTTCACACTAGATAGAAGATAGATAGAAGAACTTTATTTCCCCACGCTAACATCGTCAGTATGAAACTGATTTCCACGATAGGCGTGCACATGAACATTATAACCTACTACAAGAGTATTATAAATCATTACAAAAGTGTTAGAAATTATTATAATACAGGATAAGATAATAAAATCATTAGGGATTACTATTACACTAGAAAACAGTTCATGAGAGAAAGAGTTCAAAGATTGAAAGTAATATAATTATAAGTTTAATGATTGTACTATTTACAGTTGTATCCTTTGAATTTAGGCTAGAGAATAGAAAGAGCAGCGAGTTTTCTTTTAGAACAAGTAAATGATTTTGTCGCTCTAAGCTCTTCTGGTAATGAATTCCATATCGAACCCCCATTAAACATAAAGCTCTTTTTCATATTGTTTGTACATGGTTTAGGGAAACAAAGTGTGCCTGAATTGTTCCGAAGATTGTATTTTATCAATTCATTTTTGAATGTAAAGAGTTCACTGAGGCAATGTGATCCCATGTTATTTAATATTTTAAACATTGTTTTGGCTTTAGTTTTAATTCGTTGTTCTTTTAGAGGTTCTCACCCTAGCATGCTCAGAACAGTTTCTTGGTTTACCTCATTAGGTACATTTGCTATAACTCGAGCAGCTCTGTTGTGAAGTTTCTGAAGGCGTGTGGATTGTGTCTCTCCAAATACATTCCAAACTTCGCAGCAGTAGTTAAAGTGGGGTTGAATAATAGCATTATATGCTGACAGAATTGTGTTTTGATCAACAAAATCTCGCAAACGTTTAAGGGCATATATTCCAGATGATACTTTCTTGCATATGCTGTCGGTATTGCTTTTCCAGGACAAATGCTGGTCAAGAATTACACCTAGAATTTTGTTTTCAGAGACTTGTTCAATTTGTTTATCCTCGATATCGATTACAGGTTGTTTATCTGAAATTCTATTTAATATTGGTTTAGTCCCAATTAACATAAATTTAGTTTTTGCAACATTCAGGCTGAGTTTGTTTGTTATAAGCCATTTCCGAAGTCTTTCTAAATCTGAATTCACTGCATCCTCAACCTCATTCAGTGAGTTACCAGCCTCTGTAATATTTGTATCGTCTGCAAATAACCGGGGTTTAGTTTGATCAAGACATGATGGCAGATCATTTATGTAAAGCAAAAAGAACAGGGGACCCAAAATAGAGCCTTGTGGTACTCCACATTTAATATTACGTTCAGATGAGATAGATCCATTCACTTCACATTTCTGAGTACGATCAGTTACGTAGGACTTAAGAAGGGAGTAGGTATTACCTTTGAGTTTAACCGAGTTTAAGCGAGTTTAACCTCGGCGAGATACATGAGAACGCATGAATCTTTCAGCAAACTAAACATAATCTTTATGCGAAGTACGATGACATAAGCAAGGCTTGACACTAAGGTTTCACCTTACTTTCCAATGTGGAAACTACATATGAAGATTTACTTTCCATAGCAAAATTTTACTTTCCATTAGACTCATTCAGTCCGGCACGTGCACACCCAAAGGCAGATAAAGAGAAACCCAAAAACAAAACAGCAAACTCCAATTCAATTGCGTTATCAATATCGTACCCAGGCTTCCTCTGCCAGGCATCCAAGATGGTTGCAAGGAGTTCTGTGCTACGTAAAAAGGGCACTTGCGGTTTCCAGAAATCAAAATATGAGATAGTTCTTTAGTAGCATATTGTATAGGACTTTCTTTCTTTTTTTTTTATTAGTCGGTTGTTTCAGCACAAAAAATGCTTTTCACATTTCCTCAGAGTTACTTGTCAGATCGGGCTAGTATTTTCAGTTTATTTGCGTTTTTTGCTTTCCACTGAAAAATTTTACTCAATGGTGAACGGGTGAGTGTTAATGTCGAGCCCTGATAAGATGGGATGAGCAACCCTGCTGTTCTTAGTATTGAAAGAAAGGAATAATTATTTACTTTAATTGTAATTTTAATGTAAGATTAATTTTTATGAACAAGTGATTGGTATTCTTATATACTTCTAATTTACATTTTGCATTTGGAATTATGTTTAATCAATCGGGGCCTACAGGTATAACAGTAATGTAACAGATGATGTTACCTTGACAAAGTGATAATAACAATAACAACAACAACAACAACAACAATAATGATAATAATAACAATAATAATAATAAGAGTACTGTTAAGGTCAAACTGGATATACGCATCGGGGAGTACTTTCAGGAACTTCAGAGGGCTCTAAATCCCTTACTCTTTCCTGACTGGATAAGTTGGGCGAGTAAGGGCTGGCCCTGTAGGTGTTGTTTAAAATCTATTTTAATGGTAAAATTTCCTTTCCGCGAGTTCCCTGAAATGTGCAATGTCTGTTGCGTCCTTACCTGGCGAATTGCTGGGAGCCCGTAGCAGGCTGAGACCCCTTCCACTGTCCTTAGCTAGGTGGTGTGCGAGTTGTAGTAATAAACAGAGGTGACGAGAAAGTTGGCTTAGCTGCGTAATAAACAAGTTGCATCTAAAAAGAAAAGCACGTAAAGTGACATTCTGATTTAAAATAGTTATTATTTTTACTCGAAGATTTTAAAGCATTTTGTTGATTGAAGTTGATATATAGAATTAGCCTTTTTGGTAAATGAGAAATTGTTTTAAAACAAAATTAAAATAATTCAGAACATTCAATAAATACAATCCATTATCGTGTGGAAAAATTTCAGTAAAATCCTAACACTCTCTTTCGTTAGAGAAATTTCGGTCCCAACACCCAACCTTTCCTCAGGGCAGTCATGACGCTGGAGACCCAGTACGTTCGCTGTCATAGAGGTCAGCAAATGCGACTTCATTCATTTTGGTTTCTCATGCTTGTTGAAGTCTCCAAAAGCTCACGTTAAAGTTAGTTTAGTAACTTCAAAACCTGTCAAACCTAATTTATAAATTGGCTCAAGTATTTATTTCAATGTCATTCTCATGTTAACACGACTAAAAAATTTCATGACTTCTTCCGAAGTCAACCGAGCGGAATTTGAAACAGAACTTCTGAGAGTTCAGGTGAACTATGAAGCTCCACTCAATCCCCACACTTACAACTCAATCTGCACTTTGTTTTCCAATACCAGTAAACAAGTTATAATCTAAAAACTTTCTTTATTGGCGGTGTTTTCCTCGTTTCTCACGAAAGAAACTATCAATTGCAGGATTTTGTCGTGGAACGTCTTTCCGCTCTGGTTTAGATGTAGTAAAGAGCGATCAAATTCATTGAGACTGTATACACTCATTTTTTTTTATAACAAACCATTTTATAAGAATCTAGTACTGAGATCGACAAAAAGTTAAGAAACTTCAGTACTGGGAGTCAGATTTTTAAGAGACTGCTCTAGTACAGTATTAATATTTTCTTCGTATGAAACTATGTACAACACGACAAAACTGTGACAACAGAAACTGTTAACTGCACTCTGGTATATGCCCTATATCTGAGCAATGTCCGAAGCGAACACCTCATGTAAACAAGCTAATATTTCACTTCGGTTTCAAATTAAACTTCGGGGTAATTTCCCTTCGGCTTTCATGTAAACGCCACCCTAAGGACTCTCTCCTTCGCAGAGCCTTCTTGGCGAGAGAATTATACGTTTTGCGATAGAAGGTAAGTAAGAATGAGAAAAACCGATGAAAATTCGGAACGCAGGCGCTTACCGAGCCTGCGTTCCGAATTTTCAACGGTTTTTCCCATTCTTACGCTCTAGCGCAAAACGTAGAATTCTCTTGCAGAAGAAGTCTTGCTCTGCGGAGGAGAGAAGCCTCAGGATGAACACTGTAGTGTAGTATACTGTAACAATGTAGTATGAATAGCATCTATCCACGATGTCGGAGCAAAAGGAAACAGGCAACTTTGTTCAAATTCGGACTTTCAAGGACGATTAACCACAGAAGCGAAGAGATTGATGTATCTGGTCCTGATTATTGTGATGATATCAAAGGAACATTTAAATGCGACGTTTGTGATCAATATTTTAAGTCGAGGCAAGGACTTTCCGTGCATAAAGGTTGGTCTCATCAACGTGCTCAAGCTTGTAGTTCTAACATGCAGAATCCAGCTGATGCTTTGAAGATTGGACTAGGTTTGATGACAGATTTGTGGAAGAATGATGTAAATGAAGAACACACTAAAGAATTTTCAGGGACAGAGTGCAGCGTCATTAAGGACACAACACATGAGGCTGGAACACTTGCCTCAAATGTTTCAGAATCAAAGGATCCAAATAAGGAAGTAGCAGACGAAGGCGCTAGTACAAAAGCAAGAAGAGATACAGAAAAACGAAGAAAATATGATTTTATTTTCAAAGTGAAAGTTATTGAGCAACTTGATGAAGTCATTCCAGGAATTGATGTGGCTTTCAACTTAGGAATCGACAAGTCACCGTGTCTAAATGGAATAAAGAGCGCAAATATATCATAGATGGTACTGCATCCGCCCACAGAAAGCTATTTAGCAAGAACAGACGTGACAATGAACATGCGAAAGTCTTTCTGAAGTTGTGCGAAAAATTCCTTGATACTCGTTCGAAAGGAATGAAAGTCACATTTTCATGGATCTACAGCAATGCAAACAAGATACAGAAATCTTTACATCCAAATGGAGCACAATTGCCGAAAAGTGTTGTTTCCTCTTTCCTGTCAAAGTACCAAATAAAGCTAAGAAGAGTGCAGAGAAAAAGACAGGTCAGTAAAACGTCATGTGTCCCTGAGATGATGAAGTGGCATTGCACCTTACGGGAGGGCTTGATGAGAACGGGAGCAGAGAAGGCAGATTATGATCCGAAATGGGGTCGATTCCCACCTCACAAGTGACTGAACTTCGATCAAGTCCCACTACCGTTTGCCATTTGATCGCAAAACGACGTGTGAGGTTAACGTCCCAAGAGCGGAAAAATCAAATCACAAAGTACGGGTAAGCACGCCTGATAGTGGCCTTGAGAAGCGTCAGTGCCCCTTTCAAGTTTCATTCAGTCCAGTACAAGACAAATTACGAATCGAGATCATTTTCCGGGGAACAGGCAAGCGAATTTCTGAAGATGAGAAGGCAGCCTACCATGAAGGCGTTGACGTGTATTGGCAAACCAATGCTTGGGCAGATACCAATGTCTCTGTACAATGGGTAAAACGAACGCTAGCACCAGCAATACAAGACTTTGATGAATTTATTTTATTTTGCGACAATCATGAGGCGCAAACAAGTACCCAATTCAAGGAGGAGGTTAGAAAACTAGGAGGCATTGTCTGCTACGGTGTGCCAAATGCAAGAGATTTGTGGCAACCAGTGGATGGAGGATACGGGCAGCTGCTGAAGAAGTTAGTCGCAACTGAGCAGCAGAAGTGGCTTGAATGTGACGAAAACATCGATAAATGGTCAGGCAATTCAGAGGTAAAATTGGATTCAAAAGAAAGAAGAATCTTGATCACGCACTGGGTTGGGGAGGCCTTCAAAAGGTTGCAGTCTTCGGACTGCGACAAATCAAGCTATCGCTGTTTTGAAAGAACTGGATGCTTAATAACAGCTGATGGCTCTGATGATGGCTTAATAAATCCTGAAGGACTTGTACGATACTTTCGTATCAAGAACTGAAATCTCACGACTGATTTTAACAACAACAACACACAAAACAATTTTGGGTTTTTAGTTTTAATTTCAGAATCATCCTCAAGGTATTATCAAACAAAAACTTCACAATTAACCTACACATCCGAAGTCAAATCAAAAAGTTGACTCCAGCGGGATTTGAACTCGCACTTTGAAGTTTAAGCAAAGTCATTTAGCTTGACACTGCTTCCAGTCGTTTTAGCTTCAAATTCGACGAAATTTGAGGTCGAAAATTTCACCAAAAAGTAAAGACGTTCACCCATGGTTTTTGACGATTTTTCGACCAATTCCAAACATTCGAAATACAGTAGAACCTCGCTAACTCGAACTCCCAAGGGAAACGAAAAATAGTTCGAGTTAGCAGGGGTTCGAGTTAGCGAGGTTGGTGTTGAATTTCAAAGTACTGTTAAAAATTGATAAGTTTTCGATTTCTTTTAATCAATTGAAAATACAAGTCATTTTAGTACCCTTTGAAGAACTTACAGAATTTTTTGCTACATATGGCTTAAGTTATAAATTTAGTTCAGAGAAGAAAATTAACAACGGACGACCTATTTCAAAAACAAGAACGCTTAGGTCAAGGCAAATTTGTAACAGTCTTACAAAAAGAACTGGACAACCTAGAGCAACAATAGCGGATTACAGAAGCTGGAGGACAATTTTTAAGAAAAACCTTTTCTCTGATTACAATTGACGAGTTTATTTGCAAGAACAGATAAGTCTGCTTCTTTCAAGAATAGACATTTTTTCCATAAATTTTGGTAATCCTGTTACATAGCTTTTGCCTCATATTTTTCTCTCATAACTTCATGTTTTGTTTAAAAAATTGATAAATGCCCTATTTCCTATTTTGGCAAAAAATTCTTGCAATAAGTGGACTTACTGTATCTTCTGTATCAATGAGGAAAGGAAGTGAAACATTATAGAATGTCGACATTTACCAGACTTTTACAGGTCATTAATGGGCTTACATTACGTTTCTTTCATCACATTGTATTAACACCATTCAAAATTCCGACACGTCATTCAGATACACAGTGCAATTCACTGACCGACGATTAGAGCTAGAGTTTACGCGGTAGATTTGCGCCAAGGGAAAATAAAACTAGTTCGAGTTAGTGGGGAGTTCGAGTTAACCGAGGTCGAGTTATCCGATAGTAAATTACTGTAAAAATAGCACGAAATCCAGCTGAAATTGGATTTTGTTCGATTTAGTGGGGAGTTCGAGTTAACCGAGTTCGAGTTAGCAAGGTTCTACTGTAATTTGTAAATATGAAAGTTTGGGCCAAATCATTTAACGTTAGTTTGGGACTCATTCCAGTAATTTTAGCTTCAAATTCGAAGACATTTTGCAGGTCGAAAATTTCACCAAAAAGTAAAGGGGTTAACCCATCGTTTTTGATGATTTTTCGACCAATTTCCAACTTTCGGAATAGATTGCAAATATAAAAGTTTAGCCCAAATCATTTAGTTTTACACTGATTCCTATGATTTTAGCTTGAAACTCGAAGAGATTTTTGAGGTAGAAAATTCCACCAAAAAGTAAAGGGCTAACTCATTGTTTTTGACGACTTTTCCGACCAATTTCCAACATTCGAAACAAGGCGAAAATATTTTCATATTTTAGGTCAAATCATTTAGTTTTACACTGATTCCAAGCATTTTACCTTTAAACTCGAAGAGATTTTTAATGTCGAAAAATTAACCAAAAAGTAAACTAGTTAACCCATGGTTTTTTACGATTTTTCGACCAATTTCCAACTTTCGAAATAAGCTCAAAATATGAAAGTTTCTTCCATAGAAGCTAGTTTTGCAGTGATTTGAGTGGTTTTTGGGTAAAATTACATCGAATAGTTTAGATCGAAAAATTTCACAAAAAAGTAAAGGGGTTAACCTTTGGTTTTTGACGGTTTTTCGACCAATTCCCAACTTTTGAAATAAGCTGAAAATATGAAAGTTCATAGCATAGAAGCTAGTTTTGAAGTGATTTGAGTGGTTCTTGGGTGAAATTACGTTGAATAGTTTAGGTCGAGAAATTTCACGAAAAGGTAAAGGGGTTAACCTTTGGTTTTTGACGACTTTTCGACCAATGTTTAACTTTCGAAATAAGCTCAAAATATGGCAGTTTGTTGCATAGAAGGTAGTTTTTTTAATGATTTGAATGGTTTTTAGGTGAAATTACGTTGAATAATTTAGGACGAAAATTCCATAAAAAAATAAAGCGGTTAACCTTTGGCTTTTGAAGATTTTTCGACAAATTTCCAACTTTCGAAATGAGCTCAAAATATTGCAGTTTATTGCATAGAAGCTAGTTTTGCGATGATTTGAGTTGTTTTTGTGTGAAATTGCATTGAATAGTTTAGGTCGAAAAATTTCACCAAAAAGTAAAGGGGTTAACGTTTGGTTTTTGACGATTTTTCGACCAATTTCCAACATTCGAAATAAGCTCAAAGTATTAAAGTTTATTCCACAGAAGCTAGTTTTGTAGTGATTTGAGTTGTTTTTGGGTGAAACTACGTTGAATAGTTTAGGATGGAAAATTTCACCAAAAAGTAAAGTAGTTTAACTTTGGTTTTTGACAATGTTTCGACCAATTTTTAACTTTCGAAATAAGCTGAAATTATGAAAGTTTATTGCATAGAAGCTAGTTTTGCAGTGATTTGAGTGGTTTTTGGGTGAAATTACGTTAAATAGTTTAGTTCGGCAAATTTGACTTCGGCAGTGTAGGTTAATTGTGAAGGTTTCGTTATATTTTTAACTTCGTAACAAATTATCCCCGGAAGTTAGTCCCCGGTAAATGTAACATTAACTTTCGCACACACACCCCCGGATTGACTGACAAATGTATATAGTTTGTATTTTTTAGTCAATAAACTGTTCTTGACCTCTTCGATAGCAGCAATTCGCTTGGATCTCCTCGGAACTCCTTGACCTACTTTGGGTTGAGAACCTTCCGCCGGGTAAAGCTTTTGAATCGGTCTCTGCAACATGGTAACATTCTTTCCTTTACTTAAAACGTTCACTACTGAAGCACGGAAATGACCATCTTTCCCCCAAGTGAGGCTCTCGACTTTTCCTAGTCTCCAAAGATTTCTTGGCATTTTATCCTCATACAGGCAGACATCATCTCCTTGCACATTTGAATGCCTTTCCCTGTTTTATAGTACCTCGATGATGTTCTCTGCGTTCGCTCAGGCCCAGTTCAAGCGTCGAACTTTTCATGTGCTGAATCTAATGTTAATGAGCAAGATCCTTTGTCCAAACTCGTTTGCATTTGGTTCGGCACATGAAAAGTTCGACGTTTGAACTCGGCCTCGTATACTCTCGACTCCACTTGTTCCAAAAGTGCTGTAACAGCCTTATTCGACGCGAAAGATCGACGCGAAAGATCGACGCGAAAGATCGACGCGAAAGATCGACGCGAAAGATCGACGCGAAAGATCGACGCGAAAGATCGACGCGAAAGATCGACGCGAAAGATCGACGCGAAAGATCGACGCGAAAGATCGACGCGAAAGATCGACGCGAAAGATCGACGCGAAAGATCGACGCGAAAGATCGACGCGAAAGATAATAAGTTTCTGAAGGTGCGTTTCCTGCGTCTGCTTTACCTGGTTGGCTTAGTAATCGTCGACCCAGCAAAAGGTGTGAAAGTGTTAATGGATTTTCATCGACTTGATCGCTGTACACATAAGTTAGTGGTCGACTGTTGAGTACGGCCTCTATCTCCACTAGAATGGTCTGTAATTCGTCGTAGGACAGTCGTGCTTGTCCGAGGATCTTTCTTAAACACCGTTTCACCGATTTGATTAATCTCTCGAAAAACCCTCCCCACCAGGGAACTCTCTCGATGTTGAATCCCCAGTTGATTCCATTCTTAGCAATGAAGTGAGTTAGTTCGGCTGCCTTGAATGTTTTACCATTGTCGGAAACAATCAATTTAGGAATTCCTCTTCTTGATACAAATCTCTTCAAGCATCAAACGAACGTTTCGGTGGACAAATCAGGAATGAGCTCCAAATGTGCGGCTCTCGATGAGGCACATGTGAAGAGACAGAAGTACGATTTGTATACGTTCGGGCCCTTGTCAGATGTGAACATGAGTTTGACGTATAGTGGACCCGCAAAGTCGACCCCCACTCTGGTGAACGTAAAATCATCGGTCACTCGAAATTCAGGCAACGGTGAATGAGGCGGACTTTGGTATGTTCCTCCTTCTTGCCTCTTGCAGGTAACACATCTAGCAACGACTTTCCTTACAAATTGTCGACCCTTTACGATCCAGTACTGCGAGCAAAGTTCGCACAGGGTTTCTCGTACACCGTTGTGCTTTACCTTTCTATGAATCTCTTCCACCAACAACTTTGAAACATGGCAATCGTTGGGTAGCAGGACGGGGTGCTTCGCTGAAAACTCTATAGAGGCGTTGGCTAATCTTCCTCCACATCTCCATATCCCGTGTTCGTCCTCAAACAAGTCGAGGGAAACTTTGACTTGCTTGAAATTGTTGTTTGACACGACAGAACCTTGTATGTGTTTATACCAAAGAAATTTGGCTTCGGCAATTTTTCTTGAAGAGGGAGTTTCGTAGTTCAGATCAGCATGAGTGAGGTTCTTTTGAAGATAGGCGAAGAAAGGAAGAACGTAGCTGGTGACACGGAATAATTTGCCAATGGTACTAAATCGTTGGCAAGGCAAAACTAATTCGAGATCGCAGGTTGGAGAAGTTGCATCTGTTACGTCCCTAGATCCGGTACCAGCAGACAATTTTACGAAATAAAGTAAAAAACAAATTCCGAAAAACAATGACATCTTGAAAACCCAAGATATGAGTTAAAAACAAGACGACGAATGATTGCGATAATATTTCGACTTTATTCCAAAGTCATTGTCAAATCGAAATGAAATTACAAGCAAGCAATGTGATTTTTATAGTTACAACGATGATGTCATCGTTATAACAATGACTTTGGAATAAAGTCGAAATATCATCGCAATCATTCGTCGTCTTGTTTGTAACTCATATCTTGGGTTTTCAAGATGTCATTGTTTTTCGGAATTTGTTTTTTACTTTATTACGTCCCTAGTGATAGTGACGCACGGTGCTGTTTTTTGAACGTTCTTTGATGAACGGTGGGTTCTTGCTTTCTTCTCGCTTTCTTCGAGGATTTCGTCTGAAGGGAACTGTTCATATGTATCCGGGAGGCCACTCACTTCCTTCTTGAATCAAGAATGCTGGACCATTTTACCATAACTGACTTGATGCTAGCTTGGCGGCTAACATGCCTCTCGATGCGATATCTGCGGAATTGTGGTGTCCTGGACAGAATTTCCAATTCTTTACAGGAATTAATCTACGAATCTCCATAACGCGATTCTCTACAAACTGCTTAAATTCTTTCGACACTCCTCTTATCCAACTCAACGCAACCATAGAGTCCAGCCAACAGTGTACAGAATCAATTCTAACCATATTGGCTAATGCTGACTTAATAGACTCCACTAGTTTCGCCAGGGTCAACGCGGATGAAAGCTCTAATCGAGGTATGGTTTGTGCAGTCGTGGGCGCAACTCTGGTCTTGGAAGCAAGAAGTCTTCTATAGACGCGATTTGTTGCTACAACTCGTAAGTATATCACTACACCATAGGTATTTTTGGAGCTGTCTCTGAAGCCATAAAGCTTAATGGCTTGAACAGATCCATCAAATTCGGGAAAAACGCATCTCGGAATGGTAATTTCTTCGACATTACGAACGTCTTCTATCTTCTTTTCCAGTCGTTATCTAGCTTATCAGGTAATGGCGTGTCCCAGTCAGCGCCAGCTTTACACGTCTCTTGAAACAATACCTTCATTAGCAAGATGAGGGGCGAGACTATCCCCACTGGATCATAGATTCGGGCGGTTGAACGAAGGAGGTCACGCTTCGTCGGATGTTCAGTTTTGATCTTGTTCTATAAGACTTTGTCAAAACGGACAAGCAGTTTGTCTGTGGTGTTATTCCATATCGTTCCGAGCACCTTGTCATCTGACGGTTGAGAACAGACAGCTTGTTTGGCATAGGACATGTCATCATCTGGCTTACCAATTGTCTTGCTTTGGTCAACGAAGGCTGCACTCTTGTTTTCATTCATAAGCTTGGATAACTCGGGACTGTTGCTTTTCCACTTTCTCATATTAAACCTTCCTTGTTGCATGATTTCCTTGGTTCTTGAATGCAGCTGGAATGCATCATAGGAATCATTGGCTCCTAAGATGAGATCATCGACGTAGAGGGATCGCAACAAGTTGTTGACTATCTCTGGATCAGTGCTCTGGTAGGTCGAAAGATGTTTCTTCAAAGTTGCATTGAGGAGAAACGGGCTGGAGGCTACTCCAAAAACCACACGGGTAAATTGATACACTAGCACTTCCGGCTGACTGCTTGTAATGTCACCTATCCATAGGAAACGAAGAAAGTCCCTTTCTTAGTCGGAAATGCTAAGATTTCAAAAGGCCTTCTCTATGTCAGCTACCAACGCGACTTTATTCATGCGGAAACGGAGAAAGATGTCTAACAAGAATGGCAATAATGGCGGGCCAACATAAAGACAGTCATTCAAAGCTTGGTGGTTGACTTGTTAGACCGAATGACTTCTCTATGGGGCATATAGTGTACTTTCCAACTGATGTGAGCGTTGTCTGTTCGACTGGCTCGATTACTCCTGTCCTAAGTTGCTCTTGGATTACCTTATTGTATTCTTCCAACACTTCCGGTCTTCTCCTTAGGCGTTTCAACAGGGTATTCAATCAGCCGAGGCTGAGCATGTAGTTGTCAGGCAACAATTCGTGTTCTTCTTTCCAGGGTAGTTTAACCTCGTAACGGTCACCGTTGAACTTGGTGTCTTCCAGGAACTTGTCATAAGCACATTCTTCTTGAGTCTTGATTCCAAGGCTTTCTAACTCCCAAAACATCTTAAGTTGATGTTATAATTCAGCTTCGTGAGTCTTAACGTTGTCTTCAACACGAAGTACGTGTGTAGTATTGAGATTGACTAGGACTCTTTGATTCCCTCCAAATGTTGATTGTCCACTAAGAATCCATCCGAGTCTCGAATATATTGCAACTGACTTTCTTGATTTCCCCGTATCTCTATGTTTGTTGTAAAATTCCAGTAGTAGTCAGAGCCAATTAATAGGTCAACTTGAGATTCTGCCTCTTCACTGGACTCATCTGCTAAGCATAGATCTTGCAAATGGGCATATCTTTGCCTTGCTATATCTAGGACCTGGCCATGGTGAACATATTGTAGGAAAATAAGTGCTGAACATATTGTAGGAACAACAAAGGCATAATGTCCATCAATACTAGGGACCGCGGAACGATATTTTGAGGGGGGCTGACAGGGGGCGATAGCATGACCCCCTGAACAAAATAAATTTAATATTTCTGAGACGGTCGTGAACACTTCTTATTTTAATGATTACTCAGAAATCACAAAACACTGGTTATATTAACAGGAACAACTCAAATACTATCAGCTGGTCGCTCAAATATCGGATATGTTTATCGGATATTTAAAATCATAAACTAAAATGCGAGTGTGGTTCTTGCTACGTAGATAGAACAACTCAACGGTTAAGTGAAAAAATCAAGCAACATGTGCCAAGTGTTATACGAAACAAGACCGTACCATTAAGAAAGCAATGTACCTCTGCTCAATGTACCGAAAAGGCAATGTACCTCTGCTCAAACGATTAATTGTGACTCGGCAATCGGTCGACACTCGGTTGTCAAACAGATGTTATGCCAATAACTATTCAGACTCCAAATTTAGCATCCTGGCAAAGTGCCGCTCAGCAGTCTTTCTAAAGATTATGGAATTCAGTTCATGATTTTAGAAATTTGAGAGCTTGGATATATATTTAGATGAATGATCTTCAAGCTCTGTACTCAGAAAATGATTTCTGAGCCCCAGACGGGGATCGAACCCGCAACCTTCTGATGACCGGTAAGACGCTCTAACCATTGAGCTACCAAGACTCAGATGGCGAGCTAAGGTGCAAGATCGATATATATGTGCGACCTAAGCGGAAGCCACTATATATTAATGATGAAGACAGTTTATGATTTTAGAAATTATGGAATTCATGTATATTGGCGTTATTTTGATGTTTAATCCCTCCTACGTGGGTTGACATCATTGCCTTTATATCAGGTATAAATATAAGCCGATAATTCATTTCTCAACAGTTAACAGACGTTTGCACCTGAAGAGTGGTCTGCCGAAATGCATAGCGCTTCTTTTTAGTATTTACTTTCTCTGTGTGTGTTGGTTCCTCTAGTTCTTTTCAGAACTGTCTTGTATAACCATTCACCATGGTTAAGACGTTTTTCAAAGCGATACTGAAATATTTAATTTCTTTCCAAAAAAGTGGGGGGCTAAAGCCTCTCAGTCACCCCCCGCTTCCGCGGTCCCTGAATACTACGCAGCATCCCGAAGGCCATCAACAGAAGACTATCCCACATTTCCTCGGACAGTCTTTTGACAACGCTATTCCCCCATATCAAGAAGCCCTTAAAAAAAGTGGATATAAATACAACCTTGAGTTTGGGGCTCAACCGCCAAAACCAAAACGCTCGCGAAAAAGAAACATCATTTGGTTTAACCCGCCTTATAGCGCCAACGTCACCACCAACATCGGTAGGAAATTCCTCGAAACAGTGAATGAATGCTTCCCCAAGACCATCCTCTGCACAAAATTTTTAACAAGAACACCTTAAAATTAAGTTACAGCTGCATGCCGAACATCGCAAACATCTCAGCACACAAGTTCGTCCTCAACAATGAAACCCGACGCAGCCCAACAACACAAGATTGTAACTGCCGCCAGAAAAAAAGCTTGCCCGCTGTCAGGAAAATGCCAGACAGAGGGGGTGGTCTATCAAGCTACAGTTACGAGAGAAGACAACTCTAAATAAAAAACCTATGTTGGCCTCACCGAAGGCGCGTTCAAAACAAGATGTAACCACACTTGTTCATTCAGAAAACCGAAACACAGAAATAGCACTGAACTTAGTAAATACATTTGGCACTTAAAGGATTCTAACGTCAACTATTCTATTAAATGGAAAATAATCAAACAATGTAGGCCCTACTCCAACAAAACCAAACGGTGTAATCTTTACTTGTACGAGAAATTTAATAATTTATCGTCCAGAATTGAGCTCACTGAACTCCAGAACAGAACTAATATCAACATGCAGACACAGAAACAAATACTTATTATCTAACTAATAGGCTATTTATAACTCTGTAACACAATACGCATATATTTCCGCATTGCGTCATTCTTGTAATTATAAACCATAAGTTTCCTAGCCACGCAACATTTACCTGATGAGTGTGGCAGGCTTCGCTTGCCATACGAAACAATGTTGTAGTAAATAAATGAAGTAACCGAAGCTTTTTTCTTGTCTACTTATATATATATATATATATATATATATATATGATGAAAAGTTTGTTCTCAAGCTTTAATCTCAGAAAATTGCTGAGCTCCCCAACGGGAATCGAACCCGTGTCTCCCGATTGCTGGTACGGTTGTTTTACCACTACACTATAGGGTCTCAGACGGAATATATCCAAGCTTACAAACATCTACACTTAGTAAGATGAAATTTACTTATATATATATATATATATATATATATATATGTATGTATGTATGTATGTATGTATGTATGTATGTATGTATGTATGTATGTATGTATGTATAAGGATAAAATCAGGAGCCAGCCTTTGTCAAATGCTCCAAAACAGATATAAAAACAAGATGAACTGTGTCAAAATTTCCAAAAATTCCTTGTTCTTACAATTAATATGTATTATATATATTTTATAATGCATAATAATATCAAACCTTTACAGAAAAATTCATTTGATCAACAGTATAGTTAAATTATGAAATTTCTATTGTATTATTTACCTAAGTATTCTATTCTCTACTGGCATTTTTAATGCATGTAAGTAACTTATAATTATAGCTATCATTGGTTGCTGATAGTGATTACTCCATGGTATTTCTCAAACTCATTAATAATTCATAACTAAATAACCCAGTCAAAATCATGTATTTCGTCACGTGCATGAGTTTTGAAACCCCGGTAAAGAACTTCAAATCGAATTTATAATTAAGAAATTAGATAATAAACGGTTTAAACAATGAAAACCGTGTTATTACCACATTTCTTAATTATAGATTCAAAATTGAACACACAGAGAAAAATTTAGGTTTGCAAATTTTCTTAATCGCACAACGTGGAATCGTATTAACACACTTATCACACCTTCTTAACAACAAAATTCACGTTACAGTTTACAAAATATGGTGATTGGAAACTAACTGCATTAGCAACACACTCCTCAGTAACTGAAGTTGAACTAACATTTACATCCTCCACAGTATTCTCCTCTACATTTTCAACAGTCTTCGACGGACCTACAATTCGAGATACATTTGAAATTTGCTCTTTGCTTGGCTTTTCGTATTTAAATAACGCGTTAGACCTATGCCCTGTTCTGTCCCGTATAAGCTTTTCATCCACGCCATGTTGAAACAATGCAGTGGCACATGTCACCCTAAGTGAATGAGACGTTTTGATCTTTATCCCTACCGCCCTACACATATCCGGTAATATCTTACTCAACGTATTTACACCGACAGGGCTCTTCGAGAAACTCGAATCTTTCGTATTCGGCCGGAAATAAAATGCATCAACTTTCCTACCTTCGCACTTCACAAGCTCAATATACAACTTATAAAGTTTAACCAGGCAACGATCATGTTTCTGTCCTTCTCCGTGACATACATGCCGAGCTCTCCTCGGAACATATTTCAAATCTCTGAGCCCACCATGAAATGTTTTGCTTACATTCTCTTTAAACTGGATGTAATTACTGCCCACTTCGAAATTATTAAGAGTTATATTACGATGTTCCCCGCGCCTAATACCAAACAACTTCCCATTATAATAATACACACTATTCAGCAAACGTCTCGATGAACTCATGCCCAATTGTCCCGCAAGCCAGAATTTCTCCTCTTCTTCTTCAGTAATAGCTTCTTTGTCGTCTTTCTTGTCCGTCATTCCGACTCATTCCCTCGTAGACTTTTTCATCTCACAATCCAGCAGCTTTTGAAAATGAAAAAATCTAAAAAAAATTATATTACCCTGTATTTACAAATCCAATCTGTTCCACAATCATAGTACACAAGAACTTGCAACTCACCGCCTGTCTGACCTATCCAAAGGATTTAACGCTAACGAACCTATCTTTTCGTCAAGATGCCTCTTTAAAGCGACTACTAACCCATACACGCTACGTGCTGGACATTTCTGTCCATCTTTCTTCACAACCTCCTGCACAAATTTCCCCAGCCAATATGCCATGCTTCCGGCATTGAATTCTTCAAAAGGCGTGTCAACACTTTGAATTTCAACACACATTTCGTCGCTCGTTTGGCTTTTCGTTGCTCTGTAATTTTGCCATTCTCTGAACACATCAAGAGTCCATTTGTTCTTGTACCGCGTAGAGCAAGGAATAGCCCCCTAGATAGCATTTTTCTCTTCTATAAACATTTTAGCTTTGCGAAATGACCGCCCATCTTTACTTCCCGAATTCATGTTCACATTCACAGAACTGTTCACGATCGCCAGAATAATATGAACCACAAGCTCCGCCATCTAAAGGCACGTGCATCTGATTAGCGAATTCTACAACAATAGACGATTGAGAAGCCATTTCATAAACTCGTGTCTCGCGTTTCACCATGGTTTCCAAACACTTGAGAACAACAGAATTGCACTCGGCCGTTCACCGCGCGATTTTCATTGTTTTACAAACTCTCGAGAACAATAAAAATCGCTTGGTGAACAGCCTCTTGAATTCTATCGTTCTCGCGTGTTTGGAAACCCTGGTAAAAAACTCGCACTAGTTTATGAAATATTACGTAATATCCATTTCCAACTAGTTAGACTGTACAATAGTTTGTTGCTAACATGTATTTCAGACATTTCATTAGTGTATTATTTACAGCTAATCACATGTTATAACCTTGTTTTCAGGCATATTCTGGTGTTAGATTCTCTGACATGGGACAAATCTGCTCGAACAGATGAGTTTCTTCTTATGACTAGGTGAATGTTGTTGTATGTTAATCTTTAGGAATACATGTATGTCATTCTTTCCCATTAAATTCCCCTTTTCATTGGTAGACACCTTGACCACTTATGTTCTGTGAATATGTTGGATAAGAAGCATGCTAATCTGCAAACAAATGTTCTGAAGGTGATTCAAGTAAACAAGCAATGCTTTGTTAAGTATAAGTTTGATCCAAATATGATGGCAGATAAAACATTATTTAGTTCATTGCAGGTTCCTTTGCAAGGCAGCTCAAGTAATGACTGTGGTTTTTACATTGTTTTATTTCTGAAGTATTTTATGCAGGTACATGTACTTTACCTACATTTAACAAATAAAAATCATGGGATATTCATTTTTTGTAAACATCAAAGATTATTTTTCATCCCTTTTTATATTTTATTATTGAAGAATATTAGGGCTGAAACAAATAAAAGATTTTAAGACTGTATTTTAATGTATTTGATTTTTTTGTGTGCATAGGAACTGGACTTGTATGAGAAGGACCCTCACGATTATGTAAATAAAATTCACACGTGGTTTACGTCAGATGAAGTGGAGCAAGAAAGAGGAGAAGCAAAAAGACACTAGAATACTTTATATAACTTACATTGTATTCAAACTAGAAAAATCCTAAATTGACTTGTTTTTCAAATTTTATCAAACAAGGCTGTAAATTTACAATGGCTGCACATACTTGAATAATGGATGTTACATCAGACTTTATTGTCAGAGGAATAACTCCACGTAATATTTTAAAACATTTTAATTTTCTAATCATGCACTCCACATGTACTCTTGAATTTGCAACCCTTCTTGTAGCAGTTGATGTTCGTGATGACACCTTGTTCTTTGGCTTGGCTGGAGGAGCAATTAACCATGCATTATGGATTGCCAAGACGTCTTGGATGTTAAATCCCTTGTCAGCCATTATGATGTCTCCTGGTTAAAATTAAATCAAGTGTCCCACTTTTGTGAACAATTTCTGTCACTGATACACTCACTGTATAGTTTTGACACGAAATTAAAATGGCATATTGGTGAAAGAGAAACTAACAACTTGAAAGTATTGTATGACTTAAACTCACTGTAAGTGCGACTTTGACTGTAAGGTAAAGAAGGTTTTTCAATATAAAATTCTGTGCAGTCGATCACTCCCCTCAAGCTCTTATACTTGATATCTCTGTATACAGGGGGACATGAGAGTTCTTCCATTTCTGATAGTGTAGACAAGTTAAAAAGAAATTCCAACTCCTTCTCCAAAAAATAGTACCCAAGTTATGAAGATTTTGCTACTATTTCCAGTGGATATACCAGAGGATGTGCATAAAGAAACCAAAGTTGGGCGATGCCTGAGTCTCACAAGTGTGAAGACAAGCCGCTCTCTTATTGTTAGTTTAGCACTAATCAACTTTTGCTACAAAAAAGTCAAAATCAAATTCCATAATGAATAGACAGAGATACATACAAACATAATATTATACATAAACACCATAATGTGCTTTCATATATTTACTTATAGTATGTATATACATACTAAGACACGCATACTCACATACATATTTATTTATAGCACATAGACACATAGAAACATACATGCATACACACATACATGCATTCATATGTACATACATACATACCCACCTCTATACTAACCTACCTATCTCCTTCCTACCTTTATAAATGCACACACACGTATATATAATTATATTACCTGACAGTACTTCTTTTGGAAACTGCTCGAGTTCATATTAGTTCTCTTGAAACCATTCCACATTCCGAGAAATTTTGCTTTCATTTTCACACTGTCTACTCTTATACCACATCAAGGACCTTCCTTGATAAACCATATTCGAATAAACAAAGAACGTAATTTACACAAATACTAAGGTGCAAAACCTTAATTTGCAAACAATGACATATTTGCTCTTAACTGTTATTATCAGAACTGGCTAACAAACCTGTGTAGTGGTATGTCAATTTGAGGTTCTCTACAGCATCCATAAATACATGTCTTCACAGCACTTCGCTGTTCTTTAAAATTTCGTCAGAATACAGGTCGAGATCAACTGCTGTCAAATTTGTCTAAAAGAAAATGGTCACTAATTAATAATTAATAAAGCTGAATCCTTGTAAGAGGATTTTTGGCCAACGTCTGTTACCTGTGTCCTGACATTTGCATTGCCTTTTTCGGGGAAACGCACTGATACAGCATTGATTTGAACGTGAAGACTTTCGGATGGACAAAACGAGTCTGCTGTTGTCAAATCTTCCCCAACTATGTCCTTTGATTGTTGAACAACAAAGGCGTAGCTTCCCAATGCTAAGAGACTTTCAGCAGCCAATTTTTCTGTGTCTGATCTGTTCGAGCTTGCTTGTGACGTTCCTAAATCTAGCAGGGAGAAAGCTACATCTTTTTCGGCGGGACGTCCTTTCTTTGGCCTCACAATTATTTCAGTACCACATTGTTTAGGAGGTTTACGCTTGCGCTGAAGTCGTTTTCACTAAGAATTTAAACAGATCAGCGTGACACGCTGCTATAGAAAACAATCGATTTTCTCATAATCACGAAATTACCTTTTTTTTACTTGCTTTCGCTCATATTGGGCCTGGATGTTCAGCTGTTGGTCCATTTTGACCAACAATATGCAAACTATATATGTAGCTGTCTTTGCTACACATGAAGGAGTATCCACAATGACATGCAACGATTCACTTCTTACGTCTTTCGGCCGATTCTTTCCACTTCTTTGGGGGAGGAAAACGATAGAAACAAATAGGACCACTACTTTCAATTTTTAAGTACAAATGTGGGTATCTCGAGTCATTCTTACAAGTTCCCCATGAGCAACGTTTCGTTGCGACCATGTTTAATTACCGGCTTTCCTTATGGACAACCATAAGGAAAGCCGGTAAAAACCATAACTCAGCCACTCGACAATTGTCTGGCTTTTCTCTCGTCTAGCTGTCAATCTCACATGTGTTAATATCCGACTATGTTAATTTCGTAGTTAATATCTCACATGTGTCAATATCCGCATTTCGTGATTCGTTTACATGTTTGACCACGTGACAACTACACGTGGTTTTCAGGGCTGAAGTCGCAAATTAGACTGAATTCCTGGAAATTTGCTACTTTCGTTATCGCCTACAATAGCAGTTGGAGTTTCAGGCTTTAGTCAGCGTGTCCATTGAAAACTAAAACTCATTACCACAACTGTCAACGATAAAGTCATCAAGAGCAATGGTAAGGAGAAATTGTTTCAAGTAACATCTACGCGGTCGATAGATCGGAACTATAGTTTATATAACTTGCCATTCTGTTGTGACTCTATTTTGGCTACTTTCGTTTTGTCCAAACAAACCAGGGATGTTATATCACCCTATACCACTACACTTCAAAGGAAAGTGCAGACCAAATAAAGGCTGATAAATGTATTTTGGCTTCTGATCCTGACAGAAGAGATGCAATATATGGGAAAGGTAAGTGTTATTCTAAAAGGCCCAGCCACACATGATTGTCACTAACTAGCTATACTTCACTCTGGCGTACGCATCTCCCTTTTTCACACTTTTCTTCATATTTCCACTCATACATTTGTGAAATTCTCTCAATCCTGTCAGATACTCTCATTGCCACCTCTTCCAGAAATGTTGCAACATCAACGTTATGTATTTAATAAGGCTGTCAGTTTACGTTTAATTTAGTATCCGTTTAAACGGATGTTTCATAAACGTTTGTTTCCAACTAGCAATTACCTCCTGGGGGTTAAAGACCAGAAGTGGCAAGGATGTAAAAGCGCAAAATTAGGCACGAAATTTTGAAGCAAAGCAAAGTTAACTTTTTTTTCAATATACAAGGAACATTAAATAACTTCACAATTTAGCAGTTTTATTCAAAATAATTCAACATATTTACGTTATCTGGCAGCAAGCAACTTCGCGTGTGATTTACAATATTGCCAGCCGTCGAATACACTCTCTCCGACGGAACAGACGTGGCAGGTATTGCGAGATATTTCTGCGCTACTTTTGAAATTGCTGGGAAACGGTAAGCATTTTCTTTCCACCACTGCAGAGGGTCGGTTCCGTTGTCCGCTTGAGCAGTTTGCAAGTACACCGCGAACTCGTTGACAGAGTCCTTAGTTGTGTCTGCATTTTCGCTCGCAGTATTTCTCCAAGAACCTGCAAGCAAAAAGTCCATTCCGGGTGCAGGTTTGGACTTTTTTGCAACTGGCCCTTCTTTGACAATCACTGGTGTGATTTGTTTTATTTCTTCCCTGATGGCTTCGAAGGGAGCTGCTCTGCTTTCTTGGTCGTCAGTGCCCGTCAGTGCATCATCAGTGCAGAAACTGCGCCTCAGATCGGAATTTGTTTTTTTAAACGACACAATAGATGGTAAGATGCTATATCGCACAATAGCTTTAACCGATTTTAACCTGCGTCTATTTTTTATGTACCGGCACGTCTGTGACGCAGACTAAACAGTTCTATATCGCAGCAAAAGAGGCTAGCATTTACTGACGGGTTCACACTATTCTTGCTGGTAGATTACTGAAATACTGAGCGTTCTAAAGTTAAACGGTTAAACGTTTAGTCATTTACTAAACGGATATTGATCTTTCTAAACGTTTAAACGTTTAACCGTGACAGCCTTAGTATTTAAACCTTTCCCCACAGCTACTTCCCTCTCTAACACCTTCCTTTCGTGGTATGAAATTGATTGCTCTACCATAAATAAGGTGTGATGGTGTAAAACCTCTCCTTCATACTCTTCATACTCCTCTGTCAGCGGCCTAGAATTTAATGTACCTTCTATCTCTACTAGTACTGTAGTCAGTTCCTCTACCGTTAGTTTTGCATTGCCAAGCACCTTTCTAAGACACCGTTTAACACTCCGAACCATTCGTTCAAAAAACCCGCCCCACCAGGGTGCTCTTTCTAAGTTAAACCTCCACGTGACCCGTTTTGTCTGCAATTCTGCTTTAACCGTGGGTTGGTTAAACAACCGTCTAATTGCCCTTTCAGTTGCCGTAAATGTCTTCGCATTGTCGGATACTATCAGGCTTGGCAATCCTCTCCTAGCAGCAAATCTGCGTAAACAACAAAGAAATGTCTCTGCAGATAAATCTCTAACTAACTCCAAGTGTATGGCTCTTGTCACACAGTACGAAAACAACGCTATGTACACCTTACTAGAACATTTCGGACAACACTTCATAAACGGACCTGCAAAATCTATTCCCACCTTAGAAAAGGGTGCAGCCTGCTTAACTCGAAACTCTGGCAAATTTGCCATCTGTGTCACATTACACGGTTTTCCTTTCAATCTCTTGCAAGTGATGCATCTACCTATGACTTTAATCATTTGCCTTCCCTTTACAACCCAATACTTAGTTCTCATTCTGCTTAGGGTTGCCCGTATACCACAATGGTGCACTTCACTATGACATTTCTCAACAAGTAATTCAGTCAATCTGTAGTCCTTTCGCATGATAATAGGGTGTTTTGTATTAAACTCCAAATCTGAATTTTTAAATCGACCTTTACACAACAGAATACCCTCTTCCTCCATTAGACCTAAACTATTACTCAGCTGGGGGTACTTCTTATCTGTTTTCAACTCCATCTGAGCATCTTTGATCCATAAATTCTCTGCTTCAACTGACTTATCTACCTTCAAATATCCCCTATGTCTATCAGTGTTCCTTGCCTTGGCTTGCACATTAAACACGAACCTAAGAACCCAGGCTGTTAGTCTAAAGAGGTCTTCTGCTGCCCCATAACCCTTCAAATTTATCAGGTTGCTAACTCTAGCTGCTTCTTTCACCTCTACAACCATTATCGTCGACTTACATTCCTCTTCCAAAACTGATGCAGTTTTGTCAGTTACCTTACCGCTTGGCCACTCATCTTTGGATTTAGCAAGCCAATCAGGCCCCACCCACCATAGCTGGTTATCTTTCAATTGTGAGGCAACTACACCTCTTGACCCTATGTCAGCCGGATTTTCTCTCCCAGAACAGTGCCCCCAATCTTCCTTGTTTGTTAGCTTCAAGATTTCATTCACTCTGTGACGGACAAACTATTCCCACTCACCTCAATTCATTATCCAATAAAGTGCTGTCATACTATCAAGCCAAAACTTGATACTGTCTAATTTGACCTGGTTTTCAAGTGACACTTTAACTGAATTCATAACCTGTGCCAACAGCCTTGCTGACATTAACTCTAACCTGGGAATACTAGTTGTTTTTAAGGGAGCAACTCTAGCCTTTGATGCCAAAAGGCAAACATAAATACCTATGTTTGTATGATACACAAAATATATAACTGCACAATATGCTTTCTTACTTGCATCCCCAAATCCATGCAGGGTACACTCCAAAACATCTTCTGCAGGATGTTGATATATGGACTGAGGAGTAGTTACTTCCCTCGTTCCTATCAAATCCATATACCAGCCCTCCCACTTTCTGAGCAATGTCTCAGTAAAGTTTTCATCCCAGTTAAGTTTGTCCTTGCATACCTCCTGAAACAATATTTTGGCACATACAATCACTGGACTAATTATCCCCAGAGGGTCAAACAGACTTGCCAAAACACTCAATAAATTCCACTTTGTATGTGATAATGCCTTTGTCTTCTCCCCAACTTGAGCAATTTCAAACTTAAACTCATCTCTTTTATTATTCCAAACTTGACCTAACACCTTATGACATTTTGACTTACATTCAGTCACTGCAAGAGATAGTATAGCATAGGATTCATGGTCATCAACTCTGTGTGGTTGTATATCATCCTGGTTTTGCTCATGCACCTTAATTTCACCTTCCAACAAATTACTATTAGTCAGCCACTTCCTAAGCTTGAACCCCCCTTGTGCCATCCTACTCTTAGTTTTATCATACAACTGAAATGCCTTCTCTACTGTACTCTCACTGCCAACTAGGTCATCTACATGAAAACTTTCTAACACTTTCTGCACAAATTACAGATCTGTCTCACAATACCATGAGACATGATGTCTTAGTGTTGCCTTAAGCAAGAATGGTGATGCATTTAATCTGAAAATCACTTGACAAAACTGATAAACAACTGTTTCCAACTTTTCACAGTCAATATCATTGACCCACAAAAACCTCAAACAATCTCGATCTGACTCATCAACCTCCACATTCAAAAAAGCCTTCTCAATGTCACCTACAAGAGCAATTCTGTTTTCCCTAAACTGTACCAGTATGCTATACAATAATAGATTGAGTGATGGGCCTACATGCAAGCAGTCGTTGAGTGATGTTCCCCCTTTACATTCCTTTGATGAAGCATCATAAATGATGTGGATTCTTGTGGTCACTGCGACCTTGTGAATGACTGCTTGGTGTGGAAGATAATGAGTCCTACCAACTTTCTCTAATGTTGCTACTAGTTCTATTATCCCTTGCTCTACCTGCTCTGTGGTAATAGGATCACACTCCTTCAACAATTCTGGCTCCTTCTTTAGTCGTCGCAACTGGCTCTTCATCCTACCAAGGCTATTTGCATAATTGTCAGGCAATTTGTTATGACTTTCTTTCCATGGTAATTTCACTGAATACCTACTTCCTGTGAATGATATGTAACCTAAAAACTCCTGATGAACCTTATCTTCCTCAATGATGCCTAACCCTTCAAAACTCCACAGCTTATGAACATTACTCTCCAAACTATCCTCATTAATTCTCTGACCAACAAAATTCACTTAGGTTGATTCAACTCTTTCTATGCATTTTCCCTTTAAAGGCCCTGATAAAACCCAACCTAATTCAGTCTCTAAGGCAACTGGTTCTCCTGGTTTCTCTCTCTTTGTTATGCCTGTCTCAAAGCTCCATAGATAGTCTGCACCTATCAACACATCTATCTCAAGCTCACTTTGAGACCTTGAAACATCTGAAAACCATATACAAGTACCTTTCAAATGTGGATATTCTTTTCATGCTAATTCCACATGGCCATTCTTTATGCTACATATTTCTGGCACTAATAATGCTTCCAAACAGATAACCTTATTTCCAGTTACAGGTTCAAGCTTTAATTCAACCACTTCCCTTTGTTTGGCATTGGCACATTATAGACCTAACGTATTGATTCCCAAAAATTCCCTTCTCAAACCCTTGGGATTTGCAAGACCAGCTGCTCTTGAGGTAACAAATGAGCGATGACTGCCCGCGTCGAACAAGACCCCTCACCTTAGCCTCCCTTTCTCCCCTTAAAATCCCGCACGCAGTTTGCAAGGCAACCAGGCCACCAATTCCTGCATGCAAGTTACTGCTGGAACTAGTTGCATGAACATTAGTATTTTCAAGGAACTGTTTAGATTTTTCATCGGGTTTAACTGCCTTATCATTCCTATCGTCTTCCTTAGGCCGTGCATCGCACAAGACAACATGATGTGCTCCCTTGCAAACATTACACCTACTCTTAACAGTACAGTTACTGGCTCTATGGCCCTTAAATAAAGAAAACATCTACCGTATTTACGTGCTAATGACTTACGCGTTTTGGGGTCTTTTATTCCTTCACAGTCTTCATGGTTGTGGTTCTTCGGGGAGAAGGCACAGTCTCCTCTCTTTTCGTTTGCTAACAATGCAGCTGCGGTTCTATGTTGATGTTGGATCGAGTTTCGTTCCTGCTCTCGATCGGATATTCGTACTTACTGCATTGTGCGCTTCACGAAGTTCTAATTCTTTCTCAAAGGTGCCCAGCATCTCCTCCATCGACCACTCTAAGAAGTTCTGCCCTCGCGTAATCGTCAACCGAAATTGTTCGGGGAGCTTTTCCATTATAGTTGGAACAACAATGGCCGAATATGAATCTTCGCTCACTCCCAGGGCTTTCAGTGCGCGATTGTGTGCCTCGCAACTGTCGTACAACTTCTGCAATCTTCGCGTGTCTCTTTCTTTGTAAACCGCAGGCAACTGAAGAAGTTCATTCACGCGAGCACGTTGAACTGTGCTTTTCTTCTCAAAACGTTTCTATAACAGTTCCACTGCGCACTTATAATTCGCCCCCGTTAACGATAGCCCAGCAATGGTGGACTTCGCTGACCCTTCGAAGTATCCACGCAAATATGCGAACTTGTCAACATCCGACAATTGGTCATTGTTGTCAATTGAGCAGGAAAATCCATCCCAAAACTCTGGCCATTCACAAATTTTCCCACTGAAATTCCGCAATCTAAGTTTCGGGAGCTTTGCTCCAACGGCCTTGCACACACTAGTTAATGAAACGGGACTTTGATTGAGATTTTCTTCAGCTGATGTGGGGTGCGTTGCGGTGAACAATAACGGACTTTGTCCTCTGGGTTTGCTCAGCACGCCATCAACGTTGCCACGCCTGGGGTTTTTACGCCAGATCTGGGGTTTTTTACGTCAACCTGGGGTTCTAGGGTTTTCGTCATGAAATCTAGGGTTTTTCCATAAGATCATAATTTTTTATGATTTTAAGAATCATGTATAATTTCGGGGCACTTGGTGTCCAACGTGTATATTTATCATCACACTAAAAAATTACGATTTGATTATATTAAGTATACCAAAATATTACTGCTGGTTTTGCGTGTCGCAGACGCACGCAATGCCAATATGTCAATCATCTTACTCTTTCACGTGTTTTTAATAATGTCATCTGAAAAAAATAAAAGCTACTCTACAGGGGAAGCCCTGCTTGGCCCTTCAACAAAAAAAGCAAAAACGTGGAACAAGCAAACTTTCTGTGATATGTGATGCAAGAGGGAATCGCTTGGGAGGAGGTTGAGTCAGTATCTTCAATTTGCAGGGACAATAAGTTCTCTATCATTCTAGATGAATCCACCGACATTTCCGTCTCCCAAATTCTTGCCATCGGGGTACGATTTTACCATAATAGGAAAGTAACAGACGCATTACTAGCGGTGATTGAAGTTGAAGATAGCTCTGCTGAAAGTATGTACGCTACTGTCAAGGGCCTCCTTCAAGAAAAATCAATCCCTCTGAAGAATATTGTCGGGTTTGGAAGCGATAATTGCTCAGTAATGATGGGGGCAACTACAGGATTTCAAACTCGTCTGAAAGCAGATGTCCCTGGTGTTTTTGTCCTTGGATGTGTTTGCCGCTCCTTCGCCTTGTGCGCAAACCACGCAAGTAAGCATCTCCCTTCTTGGCTGGAATCGTTTGTTAAAGATGTGCGCTGCTACTTTGCTAGAAGCAGCAAAAGACAGCACCAATTCTGCCTAATCCAGGACATCGTAGATGCACCACGTCATAGAGTTCTCAAACTTTTGCAGGATCGATGGCTGTCCCGTGGTCAAGTCATTGCCAGAATTCTGGAGCAATGGGAGGCATTGGCGCTCTTCTTTCAGTCTGAGTCCCCATCCGATCGTGTCGACGGAGCTGCCAAGATGTATCAAACGATGAAAACAGCGGGAACAAAGCACATGCTTTTGCTTCTCAATTACATTTTGACAAAGGTTGACAAATTGAATATTGAATTTCAATCTACGCATTTCAAATTGCATACCTTGTACAGTACCATCTCGGATGAGTACAGGAGAATTTTGGCCATGTTTATTCAAGATAACGTGATTAAAACCAGGCCAGTGAGCGAGATCGATCCTAACAACGCAGAGCTCTACAAGCCCATTAAGGAATTGCACCTTGGAGGAAAGTGTTTTGCAATGTGCGCGAGAGAGCCTTTGGCTGACCAAGAACAACGTTTCAGACAAGACTGCCGTACTTTTCTTATTCAATTATGCAATGAAATGAAGAAGAGGTTCACCTTACAAAGTGATTGTGTTCTTGCTATGATGTCAGCTATCGACCCAAAAGAGGTGTTGTTAACTGACAGATCATTACCCTCGATTATCCCAGTAGCAGTGCATTTCCCATCTTTTGTATCCGAACAAAACCTAGATGAGCTTGATGACCAATGGCGAGACATACTGTATGCCAAGGCTTCTCTCAAGAACATGAGTGATTCCCCTACAGAATTCTGGGATGAACTGCGGGCTGTGAAAGATGGCAACAACTTAACAAAGTTTGAGCTTCTTGGCACCTTTATGTGCAACCTTTTGGTCTTGCCGCATTCATCTGCTTGTGTCGAGAGGGTATTCTCGCAAGTCAACATGATCAAGACCCCGGCAACAAATAGGCTCCACGCTGCAACTTTGGTGGGGTTTTTCTCCGGGGTGATCTGGGGATTTTCTCAATTACCCGATGGCAACGCTGCACGCCATCGAGTTGAATCAACGTTCTTTCCAATTCTGCGATTGCTTCGTCGGAATCTTCGATTTCTTTGACTACTTGTTCGTCAACGGCTTCGTCTTTCGAACTGCTGAGTATATCGATGATCTGTTCGTCGAACTCTTTCAAAACTTTGATTTTGTCTCTTAACGTGATCTCGCTTTGTTTCAGCCACACTACGTCTTGTTCTGGACTCTCTGCGGTTGCGTTCGCAATCGTGTCGACAATCTTTGCCACAAGCCTACTTGCCGATGCTCTGTGGCCTCCTTTCACTCGCTTTTTCTTCGTCAGCTCGTCCATACTGGTTATCTTCAAACCTCACGCAAATCTTTCCTCTCCCGGCGCTACCGCAAATTCAATCGTTTTTTGTTCGCAGCCTCGTAAACCACACAAATCCGGCTCGATCGGACCACTATGTTGCGGAACTTATCAAGGTCTCCGCCACACTGGTTTACTCGTACTCAAATCAATGCTCAAGGGACTGTATTCCATTCATTTTATTTCATTCGAAAGATTATTTTACCGTCGTCATTTTAGTCCTCCTCGTCTCGCCACGACCTGACCACACTTATTTTATATTTTTACCCCAATCAATTACGTTATTATATTACAATGAATCATTGTGACGTCTTCCAAGCTATATTTACATATTTACATGAAGTATCGGACCCAACTGCTGAGCAGAAAACTGGCGGCGCTGCACTGTGAACTTATAACAGTCTGGCTGAAAAGTGGGGGGGAGGGGGCAACTGCCTCCTTGCCCCTCCCCTGGCTATGCTACTGTCCATTATACTCCTACAATATGAGTAAAGTTTATGGGATTTCTTCAAGCCAAAGTGAAACTGGAAAAAAATATCAGTACAGTCCATGTGACTTGCCTGGGAAATGGGAAAGAGAATAAAGAAGAGAAAGAGGACAAAATAGAAAAAACCCACCTCATCTCATGTAGATTTGAAAATTTTGCTTGACGGCAACTAAAAAGAAAACCAAAACATAAAAAAAATAATTTAGAACGTACTTTGACAAAAAGGTAAGAAAAACAGAAAAAAAGGGAAATGTGAGGAGAACAAGTCTGTGTCACTGCCAGGTTCTGAACCCCGTGTCCAGGATAAAAAATTAAAATAGAAAAGTTATAAAATTCACATCTCGGCCACTTGGAATTTTTTTTATAGTTAAACTGCGGTCGTCATATTTGTTTAAAATTTTCCATTCTGTTTTGGAACAAAACTCTTGGTGAGAATTACCTTCAACGGCTTGATAAATGCCAACTTGGCTAATCTCATAATTAAAACAGTTTATGCTTGGATCAAGACCTTTGCCAGTGGTGGGTTTGCGGCATTTTGTATGGTTTTCCGATTACATTTCTTGCTCAGTTGGTCGTAAGAATTTTTATTACTATGCCCGGACTGTCTTAAAAATGGAGCATTCTTGTAAGTTACCGGTAGGACAGTAGTAGTAGTAGTAGTACAGACTACTCATGACTGAAACTCTTTTGACATTTTTTTGTCAACAAAAATGCAAAAATTCTACATTATCTCAAAATTGGTTACGAAGAACGCCTCAAAGGTCTATGACGAAAGTTTGTACGATTCATTCAGAGGTAAAAGACTTGTGTAACAGATGAAATGAACTACGAAAACGACGAAACCAAAACCAGTAAACCCAAAGCAGAAAAACAAAATACGAGAAACAAACCTGGCGCAACTATTGCGGAATGAAGACTTAGTAGAGGAAAGTACAGCACGTACCTTCTTCCCGGTAAAACCTGCTTTGTTCATTTTCATAGACGTTGCTAAGATCGGAACGGCTATCGAGACGAATTCATGAACGCCGTTCCAAGTACAGAGGAGTACTTTACATGAAAACAATCGAGTGAAGGTGGAAATGTACCAACTAGACGTCGCTGTTGTTTATTCACGCCAACATACGATAGTTCTCGCAAACTAAAATAAGGATTATAACAGCAAATGGACGGACGTCTATGAACATTCACAATAAATTGCTTCAAAGTAAACGTAAAATAAGGCAAATAAGCTAAGTACAGGGACGGCGGAGCGGAATTACGAGTGGGGGGGGGGGGGCTTGAGATAGAAATACAACATTTTGTATGCTTCTCTGGGAAGTTGCACAACAAGTGTTTTAAAGCGTAGTTGTTTCAACATTACATTTGGAAAAAAGTGGGGAGGCTACAGCCCCTGCAGCCCCCCCGGCTCCGCCGTCCCTGAAGTATTGTACAGTGACACTTGATCAGTTATACTAAACCAAGCGGATACAAAGCTTAAAGGGCCAGTGGCAAGCTAATGCATTGTGCGCTTGTGTTTTTGTTTTCATACGGGAATTTGATCAGTTTGCCAGCTTTCGAGTGCTCTGTCGTAACGGGTCGAATGTATGCGATTAAATTATAGTTGGTTATCTTTCATAAATAATCCGTAAATGTCGGACACTGAATTAGATTCTGAGTTAAGTGTGGAACGTTATGATCCCGTCAGTAATAGGGAGTTTGACCTGCTGGTATGGCGACGGCATTTAACGAAGTGATTTGACGCATTTGAATTGAATAACATTCTAACGACGTTGTAATGAATATGAATGTTGTTTACGCCTCTGAAACTTTTCTCGGCAGCTCTGGTTAGCATGTTAACATTTAAAAGATCCGAAACGTTCTGTGTATTGAGGAGTTCGGAAATGAGGTATGTATAAAAAGGGCTGGTTACTGGGGACGCCTTGCGGGGACGCCGTATCGATAATCTGGTAAGCAGCTGTACACATTAGGGTGAAAAGTTTGCTTAACGTGGAAGATATTTGCCCGACAAATAATACTATGAAGCAGTTTTAGTAGAAGATGATAATACTTGCGTAAGCCAGTTGAACAGTGATTCTCCGGCGATACTGAGGAGGATTACTGGTCGCAATGCAAGAACCATTTGAACTGAACCTGCATTGGCTTATAGGTATTTTATTCGATTACTTCTCTTCGTGCGAGTATCATCGTAAGCTTTCTTTGGAAAGTGTTTTGGATGGTCTGAACTTTTCTCTTTATTTTCTCTGTGATCAAGATGTCTCAAACAGTAAGTTTTGCTTTAAAACGCTTATGAACTTTTCGGCGTGTTTCATGAAATAAAACTGTAACGTATACTTATGAAGTATCCGTCGTGTTTTAGGTTAATATGACCGATCTCATCAAAGCTTGTGGGACCGAGAGATACCTCAAATTTCTTGAGCAATTTTTGTGCTCAACGAGGAGTACAAAAGAGCTACTTTGCAGCAAACGCCGCGGCTGAGGAAGGCCAACGAGACACCGAAACACAACCTGATGTTTTACCTGACTTGATTGCTAGTAATGTGTGAAGAAGTTTGAGCAGTAGTTTGAGGAGTGATTTTCAAACCATCGACTTGGGTAAATGCAGCCAGGCAAAATAAAACTTTCAACATGATTTTAAAAAGATTGATCAAGAAATTCGAGATCTCAATCTGTCACAAAAGCTTTGATGAGATTGGTTATATTAATCTAAAACACAACGGACGACTTCATAAGCATACACTCCAGTTTTATTAGATGAAACAGACTAAAAATTTCAAAGGAATGTTAAAGAAAAACTTGTCGTTTGAGACAGCTCGGTCATAGTGTAAAAGAGAGCAAAATTAACAAGGACTCTTCTAAAAGTATTTCCAAACAATGCTGCCAATGATACTTGTACCCAGGTGAGGTCCAGTTCTAATGGTTCTTGCATTACGACAAGCAATCCTCCTCAGTACCGCCAAAGAGTCACTGTTCAACTGGCTTACCCAGTCTTACGCAAGCATTATCATCTTCCACTAAAACTACTTCACAGTATCGATACGGCGTCGCCCAAAGAAGCCCTACAAACGTACCACAATGCACAGCGTGTATCTAAATAGAAACCAGACACTCGAGATTTTCCTCCTTCAAAAATTATCAACTTAATAGTTAGCGGTCGAGTGTAAATGCCATGTTCTATTGAATATACTCCGAACTAAAAACCAGTCCTTTTTAAACATACCTCATTTTAAACTATTGGTATTGTCATTTATTTGTCCATTCTCTTGAATATCATTAGAAACAAAGCCAATGAAAACATCAAATCATCAAAAATGCAATACTATAACTCGTACTTTAACGAGAATTTCAAGAATATTAAGCAAGTGTGGAAAGGAGCCAATGAAATACTAGGTAAAAAGCCGAAATCAACGTTAATTAATAACATTAAACAGGAAAATAAGAATTGTATCTCATCAAAAGAAAGTAACGCACTGAATTCACACTTCACAGAAATTGGACGGAAATTAGCTTCTCAATTACCACCTTCTAAAACAAATTTCTCTGAATATATAAAGTCCACAGAGCATCCTTTTAGTATAAATCAAAGAACAAATAATGAATTGAATAAATTAATAAGCGCTCTACCATTAAATAGAGCATGTGGTCTTGATGGAATATCTACTAGATTATTGAAAGATGCGGCTCCTGTAATAGTTCCTTCATTAACTTTTATAATCAATCTCTTCATCAGGCCTGGGATTTTTCCAGACGATTGGAAGGTTGCTAAGGTTTACATCGATATATAAAGAAGGAGATAAAACTAACCCTAATAATTATCGACCAATATCTGTTTTACCAGTTGTTACTAAACCTATAGAACGAGCTGTTTTTTATCAGTTTTACGGTTACCTGACAGAGCACAATTTGTTATCAGAAGCACAATCTGGAGTTAGACCTAAGCATTCCACTTTGACTACACTATTAGATTCCACAAATGAGTGGTATTTAAACAGAAATAAAGGCCTATTAAATGGGGTTATGTTTTTGGATCTAAAAAAAGCTTTTGACACCATGGATCATGAAATTATGTTAAAGAAATTAGAATTATATAATGTCTGTAGATCAAGTCTAAAGTGGTTCACTTTCTACTTAAAAGAACGTAAGCAAAAGACATTTGTAAATGGTGTCCTGTCGGCTGGCTCTACTATTAGATGTTGCATTCCACGAGGTTCTATTCTTGGACCGTTACTTTTCGTAGTTTATATAAATGACTTACCAAATTGTGATCTTTTCTCTAAAGTACGAATGTATGGGGATGACACTAGTCTTACGATAGCTAGTGACAATGCAAATATACTCGAACGGCAAATATCACAAAAACAAAATACATGATAATAGCAAATCGTTATCGAATAAGGAGTCTCGGACATCAGTTCAGGGTTGAAGTGTGCAATCAACCATTAAAAGGAGAGAAAGTATATAAATGTCTCGGAATTGAAATAGATGAATCCATCATATGGAAAGATCACATAAACAAAATTTCTAAAAAGATATCTGGGGGAATAGGTGCATTAAAACGAGTCAGACACCTTGTACCCTCTGAAACGTTACTTATTATGTATAATTCACTTGCACTGCCGTATTTTGACTACTGAAATGCAGTATGGGAAAACTGTAATAAAGAACTTTCTGACAAGCTTCAAAAGCTACAAAATAGGACTGCCAGAGTGGTCACCTTTTCGGACTATAATAGGCATTCATCAGAATTATTGAATGAGCTTATGTGGGATAATTTAAAAACTAGGCGATATAAACAATTAGCTATGATAATGTATAACACCGTTCACAGAAGCACACCAACTTATTTAACTAGAATGTTTGAAAATGTCAACTCAGTACATTCGTATAACCTGTGACATTCGGATGTTAATATCTATGTACCAAGACCAAATACTGAAGCTGGGAAGAACAGCTTTCATCATAAAGGGGCGGTCCTCTGGAATGGTCTTTCAAAAGATCTTAAAAGGCAACTCAGTCTGGGAACTTTTGAAGAACTTTTATAGTTAAATTTTTAGCTAATTTAGTTGTGTAGTTTTGTATATAGTTAATGTATTTATATTTAATTATTGTACACGGCTCACTGGAAGAACATTTTGTAATGAAGTGATCCCGTGTTTAAATAAAGATTACCATACTACCATACCATCGTGATCATTTTTAATTAATAAAACAGCGATTTTGTCGTGGTAACAAATTTAAACACAATTTAATTCTTTAGGCCTACTCTTTACGTAGTATTTTACCTCTTCTTAAGTTTCATACAGTTCTTTTAAGAACTAAACGGTCCAACAGTCCTTGGTAACTGCACATACCTCTTTAGTGCGTATATTTCATTTTCATTTTCTTTTACTTTATCGTAAATTACCAATCACCATGGTATCAACGTATTTGAAAACCGTGTTTAAATTAGTTACCACGACAAAATCGCTGTTTAATAAAGATATCTCCTATTCAGTTTCTTCCGTCAAGTATTGTCAGACACCACTGCAATGACTATGTGTATGCGCTTTTTTTCCCCCCGAGAACTTCAACACTTTTAATTGTGTACTGAGGATTTCTGAGTTACAAATTTACTTTACTTATTTTAGGTGTATATTTGACAAGCATGGGTCCCGAACATGGTAAAAACGCACTAAGCAAGAACAACTGGGATGGCCGCCGTGTGGTTAAAAATCGTTTGGAAGCTTACGTGAAAATAAGCATGCGTAAGGACGAAGTGAAAGAAGTGGGTGGGAATTCGAGAGATGTCTTCCTTCATGAAGGTGACATTTATTTGGAGAGCCACCAATACGAAATTGGATTGATTTAACATCATACCTGGCTACAAGTACTAAAAATGTTGTTTCAAGAAAAGAAAATACAATAACTCTAAATTTCTCAGGCCTTAATTTCCACTTAATTATTCTGAATAAAATTTCATGACTAGAAGTCATTTTTTTCGTTTTCGCCATTGGCAGTTGTGGTAACATATTTATGGCAATATCATTCGTAGTAAAGTTAACACCATCTTGTGTCAAATTGTATCTTTTCCTTAAAACCTCAATCCTGCGTAAAATTGATAGGAAATCCATACTAGTTACTCGGATAACTGAAGGTAGCTTGACAACGAAGACTTGGTTAAATAAAGATAACTAGAATACTGTAACTAGACAAACTAAAATCACTGAACATAACTAGATTGACTAGAATAAGTAGAATGACTAAAATGTCTAGGGTCAGCTACAACGAGAGCAAGAGTAACTAAAGATAAGTAGACTAGCCAGGGTAAGCAAAACAAACAAAAAGTTAAAAGGTTGGTAGACTGCCGAATTTATGATAAAGAATTCTAAAGTTTCGAGCTATGCCCTTCGTCAGAGTGAAACGAGTTCTAAAAGAGGAATGGCAATTAGACTAGGTATTATATTAATGCATGTCATGTGACAAAAACTAACCAATGAAATGTGAGAAATAAAAACAAACGAATCAACGACCTAGTAACGACAAAGAAGTCACTTGCTATTTTTAACAGTGATCAATAACCGATTTAAAACTCGAGGCGATAGCCAAGTGTTTTCAATCTGATAAAGCACGTACTGCGAGTTTCTTAGATGTCTTTTAAAATGAACCTCCTAATAAGCTAACTTCACATATAAAATCACATGTGTCTTTGTCACATATAAAGACGCGACAAGGTTATAATTTTCTTGTGTTTTCCTCATGAATTCTCAATGAATTTTAGAAATATATATCCAGTACACATCAATCTCAATACATAAACGCGGATAAAGACCTTGTATACTATAACTAACTTAATTAGGATAACTAGAATTGTCAAAGTAACTAAAGGTAACTAGTAGAAACTTACTAGTTGTTTGACACAAATATTCCAATCTGACTGGCGGGGTTACTCACTTACTGATCATTAATAAGCACAGTGAAAACGAGTTTCACTTTTTGCCTATAAAAATTGCTAATGTTTCACTCTTTGAAATATTGCTGAAGAACTAAGGAGCACAATTAGGTTAATTAATGAGAACATCTGGCCTCAATTTCCACATGATGATAGCTGACTGGGGCTTCGCCCTTCCCCGAATATTCTAATGGTTAATTAGATGGGTAACTGTTTTCCAAGGGGCGGTTACAATATTTCACCCAAATAAGAAAGCTAATAATCTGAAATAAAATATTTACCAAACCTACCTTTATATAATGCAAATGTCAAAGATACAGTGAACAACATATGGGCGTTTGGAGATATGAAATTCATCTTCTCGTGTTCAAGTGATGCCACTCGTAGCAGATCAAACTGAACACGAGAAGATAAATTTCGTATCTCCAAACGCCCATGTATTATTCTATTTGTCATAAACATTACCGTACAGTCTGAGGTTCACCCATGTGGAAAGTTTTTGTCTGAATTTGCTCTCAAAAAAAAGGTCATCACGATCGCAGAAAATGAACGTCTGGCAAACAAACTGAAATCAACAAATCGCAAACAAGATACGAATTGTAAAATATTGGACCTGACTGACCTAATAAAACATCATACGCGACTTTTCATTGAGTCGTTGAACCAATATATTTACAAGCAAAAATATCGTATCTTTCAGGTGTGACCGGAAACGTATCACACGAAAGTTTATGAAATAAACTGTAATACATATAATTTTATAGCATGGCATCTGATAAATGGTATGATACATGACAATACATACATTTTTGGCCAAACACTAAATCGTCCTCTTGAAAACCGTCGCAAACCGTTTTTCGATGACGAACTCGGTTTTGCTTTTCAGCCCTGCCTATAAAAAGTCGAGAGCAATACCCTACGATTCTTTGCTTCCAACCAAATTTCGCCCCTGAACTTTTGCCAGGAAGCCAAAAATCCATTCTTCACTTTGACTATGTTTGTTTTCTGGGGGTAAACGTGCGCACAAGGCGTGTTCTTATGATTACCCAAGCAATATTTGTTGATGATATCAGTAATATGAATTTTATCGCGTCACACTGTTTTAGACACTTGCAGCATCATACATACTTGGATTAGTTCGCTGTATAATACGAGTGAACAGGGGCGGATCCACGAATCCTGGAAAGGAGGGACCTGAAAGAGTGCCCTGCTCAAGGTTTTAATATGCAGGGGGAGAAAATATCTTCCGCAACAATTTTTATGCTAAATTAAATGAATAGTTTCGTTACAATCAAGTGAATTTGAGATGTAAAAATTGATATCGACCACCAGACCTGTACCCTATTTACACGGCGAAAAATTATCGGGATCTCAATCGTAGTTGATATCAATTGATTCGACGTTGATCCGGGAGGTGGATGCGTACACCATCAAAATTCATCTTATAAACTGTTACGGGATTGAAATCCTAAAACACTGTCGAATATTATACACTTAATTTATTCGGTAAAACTACATTGGTAATACCAAAAGATTTAAACATAAATAGAAATACGAAAACTTTGCGCTACAGCTGTTCTGCAAAACAAAGCAACTGGGGAGTTCGACACGGGGTGTGTAAAAGCGAGAGACTTCCAAACGTTCGGTAACAGGGCGGTAAAACGGAGAGTGGGTAGGGAAAGTCTTGGCTTATTGGCAAAATGTTGTACACTGGTTATTTCCTTTTTCAGTAAAACACACTAGGTTAGCTGGTAAAAAAAACTGGGTGACGACAAATCCCACTTGAAACTGAGCACAGAACGCCTTCAGTAGCACCTGAGGTGGTACGGAGGGCGGGTCCCCAACCATCTTCAGATTGATGTTTTGCTTATTCGAACTCATTCGAGAAAGCCGGGGAGTGTAACTTTCTTAAGGTTATGGGAAACCACGGTCATTGACCTTAAATTCTTCGCCTCCGATAGTACACTCTTCGCCCTGGGTCGCCTAAGCTTTCAAATTTGTCCAAACGCGACAATATGTTATTTGTAGGAAGAGAAGCTACCTTGGTGAATTATACATATACATTAGGGCGTGTTAGAAGATCCCCTTCCCCTCAAAAAAGATTGTCAGCGGCGCTACTGAACGACACGGCAATTCGGTGGAAACCAACCACAGTTTACCCGAAAATTGTAGTTCTTCCAACCGTTTTCTCCACCTTAAAATACAGCTTCTGGAAAGTCACTGCAGCAGCGTGGAGAGTAGGATCAGTGGCACGGAAAGTTTGCCTGAAATTACGGGAACCGCTGAGTATTCTAATGAAATACAAAGCAACGGTAACTCCGACTTTGGCAACCACATTCTGGTTGTGTTCCTTTAGCCAAACCAAAGCGACGTATTCTCAACTCATATAGCAGCTTTGACGACCAGACCAACAAGACTATACGGAAAATTGGTGTACATAAATAATTTTGTTCGAAATTTACAAGTTAGAATGAACCACATGCGTGCATGAATCTCTACTGTTGTCGGGAAAATTAACAACATTGACGTAAAAAGTGGTTTGTGAAGCGTTGCACAGAAATTCTAAAATCTTTGACTCTAGTTCGTGATCTTTCAGATTCTTAGACAGGCCCGAGAACAAGATTGTCATATTCTATCACGGTAGGCTAAGTAAAATGGTAGGCCTCGTAAAATCGAAAGATCCCTTTTCAACTGCATGACGTACATTTCGTACAAAGATATTCTGTTACGCATACGTGTCCACAATGCGGTGGGAATACCGTAGAAGTCAAAGGTAAATCACCTCTTCTCCTTCGTTTTCTGTAGTTACAAGTTCTAGAAAATGAGAGAACATTAAATTCAATAAAATACTGAAGCACATCGTAAAACTAGAAGCCCAGAACCCTTGTGGTAAAGCTTGGTTTACACTTGTTGCATGAATCGTAAGAATCGGGGATTTTTTAAATCTCCCAATCGTCGGGAATTATTAGGATACGCTAAACCAGAGTATTTTATGGTAGTTTTACACGGTCGTCGATAAGATCGCAAAAATCGCAAGAATCGAAAGAATTCGGATCATATCTATTTCTTCGGGTTTCTGGACCGCTGATCTGCCAGTTGAGCGATTGATTCAACTGGGAATAGTAGGTTCGTTTAATCCATTTAAAGAGCTTGAGAGATTCTCCAGACGACTTCACGCTTAGCCGAGAGGATGCGTAGTGTTTCGATTCTATGTCAGGATCATCCTTAGGGTAACATGAAAAGAAATTTTTATGAAATTCTCTCTTCATGTTACCCAGGGAATGATTCTGAAAGAGCTTGTTTTGGTTAGCTTGGTATACCTTGATACCAGCTTTAAACAGAGTCCGTTCTAGGTCATGAAATGCACCATCTGTGTACGTAAGGCATAATGATTTCACTTCCACAAACATCCATTCATTCTTACTGATTGATTTGGAAAGCCATTACTGGGTAGCCTGACCGTAGATGTCCTAATTCTCTCCGCAGGTGAGAGATTTAATACTGATGTTCATATTTAATGTTCGAACACCTCTCTTACCATACTGCGTTGGCTGGCATACAAATAAACCACCGTTGTAGTCATAGTAAAAAGACGGGTGCTCCTTTTTGCCTGCTGAAGCTCTCAGTTAAGGGGACAAAAACTCACAAAAAAAATAATTCATGCGGCGAATTGAAAATATATTGCCCTTTTAACTTACTTTCACTAAACATTTTGTACAATAAACCACTGGTCACGTATTATAACAGTATAAATAAACATTACCAATGTTATTAGCCAATTCCCAAACCGCTGGATCCTGGGTGATGTTGGCATGGGGAGGCATCAAAATATTGTTGGTGCTCTGATTTTCAGCTCCATGAGGCGTTTGTGCAGCGGTATCGTCAATTTCGTTCAGTAACACAACCTTTTGTCCCTGAGGTTCCTCTGGTTCTTGGGGTTCTTGTTGTGCATTCGATGAACTTTCATTTGCGTCCGATTCTGACGAGTCATCTGTTTCTACGACAGGTAAAGGATTGAATCTTTTGATAGAATCCAGGGTGAAATCAACATGCGGCGCGGCTTGCTCAAGACGACATGATATTTGTTCATGGGATAAGGAGGGGCGTGGAGGAAGGGTGAAAGAAATGGACAGAAGATGGAAGAAGAGGGAAGGATCAGAGGGAAAGTAAAACAGGATGAGGAAGCTGGAAGGGGTGATGTAAAGGGGAGAGAAGGGAGGAAGGAGGAGGGAAGAAAGAATAGGCGGAAAGGAAACAAAATAAAAGTGAAAGGAAAGGGAAAGGATGAGGAAATGAAAAGGAAAGGAATGGATGTATGCAATAGAAAAGAATAGTTAAGGAAACAAGGGAAGGGAAGAAAAAAGAAAGAAAGGGAAAAGGGAAGGAAAAGGAAAAAACAAATGAAATTATACAATAGAAAAGAACAGTTAAGGAAACAAGGGAAGGGAAGGATAAGGAAGGGGAAAGGTAAGGTATGGGCTGGAAAAGCAAAAGAATAGGGAAAGAAAAATGAAAAGGAGAGGAAAAGAAAAAAGAGAGGAAAAGAAAAGAAAAACGAAACGAAGGAAAAAAATTAAAGGAAAAGGAAACTTAAAAAAATAGAAAAGTGAGCAGGGAAAATCGGGAAGAAAAAGTGGAGGAAAAAAGTTAGGGAGAGGAAGGAAAGAGATGAAAAGGAAACGGAAGAACAAGGAATGTAAAGGAATACAAAATGAAAAGAAGTAATCAATCAAGCAAGCACGCCAAAAAGGAAGCAAAGAAAAAATAAATGTTTTCCACCTGTTGACAACAGCTCGCTGTCAATTTCAAGGGCTTTATTCTTCGCATTTTCTGCCATTGATATATCTCCAGCGTCCATTGCCACAAAATGAATGTCCTGTTGCAAGGTAACGAAACACCATGAAAGAAAGAGAATATTTAGGAAGTAAAACAGTGAATTTCCTTTCATTTAAAAAAAAAGTACAAACCATAAATAAGTCAGCAGCTCCAATATCTACGGCTAACATGAACGCCTTTTGAAACCTTTTATACCTGGAATGACATGAAAAATTTATAACAAACCAATATACAGTCGAATATTTCACCAGAACAGACCTCACGTCCGGCCATTGAGTAGTTGTTGATGAAATATTTTACTTTAACAAACGCTTCTCCGAAAACGTAGGACTTGTAGCCATCTTCAAAGTATACAATGTCATCATTCGCGCAGTTTCTTTTGTTCTCTGGCGGTTGATAAATAATTTACAAACCTCATTAACATATTCACGAACTTTCTACCGAAATTTCGCCATTTCTATGTTTGCCGGGCAACTTAAATACTTCTTTTGAAACTTCGCCAATGATGACATAAGTCGGTTATATACCTTGACTTCGTTGTTTAAGCGATATATCAAACTTCGGGCTTCGCCGTCAGGGCCCGGTTGGTCAAAAGGCAATTAGCTTAATCAAGGCGAAAATGTTCTGGATACCTATCCAATCATGCTGCTGAGAAAAGCTGGAGTTTTCTTTTGCAGATTTTGGGTGTAAACAAAAAAGTTTTAAACTGTGAAATCTGAACTAAATAGTTCAATCAAAATAAACAAAACCAAAATAATAGATTAACTGGCAATCCTGGATTAACGCTAATCGTGTTTTAAACAACCAGCCCCAGGTTCATATATCGCTCAAACGCCTCGGTCACGGTATACAACCTTTACTTATTTTACTAGATGCACCTTATATCATAAAGGTAAGTGAATCAAGTCCTTTATGGGGAAACTACGGGGCTCTTCTCGGATCGCTCTAAGTCTAACGACACTGAGCGCGAACAGCTGTTCACGAGTTAGTGAGCCGAGATAGATCCGAGATGGATCAAAAGGGTCTTAGATCGACCTGACATAGATGTGAACGCTCGCTTGAAGCAAATCTGGATCGTTCTTAGGTCGATCTAAAGAAGGCCAATCGTAAAAGCCAGAGAAACGTGAACGAACTTTTTGTCTTCCTACTTCCTTACCGCTCGCATTTTAACAGGTATTTTATTATCTTTTTCTTTACATGGTATATAATACAAATTTAGTCTCATGTTTAGAAACTAGTTTGGACGACATTTAGTTTTATTTCGTCACAGAAGAATCACGTTTATGTCAACGACATAAGATCACTTGTTCGTAAAGTTGGAGCGGATATTTCCTGCTAGAAAATGCTGATTTGATCGGATCAGAACAACCAAACAGAATTTAATATTTTACTAACAAATGGACAATAAATGAAGCGTAGCTTTTTGATGTAGTAAAACTATGGAAGAAATATGCGCGTGTTTTTAAAGAAAAAAGCATTAAACCCGAAATTGCATAAAAACTGTGAAATAAACATTTTGGAAAGCAGATTGATTAGAAGGTACTACCTTAACAAATGATAAAAAAATCTTCTAGACCATCTGCTTAAAGGATCTCGAAATTGAAGAACTGTGACGTCTGTTAGCGGTCTGTAAGGTGTGTAGAAACAACCAAGAGTTTCCTCGAGAAGACCTTCAACGAGAAGGAGAGAATGTTTGTGCTACAAGAATACCCGTGCCAGACAAAATAAAAAGGAATAAAAGTAAATTTACCAAACAGTCATTGAGGATGGTCCCTACATTTTCATACTCTAGTTAAATTACATGTTGCAATCACCACGACCTTCATTCAAGAGGCATTTTTATCTCTGAAACAGGTATACGTTCTATATGGAGTATGTCGAACTGTCGGAAAATTCAACAGTCCGGGCAGTCAAAACCTTCGTGTCATAAACGGTGGTTGTGTAAACTAAGTAGCGTCAAACCATGTTTTATAGAGTGTTTTGTTTCCACGTTTTTGTAAGAGAAACATATTGACCCGTGAAGATAATACCCGAATAATTGTCGGCTAGGCGGTATTGTTTTAACCAACCCAATAGTGAGTAATTTTTGCATGTATATCATATTTAACAATTATTCGTCGAAGGCTAAGGGATTAGGCTAAAGAGAATTGAGGCTGAAGAGAATTGTATTATAATAATTACACAGGTGATCATTTGAAAGAAGATAATGAACGAGTCATTTTAGAAATTCAAACCATTTACAAATCTAACCGTCATTTTTTTTTTGAATGTCTTCACTGTTTTATTCAGGTTTACGCGATTATAGAAAAAATATCACGTGATTTTGACCAATCACTATGCGGGATTTTTAATTGTCACCTCTATTAATTTACTGATAAAAAATAACCACACCTTCTCTTTCGTCTGTAAGAGGGAATTTCAATAAATAATCCATCACCGCTGAGAGACAAGCAAAGCACGTGCTGCCGTCGCTGTTCCAGTTGATACTATTTACAAAATTCACGGCTTGTTCCGCTTGATTGTGTTTAATGTATTCCTGAATAAGTTCCCGTGGTCCCAAGCGGGCGTGAGTTATTGATCCGAGCTCTATCCTCAGGTTACACAACAGTCCCCTGCAACAAAAAGTCGACCAGTCATTCGAAACATGCTGTGTAACAGTGGCGGCGCGAGACTTTCTAGTCTGGAGGGGGACAAAAGAGGGGTAACCGAATTTCAAAACATATTAAATTCAGCAAAACTCCCTGGAAAACATATTAAATTTAGGGCGAAATGTAGAAAGTATTAGGAAATTAGACTATTCACCTTTCACGACTCCAATATTCAATGTAATGCGTCATAATTTATGGTGGATAACCAATCAGCTGACTAACCTAATTTCTACAGAGATCCAGCAAGGGTAACCCCTCATGGGTCCAGTGTTAGTATAGGAGTACTGGGAGAAAACCTGTGATGCTTGGTAGAGTCAAACTAGACAACACTCTTCTTACATGTGACCAAGGTAACTTTAATCAGATTCCGGCACGGAGTCGGAATCGAACCCTAGCCGTGGAGGTGAGAGACACGCTATCACTTTATATACAATTTTTGGTACAGAAAGCTATTTGGAAGCCGTAGTCCAGTTGTTATAAAGCTTAGCGTAGATCCTACGAGAGTTTGGAACTCCAGAACAACAGCTAAGTCTGGAGCAAAGTGTTTAAACACTAGGTTTCGGGACAAATACAAAGAGCTTATGCAGATATGGGCCAAAAAGGTAATCTTCGTTCGGTCATGATGGTCGACAACGTAGACGTCAACTTTATGTCGACATTTATTTTTTATTACAAAACGAACTAATGATCTGTGGCCAAATTGGACAAAAATGTTTGTCGTGGTGACCGATTGACAAAGTTTTACCTGTCATGAAACACTAGAATTAGGTTGTCATGGCAATCCACACTGCCATCGGTCAGAGTGTGAAGGGAAACGTCACATGACCATTCAGCATGGGCCAGTTTTATATCTCTGAAAAGTAAAAATTTTAAGAATATAACAGAAATGCCATTTAAGAAATACCGAAGCTCCTGGGTCATCAATTTACGAAAAATTATCTCGGCTATCGCAGCAGTGCGGCATGTCAACTTACGTGAAGTGTTCTGACATGCGAAAAATCGGTGAATTTCGAGGATCCTCGCTTGCTAGTTGAAGGAGAATGGGCGCCAGAGCCATGTCAAAGACCTAAGATAAATAGAAAAACATTTGTAAGAATGAGAAGTTGTACTTAAGGAAGTATACTAATGTCCTTTACCTGGATATCTCCCTGAACGCTAAATACAAAGGCAACTGCACCGGCAGGATGCCACTGAATTTTGTACGGAATCTAAGAATTAGGAATTAAGAAGACATAAAACTTAGTTCCATGAGGCGTTACAACCCACCAAAGCTATAGTGATTAGAAAGTACAATAAAGTTTTGATATGGAGAAATGTTGAAGTGGCTTGCATCTAACGACATTGAATAGCCTTATGGCTAACTTTGTCGGGGTCGAGCTGGCTTATTAGAATATAGGTTAAATTAGCTTTATGTTCATCAGTTATTATGAAGACACGAACTGTTTTAGCCGCGTAAAAAGAACGAAATGTTCAAGTAACTTATGACGATCCTGCATCCGACTGTGTTTTCCTCATGGATTATTAAGCAATATTGTTGACAGTTATTCGCCGAAGGCGACAACAACAAAAAACAAAAATCCTCGGTGCTATGGCCCTCGGTTTTTATCTATACCTCATGTTTGGAAAACAAGAGATATAAATAAGCATCTGCTGTGATATAAACAAGATGCGTTTTATCGGATCTAAAACACTCAGCTATTGCCTCTTGCTTTAATCCGATCAAGCACTCCTGCTCGTTTTTTAAATAGTACTATTCTAACTCATTAATAACTCTTCAATCGAAAACAATAGAAATTAATGTTCAATCGGAGCCTTGAGGCTGAAAGAAGAACTGTTTTGAGGTATTTCAAAGTTACTGGTACCTTTGGAACATTCCAAGGTACTAGTAGTCATCAAATTTTAACATCTCGTGGTATCTTTCAAGAACATACATGCCAAAACACAAGGAGTAAAACAAGGTTAGTTCAAATACGAGACGGAGGACTTTACCGGGATTTCAAAGCCCTCGTGTATAAGAAAAGTTTGTCTTCGGCTTGCTTCTTCAAATGGCACTTAGACTATGAGATCCTGTTGAAGTTCTCCGTCTCGTAGTTGAAGTATCGAGTGGTATGAAATGTTCACGGGAGTTTAATTTCGCGTGTTGCCGATATTTCGAGTTTTGCAGGAACAAATTCTCGTGAATTTGGATTTCAGATTTTACCGCTGACCTCTGGCCAAATTTCGCGGACCTCTGGCCAGTTTCCGTTCGAAGTTTCACGTATGGTACTTGTACACAAACAGGCGATTTCATTTTGTTTATTATGTAATATATAATACACGAGAAGGAGTGTTTCATCAGATATCCAAACACCGAGAAGTGAGTTGAAAAACGAGGTGATAGCCGAGTTTTTTAACCAACTTCGAGGTGTGTGGATATCTGATGAAACACGACTTTCGAGTGTATGATATTATATCTCAAACAAATCCGTATTCAAAGAGAAAATCAGGTTTAAATTTGACGAAATTCTATGCTAATTAAGATCAGATACCCAAAGTACGTCTCGATACTGATTTCCTTTGTGTTTTGCTCATTAATTATTGATGAGTTTGAGATACTAATTTATTGCACTAATGACACGAGTCTTCTATTACAACTCAAGGCTACGACATTGACAGTTTCGTTACGAAATAGTTATAAAGGATATCTTAGTGTTGCCTGTAGTTACTTTAATCGATGTTCAGTTAATCTTTAAAAATTGCAGTAATTTTTCGCTTTTTTTTTTTTTCACTGGAGTTCATTTTTGAGACACGATTTGGAATATAATTTTATGACAAAATTAAACGCTAAAATCTTCTTAACGTCCATAGGAAAATTTTAAGAATCCACGACGTTTCAACGCTGCTTTACGTTATTATCAAGTCAAAAACCAAATTGTAAGCTAATAATATATGGAGAGTAAAACAATAAGAAATATGTGTTAATCCTATGGGAGTAATTCCAATGTAAAGATAAAGTGAAATATTATTTATTAATAATATTCATTTCTACGGGATCTTAATTTCCCGGATCGTAGGAAAATCCACAAAATTTGCGAAAATTAGATCCCGGAAAAATTTCACGCTACACGGTATTATTTTAAAAATGAGAGAAATAAAGACTTCGTACAAACGCTATATTTGTGATTTCCGTTAAAAGTCTGTGGGTGTCATACAAAACCTGCAGCAGGAAAAATACAACAAAAAAGGTTGGGAAACACTGATACAAATCGAAATAACATGTTTCGAAGGACTTGTTATAAAATTGGGATCGACTTACCAAACTCTTGTCTTTACATCCGAACAAGAGCTTATCTTCTGCCTGGTTCCAAGATTGACAAGAAACAGCAGCTACATGAACATAAGAACACTTTCGCCATGTAGACTTACGCATTCAAGTTAAATGCGAAAAATCCAGCACCAACTGGAAGAATAATTTATTAGAAGAAACCCTAACGCTACGTTGTAACCAGCAACATCAGAGTAACAAAAACAATTCTAAACTAGAATGTATAGATAGCTTTTAGTAAAGGTTATGTACCGTGACCGCGTTGTTTTAGCGATGTATCAACCTGATGGCAAAGCGCGAAATTTGATAGATAGGTCAAGGTATATAACCGATTTATATCATCGTTAGTGAAGTTTCGAGAGAAGTATTTAACTTGCCTGAAAAACAAATAGAAATGGCAAAATTTTGGTAGGAATTGCATGAATATCTTAATGAGGTTGAAAAGTCAGTTTTCAACCTTCGGAGAACAAAAGAAACTGAGCCTATGATGATATAAGACGGGTTATATGACATGTAATACTAGACAATTAAATAACAGAACACAAAGTGAGTGGTAAGGTTAAATTGCGAGGGAGAATTAGAATAACGAAGAGGAGCAGAGCTGATATTAGCATTGAGAGAGGGGTCTAGTTTGTGAATACGAAAACTTTCTCAAATTAATAGCTCGGATAGCGAGTTGCATGAAGGAAGTCGTTTACTGAAGCCGAGTGACCGATTTCCGAAAGGTGGCCAATTTTGACTCTCAAAGGGAAGACTCCCAAGTGGCTTGAGATTTGCATGTGTACGTGACGGGCTTTTTAGCCTACATACAATGCGTTACAGCACTGGTACGGGAATGAATAAATTACACGTGAGATCTCAAACTCTTGGGAAGCTTGTCCTTGACTGGAAAGAAATAAAAAAGACGTTCAGCGGAACGAAGGACGAAGCGGACGTCAATTTATTGAAATGCCGAGGAACAAGAATTATGAATCTGGGTGCAAATCTGGAAGACTGTGAAGACCAGAAAACGAAATGAAGAACTTCAAGCTTTCAAGCCTTTCAGTACCTTGTTTTCTCGATTCCTAGCATAGTGCTACTTTTAAACTTTTTCTACTGGTTTGTGAGAGGGTCGTACGAAACACCTTCATAGTTGGTTATTAGGAGCAACATCTGTACACCACCAACAAATAGTTAATAAATTGAACGTTTGTACGCCAATGATGATTGCTTTTCAACTCAATTGAAAAGAATTTCAAACCAAGAATTTCACTCCGGTCAACTCTTTTCGGTGGCATAAGACTTCCATTGTTTTATTCTGACGAACGCCAGACAATTTTACTCGTCAAAGGGAGAGCTCCCTCTCCGAAAGAGTTAATGTCAGTCAAATTTTTTTTTATCCTTTCATGTATGGTTTTTATTTTTTTTTTTTTTTTGTTCTTTTTTATCTTTTGTTTTTTCCTCTGCTCTTACATGCACGAGAGGGTTAATTTGTGGGAGACGTCTTGCAGGAAAAGATTTAATGTCTAGTTTGTCAGTGGACTGTTTGGAAGCAATGAAGTTTGATTAAACTAGGGTTATTGGCATGACTGGAGAATAGTGAGCGGTTTTGAGTGGTTTGCAAGTTATTAACAGTTTCTAATTTAACCACTTGCAAGCCATGAAGAATTGGTTAATGAAAGCATAGTGTGTAAAACCTTAAGGCTGCATTTAAGTGGTCGTTATTCTTGATTATTACCTTTCAATGGAACTGACGTAGCACTAGTTCTTGATAACTGAAACACAAAAAGTAGTTTAAGCAGTAATTGTTAATAAAAAGAGAAAGCATTTGCATCTAGAAAAACCGGGCCCGGTCTACTTACACTGTTTTTGTGGAGTTTATAAATGCAACTGTCAACGCTGTGATCTTTATCATTTTTCGGAGTAGACTCGATTGTAAGGATAAGTTCTGGATTCTGACAACTAAAAATACTGCAGGTTAATGAACCAAAAATGGTTACACAGGTGGAAATATTGTAAATAAACAATTATTATAACCATTAAAATTATCACCATCACCATCATCGCCTTCACCATGCCATCAATAACAACATCACTACCACTTCACAATGACCATCACAATGACATATTAACATCCTCCTACCATCAGTAACAACGTTGCTATCACCATCACCATCGCCTTGGTTTACAATTTTCCATACTATTGACAACATCACAACAATCACCATCATTACACTACAACGGTAAAACCATTACCATACCATCAACAAAATCATCAACATCACCACAGCCATGTCATAAACACCACCATCATCATCGTTATACCGTAACCAGCATCACACCATCAGCTACATAACTATCACAATCATCATTGTCAAACTGTAACCATCACCACACCATCAACAACATCGCTTTCATCATCGTCATCTCTACCATTAGCACGCTTACCACTTAAAGTGACATGAAAGTTAAAGTTGTTTTTTATGAAAGAGATCTCTTTAAAATATAAAGCACGGTTTTTACTACTTTGCCACATCTCATTTGGTAAGATATTCAGTTTTTGTTTGACATGATAATATTTGACATTGTGGTCACAGAAAAATGGTACGAACATCAACCGAGCTTGTAATGGAAATCTTGTGGTATTTTAGTGTTCAAACTGACAACGTGATTGAAGCCAGACGCCCAGACCTAATAGTGATTGACAAAGCCAAAAAGCAGCGTCAGATTATAGATTTTGCGGTTCCATTCGACTCAAAAGTGGCGGAAAAAGAAGGGGAAAAAATAGAAAAGTATCAAGATCTGGCACGAGAGGTGAAGAGAATTTGGAACATGAAAGTAAAAGTTATACCACTGGTTATTGATCCTCTAGGAACTACACCTCCACTGTTGCCAAAGAGACTGAAGAATATTGGAATTGGGCCAAGAATTACAGAAATACAGAAAACTATCATTCTTTATTCTGTTAGAATCCTCCGAAAAGTGCTCGAGATGTGAGAAGTCTTGTTGACACCAAATCCGAAGTGAAATACCATTGTAAATTCAATGTGCGACAAATTATTATTATTATCATTAATAATAATAGTAATAATAATAAATGCCCATAAACAACACCAGGCAGTGACTCTCATGGCTTCTGATCTTAACTGATTGGGAGTGCTAACATGTACATGGTGCAATGAATGGGCTACATCAAATATCCTGTCCAGTACCACAGATTTGCTTGCCAGTTGTTTGACCTTAACCGGTTGAGCATGTTCCTTTTGGGCTGGCACTCAGTGCATCTCTGATCATGAATGGAAGTAGTGGGGGAGCATCACAGCTAGGTGTTGGGAGGGAAGTTTGTGGTTGATATCTTCATACTGGGATACTAGGGTGGATTGATCAAACGTGGGCTTCTCTCATCCAGGGACCATTTTAGCGGGATGGGCTACCCGACCTGGAGGTATTCCTAATAGGGCCTCACCTGCAAGGTCATGCGTTGTTTTCTTTTAGTCACACCATATCACGCACATTTAGCTGTGATGCATGTGCCTGGTGTACCCTTAAAGTAAAAGTAAAAGTCGAATGTGTAAAAAGGTGGACGAAAGTATTAACCATATTGTCAGTGAATGCCCTAAATTAGCACAAAAGGAGTATAAAAGAAGGCACGATTGGGTGGGAAAGAAGATCCATTGGGAAGTTTGTAAAAGGGAAGGATTTGCGGTCAATGAAAAGTGGTATGAGCATGTACCTGAGACAGTGCTAGAGAATGATGGATGTAAAATATTATGGGATTTTACGATTCAGACTGATCATGTAATAGAAACAAGAAGACCTGACATGATTATCGTTGAGAAGAGAAATAAATGTTGCAAAATAATAGATTTTGCAATTCCATATGATAGCCGCATTGAGGAGAAAGAAATGGAGAAAATGGAAAAGTACCAGGATTTAGTAAGAGAATTGAGGAAACCATGGAAAATGAAAACAGAGGTAATTCCTATTGTAATTGGAACATTTGGAACAGTTCCACAGAAACTAAAGAAAAGATTAGAGAGTATTGGAATAGAGACCAAGGTAGATGAGCTTCAGAAAAGTGTGATTCTGAATACGGCAAGAATTCTTAGAAAGGTGCTAGAAGTTTGAGGAGACTTGTTGTCACCGAACTTTTGGAGAACTGAAATTCCATTGGAAGTCCAATGTGCAAGAACCGAAATAATAATAGTTTATTGGCAACTCATGCACAAAGTAGCTATTTGTTTGCCCAAAATTAAAACCAACAAGTATATTACAAAAGGAGAAACTACAGAAATATTAAAAAGTAACCTAATTTAAGAACGTTAGTGAACCTGATTTAACAATTATGTCATCGATTCCAAACGATCTTTAGCTGTAGCGATAAGAAGGCTTTTGACCTTTTTAGAAAACAGAGCAAAGTCCTGTTACGTTACAATGTCAGATCAAATAGTGGCAGGTAAATCATTAAATAACCTAGCGCAACTATCTTCAAATGTCCCTTTTCTAATGGCATCAAGAACTCATGTTTCGTGTTTCATCGGGATTTCCAAACACTCTAAAAACAAAAAAAAAGCAGGTCGAATATCACGTTTCCCCGTATCTGGATATCCCGGCAAAACACTCGCAGTAGTTCGAGATACATTTCGTTAAACACTCTACTCCATATTTTAGGAGAAAATCGAGATAACAGTTTACTTCATTTATGGAAGTGTTTAAACAAAGTCTTCTTCAGTCTATTGGTTACCTAAATGATGCGTATATGGGATCACATTCCGTCCGCAGATAACCCAATTTTTCAACGTTGCCACTAAAAGAAGAAGTTATAATATAGTTATCCCTGATGAGTAGTTTTTCAAAATGTAAGCAGGGTCGAGCAATGACAGTAGCAATGGTATTAGCCACGACAGTATATGTGCCAGCAAGAAAAAGTAGCACTGATAGTAGCAACGATAGTAGTAATAACGTTAGCAATAACATTAGCAATAACATAAGCAATAACGTTAGCAATAACATTAGCAATAACATAAGCAATAACATTAGCAATAACATTAGCAACGACAGTAGCAGTGACAGTAGCAACAACAGTAGCAATGACAGTAGCAATGATAGTAGCAATGACAGTAACAATCACACTAGCAATGATGGTAGCAATGACAACACTAATGACAGTAGGAATGACTGTAGCAATGATAACAGCAATGACAGTAGTAATGACAGCACCAATGACACTAGGAATGACAGTAGCAATGATAGAAGCAATGACAGTAGCAATGACAGTAACAATCACACTAGCAATGACAGTAGCAATGACAGTAACAATCACACTAGCAATGACAGTAGCAATGGCAGCACCAATGACAGTAGAAATGACAGCAGCAATGATAACAGCAATGACAGTAGTAATGATAGTATCAATGACTGCAGCAATGACAGTTAATGGTGACAGTACCAATGACAGCAGAACAGTAGCAATTACATTAGCAATGGCAATAGCAATAACTGAAGTAATGACAGCAGCTGTGATAGTAGTAGTGGTATTACTATTAGTGACAGTTATACTGACAATTGGGATGACGTAAGGTGCGATAGTTGCAGGGGTAACAGCAGTGTCGGTAGCATTGACAATAGCTACGACAGTAGCAGAGGCAGTCGCGGCAGCACAAGTGGCAGAAGAAAGGAAAAGGTAGCCATGACAGTACTGTAATATTGACAACATTAGAGATGGTGGAAGCGGCAGTTTCAGTGATTCTAGCAGTGGTCATCGTCTCGGCATGATGTCAATGACAAGTAAAATAGTCTGGTGTTATCCACACTAAAATGATAGAAACCTGTTCCTGCCGGAAAGAGTTAAACTTAACTTACCTGTTCACTCCAAGGACAATGATGTTTGCTCTTTCTTTATCGCTAGCAACAGGCGACCATGGCCAGGCTTCCTCACTTGCTACTGACCACCAAATACCAACCTAAGTAATAAACGCAGTACAATGACAGTGCAAGAAAGAAGACAATTTTTACAAAATGTAAAGCTAACGTTTACAGGTCATATATCCACCTACCATATCCTGTCTACGGTTTATAATTACATGTCTGTTTAATCGCATTCCCGCGTGTCCTGGTAGGTCCACATAAGTAATCTTTAAAAACAATAAGAATTCAAGTTAACGTCAAAACTAGATTGTTCGTTCGTTCATTTGGCGGTTCGTTCGTTCGTTTGTTTGCTCGTTTGTTTGCTCGTTTGTTTGCTTGTTTGTTTCTTTGTTAATTCGTTCGTTCGCTTGCGTTGTCCGTTCATCCGTCTGTTTTGTATGTTTTTCGTTCGTTTGTTCATTGGTTCGTGCGTACATGCGCTCGTTCGTTCGTTCGTTCGTCCGTCTATTCGTTCGTTCTTTTGCCCAACTAGTCGCTTGGTCACTCGCTCGGTTGCTAATTCATTTGGTCGTTCGCTCAATCGTACGTTCGTCCGTTCATTCGTTCGGTCGCTCGTTCGTTCGTTCGTTATTTTGCCCAATTGGTCGCTTGGTCAGTCGCTCGGTTGCTAATTTATTCGCTCGTTCGTTCGTTCGTTTGTTTGTTCGCTCGTTCGTTTGCTCGTTCGCTCGCTGGTTCGCTCGCTCGTTCGTTTGCTCGTTCGCTCGCTCGTTCGTTTGCTCATTCGCTCGCTCGTTCGTTTGCTCGTTCGCTCGCTCGTTCGTTTGCTCGCTCGTTCGCTCGCTCGTTCGTTTGCTCGTTCGTTTGCTCGCTCGTTCGCTCGCTCGTTCGTTTGCTCGTTCGTTCGCTCGCTCGTTCGTTTGCTCGTTCGCTCACTCGTTCGTTTGCTCGCTCGCTCGTTCGTTCGTTCTTTCGTCTGTTTGTTCGCTCGTCCGTTCGTTCTTACAGTTCAGTAAGAAAGCCTGCATCGAGGATGTGCTTCTAACTCCAAGTTGTCTCAGGAATGACAATTCCTGAACGCACTGTCAATATTTCTTTTTACAAGTCACACAAAATAATAACTTAAATAATTACTTGTACATTTGCATTCCAATAACAGACTTACAGTAAACAGCTTTTGGATTGTAACCTTGAAGTTAAAAATGCGAAACCTGATTTTTTTTGTACAATAGATATGAAACGAACACTTTTGTGTTTTAAGAACGCCTCGCTGACCCTAAATTTTTATCCGCAAAGTTCATTCGCACCTAATACAAAATGCATAGGGAAATCAACACTCTTCATAGATCACCACTATCAACACTATTTACCTTTGGTTCCAATGCCGCTAACTTCTCAAGCTTTCTAAAATCACTGGAAAGTTTTTTTGCAAATTGAATGAAACATATTTTAGATTTGTCACAAAATGACAACAACATGAACGAGTCTGTCCAGATACCTAAACGTGAGCAAAAAACAAAATTTTTCGACATGAGTCAGGTTTTTTGTTATAAAAGTATGTGTCATGATTCGTTTCGATAAGCAGGGAACCAAATCACGACAACGGTTTTAAGCTAAATAAATTATGTATTTCAGAACCAACGTCAGGGTAAGAAAGTGAAAAAAGTATTAACGCATATGAAATATTTTTGACCCGCATAAATGTCAGAGCCCACCAAAGTATCAGGCAACGGAGACTTGCATTGCTGCAAAGAGTCCTGGGGCAAATTACAAGCCGGGAGCCTGGTAACAAAATTTCTTACCCAAATTATTGATTAACATAAAATTTAATGTGCGAACTTTTTGAATGTTACTCACTCATTTATATCAGTAAGTTAAAAACACGTTGTGTAAACTTTTAATTCTTTCACTTTCGCAGCTCTCCCTTTGACAAGTAATATCGTCTGGCCTTAGCCAATGCAAAATAACAGAAGTCTTATCAAGCGGGGCAAGAGTTAATGAAGAAGTATGTTATTTTGCCTCCGAAGATTGGAAAGGAAGCGGGAAAAATCAAAAACTACAACCATATTGAATTAGGGCTTCTACTCGTAGTTTATAGGATTAAAAATCTTTCGACGGCACTAATTTACGAAATCGTACTGTGCAAGTACCAGACTTCAGTGCCAAATTTAAATAACAAATCTGTTGCCACTTTTCTGGTGCCCTTGTCTTGTGGGACCCGAGGCTATCACCTCGTTCAATCGGTGTTTAATCAAGCCCTGATTAAGGCCCTCTGGGTCTGGCAACATAGGGGACCAAGTCGCGACTGGCCCCGATTGGGCGTTAAAATTTAAGATTCAGACGTTCCAAAAATTTTTTCATTGTTTATAAACTCTATGTCATGTAATCGAGTATAAAAGCCAAATATTCGTGGGATACAAGACAGCTAGATCCAAAATCAATTTCACTCCCTTGAAAGGACAAAAATATTTATCTATATAAAACCTAGTCTATAAAGTGTCCAAAAATTTGCGCACCTGTGTAAATCTTATCTGTCAGTTTCCCGCAGAGGGATTTGTCAATGAAGATTTTCTCAACATCTCCAGAATTCTTCGCAACCATAAGCGAAATGATTGTGGTATTGCTTAAAAGAACCTACAAAAATAGATTGCGAATGCGTTTGTGACTGCAACATGAACCAAGTCACTAACAAAAGAAAACAAAAATGTTTAATAAAGGTTTCGCGAGATGGTTTGCTAGCCAGTACCTGAACTAATCTCGAACTTCTCCATTTCACTTGAACAATTCGGTAAGTCTGAATTAGTTCCTACAGTGAACAAAAGCATCTGTAGAATTACAGAACCTGGTCAGAGACGAAACTTAGATTCTGTTGATAGAATTGTGGTAGGTAGCCGTCGATACATGTTAATGCGCATGCTCTCAAGATGCAATAAGATGACATCTATTTAAACATGCAACAAGCTCTCGCTGTTAAATTACGAATAATCAGTAATTGTCAAGCCGTCTTAAGTTAACCATTCTTAATCTGAAGATTCAGTTATAACTAGACTTAGGCTTAAGGTTGGAGTTAACTAACCTGATCCTAATCTTAACCCCATTCCTAACCCTAAACGTCAACTGGTTACCTTTCACCCTCCCCCCAGCATAGGTAAACCCACAGTCGACTTCCAAATAAAAAGGTCCACCATCAGAGGGGAGAGTTAACGTATTTCGATCTGGGGGGTGCCCAACTTAATTTGCTCGAACATTGTATACTTTCAAAAATTGCCCGAAACTAATTTGACACGCATTCAGGCCATGTATGGCGTACCCTCGCTTCCTCAACCCCACTGCGTAAATCAGTTATAAGCTAGAAACCAAAAGCGATTTTGACCTACTTTACCTTAGCAAATTTTGCCCGAATTACTATCTATTTTTTTTGGCCCGAATTTTTTATTTTTTCGCAAACTTTGGAGGATGTCACATTCCCCACACCTCCATAAACTATGTCGCTGCCTACCGTCCACCTCTCATTATCGCACGAGAGCCTTAGATTATGGATGATTAATTTTGGACTGTTTCACAGCTACTGATTACTTGGAGACTTAATTGGAACAGGATCAGCCATTACGCAACAAAGCTGGTAGTTACAGAAACCCCAGTCACGTGTTCCAAGACTACTGTAACGGGCGTCAGACGAAGCTAATTTCACACGTTGAGGAAGATTTAAACCTACGACTACAGCTCTAATGGAGCATTCAAGATTTACGAAACAATTTCTAAAGTTAGAGTATATTTCTGGAGTTTGTTGAATATACACTTTCCAGTCAACCTATAGCCTTGATTATATGTGCGCTGTTGCTCGTTGTGTTTGTCCCCCTGGTGTATGCAATGAACTCATGACAGTCTACGCTGCAAGATAGCCGCTTGTGGTTCATTCTAGTTCGTCCTCGATCCCCTCGTCAGTTTAACACATACTCCAAGATGTCAATCGCAAGGCACAATATCGTTAGAGTTGATTCTTGGCACTTAATTCCATCATGTGGACTCCGTCCGCTATACTGGAGTTCCAAAACCTAATAAATTTCAAGAACTCGGGATTTTTAACAACACTTTCTCTTGAGGGCTCAAATACAAACCTCGACTTCATTCAAATGGTCCCTCAGTTTTTCTGGTCGTTTATTTTTCACTGTCCATGCTATATGACGACCTAAAGTATTGAATTAAAATAGCAATTACTAAACAGAGCTTTCAACTGAAGCCAAGGATTCTAACAGTGGTACAGGGTAGCAGTATAAATCTTCCATTAAGCCCCCAGGGGCTTATATATTTCAAGGCCATTAGAGGAGGGACTTTATAAAGATGGGGGACATAATGCAGAGGGAGAGCTTATTTAATTCTGCTAAATGCTGGTAGGTTAGTACCCTACATGTGGTTGTCAAGATCATTTGTTAGTTGGACATTTGCCTACAGAACTGTCTTTTCTATTGTGTAAATTTTAATCTCATGAAAAATGTAAGTTAGAATTTTTACTGGTGTGACTGAGGATTCTAGAGGAAATACTGGTGGTTTTGAGCTGCCACACCAATTTCTCAAACAAGGAGAAAATGGTATCAATACTACATATACTACATCAGGGACTAGAGCTAGACTACTGCATGTGAATTTATACTCAGATCAGAACTGTAGAAATACAATAATAATACTCAATGATTTGTTTGTGGTAGCTTGGTAATTATATTCTTAATATGCACACTCTCAAGCTGTTCTCTCAGAAAAACTTTCTGAGTCCAGAAAGGTTATGGGTTCGATTCCCATCAGGGACTCAGAAAGTTTTTCTGAGAGAACAGCTTGAGAGTGTGCGTATTAAGAAAATAATAATACTGTCTGTTGTTCGTTGTTTTGGTTGTGAGTGAAATGGGGAAAGGGAGGGATGGTTAATAGAGAAGGGGGCTTAATAAATTTCCTGCTCAAAAAAAGTGGTGCTTATTAGTGAGGGGGATTAATAGAGGATTTACAGTATGAAGATTGACCTCCTCCAAAAAATTTTGACAACAGATATCCACCAAAATTGTTTTGTTACAGGAATCTTTTAATCAGGTGTTACAGTCACTTGAGGTGTGAGTAAATTCCTTGATATGTTTTCAGTATTAATTCAACAGCAAATATGCCAGAGGTGCATGTATGTGTCATACAGTTCCCAACAACTGTAATAACAGAGGGGCAAAACATCTGAGTGGATATGGGGTAACACATCACAGTCTCAATATTGCTTGGAAGATCTTCTTCCTACAAATGGAAAATATATGTGCTGAATTCAACAACTGCAACTTACTTTCAGCCCATTTCTGCCTGCTAAGACTGTAAATATCATCAGATGGACCTAGTAAGATGAAGGAAAATTCAAAATCAAGCCTGGTTTCCAACACTGCATTTTTGCTACAGGTACATACAATTCTGATCAATACAATCTGTGACTTACAAATGCACAAATCTTGTAAATTTTTATAGCATTGTTGGTTGAACTATTCTGCAGCAACACTACCACCATGGATGAAAAACAGGGGAGTATAAGAAGGGCTAATCAGCTCACCTATGGACCTCCAACTGGTGTTCTGGATAGTCCACAGGTGCATTTGGTACACTCAGAAACCATGATCAGAAGACAATTTAAAAGAAAAAAATCAAAACCAAAAACAAAAACTACAGTTGTAACATCTTGTAAATGCAAGATTTGGATTAAGCTTTGTTGGCTAGTTTTTATCTACCTCAATTTATTTATATACATTCAGGAAGGAAGAGAAGTTAGAATGAGGGGATAAAAGTGAAGAAAGAGAACTGGGAGGAAACAAACAAAAAGAATGAGAAGAAGAGGAAAGTATAAAACAAAACATATTCCAAAACATATTGACATCTTGAAACCCAAGATTGGAGTTAACAACAAGATGAGACTATGGTGAGATACTAATATTTCAAGCTTATTTTGAAGTCATTCTGTCCAAAGATGATTTCAAATCTTGAATTTCAAGATGTCAATACTGGTATTTTTCAGAATATGTTATATTTTATATTTTTTAAATTTGTCAGCTGCTTGTGGTTCTTAAGATGAAAAAAAGAAGATGGATGATAAAGAAAAAAACCCAATTATTTCATCAGTTGATGAATGCTCTATACCAATAAGCTTGTTAGTTTTACTGTAAGACCAAGCAACTACTGTAATAATTAAAAGGCAAAAGTACAATTTCCTCAAAGTTCTTGATAAATATTAACATCTATGTGGCATCATAATTAAATGAATGCATTGCAGAAACTAAGTTAAGTTAAATGGATGTTCTGAAAGGCTACTTTACATCTTGTCTTTACACCATTTCCAACTTCATACCTTTCTTAGAATTAATTTTAACATTTTAATTTATCAATACCTGAATTCTTTTCATGGTATGTATGTATGCCAATATCATCTGTTTGAAATGAAAGGAGAACACATAATAGCTAGTTTTATATTTACTGTAACAAACAGTAGTGAGAGTAATTGAATTATATAAATATGGATTTTTTCATGGTAATTGCATGCATGTGATTTCTATCCACAACTGATAATGTATTATGAAACAAATCAGTTTGAAACAGGTGAATAAAAATTGTACCAAGCATTAACCTGATATAATTTTTTTATCTGGCTTTAAAGTTAATTATTTGGAGAACACCAAACCAGGTTACCTAAATAATGACATTAATATTACCTTCTTAGAATAACAAACTGATTTTCTTCATCAAAATTATACATTAGTTGAAGTATAAACTTGTCTCTTACATTAAATTTTGTATAATGTAATAAAGTTCTGGTTTGCTTTTCTTTCCTTATACCATTTTTAGATTACTTACATAGCTGACTAAACATTAAGAACCTTACTTAAAACTGACTTTACCTATGACAATGCTATGGTGGGAAAACCTTTAACTAACAAGCATATGTTCATTTTTTTTTACCACTAGTGAAAACTATAGTATGAACAACCAGAACACTGATACTAGTTTTTCACTTGAGAAAAAAAAATCATATAACAAAAAATCATGAGTGCCTTTTAATTTTATTATATATAACTTTCATTCAAGCAATTTATTGTATAGAAAACTCTGTATTTAGATAATAAAAGGCTTTCTTGCTTGTTCATTCACGGCCACTCTAACTTAATCATATCTTTCACTTTACATTAATCAAGAATAATATTCTTATGCTTAGAAACAAGAAACTATGATATGTTAATGGTCAATGTCCTGTACTAGAAACCAAAAAGTGTTTTTACAGTGTCATCTATGGTCTGTAGCAGTACTGTTGCTAAGGGTGAAGGATCAGTTATTGAATACCTGGCAAGTTGCTCCTGTCCATACTGGTTATGTGCCAAAACCTAAAACTGTAAACCTAATCCTATCTTTATGTTAACCCTTACACTACCTCAATGATTATCTGCCTAAACAGCTATCTTGTAGCCACATAGCTATTCTCCAATACTGTTCTCACTGTGTCAGGTATTCTATAATTCAGCAGGGGGAAACAAGGGCCGTTTGCCCCCTCCTCCAATTTATAGCAACTAGTTGCCAGCTTCATGTTCTTGTATGCAAGTAATTCTTACAGCCATCTTGCCAAGAAGTTGAACTTGTGACAACTTTTCGGGAATGCATGCTACTCAGTTTCAGAATAGAGTCACATTCTAAGAATCCCTACCCCTTTAACCCTTGCAAGGCCTACTGGCCTCTCCAATGCCCAGCAATGCCACACATATGTAGTAGTAGTAGTAGTAGTTAGGTTAACTGGAAGCATATTAAAGATACAAATAAACTTCGTGAAACAACAACAGTCGTTTTACGGCCGTTTTCCCTGCTTACGCAGGGGTTGGCCGGCGGCTCTACATATCAGCCTTCTCCACCTCTCCCTATCCTTCGCATCTTCCCTTTTCAACCCGCACTCTCTCATGTCCTTTTCCACCACCTGGCTCCATGTCATCCTCGGCCTTCCCCGTCCTCTCTTACTTTCCACCTCAAACGACATGATCTTTTTCACCCAAACTTTCTCAATCATGCTATTCTCCGACATTATGTCGTCTAATCCTCAATCAACTCACCAATTATTCCTGTAGACGTCTTGAGAGACCAAAGGTGCAAATGACCCCATAATGTTGTAGCCATTTCACTTGAACCTGTCATCTCAATAACATATTGTGAATTCCTCAAAAGGTTTTGCCCCACGTGGGACAAGAAGCGTTTTCCTTCTTAACATGATATAGTTATTTTCTGGAAAAGGTCGCCATAATATGGGCTTATTCGCACGTTATACCGGCCAATATAAGGCAAGACGTTTTAGTACACTATCCACGAAGGAATTTGTAATGCAGTGATTAACGGACCCCCCGTGATGTCAACATCATACTACGGTAGAAACACGATAGCAGCCTTTCTCCATCAAATTTGGTACTGGAAAAGTAGCGCAAATGATATTTCATAGAGTTAAGATCCTTGATAATAAATATTCAGATACAAATGCGCATGAGTTTGACAAAATGGCGTTATTCGACTTATCTTGTACCAAGCAAGAGGGTAAGGCTCGTCAAATGTCAACATCTGAAAGCATATCATCGTATGGGACATGCGCAGAATTGCTGACGGTGATTCCCATGTGGATGTTTCGATTTGAGAAAAAAACAGTTTTAAAATGCAAAGTGCCAAGGTCTCTGAAATGTCGGATAGCGTAGAGTCATCTACTCAGAGGCCTACTTTTGAAGAGTTCTCGCTGGCCAGGGAACAGCTGCAAAAATGTCTACGTATGTTAAGAGCAGCTCGAAATGACAACGAAAAAATGGCGTCTATGTTGTTGTTCACACATTTGGTGAAGAACAACGATTCACTAACTGTCGATTCCCGCGAGGTATTTGATGCAATTGGAGCACGATTCATAGTTCGTTTATTAAACAGCAGAAACGTTCCCGAAGGTTGCCCTGACTTCATGTATAAGTCTCTTGCTCTCAGCATTCTGGCCAGTTTCACCGAAGAAGACTTGCTGTTCCATCCTTTGATCGTCTCTAATTTACGTGTTATTACTGAGGTTCTTTCCTGGGATGAGAAAGTTTCTGAATTGCCAGACTTTTACAAAGAGTGTATAAAGATTCTGATAACATTTTCCAGGACGGAGGATGGTTGTAAACATCTCTTGGAAAATGATTGTATTCCTGTTATTTGCCAAGCTGTTCTCCACAATCCTGAAGTGGATATCGTATTTGACGTTTTCAAAGGGATTCTACATTACCTTCCCCAAGAAACGGTAAACAACATCAGACAAGAGCTAAACCATCTAGTGGATCTTTTGTCTAAGAAGTTTGCTGAATGTCAGGACCTGGAAAAGTTTACAACTTGTGATAAACTGCTTGTTATTTTAAACAGCTTTTGCGAAAGCCAAAATGCAAACCAAGAAAACAAAGCAACTCTTGCTACCAGCTCCAAGCAAAATATAAGAAAAGGTGTGAGGGATATTTTGCAGTCAAGATGTAAAACCATGTACAAACACTCAGCTTTAATGTTAGCATCCAGCTTGATTGAGCTCAATGGTGTTGAATGGACCTTGGCAACTGACCAAATCCTCCTGGACCTATCTAATACAAAATTCTGGTTTCTTTTGTTGAGCATTACTAAGGTGGAGTTGAAGATGACCCTTGAAAGTGGTGATGAAAATGAAATACAACAAAAATCAGCTGTTGTGGTTGCTGGTTACAGAATAATCGAAAAGACCATAGAATTCCTGATTACAGACAAGAAGGGTTGTCTTTCATTCAGTGATGACTTCATTCTGCAAATGCATGGTGTGCTTGAGGAAATTTTTGAATGCATAATACAGTTTTTGGTAAATATTGGTGCTTCAATAGAAAATAATCCTTCTGGTGGAACTTGTCCCCATAGGAAACCAGTTGTAATTGCTACAATTCGAGTTTTATGTGCCTGGCTGTCAGAAGAAACTAATTCCATCAGAGATGCAGTTTCCAAAGTTTTACCCATTCTGTTAGACTTGGCAAGATCACAATTTAGGGAAGGTAAGACTAAGAAAAAGAATACTGTAGGTATTTAGCTTCACATAATTTCAACTGGCTGCAAGAATTTGATCACATGAAAAACCTTTTTATATCAGTAGAACTTGAGATAAACATTTCATATAAAAAATGCTCACATTCATGAAACTTTATATAAAATTGTTCTCTTGATTAACATCAAGCTTTGTCATTTTGGTAGCATTTTGTTTGCCCTTTTTAATCAACCATGCTTTTAAAAGAACAATCCCTAGGTGATGAGCAATTATTTCAATACGTGCAAATGAATCTCTTTGAAGCTGTTTAAACACTCACAACATACATAAGAATTTTTCAACTTAATAAAATACTGCTGTTCATAGTTTTAACACTATCTAAACACTTTGACACAAAGTATAATGATGTTAAGGCCCTATATAAAGTGTCTTACATTACACTTTATGTGATACTTCTGTAAATGTTTCCATTTATATCCAGTTTCTTGTCAATAATTGCAATAACAGTGACAATTACTCTAAAACTTTAGACAGTGGCATAAACATGAACATGCTTAAATGTATGTCATCCTCAAAGCCTTTCTCAGAAAGCAAGGAATATAGCTTAGGTTTACTTTGAACTTTGTTTTTCCCATTTTTCCAGTAAATAAAGTCAATTCACTTGTATTTGCTTTAATGCAATGTAAATCTATTGATTTTTATATACATCATCAATGTCATAGCTCTCAATGTCATAGCTCTCAGTGTCAAGAATAGACCCCTAAATATTACAAGCAAAAACTAGGACAGGAATTTACTATTCAGTGTAATATATTTTATTTGAACCCTGTCACCTTTAAGGTAGAAGAGAACACATTGGCAATAATCACTGGTGAATTGCAATGTAACAAATGAAAACCAACCATGATTGGTTTAACCCATTGAGAGGAAAAAGTGTACCTTAGAATTTTCTGGTTAATACCAGATGATTTGATTCAGCAAAGTGTGATGTCTGCCCCTTAATGGGTTAACTGCCAGCTGGGTTAATGTAATGTTGCTTTCTATTCTCACCCACTGTAGGTGTGATGTATTTTAACGAGACATGTTGTTGCAGATGTAATGTTGTTCACCATGGCAGCATTTACACTATATTTGTTTAGTAAATGTTGTATTAACTTTGACAGAAATGATGCAAAACAGACCAATGAATGTGAATATATATTTGCGTCACTACAGCATTGATTATAGTAATCATTTGACAGTATTCTTTTGATTCATTACAACAGGTACTCAAGACTTACCAGCCAACCATGATGACTTCAGGACATCAAATGAAATCATTTTGTATCTGCTTCCACCACTTTGTCACCTTTCTGCTGATGAGACATTCAGTGCAATCCTCATCCAAAAGGAAGCTCATACACTTCTTGGAAAGCTCTTTAATCAACTTTGGCTGAGACAGCAGAAGGAATGTGAGGAGTATCCATCACCTTTGATAACCCTGTGCAATGTGTTTTTAAACTTTGCTGTTCTGGAAGTGGAATTAATAAAAAACAACCAAATCTTCCAAGATATCTTAAACTCTATTATGGTATCCTTGCCACAGATGGTTCACTCTAAGAATTGGGTTATATTGAATGCACATATCACTCTACTAGGCCTTCTTTTGTTTAGACATCTGTGTCCTTCAAACCAAGCAAACTTGCCTGACATTGCAACCAGCTTCATTAGTAGCTGCATGGATTTCCTCAAACAAGCTCAAATGTCAGTTTGTGGTGGAGCACAACAAACTGACATTGGTGTTTCTCTACTAAGAGAGTGGAATAATATCTCAGAGTTGTGGTTTTTGTCAGTTCAGAATTTAATTGCTTGTGCTAAGCTAATAGAGCCAGTAAAGAATATATTGTTGACATCAAGATGGATTGAAGAAACAAAGAAGTGGTTACAGAGCAGTGAGAAAAACAATGAAACAATCTTTATGGATTTGAAGCCTGCACTATTGTCCCTTGCAAACCTTGATCAAATGAAATGATTATTTAACAAGCAGGTGCTATACTGTTAAATTATGTATGTAAACTTGGTGATAGTTTAGGCTAGTGGGATGTTCAGAGTACTGTATGAGCCTGTAATAATTAATTTTATGATTTGGTTCATAATATTACATAGCTCCATTCAGCTTTTGTCATGTCAGTTTGAATGCTAGTCTTGATCCCATCTGGGCTGGAAAGGAATTGAATCAACCCCACTTCAGGAGGGTAAAACATATTTTAATTTAACTCATTACAGGACAGGGCTCATCCCTTCAACAAGTAAAATCATCTGGCATTAGCCAGGGTAAAATGTTAAAACTAATTACACATGCTGTAGTAAAATTCTTTATTGGTAACAATTTACACAAATATTTATGGAGCAATTACTGTTGTTCTAAAACTGATCAGATTAGTTCAAAAGCAGTTGTCTTGGAATGATCACAGTTGATCCTGCTGCTATTAGTCCATTCACAATTACAAGATCTGGTTTGTGGCTGTCATGGCACAGACAACTCCTTAACTAGTGAATTCACTGGCTCACAATTTTCATGTGTTAAAATCAATGGCAAAACTTTTTCATCAGTGCAATTATCTGCATTTGAACTTTATCATAAAAGCTAATGTAAATATATGGTCTATTTTCACAGCCACCTCCTTAACCCATTAAGGGGCAAGGGCACACATTAGTATTTTACTCTGTCAAAGGTATGAAGCCTGCCCTTTAATGAGTTGAGCAAAGAATTTGCTTAACCATAACATCAAACTCAGGAAAAACACTTAAAGCAAATTACAGAAGAGAGTCCTGCATGATAGGTTAGATATTTGTAACACCCTGTAAAACAGCTAGCTTACCATCTTTTGTTATAGTGCAATTTTTTTTAATAGTGACAATCACAGACAGAGTATGAGAAACTTTATTGCAACCATTAAAAAATTTTACTTACCCTTCAATCCTAATACTACAGCTTACCAGTAAATGAAAATGCTGCAGAAAATTCTGTTCTTAAAATTGACATGTGTAGACAAATAAGTTTGCTGTTGGGATCCTGATTTATTGGGCAACAAGCTTAAAAGTATTTCTTACAAATGACTTTCAGTAGGGAAAAGGATTTCTTTTGTTGTTAAGGAGTGACACTTTTACAATGATTTCTCTTCAACAGTGTGTGGTGGTGTTTATGCATTCTGAATGAAAAAATATACAACAAGAGAAGTAAAAACTACATTAAAATGTCTTTTTCACTTGAAAAGGAATCATTCTTTTGCTGAATTGTACTTTCATTTTTGTAAAATGAAGCATATACATACTGTGGGAGGGCAACAATATGCTACCCACTGTCCTAGGGGAACACTCCAAATAGATAGCAATTTATTCATTTTCGTTCCATGTGCATGCAGTTATTTTAACATTATCCTGCCTTTCCCAGCTCAATCTTCTCCTTCAAGGCTTTTGATGAATGATAAATCAATGAGTCAACAAGACCAGCAACTAAGGAAAAAAACAAGCCTGACATCAGAGTAATTTCATCTGGGTGATATTTAGAAATTGTAAGTTAATGGCTTCACTCACTTGCAAACATGTTCAAAAGAATGAGAAGTAAGAATCAGTGGGTGACAGTTGAGTACAACCAGAAAATGGATGTTTGGTCAGTATTACCATGATCCCAAAACACAACAGGATTTGGATTTTGTCATGACAGTGTTCATTAAGTTTACTGGTACAAACGTTTTTGTTGTCTGCCGAGATGGTTGGGGCACAACCAGGAATTTCAAAGGGTAGGGATCAGATTGCAGTATCCTGGTATCTTTGGGATGATTTTGATCATTTCGAATGTAGTAGATCTGTGTGGCTTTGTCAAATGAAGACAACAAGCTATCACTGACAGGGTACTCACAAGACCTCCAACAAAAAAGGCAGGGGTCACACACTCCCACCCTTCAGTTGTGCTTTTGGGATGGGGGAATCTTACCCATGACCTGAACAAAAATGGAAAATTACAATCATGGTATTGGTGGTAGTTGCAGACAAAACATCAGAGAAAAGACCCAGGCATGATTTTAGGTATGGTAATATTTTGCCCACATATAATGTCAGCCTGACTGGACTTTTTTACTTTCTGTACCAAAAAGTTCAGACTACAACATTCCACAGCCAAATTTGGCCAATTTAGTTAGATTAATAGTAGCCCAATTACTATGTAGTTTTCACAGTGATAAATGTCAAAGGACCAATTTCAGGCCAGTCAAGAATTTTGATTCTTTTAGTGACATCCAATAGTAATGAAAATTTTAAATGAAGAAGTTTGAAAGTTGAGTAAGATTGAAATGTCTCAATGGTTAAAAACTGTAGCTGTTTCTGACACATTGTCCTTACCAGTAAAGATTCCACCAATGATTGCACAGACACCAGTTAGAAAATGCATGAATGACCTGCAACCACAAACACAGTGAAAGACTAAGTTTAAAGGACATTTGATATTTGGTAATTATTGATCAAACACCATAGGTCTTCTTCTATTGACTAAATTCCTCAGTCAGCATGAATACAGTTCTAAGATAACCACCCTAGTGGTTAAAGCCATCTACAGCTGATGTAAATCCCTTTAAAATGTCTAACGTATGCTCTATACATAAAATTTGTTGAGAAATACCCAAAATAGTCTACAGGGATTTTTTTCTCATTTTATTAAAATAATACCAACCATTTTCAAGTCTGAATTTTCTGGCCACTGCCACCTTGGATAGCATGCCATATGGTTGTACTTACTCAACCCTGGATTATGCAGTACACAGTCTAAGCACATGCTTCAGGCAGCAGCTAAACCTCAAGCACCAAAACTTAGAAAATTCTATTTTGATTGAAAGGAGCACATACTATAAGGAGGCTTATTACACTTTTTAATTTGAGTTCCAATTGGGCATCCTAGGCCTTTGCTGTTCTTAATCCAGACTTGCTAACCCTTGTTTATAGGAGTCAATGCATGAATACATTTTCTTTCTTGCAAAACAACAGATGCAACCACAGAATTAGAAATGAAAAACAATGATTATAATCATTACCTCAATGGATGCAACTTTGTGACATGAGTTACAAGATGGTGGCAGCCAAGCTTGCAAGCAATAATTCCAAGCTGAGAGTGTTTTATATTAATTTTATTCAAAATTTCTAACCAAACAAGAGTAATGTAGAGAATCTGCTCATTAAGCATTCAGCAAAATTCTAATCTACTCCTGCTATCACCCCCAAACATTTTGATATGGATTTATCACCATAACCATGGAGAACATTTCTACTGTAAGATTTTTCAAGGGCCAGGTAGTTGTTTCACCAGTACATTGGCATGCATTGCCCCCCACCACAGCAGTCCCACAATGCCACTGCACTGAAGTGGTTGGAAAAAAAATATGACCAGCTAAAACATTTGAACTAGAACCCATTAATTACACTCCTAGAATGAAAAGTGATAGAAAGACCAAAAAAATCCTGACTTTTTATGAGTTACCTTCGTTTCTCTGTATATTGCACCATCATTGGAGAAAATTCATATAGGACAAAAACACCTGAAAAAGTCAATAGGAAATGCTTGGTTTTTTGTCTTTAAAAGTAAATCAGTACAAGTGGTATGAAACAAGAAGTACTAAAGTGGTACCAAGATTAGTATCCATGGTTATATAGTACTTCCTGTAGATATTTCTACAGACTATTTGCCCTTATTCTCTGATGAAAAATACTTAAAAGAATTTCCATAAAATATTCAACTTGATGAACAGTAGACCTTTAAAGTTGTCCTCCAAATGAGTTGTTAAGCAGATGAGTGCAAGTGGTCTATATTTTTTGAACAGCATAAGTTCAATGTAACATCTCTACATAATGTGAGAAGTCTCTACAAAATGTAACAAGGCTGAATGTGATCTAACAAGTGTGAAAGTAGCATGACATCCCACAGACTGTGCACAATGGCATAACTAGGTCAATTCTAAAGGATGGCCTTAGCAAATTGGGGGGACCATCATTTACATATTTAAGGGGGTGCATCTGGAACACCCTTTCATGCATATCAACACATTCAACAACAAATAACAATAGAACCAATGAAAGAACAAGACAAAAAACAGAAGAGAACAAAGGAAAAAGAAAAAAATATTTGGCATGAAGGGTTTAAAATTAATGTCATCATGAACACTTGTAACCATAGAAATAATTAATTTGACAGTGGTTATGGGGCAGGCCTGATCCCCCCAACAGGTAAAATTATCTGGTGTTAGCCAGAGTAATATGAAGCATGTCCATGCCCCTTAATGGATTAAAATAACATTTTTCTACCAATTAGGGTGTTCCTTAGGATGACCCAGGGCAACTAGGCTTCCCCAGGAGCAGGGGCTGATACAGGATTTTTTCAAGGAGGGTGACTATAAGATGCTTTAGCACTGAACACTACAATTTATAGTTAGAGAGTGAGGCATTTTTTGACAAGCCTTGCTTATCAGAAGGCTGACTGTTACAATTTATGCACATTTTCCACACAAAAAAAAACTGTTGACAACACATGATTGTGATAGAGTTTTTCTTAAGCAAAGCTCTTTGTGACGAGTTTACTACAAGTAACCGTGTTGATGCGTATCTTACCGTGCCGGTTAGGATTGGGACAGGAAAGAAGGGTGACTGGTAACACTAGTCACCGTCTCTGTGTCTGGCCTTGAGGAGTTATAGTATCAGCCAGGTAGTATGAGGTCTCCAAACGGAACAACGGAACGTCGCACAATGCAGTGCAGCGTCTCTACAACGTACTGTAGCTTAACGTCTCCAAAGAAGCATACCGTACAAAACCCACAAAGTTAGGTCTCATTGACGACCAATCAGAGGCAATCATCCCCACTGATAGAACTGAATGTAAAATGTTGTATTTGCCATTGAACTCTGGTCGTTTGTCTGTTTGGTGTTAGCTTGGCGGTTATGGGATAACCGGACTTCTCCCTTCGACGGCTTTCAAATTGAAAAGCAAAACTTTCACCACGCAAGTAATGAAATAATCATAGATTCGACTGCTTATCGCAGTTATCGGGAACCATATGCACAGTTAGAACAGAATGAATCACATAAATAACCAATCACAGTGACACCTCGTGACAAAATTCTGTACACGACCAAACGTCATTAGTACGGAATTTATTTTAGCGTGAAAAACCTTCTTTTTGGGGGACCATCGCTTTCCACAAACCCCAAAAGAAAAGTCAGCACCATCAGGCCATGTTTAACCCTAGGTAAAAAGTTAGAAGGTTGATAACTGCTGTGACCGATCTCAAAGAATTCCAACGTTTCGAGCAAAGGCCATTCGTCAGAGAAAGAAACTGGTTCTGGAGAGAACTAGTTTCTTCCTCTGACAAAGGACCTTTGCTCGAAAAGTTGGAATTCTTTGAGATCAGTTACTGCAGTTATCAACATTTAAACTTTTTACCTCATCACTGTCTACGCAGTATTCTATTCTTATATCATTTTTGCCCTATTTTGTTTCCTTCATTAACTCTACTTTTTGTTTCCTTTTCCTAGCTTTATTTTACTTTGCTGCAGATACACTAGTGAAAATTTTTATCTTCAATAATAATGAAGCGATACCTGGTAAACCCTGGGCTCCTGTAACTTGCTTCACAGTTCGACGATGTTTCGTCACGCTAAACTGATTTGTATGCAAAACCTGGAAAAAAAAAACATTGGTAAACGTCTCAAGGTCTCCTATAGAAAGCACGACGAACACTGAAACACAAATATTACAAAAAGGAACTTAAAATACTGGGTGAGAAAACGACTGCCTCTTTTAAAATCAGAAGATGAATATGGAGTCGAAAACGTTTGTTTAAACTAACTTTTCAGCCTCCCTGATATACCATTTGATGTGACATGTCCAATAGCTCCGGGTGATTGCACTACTGTACATGCACTTTCTGTAAACTTTTTTTTTTGATGGAACATTACGCTTTATATGGTTTACTCAATCGCACGCGCACACATCCACATCAGCACCAAGCGAACAATGTGGTATATTGCACTCACAAACTTGGACTTAGGACGTAACATATTTGAGATACATGTTTTGGAAATGTGGGAGCTTGGTGATATCTTGAATGATAGATGAACGTTCGTCAAGCTCTATTCTCAGAAAAACGATTTCGGAGCCCCAGACAGGGATCGAACCCGCAACCTTCTGATGACCGGTGAGATGCTCTAACCATTGAGCTACCAAGCCTCAGATGGTGAGCTAAGGTGCAAGTTCGACATATGTGCGACAGTGGATTCCACTCAGGTCGCACATATGGTTAGAGCATCTCACCGGTCATCAGAAGGTTGCGGGTTCGATCCCCGTCTAGGGCTCAGAAATCGTTTTTCTGAGAACAGAGCTTGACGAACGTTCATCTATCAATTACGTAATATATTGTCAGCGAGTTCTCTCTTGATCTCTCGTTTATCGTCACATACAGTTCTTTTAAGAACTTACTAGCATCTCATTTATATATTTTGGACAAAGCAAACTGTTAGCTAAGTTCTGTGGACGACGTTTAGGAATGACATAAGATGAAGGCAGGCTACAGTTCTGCAGCAAACCATGGTCTTTTTTCACGACACTTTCCTTTCTGTCAGGCAAAATTTCTATGATCCCCTAACGTGCTCGCACGGAAAGACCAAGTCACGGTAGCAAAGTCAGTCCATAGTCGACTGGTTAACCCTTCAGATCCCATACATTTCTACCCAAATTTTAAAGTGCCTAATTCTTAGTAATTTTCGCGAGTACTTAATTTCGCGAAAATTCGGAAGCCGTATTTCGCGAGTATTTAATTTCCCGATTTGTAGAGAAAAAAAGAACCGAAGCGTATTTAATTTCGCGATTTCATCATTCCTTTAATCTTGCAAAGACTCATACAGCATGTTAGAGCTAAATAAAAGGAACCGACAGATGGAAAGTTCGATAATTGCACAAAAGACGTTTATAAAGATTTAGAAGCAGAGAATGATACAGATGAGAGTGAAGCAGGGAAAGAAACTAAAAAATCAAGCAAAATTAACATTAAATTCGTGACTTTAATACGGCACCTGTAAAACTTGTATTGTTTTATTAATATAATATAGTATTAAATTTCGCGATTTTAATTTTTGGGCATTATATTTTTTGGGAGTATTAAATTTCGCGATGTTTTTGAAATCGCCAAAATTAGTAAGAATAAAGTATACAGTCAATTCAAAATCCTTTTGAAAACTCATCGAAATCTGTCTAAGTATTTAATAAGTGCATCTGAAATCGTACAGTTATGTACGATCGGGGGCTAAAGGGTTAAAGAATTCCTATTATTTTGGAAAGGTAACATAACTTTGTCATAACACGAAAAGAGCTTCTGCTATTCTTTGTTACGTGACTAAGGGTCCCTTTACACGAGCCTGGGTTGGCTTCAAACCCGGGCTAGCAAGCTGACCCGGGTTAACCTGTCTACAAGCCAATTATAGATAGTGTTCATATGCTGACCCGGGTCACCCTCCTCGAGACCTGAGGTGATCCGGTTTGAACAAGTTGAGTTCGTCATGTAAACATGACGTTAGATGGTCCGGGTCGACATTTCCGCGCAAAAAATTCTGAATTTGGTTAAACAAGCGAAGCAAGACAATGGGTTTGGAATAACAAGGCAGAATGTTGCAAACTTTTTTGAAACACAACCCTACTAAACACGAGAGACAACCAGGTCAACCCGGGCTGGCTTTTCACCATCATAACCGGGGCTCGTGTAAATGTCACAGAAACGTCACCTCAGGCTGGTAACTTGACCCGGGTTGACAGTCAGCCCCGGGAATTGTACAACGGGACCCTGAAATGGCCGGATGTGTGCCAAGGAATGTTTAATGTCGCTAATGTAGGTCATATAAAACATAAAAGGTTTCTATGATTAATGTCTTTATGTTAGAACGATGTTACCTCTCCATTCAATTTTCGATAAACTGTTGGAACGATCTTCACAAAATACTGATACATGCTACCACCTAGAGGATAAATGTATTCACGATCAGCGGCGTAGATTATTGAGGGTGGGGGGTGACACCACCCCTCAAAGTTTGCGAAATAGAAAATTCGGGCAGTAAATAGATAGTAATTCGGTCACAATTTGGTAAGTTAAAGTAGGTTAAAATCGAATTTGGTTACTAGTTTACATTTAGTTTACATATTGGGGTTGCAGTAGCGACGGTACACTATACATGGCCTGAATGCACGTCAAATTAAATTCGGGCAATTTTTGAAAGTATACAATGTTCAGGAAAATTAAGCTGGACACCCCCCCCCCCGCAATCAAAATGGGTTAACTACGCCCCTGTTCACGATTGACAGCGAACCGACATTGGCTTAGCTAGGAGGAAGCAGGAAGGCAAATGCCCGTAGGTGCTAAAATAAAGGGCGCAAAATTTTTATGTCGTGAAAAATTTTACATATAAATTTCCTGTTGGAACATTCTTCACAAAATACTGGCGCATGCTACTACCTACAGGATAAATGCATTCACAACGGCCGCTTCCCTTATTACGTTAGCTGAATACAACTACCCGAACAATTTGCGCTTTTTTTTTTTCATTTTCATGCAAGCATTGAATTCCCAAAGTGAATGGTAAAACAATTGCTCCGATAAACATTACACCTTTTGCTGTTCATTATCAGAAAATATACTACCATTAACGCCAACCTCAAACTTGTTAACGCAAAAATACATTTATTTTATTCAATCGACATTCACTAGCGTAGATACATAACCATTTGCATCGAAGGGCATTCTATAGCGCCAACAGATGACCATTAACACCATTCTGCTATACATTAGGGTTAATAAAATTTCGATTAGGTAAGATATTTCTCTTGCGAAATTGAAACTTTATCATCAATGTGCAGTAGAATGATGTTAATGGTCATCTGTTGGCCCTATGGAATGCCCTTTGATGCAAATGGTTGCGGTGCTATGTTAGTGAATGTCGACTGAATAAAATGAATGTATTTTTGCGTTAATGAATTTGAGGTTGGCGCTAATGGTAGGATATTTTCTGGTAATGAACAGTAAAAGGTGTGCCACGAAAACATTCAAAGAATTAAGCTTCGTTCTAACCAATTTAAATGTGTTTTACCCTCTATAGATTTTTGCAAGATATAGCGTTTGCTCCACGCAAAAAATCATGATTAAAGGTTTAACCTGTCACCTTTTCTCCGTGCCGTCGATCAAGAACAAGTTATTTTTCTTGTTCTGACGACAACAATAAAAGTACATTAGGTTTTTTTTCGTGCAACTGTCACCTTGTCTTTACGACAGGTTGGCTTAAAATATTGTTGACGTACTTTTATCCGATATCACTAATGTGTCATCCAATGGGTTCTTGATACCAGGATACTTTTCGCCAAAAGATATATGCTTGATGTGATGGGTGAGGTTGAACTGTTGGAGGTAAAAAAAATATTAAAAATATAATTTGTATATATCCCCTATACAACTGATACGTGGAAATTAGTCAAGCTCAGTTGCTCAGGAAAACGTTCAGTGGACCTAGAGCTATCCTGACTTAGATCAAGAACTAAGTAATTAGTACGATATATGTATCGATAGAATGTTTACAAGTTCATACCGGTCATCAGACGATTGTGGGTTTGAACAACGTCTGGGGAAAATTAAATAGTGAACAAACGAGCGTTGCAAACTTCCACTTACCATTTGTAACAAGAAGTGCTCTGTCGGATTACATACCCCGTGCACCTGGTACCCAGACCCTCGTGAGGTAGATAGGATGACAGAGAGCTGATTACTTTACCTCTACTACACATGCGCGTATTAGGAAATACCACCAAGCTCCCACATGTACAACATCTGTGTTTAATATTCATGTCGTACATCCCTTTTGTTTTTGCTCAGAAACCAAACTTCAAAAATTAGAATAGTAATTTATAATTATTGCACATTATTTTAGAATTCTGAGAAATGTTGTATTACAAATTTGAGACACAAATGTTAATTCCATCTAATAGAAGATGTGTCCCGCTTAAACAGTTTCCATTACAAAAAGAAATATACCAAACATTAGTAAAACTACCAATATAGTTAACCCTTTCGCGACTAGAAGTCTGCCTTTAAGAAGTAAAATTGTCCGGCATCAGCAAGAATAAATTAGCAGAGTACTTGTCGTCATTCGGGAAAGGATTAAAGGTACTACTTAAACTTTAAGTGGAAGCCTTTCGTCAGTTCAATTCAGTATATCGTCACGATTCATTCACGTGGGGTTCATGCTCAAAATGTCAATATATATCCAGAATCGGCCGACAACTTTAAAAAGTATAAAACGAAGCAAAACCCGAATAAAAGTGACATCTTGGAAAACACAAGATATAAGTTATAAACTAGAATAAATGTTGAAATGGTAAATTTTCGACTTTATAGCAAAGTCATCTTCAGACCAAGCGAAAACATAGAGTGAGCCTATGTCTATATACCTATGTACCTATGTATATATACACACATTAACTAGGAATTATGTCAATGACTATAAAGAAAGCGTGTCTTATATCAATATTTACAGAGAAACCACTGACAACGCAGAAATCATACAATGGTGGAAAACAGTGGCAACTAATTAAAAAGTGATAGCTCCTTGCTTACCTTGACACCTGAGTTTAGCTCAAGTTTGTTAAACTTAATATGTAGTGCCTCAATTGATGTCTATATATAAATTATGTATATATATATTAATTAATGTATATCTATAGACCCACGCTCACTCTATGTTTTAACTTGGCCTGAAGATGACTTTGCAATAAAGTCGAAAATTTACCATTTCAGCATTTAGTCCTGTTTATAACCTATATCTCGGATTTTTCAAGATGTCACTTTTATTCAGATTTTGTTTCGTTTTACGTCAATACATCTTTTTCTACCTCAGACGTTTGCTGGATGGGTGATGGGTGAATGCATAAATACGTGTGGGGATAATTAAGGGGCATGGACATGTTAGTGGACATATTTAAGTTGGATGAATGGATAAATGGGTGTAAGAATAAGTGGATGAATAAGTGGTTCAACATGAAAGCTTGGATATATAAATAGGCATTCGGACAGGATGGAATAGAATTGAATAACATGATCATGGCATTCAGATAGAGGGAAGAACAATAAATTAATCTTTAAAAAACCTACCTGTTGGCCACCGAACGGCTGTAAATCATGCACTACAAAAGAGCAAATCAGAATTTTAAGAAGCACACAATATCACAAGAAAGCCCGGACACTGAACAAACATCCATTAACAGATCAGTATGAAATACTTTTTACTCTCTCTGTTAAAAGTGATGATTTTAACATATAATTTTTACCAGAACACGATCATTACAGTACAGCAGTATTTATTCAGTAAATCGAGTACAGGAAAGTTTGTAAATCAAAATTGAAGTAGTGCATACGCAATTCTGAGTCAACATACAAAAAGTTTAAAGGAAGAACACTAACAAAACGCGCGAGAACAAGGTACTGAAGTTCAGCTCTTCACCCGAAACAGTCCCTCTTTTCTCGGGGAACTAATCTGTTATACGAACGGTGAACTCGATCCTTGACAACGAAAATGTTTTATGTTATCCAAAATACCATTACAATTTATTTAGACTATCTGTGACGATCTGTGCACCATGACTATCTGTGCACCTGTGAAGCCAACTTGCGATTCGGCGTCTGTTGAAGTTAGAAACATTGAGAATTGGGCGAGCAATAATAAGATGTCCCTAAACCTTTCAAAAACGTGGGAAATGCTCGTAGGTGGTGGAACTTTAAAGCCATTACCACTAGCGACAGTAGGTATTGAACGAAAGAAGTGGTTAAAACTTCTTGGTATTACCTTTTAAGATGATCCTCGTTGTTGGGATTTACATGTCGATAATCTATTGTCAAAAGCTGGTAGCCGTATACACATCTTGAGGGTATACAGGTCTTATGGTTATTCTAGAGATTACCTTAGTAAATTGTTCGACTCACTTATCATCTCATTATTTCTCTATGGAATTGAAGTATGGGGTTCTGCCTTACATAATAAACACCTAGAGCGTATTGATAAGTACTTCAAACGAGCCCATCGTTATGGGTATACGTTAAAAAAATTCAAAAATTTGTCTCAGAGGCTCTCGACTGTAACTAATAAGAAACCTATTCAACTTACACAAAGACATGTTGATTCACGCGATAAAATTTGCCTGGTGAAAAACAGCTTTAACCCAGTATTTTCCCTAGCATTCAACTTCATTTTATCATTCTTATAGTCCTTTCGTGACATATCATAAAGCACGGGCTACAATTTGTGTTCATCAGAACCTCCTCGAACGACGCTATTTTGAAAATTTTCGCTAGCGACTCAGCCATTTCAAGTGATTCAGCGATTTCAGCGATTTCAGCAACGCGTTCCCAGCGACAAAGCGACAAGCCTTGGTAACCGCACAAATGCATCGCTAAGTTCTAGCGACACGGCGACAGCGATAGTGTGTCGCTGCCATTGCTTCTTAAATGATGAATTTCGACGGTGTTCACAATCCACCACCGGGTTTCCATCGAACCGATTGATATTGACCGTGATCGATGCTGATCGCGATCTCTACAACTTGGCACCAAGTGAAAGACTACAACTCTGATGGTTGATATCAATGTTGGCTCTTGAAATTCACTTGATTGTAACAAAACTGTTCATTGATTTAATTTAGTTTAAAACTGTCGCAGAAGAATTTTTCTGTATACAAAAACCATTTACAGGACACATATACAAAGTTTGTATACGTTCTATTGGGATAAACTGTAAGCTTAAAAGTTTTAACAACTTCTTAACGTGATACTCAAAATAATAGGCTTAAATTTTAAAAAGCTTGATTCAAAGCAAGAGGATTAGCAGTTAAGGTTAAATTATTGTGCTTTTAGATAATTACTTACTATTTATGGTAATTACGTTGGATTTTTTTAGCTTCAGGAGTGCAACTAAAATTATTAGGAAAAAAACAAAACAAGCAATTAGAAATAAAATTTAGAATCTGCTGATCACCAGTTGTATCTCAGATTACGTTTAGTTACAAACGAAGTTTGTTTTTAATTACTGTTATTGATTGGTTTCAATTTCTTGATTATTGAGTGAATTTATTGAGTGAATTTATTGAGTGAATTTATTGAGTGAATTTATTGATTGAATTTAATCGACTGACTTTAAATTTTGTCAATGATTGACTTTATTTGATTTTAAATTTTGTCAAAATTCTGTATCAACGAAGACTGATCTTAAAAAACTGATTTTAAAGTTTGTTTTAAATTCTTTTTAATTCTTTATCTAAAATTAAGTTTAGTTATAAACTAAGACTGATTTTAAATCTTTTTTTAAGTTTTACAGTAGCAATATTTGTTTTTAGCCAGTTAATTTTTCATATTACGTATTTATTCCCTTTTTCACACCAGTTACATAAAAGGTTACATCTACAATAGCAATAACCACTGATACAATTCAAAATCTTCAATTTTTCCATTGATTTTAAATATTATGGAAGGCAGTAAAATGCTAGATTTTGGCTTACAAACAATTCTGAATTTACACAATTACAATTTATTTCATAATGAATGCTTAAAAACTGCAACAGGTATGTTATTCCTGCTATTGTTGAAGAAATCTGTTATTGAATATCTTGGGAAAGCAATCATTACCAAAAACTAAATAGCTGTTTAGTTCATATCTATATAAAATTACATAGCAGCTTTAATTGCATAGCAGCTTTAAAAACATCCGCATATAAAATCGTATACCATGAAATGAAATAGAGTGCTGCGTAGGCACTGTTGAAATCTTAGTGAAATGATCGGAAAGGTCCGAGTAGTGCCGAAATGTGAAGAGTAGTCTTCTAACGTTTCGACCGAAGGCCCTTCGTCAGAGAGAAAACGTTGGAGGATCGAAAAACACGGAATATATATATATATACATATATATATATATATATATATATATATATATTAATATATGTGAAAATGGTCATGTGACAACAAATGACCAATCAGAATGGAAAAACAAAAACAAGTGTAAATGAGATAGTGGCTCGTCACTCGCCTAAAATATCACCGATCAGCAAACCAGGTGGGTGTGTCAAAAACAATGTGGGTGAGTGAACGCTAAACACCAAAGAGCTAAGTAGCTATTGTTAACGCTCACCCGTGCAAAGCAAAAACATTGGCCGCACAGGGATTAAGTAAAAGAAGCTCTCCAGCAGCTTAGCGACACCTCTTTTTACACCAGATTAAATTGCGATTTCACGCCTACCCACCAAAATACCGTCAAAACCATTATTAACGATTTGGTTAAGGCCAGTGAATTACCCACATCTGCTTCTAACCTTATAGTTAATACTCCCAGAATGCCAGTTACGTATTTTTTACCTAAAATTCATAAACCTAATAACCCCGGCAGGCCGATAGTTTCCGCTTGTAGTTGCCCCACAGAACTGATATCCAGTTTTTTAGATCATGTTATGGCTCCTTTGGTTAAGAAGTTGTCTTCTTATATCAAACACACCAAACATGCCCTACAAATTTTCGATCAAATCCATTTTAACGGCCCCAATAAATTCATTTTCACCATGGACGTCAAGTCTTTCTACACCGTTATTCCTCATCATGATGGTCTCGAAGCTTTGAAGATTTTTCTTAACCAACGCACTCTTTTAGAACCATAGACAACTACATTAATTCGCTTGGCAGAGCAAATGAAAAATTATTGAGGGTGACCTCAATAATTTTTCATTTGATGGTGAACATTACCAACAGATAAGTGGTGTAGCTATGGGCACTAAAATGGGCCCAAGTTACGCCAATCTATTTGTTGGTTATGTAGAAAAACCAATCTTTGAGCGATATACTGGTTCTCTCCCTGATTTTTTCGGCCGTTACATTGATGACTGCTTAAGAACAGCATCGTACTCACGTGTGGATTTAGAGCGTTTCATTAACTATGTTAATGACTACCATCCAGCGCTCAAATTTACATGGGAAATCAGTAAAGCCAGTGTGTCGTTCCTTGATATTTTAGTGTCGATTAATGGTAATGCGGTCGCGACGTCTATTTCTTACAAGCCAACCGACTCACACAGTTACCTATTATTTTCATCCTCCCACCCCAACCACACCAAACAATCCATCCCATATTCTCAATTTCTGCGACTTCGCCGCCTCTGCAGCGATGACAAAGATTTTGAGACAAAATCTTAGGAGAAGAGATCTTTTTTTGGTCCAGCGTGGCTACCCAACCCATCTTTTGGACACTGCTGTTCAAAGAGCTTCTAGTATTCCCCGTTCGGATACATTAAAACAACGTTTGGAATCAGTTTCTGAAGGTAAAATCCCATTAGTGCTCACATTTCATCCCTTCAACTACAAAGTTAGGGATATCATTCGCCGCATTCTTCATGTTCTAAAGAATGATCCTGAAACATCTTCCATTTTCTCCGACAACCCTTTAGTCTCTTTCCGACGTAATAAAAACATTCGGGATAGTTTAGACAGTGCCTTTAGACAAAATCTTTCGGCGCCAGCGAGTACTTTTCCTTGTTCTTGGACCCGCTGCAACACGCGTTCTTTTCTCAACGCGTCTACGTGCATTTCGGGGCCTAAATCTAATTTTGTACTTCGACATTGTTTCACATGTATCTCCTCCAACCTCATTTACTGCATTTCGTGCAGTAGATGTGGTCTGCTCTACGTTGCAGAAACGGGAAGATGCTTATCCGACAGATTTGCCGAACATCTTCGCTTCGTAAAGAATGGAGACGTTGACAAACCTGTCGCCCGACATTTTAATAGTGCTAATCATTCTCTTTCGGACATGAAAGTTTGTGCCATCTCCCAAACTTTTGGCGGTAACAATAGTCGCAAAAGACAGGAAAAGCGTCTCATCTTTAAAATTGGTACCATTCAGCCTCACGGACTCAATGAACGTTTTTCTTTTACTTAAACCCTGTGTGGCCAATGTTTTTGCTTTGCACGGGTGAGCGTTAACAATAACTACTTCGCTCTTTTGTGTTTAGCTTTCACTCACCCACATTGTTTTTGACACACCCACCTGGTTTGCTAATCGGTGATATTTTAGGCGAGTGACGAGCCACTATTTCATTTACACTTGTTTTTGTTTTTCCATTCTGATTGGTCATTTGTTGTCACATGACCATTTTCACACACACACACACACACACACACATATATATATATATATATATATATATATACAGGGTGTCCCAAAAAAAACGAAAACTATTGAAATCACTTATTGTTAAAATTTGAATGTCCTAAGAAAAAGCTGAACGTAATGATGCGTAAAATATGGACAAGGTGCATGTATTAAAATTTAGGTAAGAAAATCGCCTTGTAAAGTGCGCGATTTTTTGCCCGTGGGAATTTAAAGCAAATTATAAAATTACTTATATCAATCATTTATGCACTCGTGGGGACCAACAGAGTGCTAAGGCATTCAAATTCTAACAATTAAATTGTTATTGGTGATTTCAATAGTTTTCGGTTTTTTAAAGGGACACCCTGTATATATATATATATATATATATATATATATATATATGTATGTATGTATATATATATATATATATGTATATATATATATGTATATATATATATATATATATGTATATATATATATGTATATATATATATATATATGTATATATATATATATATATATATATATATATATACGTATATATATATATATATGTAAGTAAATATCATCTTACTAAGTGTAGATGTTTGTACGCTTGGATATATGTATGATGAAAAGTTTGTTCTCAAGCTTTTATCTCAGAAAACTTCTGAGCTTCCCAACGGGAATCGAACCCGTGTCTCCCGATTGCCGGTACGGTTGTTTTGCCACTACAATTTACTTACATACAATATCACATTACAGGTATGTTCAGCTTTCAAGTACGAAAGAGGCATATCAATATTTCGAACCAGGTCCCGAATTAACATCATACTTGCCGTCTGAGACCCTATAGTGTAGTGGCAAAACAACCGTACCCGCAATCGGGAGACACGGGTTCGATTCCCGTTGGGGAGCTCAGAAGTTTTCTGAGATAAAAGCTTGAGAACAAACTTTTCATCATATATATATATATATATATATATATATATATATATATATATTCCGTGTTTTTCGATCCTCCAACGTTTTCTCTCTGACGAAGGGCCTTCGGTCGAAACGTTAGAAAACTACTCTTCACATTTCGGCACTACTCAGACCTTTCCGATCATTTCACCATAAAAATGTACAGCAGCTTGAAACCCATTTTAGCAAGCTCAGGTCACAACTCGAACATTGCGCGGGAAAATTACTGCTGGTATTGATGGCAGTTTCAGAATCATCTTCAGATGTACAAGAACAGAAAGTTTTTCATTGACACTGACGAAGTCAACTGAAAAATGTTGACTCGAGCGGGATTTGAACTCGCACCTTCGGGATACCGGTCTGCTGCTCTACCTGTTGAGCTATCGACTCCACAGGGATTTGAGGCGAGTTTTTATCCAACTTAAGTGCACGAGGTATTCTCGCGACAACTTAATGCTTATGCATGAGAATCCTCTCATGGATAAGCATGGATCCTGCTCGAGTCAACACTTTTCAGTTGACTTCGGCAGTGTCAGATTATCGTGAAAAACTTTCTGTTCATCTATCTCTGAGGATAATTCTGAAATAGAATTGAAACGCTGCACATTCTCGCACGGATAAGCGTTAAGTTGTCGCAAGAATATCTCGTGTACTTAAGTTGGATAAAACTCGCCTCCAATCCCTATGGAACTCGACTGATGTCAGTCTCCGTTAAAATATGTCATAGTCTCTTGCATTTTATCTGCGTCATCTACATCGGCATATACCATCCCGTTCAGTCAGTACTGTTGCGTTTAGCGTATCTGTTCCTACAGACTGCAACGCATCTATGGAGAACGTACATGTGTTGGCCTGTTGTATATAAGTAATACCATCATGTTTTCATTACAGGCACAACAATTTTTCGTACAGAACTGACAGCAGTGACCTGGTATAGTTACACAGTGTGTCGGTTTTTGCGTGGGTAAATCTCGAGAAGATCTCGAATCGTTTGGTAACCCTCGAATAAGCACTTCTTTCTTGCAACTTGGGTCGGATAACAAAAAGGAACACGATTTTTTTTCTTCGCGTATTTTTTCATGAAATACACATCTACATTGTCTAGTACAGGAGTAAATCATCAAAGTCTGTCATTACCGTGGACGTGGTGCTGTTGGAAACTTTTTCCTGGAGCAAAATGGAAGTTGCCAGCGACCTGAAATGTCAAATATTTCGTTTGTGAAACAACTGAAAAACATTTGCTGAGTCACTTGGGACAGCGAATAAGGCCACATGCCCAGTTGCATAAAATTGTATATAACGATGAAATCACTTTCAAGTGGCCATGTCATTGTTAAATTCACATTCGTATTTTAATCCGTTGTATGAAAGTTTCTCAAGGCCCACGAACTGTATTTTTCGCAACTGGTCTCAGTTGGCACTCGAAAGCCTAAGGTTCGTACATATTTGATGCATAACCCAACGCCGTAACCGTACACCTCAATGCATGTATGTGTGTTGCTACATAGGGATGCCTATGTGGAGATAACCTCCAGCGTCCTTTTATAATAGATCTTGATTCATAGTGAATAAAGTTATGTTATGTAACGTTACGTGACGTGACGTTACGTGACGTGACGTGATGTAATGTGATGTGATGTGATGCCGTGCCATGCCATGCCATATGCCATCCCACGCCATGTCATGCTATGCTATGCTGTGCCACGTTATGTCACGCTACGTTATGTTACGTCATGTTACGTATGTTACGTTATGTTGCATTATGTTGTGTTATGTTACTTTATGTTGTTATGTTACGTTGTGTTATGTTACGCTATGTTATGTTACGTTACGTTACGTTACGTTATGTTATGTTGTGTTGTGTGATGTTGTGTTATGAAAATTACCTCTATGATTTTAATCATATCTTTGAAACTAAACGCGTTGCGCCAACACCTCAGCGAGGACGTATTCAGGGTGCGAACGATATCCTTAGAGGAATGTCGTGCTAATTTCCACACGTCACGGCTTGATACTATTTTCCAATGAATACGATATCTTAGTTTCACTTGATACAGACTCCATTTCATGTGATCGAGTGTTAATGTCCAATATTTTTTGGTCAAAGTACATACTAGGCGAATAAGGAAAAATGGGCCGTGTAATCATTATGCAGCGGCATGGCTAATTGCAACGCAATAGAATAAAGAGCAGTTACCTTGGTCACTTCTAGATAACCATGCACTTCACATCCTTCATTTTTTTGTGTCTCGAGTTTTTCTTTCCATCCCTCGCGAGAACACTGAAACAAAACAAAAAGTTGCAACATGGTGTTCAAACATTTGTATGCAAAACTTTGGGTGCACCATAGTTAAGTGGTTGTAGCAGTGGGCAGGCCAGGCCAGGCTGGTTTCGGAGATTTACCCCACTGAGGGAGATTACGGCCACAATCACATTTTCAACTTTTCAAACTGTTAAAGATGAGAATTTACACAATGGTGAAATCACTCCCTCAGTAAAGATTTGCCTTATACAGTAGAACCCCGCTAACTCGAACTACCAATGGAAATGAGAAATAGCTCGAGTTAGCAGGTGATCGAGTTATCGAGGTGGGGGTTGAATTTCAGTATCCTATTAACAGTTTATGAGGTAACGTGGTTTCACGATCCATCCACTATTACGAGTCATTTTGGTACAGTCAGTCGAGAATATTTCAATTTTTCTTCATGGACAGAGCTGATTGTGTTGTCCTGAATACTTATATTAGCATGGTGCAATGTCTGCCACTATGGAGTTGAACAACTGTTTATAATGAAATGACTATTCCAGATTACATGTACATGTTAAGTGAATGTTTGGCTCTTTTACATACGGCTGTACAAATTTGTGAAAACCTCAGGAAACAAACTGGATGAACTAGAACAGTTATGACGGGCTGCTCACGACTAGTTTGTGACACATTTTAAAAATCGTTGCACAATATTCACCTTGGATAATCACTCCAGAAAGGTCTTTCCTGGGCTTGAATTACGTTTCCATACATTGTCACGTTATCAGTAAAGATTCAAGATCCAAACTAGTCAAACAGCCCAGCCCTGACACTTTCAGGTTTACCGACCGACGTTTTCAAAATAGAGTCCGAATTAATGGGGTAAATTTGACCCAAGGGAATATAAAATTCGGTTCGAGTTAGCGGGGAGTTCGAATTAACCGAGTTTGAGTTATATGATAGTAAATGATAGGGGAAATGGTATCAAATGAAGGGGAAATTGAATTCGGTTGGAGTTTGCGGGGAGTTCGAGTTAACGAGGTTCTACTTTATATTTATATTTATTAAACCTGATAATTTAACAAAATAAAACACTGTAAATGTTTAGATGCCATTGTGTTGAGTGTTTATCACACAAAAATAGACGGACGGACGTCACTGATAACAAACATGAATGCATATTCTTCACAGTATTGGAATTTATATTTATGCTTTAAGAATTGGGACCTAGAAAAAGTCCAAAGTGAGACATTTTAAATTAACAGTTAATTAGACATACTTGTGTAATTTCATCTGCGTTTTTTAAAGCCCATCCTCTTCTGCGATAAGCCTCTTGAACTTCAGCGCAAGTGTTACAGCATCTGATAAATGGCAGAACTAAATATCAGTTGAAAGTATAAAGGAGCCTTCAAAAAATATTTTAATTTCGTGCACTCCATAGCATCCCTTGCAACAGTTATTGCTATTTCCAACGTTCCAAGAGTTCTTCAAGAGAACAAGGGAATTATTGTATCCCCCTTTGAAAGCCCTGTGGGATAGCAGCTTAATGCATTAGTTGAATGTTAGTTTGTCCACAAAACGCAAATGCTATCTCATTCCTCAATCACAAAATTTAACTCAACTCTCTTCAGCCAGTATCTGACTTTCATTATTTTACCTCCCCTATAAAAATTTCGTATGTCATTTCACATGTGAAAAACGTATACAGAACTGGAGCAATTTCACCAATGAAATTTTCAGTTCACGTACAATACAGGGACGTTTTCACATATGAAATATCTAATTCACATGTGAAATGGCTTGGTTCGAAACATGCATTTCACTTATGAAATGTAAGATTCATGTATGAAAATTAATTTAATTCACAAAATTTTCATTTCACATACGGAACTGAAACATTTTTTACACATGAAATACTATTGTCATACGTCAAATGAAATGGAATGTTAAATTTTTGTAAGGGTCTGGCTAACGCCAGAAGATTTCACTCGTCGAGGGAAAGCGTCTCGGACTGGAATTGGTTAAGAATGTCTCAATTAACTCTTTTAATTCCAAATATGACTTCATTTGACTATGGCTAACGCAAGACGATATCACTTGTAGTAGAGATACATCTCCAAATCTACTCCTGGTACAACTGATGTGTTTTAGAATTTAGGTACAGAACAGAACTTTTGTGTTCCACAGATTAAAGTGAACTTTAAAGGCCTGTTTACACGTGCGATTTTGTGCCATGCGATTGACATCTTGGAGTATGTGTTTGACTGACAAGAGCGTCGAGGACAAACTGCAGCTAATCATAAGCGGATATCTTGCTGTATAAACTATCATGAGTCTATTGCATACACCAGGACAACAATCGCAACGTGCAAAAGACCACGTGTAAACGGCCCTTAAAGACGGCGGCCAGACCCCAGTCAGTCCCCTTGAATCAAATATTTTGTCGCTGACGTCACAGGAAGGGAAGAGCGACACGCGTTTTATTTGGCTACTAGTTGTACTGAAAACTACGATGTTTATGAATTATTCGATTTATGGATGCAATAGCTCCCCTAGAAAAAAGTCAAAATTGGGCTTGGCTTAAAGATGCCGAACTAAATCCAACCAAAGTTGGCACCTCTTGACATTTTTTGGAGGCCATTGTCCACCACTTGAATTACGATTTCTGAGTATTCCCAAGCTCTAGCAAGTACCCTAAACATCTTAGTACCAGTAGACACGCATTTATAACTAATGATTACCTAATTGTTACTAATTTTCGCGGAACTTAATTTTCGCGATGTTCGTGACCACAGAAAAATCGCGAAATTAAGGTCCCGCGAAAATTAACGATGCGAAATTTAACTTCCTATTATAAAACCCTGTCAGAGCCCCAATTATTATTGCAAAGTATGCCAATAAGAAATGAAATCAAAATCTGTGGCGCCAATCTTCAATCCACCTGCTTGTTCTTGCGTCTCAGTGTTTAGAAAATTTTCGTGAAATTTAGTTCCTTTTGACGTGTTTTCCCTGCCAAATCGAGAAATTTAAGTCTCGCGAAATGTGCTTCTCTCAATTTCGTGAAATTAAGTGACCGCAAAAACTTGAGACAATGAGGTACTTATAAACAGTTGACGTCCTTAGAGCGGTGTCAGTTAAAACAATTGACCTTTTGTGCAATCTTCGCTCGACTAACAAGTGGTAATACTTTCAAGTCTTTTCGAATAACAACATTCAAACGCAGCCCCGCGGAGCCTACGTGATTAAATATTCCAGTCTGAGAGTAGGAAACAAATCCTTAACCACAAGAAGAACGGTCAACTTCTTTGTACAGTTGAGCTTTGCAGTGCAGTGATGATCGCGAATTTTCACTACACATTACTCTAATGATGATCTTGACATAATTTTCCATTTCCAGATATAATATTCCAGATAAAGATAAATTGTCTCTATTTATTCTGGATAACCCTATCAACCAATTAAGCTGTTCTCCCACGAGGTTTCAGTAAGGGCCACCCCTCTAAGGGTCCAGTGCTACTTTCGGGGTGCTGGTGGCACAATGGTAGCACACGTGTCTCATACCACTGCGACTAGGGTTTGATTCCGGCCCCGTGCAGTTATCTGATTAAAGTTACCTTGGTCACATGTGAGAAGAGTGTTGTTCAGTTTGTCTCTGCCAAATATCGCAGGTTTTCTCCGGGTACTCCGGTTTCCTCCTGTAGTAACACTGGACCTCCGAAGGGTGGCCCTTACTGGACCTCTTGGGAGAAATGGTGAGGTAGCTGATAGGCTTATCTAGTAAAAATAAAGGTATTTTACCTTTACTTTTACTTTTGCCTTTACTGCAAGAGGAACCGGAGTGCTCGGAGGAAACCTGCGATGCTTGGTAGAGTCAAACTGGACAACACTCTTCTCACTTGTGACCAAGGTAACTTCAATCAGATACTTCCATGGAGCCGGAGTCAAACATTTGTAACATTGGTGGGAGACATGTGCACCACCACTCCTTAAAAACAGGTATGGTAGAAACTTACGGCTTCTCTGTTGTCTCTGCGCCATAGCAACTTTCGCAACGGTTTTCATCAAGCTACGTGAAGATTTGAAAAAAGAATTTCAATAATTTAAAGACAACGAAATGGAAAGATAAATTCTGACATTGAAACTTTAAATGTATGTGAATTGCTAATAAAATTCGACAGAAGTTTTTTTATGTAAAGGCTCACGTTCACAGCTCAAGCATATTTTTCTGAGCCTTTCAAATATCGAGATTTTTCACGCGTGTAAATATCATAGTACTGATTTTGCTCTGTATTCTGACTTCTCGGGAAATCACATAAATCTGCAGTAATACAGACTTAAAGCGCTCGTACTCTTCTCGTAATATGCATACATGTAGGCGATTGCACATTGAATAGTCTCAAAGATATATGAGGTACCAGGGCTCGAACTTAACTTTTTAGTCAGTTGGAAAATACTTGCTGCAGAGATCTTTTTCCCACAAATAAAATCAACCAAAGCCACTAGCAATTCCTTTAAGCTGTGACTTTGACCAGCAGTAATTGGTAAACTGTTGGGCTGTGCGAAGTATGCGAGTCCGATCCAATTCTAAATCCACATCCTGCCAAGCAGTAGTTGTGTAGTTTGTGTTTACTATATTTCAGAATCATCCTCAGGGTATTATGAAACGATAACTTCACAATTAACCTACATTGCCGAAGTCAACTGAAAAATGTTGACTCGAGCGGGATTTGAACTCGCACCTTCGGGATACCGGTCCGCCGCTCTACCTGTTGAGCTATCGAGTCCACAGGGATTGGAGGCGAGTTTTTATCCAATTTAAGTGCACGAGATACTCTCGCGACAACTTAACGCTATCCATGAGGATGGATGTGCAGTGTTTCAATTCTATTTCAGAATCATCCTCAGGGTATTATGAAACGATAACTTCACAATTGTGACTGTGGACTCAATAGCTCAACAGGTAGAGCGGCGGACCGGTGTCCCGAAGGTGCGAGTTCAAATTCCGCTCGAGTTAACATTTTTCAGTTGACTTCGGCAGTGCAGGTTAATTGTGAAGGTATCGTTTGTTAAGTTATGGGTCGGTTTTGTTTCCTATTCAAAATTCCATCTAGGAAATGTTCACTCGCAAACGTTAGCCAGTGGATGTTTTTTGAGCTCGCAAACTTATAAAAAAACTCTCGCATTTTGCGAGTTTTCACGCGCTAATTTCGAATCGTGTGGTAGATAAAATTGTGCTTTAGGCAATCATTTTTTAAAGGACATTGTGGCATTTACACTTGAAAATAACATTACTGTTAATCGAGTGCAAATGCTGCCGTATCTTTTGAGATATGTCCTTCAATTCATCCGCATTACCACCATATTTAAACTGAATTCGTGACCATGTTTTCGGCAACGGCCTCTGTAGCTTACATCACAGAGCCTCGCACTAGATTCGCGAGCTCGCAGGTTCTATTCCCAGCCAGAAGGCCGAAAGTTGCATTTTTCGCAACAGGTCCCGGCTGGGTGTTAAAAATGTATCCTGACACTAGTCATTTTCCTCTATCCATAATGTTGCAATCTAACGTAATGACCTAGGTTGAAACAAACAGACCTGAAATACAAATTCACCGACAATGTATACATGATTTTCCAAACATGACAAAAAGTTAAGTCATTTACATATCAACCAAATCTTAATATCTCAAGAACGAATTGAGATATGAAGAACAGTGAACGTCAGTTTTCATAATTCCAAAAATTCTTTCGAATAAGAACGTGCAATTTAAAACTTTAAGTGCACTTTAAACCTTTCTGCTCGGAGTAACTTATGCACATACCTTTAAAATCTCTTTCGCTTCCTCACTTTTGTCCCCAAGACCTGTGAAAACAATTTAATTTCACAAGAATAAGACATTTGAGATTCTAAGAACTTCATTACGAAATAACGTTTACAAAATGTCAATTCTGACTGGCCGAAAGCCCTTCTTATATAATTTAAGAGAAACATACAAATGTTCGTAGTTTTCCAGCGTGAGCGAAAAGAGTTTACGTTCTGATATCCGTATTTCTTAGACTGAAGAAGTTTTCTAAAGTATTATTAAAGAAAGTGGAAAACAATTTCCACGTTCCCCTTTGGGAAACAGAAAATATTCCATAATTTAGGTACGTTGATAACAAAGTGACTGGCAATTTAAGACAACGATAAAAAATAATTCGCATAAGATAAAGAAAGATGGAAAAAAAGAGAGGCATACCTTAAATGGGTATACACAGCTACCAAGAATCAGGCACTGTTAGACAGTAAAGTTCTAAGAGAACTTTATGAAACTTGAAGAGATAAAACTGCATAAAATGTGCAGGCGTAAAAGAATGCGTCTTGTTAACTCTTCCAGGCGAACACTTGATTAAAAAAGTCGGTTTCTTACACGAAAAGAAGTGTTTTGCAAAGCAAAAAATGCTAGGTGTCTGATCTAATTTTTTTCTAAGAAGCACATACTAGTCGTTACACTTTTTCTTAAATATAACATATATTGGACATGCGTATCAATTTACGAAAAATCCACGAGAACAGAACCAATCAGAAATAAGTAAAATCATCTACAATGGATTTATTTTACCATACACTGACAGCAAATGAAGAGTATGAACAATACCTTCCTTCTCTCCGTGTTCATCTAACGGGACGCCATTTTCGTCAATCCTTTTCTTATAGATATTATGTTCAACATCTATCTGTTACAAAAAATCTCCAGCATTATTCAAAAAATATGGTCTTCATTTTTACCAATTATATATTGAAGACATTTAGTCTTTTTTTAGTGAAAGGTACTTTCATGGAAAATTAACACAAGGTAATTTGTACTGTTTATTACGTAGAGTACCAGTCGACTTCGGCTTCAACAGCATTTGAACAACAAACACTGCCAAATTCTGCAGAACTCATACTTTGGGACAGGGCTTCTCTTCAAATTCCAGCAGTGTTAAGAAATAATGGCGTTAACAGAGGCGGATTTAGGTGGGTGCGCATCGGACGCGCCCCCCCCTTTTTATAAGTTGTTGTATGATTTGTTTGCTCAGGTATAAAACACAAGCTTTAAACATGTCGACTACCAAGAAATTCAGTTTCAAAAAACAGCGGAAACGACAGTAGGATAAAAATTCTCTCATTAAAATGCCACATAGTGGAAATGAGAATTCGTAAAAAAATTTTGCACCCCGCCCCCCTTTCTCAAAATTCTGGATCTGCCCCTGGTTAATGGTGTACGGTAAATTCACTTAACGAACACATTAATAATTCATGAATTACAGTAGCCAACCCAGGAACGTATACCACATCACATGTATGTATTTTGATACCCAATGAAAACCTGTTGGAAAATCACTGGTGATCTGGATCATATTTCCTAATTTACATATACAAATCAGTGAAACAAACGTGCAATAGATCTATATTATGGAAATGTGGGAGCTTGGAGATATCTTGAATGATAGATGAACGTTCGTCAAGCTCTATCTGAAAAACAATTTCTGAGCCACAGACAGGAATCGAACCCACAATCTTCTGATGACTGGTGAGACACTCCAACCATTGAGCTACAAAGACTCAGATGGTGAGCTAAGGTGCAAGTTCAACATATGTGTGACCTTGGCGGAAGCCACTTTATGTTAATAATGATATAATGAGATATATATTTTGGAAATGTGGGAGCTTGGAGATACCTTGAATGATAGTCTGGAAGATATCTTGAAAGATATCTCCAAGCTCCCATATTTCCAAAATACATATCTCATTCTATGATTATTAACATATTGTGGCTTTTGCTCAGGTCGCACATATGTTGAACTTGCACCTTAGCTCACCGTCTGAGTCTTTGCAGCTCAACGGTTAAGGCGTCTCACCGGTCATCAGAAGGTTACGGGTTTGATCTCCGTCTGGGGCTCAGAAATCGTTTTTCTCAGGATAGAGCTTGCCGAACTTTCATCTGTCATTCAATGCAATAGATCATCGCAAACACTCGTTTGAGAAGCTAGTTTAAACACTTGATTATCATGCTTCATCAAGGGACTCCAAACACTCGAAAACAACTAAAACCTCCGGGCTTTGCACTCGGTTTTCGTCATTTCCTCGTGTTTAGAACCTCTGATGAAATAGTCAAACTCTTGTTTGAATTATTACTTCATACGTCTTCGCAAAATTTACAAGTAAAAACGTTCTAATTAAACATGTCTTCACAGTCAGATCTCAAACGTTAATCAATAGCCGGTTCCCCCTTATTACGTCAGCTGTATACAACTACCAGAACACTTTGCGGTTTTTTCATTTTCATTCAAACATTGAATTCTCAAAACGAAAGGAAAGACAATTGCCTCGATTAACATTACAAACAAGATATCGAAAGACATTCTGGTAGTTGTATTCAGCAGATTTTTAAGGGGAACCGCTCATTGGAAAAATCTGAGGTTTTTTTATCTTATTTAAAAGTCGAAGGCTAACGTAGAAGTTAAGTTTACCATTTCATCAACAAGATTTAGTGTATATACCTGTTGTTCACCAGATATATCCATGGCATCTACGCTCAGGTCTTAAAAAAATGCAAAATATATTCGTGCTATTGCTTTCTACCTGTGAGCATGACAAAATGACAAAAGGGACTAGAGAGGGATGGCTAATTCCTTTACCATATCCAGTTAAGAATCAATTCCATCAGAACAAAACTACAATGAACAAATAAAAACTGGCTTTTTACTTTATGATCAACAGTAATAATGAATAGCGAAATTGGCCAGCAACAATAGCAATAGAGTTTAGTAAGAATTCAGCATAATTTTTCTAGGTTGCTTCTATTCCTGCGACTATAGTTTAGACTAGCCTCAAAGGATGTTTAAAATAGATGCCTATGTATACTTACATACACAAGGTAACTTCGGGAAATAGACAACCATATTAATTCTTGTCTTTTGATCTCGAGCTGTGTCTACAAATAGTTCCGGGGAAACCTGGAAATATTTTGGAAAGCTATAGTTAGTTAGTGAATTCAGAAGTTTTACCGATATAAACAAAAACAAATTACAGTGGAACCCCGTTAATACGGCCGCCAACGAGCCATAAGTATCTAGCCGTATTAACGGGGTGGCCGTATTAACGGGATAGAGTCGAACTACATGACTGGTCTCTTTCAAGTGACGTCAAGACAGTTATATCACAACTGCACTTCTAAACAACTGTTCTTAAGCATTCAGAATGCACGTATAATTCAATTGAAATGGAATTACTCAGTAAGATAAACATAACTGAATTTTATAAACAGAAACAATGTGCTGCACATACTGTCTTTTCAAAACAAAGGTCCCAAACTCTCGAATTTTCCATGTTACTTTCATTAATAAATTAACTTTCAACAGTATTTCGAAAAAAAAAATCTGTGACTTTCGATTGACTTGTTCAGGGCAACTACAATGACTTAATCGTCTTGCAATTTAACGGATATCATTGTTTGTCAAGTTTTATTTTCCTTTGTCATCCTGACTTTGGAAGAAAATGGCTGTTTTAAAAGTCAACGATATCACATGTCGCAGGCTTTTTCAATTAAAAAAGTAAATCGTTATTGTTTCTCAAGATTTATTTTCGTTTATCACTAATCTGTCCTTCAGAATGCATCTGGTTTGAGTGGCCGTACTAACAAGCTGAATTTATAAAGAAATATATGTGTTGGGATTTCACAATGTGGCCGTTGGCCGCATTAACGGGGTTTTCCAATAAGAAAATGTATGGTCGTTTCGCCGGAACAAACAAAAGTGGCTGTTGTAACGAGGTGGCCGTATGGCGGGGTTCCACTGTATGTCGAAGGTGTGAAGATGTATGGCGTAATTGACAAAAAGCCAAAAAGATTGAGAATCAAACAAGTTGAAATTAAAAAGAAAATTTGAGCGTGCTTCGTTACAAAGGATTGCGGTCAAATGAACAATTTATAAAAACGATATACTCCCAAAAGACCGCGATCGCTAATTTACCAAGGATTCATTGGCCGCGAGATCGCGAGAATTTGCACATTATTTCTGAATAAACGGCCTTTCACCGTAAAGGGAACCAAGTCTCTGCACATTCTATACTTTCGATCTACCCCTTCTGACTCAAAAAGAAAACTAGCAAATTCGAATTTGAGCTCAGGTGACTGTTTTTCTTGTTGAGCCATTTTGAACTTTAGTATGTACTTTTCAGATTGATGACTTTTTGAAGGTAGATCAATAAGAGATGAAGCACATGGTGAATACTGCAGTTCTGAAGGGACGCAAAAGGGTTCTCCCTTAATTCCTAGAAAGGACAACAATTGTCTCCTGCTAAGAATGGGGTTCTGCCGGCCACATCTTCAGGAAAAGGGAGAGACATGTCACTCTGATCGTTAAATTGAAGTGTGTTCCTTGCAGGTGTAATGTTCATTATCTGCAGACATGTAATTTGCTTTTCTTTATTATATCCTTAGTATTTATGCTTCTTATCTACAGGCCTCGTTTTCATGACACGTGACCACATGTCACATCATCACAACCCTCCTTTACTTTTAAAATAAGTTCCTCTTATTTACACATATTTATATAAGTATAATTAATGAACTTAATATCAAATTAACGTTTGCTTTGATTGAACCTAAAGTTAAGGTTCAAATATTGGAGTCTAAAGTTTGCATACTCAATATGTATTTACACATAAATGTTCTGGCCATATCTTTGTGCTGGTCTTCGATCCCTTTGGGGGTATCTTCTCTCTGGTAACGGTTCATTTTCATTAAAATCGTTTATTTCTTTCATTGAATCATCACTTAAATAATCCTCCTCATAATCTTCGTCTGTCGCCTCTTCTTCTTGTGGTGGTACTTTCTTATAAAACGAAATGTTTCGAGTGATGTAATGTCCTGGACGAGTTGCGGTGATCATTGTTCCTTTTACACGAGTAACACGATAAGGTTTTGGATCAAATGTTGAAGAAAATTTGTTCTTCTTTCTTTGACGCACCAACACAGTATCGCCAACATGTATTTCCCTTTCTTTTGCACGGGATAACTTATTGGCATTTTTCTTCATCTTCGTCTTCGCTTTTACATCGTTTTCTCGAATTTTCCAATCAATCTTTCTGGCTTTGGTTATTTTGTTTGGCAATTTGGTTCTAATTTCATGACTGAATAGAAGCTCGACTGGTGAGAACTTTGTTGTTGTGTGTGGTGTAGCTCTATAATTCAAGAGGAATCGATAGAGTTCCTTCTTCCAATCATTTTTTTCGGTATGGGCTGCACGAATTGCCTTTCCCAAAGGCTTCATGAAGTTTTCTGCCTCAGAGTTCGCTTTTGGCCAAAGCGGTGTTATTCTTTGATGTCTGATGCCATTTTCACTCATGAATCTTTTAATTTCATCACTGTTAAAAGGGGGTCCGTTGTCCATGGGTCGCAAAGATTCTATCTAATTTAGAAATCGTCGTTGTGGCAGATGTTGAACGAACAATCTCAACTTCTGGAAATCGAGAGTAAGAATCAATAACTACCAAGAGGTAGTCTCCAGTAGGAAATGGGCCACAAAAATCTAAATGGAGTGTATGCCACGGTTCCGGGGGAAGCTCGTTCATCTTCAATGGCGCTGGTGGATTTTCTTTGCTGTTGGCTTGACAAGCCAGGCAATTACCAATCATTGCGTTAACTTCGTTATCTATACCGGGAACCATATCTTCTCACGAATTAATTGCTTGGTTTTCGCTAGTCCTTGATGACCTTCATGAGCTATTAGGATCGCTCTTAGGCGAAGCAAAAGTGGCACGATAATACGAGAGCGTCGAAGGATTACATCAGTCCCTTTATTTATCGTTAATTCATCACGAACTTTTGCGAAAAGTTTTAATTCCTCGACGTTTTCCCCGTCTGTTTTCATACTGTAGTTTAGGGAGTTCTATGAGCGTTCACGAATAAGTTTAGTAAGTCGTTGCAGCGTTTTATCTTTCTTAGTGGCTTGCTGTATTTCTAATAAAGTCATTGCTTTTGGCACGGCGTGTGTCGTCAGGAAATTAACATAGTTCTCCGCAGCAGTTTCTTGCAGTTTGTCGATTTCTTCACAAGGATGTCTCGACAGAAAATCCGATGGATTATCGCAACCTTTCGTGAACACGATATCGAAATCAAAGTCCTGAATCCTTAGGTTCCAGCGTTCAATACGGGCAGGCGGTTTTGACTTTGGGTTACCCAAAACCATTTCGATCGGCTTGCAGTCCGTGTACAGCGTGAATTTTCCCCCATGTAAATAAACGTGTAGTTGTTCCATAGCCCACACTATTGTAAGCGCTTCACGTTCAGTTTGAGAGTATTTTCTTTCAACTTCAGTGATGGATCGTAGTAAGCCACGACTTTGTCGCTTGTCAAAGCGTGCTTGATGTTGTCAAAAGCGCTTTGCTGTTGTTTCCGTCCAACGGAAGTAGGCGTTTTTCTTGGTTATTTTTCGCAGGGGTTCGCTGAGGTCGCTGAAATTCGGTATTAATTTCGCACGGTATGTAGCGATACCTAGAAAACTACGGATATCCTTCACTGAGTGTGGTAAGGGAGCATTCTTCACAGCGTCAACTTTTGCGGGATCGGCTGAGATACATTCGTTGGAAAAGATTATGCCGAAAAATCTGACTTTGTTTTGATTAAATTGGCATTTTTCTTTGTTTAAGGTAAGACTGATTTCAGTAAAACGATGACACACGGTATGAAGGGCATTATCATGATCTTCCTGGGATTTTCCATACACGATGACATCATCGCTGATATTAATAACACCGGGGATGTCATGAACTTGATTATAAATCACTTTCTGGAATAATTCGCTGGCTGAGTTTGTGCCAAAATTTAGTCGCGTGTATCTGCGTAGCCATTTGTGTGCAACAAATGTCGTAATATATCGACTCTCTTTCGCTAAAGATAACTGATATATATCCGGAATGTGAATCCAGCTTTGAAATGACTTTAGCACTGTTCATTTCATGAATGAGATCGTCTATGGTCGGACTTGGATGACGTTCAGTTTTATCAGACCTAAATCTATGGCAGTCTGATAACTCATTAACGACCCGTGGTTACCTTTCACCACATGAATATAGGAAACGGTGATTCGTTTTTTTGTTTCCACGGTCGTTTCGAACTTCCCCTTGACTGGCAATAGCTGAGTGGAACCATACGCGAAAAGTTTTGTCTGTGTTAGACGTAACGGGATTGGTTTGGTCTTGCTGATAAACGCAAACGTGTTTTCATCTATAATGTTAATCGACGCACCGGTGTCTATGATCATTTTGATTTCAACATTGTTGATTCTGACTTTTGTTGCGGGAACTTTGGATGTGGAAGACTCCCTGCATGTGTACAAATGTTCTTGTTCACTGTCGCTAGATTCAGAGGGCGTTTCTTGAGGTGATACTTTATGAATTTGCGATTTCTGTGATTGAGTACTGGATTTCTGGTTGCGTTCTTGTTTTTGAGTGGAATTATCAAACATTGGGTTGTTGTTTCGACAAACTCTAGCATAGTGATTAGCCTTACCGCATTTGCGACATGTTCGTCCTCTAGCAGGGCAAGGAGAAGTGATATGGGGCCACATTAGTCCACACTTACGGCATTGTTGTTGCTTTTCTTTCGGAGTGACGTATTTGCTTCCTCAGGAGTGATGCTTGTTGATATCAAACGCTCTTCGATACCAGCCGTTTGTAGTTCACTATTTTCCAGTGCTCTAGCTTTTGAAAGTAATTCTTTGAGAGTGAGCTTGTCTTCCCTGATTGCATATCTCCTGGGGTGTTCCGACCTACAGTTTTGTATGATAGCAGATTTCAGTTCATTATCGATATCATGAAATTCACAATGAGCAGCCAGTTTGCAAAGTCTAGTGGCAAACTGATCTGTTGTTTCACCAATGTTTTGTTTGACTAAACGAAACTGGAAAATTTCATGGTCAACATTTTTTTTGGCGCGAAATACTCATCCAATTTGTCAAGGGCTGTTTTGTAATTGTCGTCATCGCCTGTGTCTGGAAGCGTTTCAAATATCTCCTGTGTTGCTTCTCCTGCTTGATAAAGAAGTAATGCTCGTTTCTGTGTATTGTCCTTGACGTTAACAGCTACTAGATATGTTTCGAAACGACGTTTCCATGTCTTCCACCTCTGACTTAATGATGTGGGATCGGAGATCGGATCAAACGGAAGAAGAGGAGTTACATTTATTTTACCAGCAGTTGCCATGTTGTTTCACTCCTTCACTTTTACAGCACGATTTTCCTATTTAAATCCTCGTCGCCATTTGTAATGTTCATTATCTGCAGACATGTAATTTCCTTTTTTTTATGTTATATTCTCAGTAGCTATGCTTCTTATCTACAGGCCTCGTTTTCATGACGTGATCACATGTCACATCATTACAGCAGGGAAACCCGGTTTTACGACAAGAATATGCCACACAGAAGAAAATTTTGTGTTGAAACAATTTCTTCACGCTTACAGCCAATAAACGGTAAGTATTAAGGCCAGAACTAATAATATACGACTTAAATAAGATGAGTTTAACGTAAACAGGAAAAACGTTAGTAAAAAAAAAACAGTGGATAAGAATGAAATCCACGCCGGCCCGGTACTCACGATCTACTTTTCTTTGTCAAATTCCTTTGTTGCCTTAATTGCTCGTGTGTGCGATGAACCATTCGTTCCCTAATAAATTTTATCTGCTCGGGTGTACGAATGGACAAATATTCCTTGTTTGTGGATGACGAGCTAAGGCAGTGTTTACATGGAAGCGAGCCAGCCCTCCCAGTAGGGCTGGGCTTTTGGCCGAGATTTCGCCTCGGTAAATTCCCTTGTAAAATTTGTTTACGTTAACGTGTGAGGAGGGCCAGCCCTCCTAAACGAGATCTCGCTATTGACTTCCCGAGATCTCGCCTAGGAGGGCTGGAAATTTTCTGCATAAGCACACGCAGAAGGGCTTGTACTCCTCAGGGATAGCGGAGTCTGAGGGTGGGGGGCTGGGGGCTACAACCACCCGCCACTTTTCCCAAAATAACATTGAAACAAATAGTTTTCCGAATATTTGTTGTGGAATTTTCCGGGGAAATATGCAAAAGGCTGTCTTTTTATCATTAGGTCCCCCACTTGAAATTTCGCTCCGACGTCCCTGCTCCTATTATGCACGCATGCTAGATCCAGCCCTGCATGGACGGGCCAGAAAATTTCCAAGGTGAAATTCAGTCCTCTGATTAAGGCTAGCCCTACCAAGAAGGCTGACTCATCTCCATATAAACACTTCCTTAGAACAAAATGGATGGCCACAATTTTGAATGCCATATGTCCCTGCAAAAAATTTCCTTAAAAATCGTTCCCAAAATCAATTTTTGGTAAAACATTTGAAAGTGCGACCCTTTATAATCTGAGTTCTCTAACTGGGTAATATGAAGAAAAGAAATTCATTGGTTTACTTTTGTGTAATACTTTTGTGTAATACTTTTTTTGACATCATAGAGCCAACGTCATATGAGCCTATCTTTCTGATCCCAGTATACTGTACATTGTACAAATATACTCACATGAACAGATAATTACAATAACTTAGCTCCAAGACAAGTAGCACATAATTGTGCACATATATATTCATGTTAACAGATAAATAATAACTTAACCCCATAACAAGCAGTACATATAGTGGTATATACTCATACCAACAGATATATAACTTTGCTCCACGACAAACGGTACGTATTGTGTACCTATATGTACTTACATCAACAGATAAATAATAACTTAGCTCTGAGACAAACAGAAGAAACATGAGTAAGCCACTGACCACAGTAACTACAAAAAAGTAGAAATTTTACAAAAGTGAGCCATTTACAAAAGACAGTTTAGAGATAGGAAGAGCAAACCAAGGAGTTACAGTTTTTGGAGCCAACTGCAAGGACATATATTCCTGGAAAAACTCACAACTTTCAGAGTCCCAAAAACACAGTAACTGTTTTAACATGTTGAGAAATTCCTTCCATTGCAACCATTCATAATGGTGGGAGAAATTGATATGTTTGTTCAGAATGGGTTTTGTCTCAGTCCATAGATGCTAAAACCTGTAGGTACCAGTGGGTGCAACCAGTAATTTTCAAGGGCAGGGCTTGTAGTGAAGTATCAAGGCACCATCAGAGCTATTTTGATCATTTTGAGTGCATTTGATTGACATGGCTTTGGGAAATAAGGGCAAAAACAATTGTTGCTAGCAGGGCACACGAAAGGCCTGCTACAAAAAGGGCAGAAGTTGCAACCCCCTAGCACCCTGAAGGTACTGCCTATTTGCATGGTTACAGTAGATTGGACTGTGTGGTAGTCATAGACTTAAAGTGAATGAAATGACTAGGAGCTTTGATGCATCATTTGATGTGCAATATACAAGACACAATTTTCTTTTTACATTAAGGTGGGAATATTTGGCCATAATGGACTTTCTTAGACATTAAGTCCAGTTTTTCTAAACCAACCTTTCCTGAAACCAACCTTTCCTGATACCAACCCACAAAAAATCATTGTACTACTTTATAAAATTTGACAGACTCAGGTTAATCAGTCTAACCCATTGCACTCTAAATTAGACTGTTACAGTAACTCCACAATCCTGGCCATGTAACCTAATTGAAGCCAAAGTTCCAGCTGCTGAAGAAACCCATGCAAGCTTTAAGTGCACAAAACACCATACAGTGGATGACCAGGAAATTATAAATTCTTGCAAGGTTAACGGTGTTAGAATACATAATGACAAAGATCAGCAATAATTTAGTTAGTCTCTCACCAGAAGAATTTCTAGACACTAAAATGGATTGATGGAGTCAATTACAGTAGCTACCCAGAGCTCATGACTCAAGTGCAGATTTTTCTTATTTTCTCTGGTCTTTGTATTTGTGAAGTATTTCGTACCAAAAAATTATAGACATAATTGTTAAATCATACCTTCAAGTCCTTTCAAAGTTCAACGTTCTATCCAAAGAAAATATAAGGCATGCCATGACTTGCCATCAGCTCCTGTTTTTGTTACACTTTTCTCAAGTTGGACAACATCCCGCATGTTTATATCACAGTATATAGACATATAAAAGCATTTTCTAATAACAATATAGTGCTTTCAATATTGTATGATACTCAGTGATACCTCATGCAAATTTGTTTGCATGTCTGTTAAAGAATTTAAAATTCTACTCCTCAAAAACTGTTGACTGGAATTTATTTCATTAACAAAGGAAATTTGTTTTTTTTTATTCCAGTTCATTTTTGTTGATTGGAACTGCAATCTTGGATGTCTAGTGTCCAATGGTTGGATACTAGATCTTAGGAAAGGATACTGGGTTCCAAAAACCTGGTATTCAATCTGGATACTGCTGGAAATTTCAAATCTCACGCAATGTCTACTAAATAGGTAACAGTAAAATTGAATCTACATGTCTATATATGGTGCTGTGGTTTTAGCTTACTGTAATCCACCTGCTTGTCTTTTTATCACCATAAGAAAATTTTCACTATTTTCTTGTTTGTTTGTTTTTTCTCATTATTTTACATTTTTAATGCTTCTGTTTCGTGTGCTAAATGCTTCTATTTCTTGCAATAACATGGACTAAAACTGGTGTCTGATAGAGTGCTCATGTTTGCCATATGTACCAACAAAACTGTGGTTGAATCACAGTGTGACTATAGTTAACTGAAGAATATTTATGATTAGTATAATTGCACAGGTGATTATCAAAAATCCAGAGTGGTGAATGGCCAGAAAATTACATCATAAATCTCGATATTCACCTACAGGTGAATATAACAGTGAAAACTGAGAAGCAAGATAGCAGCTACCTTTGTAAATGTTACCGAGGAGATTTTAAAAGTGCTAGTTCACTCATTCCTTTCAAATAATCACCTGTGCAATCATACCAAAACAATTATTCCCCACAGGCTCAGTGAATATTATTGAATAATCCCCCTCGACTTCCTCTTGGGGATTATTCAACAATATTCACTTCGCCTTGGGCGAATAATTGTTAAATAATGAGCAAATGCCTCATAATCACATCTTTCTGAAGTTACGGTATACTAATACCTCAGTTCCATCGGCCTCACAGATTTGAGTAACAGAAAGATTACTCAAGATGTGTGTTTTTAAAAACGTTTTGCATTTTTCACAAGTCAATGAAATTAACCTTGTTAATATTGTTGACACAAATAAGTCCAAACTACGCGCAGCTACCAAGTGTCATTTTTACGATTGCCACGTAGTCTTACCACTCCATAAACCGTTTTTGTAACAGTTGCTATGCTACACAACATCCAAGTAACCCCTAGAAATTGGTGTAAGGAAGCCCTGCTGTAACTGAAAAGCTTCATTGTACATTTAAAACTTGATAATTTGAGGTCCTAACTCATTTCCTCCACCTCATATTAAATAACAATTGACCACAAACTCACCTGCCCCTCCACCAAGAGTCTTAACTCTGAAGTCTTCGAGAGTTTTTGGATAAGCATCGAATCTTTTGATGGTGTTGAGAATATCGCTCTTTTGCATGGTCGTGTGTTTTTTTCATATATAATTTTAATAATAGTTTGTAGACTAATCCCTAACTATAAACTAGATATAACAGAAGTCATTTAATTTAATGGCAAAAGACCGGACATGCCACCATTTTCTTGTTCCCAGTGTTCCACAGTGACACGGCCGTGTTGATCTCAAGTGCACAACTTCGTTGCAATTGAATAACTAGACGGGAATCTCATGCGTAAAATAAAAATAAGTGCCCAGTACAAAATGTGAAACAAAGCCATGATAAAATAGATAGAATAATCTATTAAGCGAAGGACTAACGTTTCGTTGCAACCAGCAGCATCATCAGAGCGACGGATACATTCTTAAATTACAATATGTAGCTAGCTACCGTAGACTTCCGAAAGTAACAATCCCTCAACAGTAACGACCCCCCGAACGTAACGTCAAATTTGTGACACTTCTAAAATTTTCCGAAAGTAGCAACCCCCCGAAAAGAGCGGCCCTTTCAAATGTGGTGCTTTAATGTTTCAAACACGTTTAACCAACAAAAAGTAATGTTTGTATTCAAAGTTAACAATCAACTTAAAGGTGCTAATACATGTCTTTTAAGAAAGTACGTGTTCATCGTTAATTTTCCAATATTTGCAACATGTTCTCTCTTATACGTCGCCACCATCGCTGCCGACAACCATGTCAAGCTCATCATCGTTGCTGTCGTAAAACATTACGTCCTCTGCATCATAAGATTGACTGATGGTGAACTCAGGAATGCCCTCGATATTTATTTAGTTATCCCTTTCTCCCGACGTAGGAAGTGCAATGCCACATTTCAGATAACAAAGCCATTGTTTTCTAGTGTCCTTGTCTGAGGCCGCAGAACATCATAAAAAGCTAGGAAAACGACACCGTATACACATGGCCTCAAGATGACTTTTTTGTTTTTGCTTTATTGTTTATTCTGGTCAAAATGTTCGTAGTTTTATATCTAATTTGACAATCAGTGTAATAAGATCTGGTGATAAAAATGTTGGGAATTTCATTCCTCTCATCGCTTGATAACTAAGTCAATTCAACAGCTGTTTCTTCCTAACGTATTTTAACTATCCGAAAGTTGCGGGGCCCCCGAAAGTAGCCCAAGGCCTGCTAAATCCGAAAGTAACGAGGGCCGTTACTTTCGGAATTCTACGGTAGACGGATTATATTTCAGAATTATCCTCAGAGATATACATGAAGAGAAAGCCAGTCGGCTGTGTCAGATTATCATGAAAAGTTTCTCTTCATGTATATCTCTGAGGATGATTCTGAAATAGAATTGAAACACTGCACATCCTCTCATGGTAGTCATGGATAAGCGTTAAGTTGTGGCGAGAATATCTCGTGCACTTAAATTGGATAAAACTCGCCTCCAATCCCTGTGGACTGAATAGCTCAACAGGTAGAGCGGCGGCCCGGTATCCCGCTCGAGTCAACATTTTCCCGTTGACTTCGGCAGTGTCAGATTATCATGAAAAGTTTCTCTTCATAGACAGATTATATTACATAACATATGCGAGATAATTAAATGACAGAATGAAAAGTGAGCACGGAGGTTAGATGTGCGATGTTGGAATAAAGAAAGAGGAACAGAACCCAATATTAGCGATGAGAGGGGTTTAATTTGCGAATAAGAAAGCTTTCTCGAATTAATAGTTCAGAAGGTGAGGTACAAGCGGATAGGATGCGGAAGTCTTTCATTGAAGCTAAGTGACCGTTTTCAGAAAGGTGAGCGAGAGTATGTTGGAAGGAGAAGGATTAGCACGTTCTTTTCCCGTTAGAGGAGAGACTCCCAAATGGTCTGAGACTCGGGCGTGTAAATGACAGGCTGCTTGCCCTACATACAATGCATTACAGCATTGACACTTAAATGAATAAACCACGCGAGATCTCAAACCCTTCGGAAGCCTGTCCTGGACAGGAAAAAAATGGCTGAGACGTTTTATGGGACGGAAGACCAAGCGGACATTGATATGTGTAAAAACCGAAGAACAAAGATTATGTATTTCGGTGCGAATCTGGAGACTGTGAAGGCCAGAAGCATATGCAGAAGCAAGTAATTTTCTTGGGAACGTTGAAAGGAATTAACGCATCTATCCCAAAGTTGACCAGGATAACCATTATGACTAAAAGTCCTTCTGGACTTTTCAACTTCCAAATGAAAGTTTTAAAAGAATTTTTTAAAATAAAAGTTCAAAAGGATTTTTAGTCATAATGGTTATCCTAGCCAACTTTGGGTTCGATCCCAAACCTATATCTTTCAAAATTTAGTTTCTGATAAGTTGTTGTATTGGGCAAGTGGTAAGCTGTATTGACATTGAACAACCGATTTCTGACGTTTTTCTTCGGAGATTTTAGCTTTTCTGCACTAAAGAGATGAAAAAAAAGGTCCCTGGAAGCGTCTGTAACGCCAGATTTTCTTGGAAGGATAACGTTATTGCCATAAATATTGCAAAACATCTCAGAATGACTAAGAATCAGTCCCAAAGATTGTAAATTACATTTTTTACAGTATGCTTAGCCCCAGGGATAAAATTCTCCGTTGCTGCGGTTCACTCTCCTAGTAGACCCCAAAAATCCAAGTGCAGTCAAGGTACTGATTTGGATCAAGGCCACATGGTAATTAACACTATGTATGATGTGTTCCTGGGCGTGCGCAAAAGGCGATTGATCAGGCAGACTTCAAAATTTTCCTGGTATCAATGGTAATGTGTGTCAAGTTATCATAAAAGCATATTGTGCATGTCAGTACCATTGACTTAATTAATCACTTTGTGAAGAACTTTACAGGACTGCTTTTGTATATGAATCTCAGTGTCGTATTTCTCGACAACTACCTGTAGGTGAATATGACTATGAAAGAATCTACGCAAAATGGCGACCACCTTTGTAAATGTTGCCGAAGAATTTTCAAAACAGCTCATTCACTATTTTCTTTCAAATGATCACCTGTGTAATTACTATATGAATAATGTTGTTAAATAATAATATAAATAGTATTGTTGAATATTATTCATATAGTAATTATATATATAAATAACGTTGTTAAACATTATTCGTAAAAATAAATTATTGTTAATGAAGCTTATAAATTCGACTCTTTCTTGACTATTAACAAGTCAGTCTGTTACATATATTACATTCTCCTATCATAAATAATGATACGTGACGATTTTTTAAGTTGTAAACGTATGTATTTGAAACCCACGTCCAATTTAAAGCTCATGATATCAGTAATCTAGAACATTCAAAATTGAGAAATTATGAGAAAGGCTTTCTACTTGCATCTAATATTACACCATCGGAATGCAGGAAATGGACGTAAGAATCAAAATTTCGAAATTTCCAAGTAGGACCACTTCCCAGACTTTCGAGTGCACCGCTTCACGTAACGATAGCCAGTCCACCTTCTGAAGATTTTGACTAATTTATGAAGTATATGTCATATGAAGATGACAGCCCAGCTTAGGATTTTTAAATAGTTACTCCGAAGATGTTGCAAGTACGCAACGAAACGTTAGTAATGTTATTTTAAATGCCTTGTTTTTTTTTTCTGTCGTTAAGGTTCTCTGTTTGAAAACCGTGAGTAGGGCTCTCGTCTTCATAGTCAATAGCCACAATTTTGAGGTATATCTTTGAGGATATTTAACGATATCACTTCAAACTTTGCGCGATGCTTAATGCTCATCAAAACCTTAATATAACTACATCAAAACAGTATTGCGAAAGCACATGGTAATGTATTAATTTCCCATTCACTTATGTTCGTATGACAAAAACTGTTTCAGCAAGTCAATAAGTTGTTTTTTTGTTCTTGACTAGTGAAGAGTGTTTTAGTCAAAATTTTACAAGTAGCATAAAAGTAAAAAGAATATATTGCTTTAGCGTGGCACAAAGAACTAATTCTGGTTTAAAGAGAGACAAATCTGAAGGGTAATACGTTCTCGTGGTACATTTTTAGTCTCATAATTTTTAGCGTCAGAGATGTGTTTACGTATGAAGTCTCAAGTAATTTTGTTGTATAATCTCCGAGTTATTCATCTGTTCCCATTTGGTCAAAATGCTGTGTCAACCAAATGATGCCATAAATTGTCTCATTAAGTCATTAACATACAAAAGAAGCTTTAACATTCCTAAATTTAAGTAGGAAGCAGAGGAGTGGCGGAAATCATTGCAAGTGCTCTTTCAAATAAGACAAACTTGACATTCATTTCACATGCCCATTAAGATTGATGAAACATGTATTGAACACAGGATCCAAAGAGAGAGTATCGACAACAAAAAAACAAGAAAAAATTGACATAACAACAACATAAAAGCAACTAACTGTAAACGCATAATATAATAATTCTTTTTGGTCCTAATCCGATTTTTAATCCGACGCTCAGGCTAACGCCGGACGATTTTATAAGTCAAGGGGAGCCGTGAGGGACCGGAAAGAGATAATCGTTGCAAGTCATTTAAATTATGAAATATTTAATGATCAATTAGTTATCTTTAGACTAGCTTTGGGATCAGTCAAAGAACAAGCCTTTTTCGAGGGCTTCGTATTCTAGAATTAATCAAAACGATTATTCCAGGACATACCACCAAAACAATTCTCAATAAACCTCAAGAGATCCTTGTTGTTTCTCAGATAAGTCATACTGGTTATTCTTTTGGTGTAATAATTTATTGTCCTTTAGTCAAAATTTTGACATTATCACAATTGCCGCAGCACTAATAAAATTGGCATTTGCAAACAGTCTCAGGTTCAGTTCTATTTTTAAAATGCTATTCCATTAGGCACTATTGCGCAACGTCAAAATGGGAGTGCGGACACAACACCGTTTCCAGTCCTCCACCCGGAAGAAAAGCCCTGGGAACGAGGTTGGGGCAGACAAAGACATTGGGACATTTGACGTGCAGAGACGACATAGTTGAGAACAAGCCCCCCTGAAAGAAGTTAATTTCTCTACTGAATCTGGGAATTACTTAATCGTAAGCAGTGTACGACGCACTCGCTTTCCATAACCTTCAAACAGGGATAATTGTCCAAATCCAACTTTTAGTATTTTACTCTGGCTAAAGGACTGTTTACACGTGCAATATTGTGCTTTGCGATTGACATCTTGGAGTATGTGGTTAAATGACAAGAGCGTCGAGGACAAAGCAGACCAAATCATGAGCGGATATCTTGCTGCATAGACTGCCATAAGCTTATTAGATACACCAGGATGACAATCGCAAAATCCCACTTGAAAAGGGCCCTTAACGCTGTGCGGTTTGACTTGTCAATAGATGTCTCGGTCCTCTTGGACCCTCACTGCTGTCCAGTTCCCAACGATCAGACGTTTTTGGCGCAAAAAAGGTGTGAAAACTACTATATAAATACGTCTAAATTGAAGAGGTAAGCCACACTTCTAAAACCTAGACCTGGCGTCACACGATACAACGATTTGTGAAATCTGTCTAGCAACGCGTTCCGTGACATTTCTCATGTATCGTTGCATCGTGTTACAGCATCATTGAAACTTCGAGAGGCCGAGGCACCAGACTTTGGACTTGTTTTTTCCACACTTGGTATAGCTCGCGAAACGTTTGAACTATGGATTCTGTGGCTGAATTGCATGACAGAAGATAACTTTTACTACTTCTTGACTTGGAAGATGATTATTCTTTTTTTTGTCATCAATACGAACTACGTTCTTCAATGACATCAGTGTCATTGATGATGTTGTCGGACAACCCGCGGTTGGAAGAAACCTCTTCCTTTTTCTTCCACGTTTACAGACCATATGTCTTGTTCTTTTATCTGATTGGCTGGTTGCTCAAAGTTTTCCGAAACACGGCGAGACATGTTAAGCGAAAGGCGTTACAAGGTGCATTGTCAACCGCTAACGTTTGGTGAAACCTGTCTCGTGACGTAAGGCAATACAGGTTCATGACATTGAAGGGTGTTAGACGTTGCAACGTTCCATAAAACCTCTCTCGCAATGGCGTCGCGTGGAAGGTTTCACAAATTGTTGCCTCGTGTAACTCTAGCTTAAGGACAACGGACCCCCTTACTGATACCTACGTTGCGTGCTGTTGGCGTCATGGAGAATACTAAAGGTAATAGGTATCTCTTTTTAAGTGTCACTTTTGTGTCACTTACTTTGTATGTGGGTAAAGATTAATTTGGGTTGTGATGATTGATTGTTAGCAGTGAAAGGAGAGGTTTTACCGTAATACAATAACATCAACAAATGTGGGTTTTACCAGTTTGAGCTCCTAATGCCGAAAATATCATTAGTATAATAGAAACGACATGGTGATACATGTAGGTATTTCCATGCTTGCAGATATGATATTTAATATATGACACATCATACGGCCTCAGTTAGTACCATTTAAAGCAGAGACTGAGTTTGAACAACGAGCCTGTTTGTCTTTCACGGGTTTTCTGTTGCCAGCGTTTTTGTCGATAATCGTAGAAGTCATTTCTATTATTAAACTCTCAGAGTTCTGTTGCGTGCTAATCGTTGGGTAACAAATATTGTTCCTTTATTGCTAGTCCAATTAAGCTAAATTTGTTTGTACAAATCAATTAAACGATTGTGAGTACTTGTGTGCGGTCGTACACTGGTGGTCAAAAAGAATCGATCACACAGAAGCTAAAGATGGTGACGCCATAAACATTGTAACAAATCTTATCATGACAAGTAATTACGCCGAAAATAAACAGAAAACAAATATTAATATTTAGTGGCTCCTCCACGAGCTTTGATTACTGCTTTACACCTTCGAGGCATGCTATTTATTAAAATAATTAGCTTATCTAATGGAAAGCCTTGCCATACAACTTTTACAGCACTCCAAAGTTCTGTGACATTGGTAGGGTTTTGCTCTTGGACCATTGTCTTAAGTTGGTCCCATAGATTCTCAATAGGATTGAGATGGGGTGACTGTGCTGGCCATTCCACAAAAGTTATGCCCTCTTCCTTAAACCATCTTTTGACAAGGCGGGAGGTGTGACAAGTGCATTGTCATGCTGGAATATCCAACCATCTGGTATGGTCAGCATGTGTGTGGTTGGAATAAGTGAATTTTCTAGGAGATCAATGTGCTGTTCTCCATTGAGCTTTCCATCTATCTTAGAAAGACAGCCAACACATCTTGCATTAATGCAGCCCTATACCATGATGCCACCACCTCCATGTTTGACAGTTGTCTGAATGCAGCTTTCCTTTAGTTCTTCGCTAGCCATTCTTCTGACATACACACGCCCATCACTCCTATGAAGAAGAAACCTTGATTCATTGTTAAAGATAACTTGGGACCACTGTTCAGCCATCCAATCTTTGTGTGCTTGTGCAAACTTTAATCGAGACTTCTTATGGCGAGCTGTAAACCTAGGCTTCTTTCTGGGCTTGCAGCCCTTTAGACCAGCCTCTCTAAGCCTTTTTTGGGTGGTGGAAACCGAGATATTGACACCATGTTCAATTAGCATCTCAGCTTTTATTTGCGGTGCAGTCTTGTAGCGATTTGACTTGTTTTTCCTTACCATGAACCTGTCCTCCCTCTCAGATGTCTTTCGTTTCCATCCAGGGATCTTGGCATCTTTCATACTACCAGTGAGTCTCTTCTTCTTGAGTACAACCCACACGAGCAGCAATTTCACGTTGTGTGTAGCCTTCTTCAGATAATGCCAGCACTTTTCCTCGATCTTCCAAACTTATTCTTCTCTTTGGACCCATTATTCCGTATCTTCCAATTTGTGACAGACCAACAACCCTTTCTTATAAGACTTGAAATTCATTTAACGTATGCTCTAAAATACTTTAAAAACAGAATATCTCTACAAATATTATGGGACACAGCTCAATCTATCCAAAACATTCATTACTATAACCCTGAAGGCTGTTGGTGTACGATGTGTTTCTTGTCTGCCTATGTAAGCAGAAAGTAACATAAATCTTAACAGGATCGATTCTTTTTGACCGCTAGTGTAGTTTCATGTGGTCAGTGATCATCTTGTTTTTTGTTTGTTCAAGTTGGGTTTTTTTTTTGACAAATACAACATTACGCCTGTAATATTACCGGCTATTAACCCAGGGTTAAATGTCACTGCGTACACGACTTGATGACCTAATTACCATGGCTATCGATTTTCCAGGCGGAAAACACAAACGCGATTGAAAGATAAGAGTTCTGCTCAAAATTTCTAAACAAAGTGCCAAGAAAACAAGACAAAAATGAAATACTTCATAAATAATTTTACTAACGATAACTATCGTTCAGACCTTCAGACCTTCAAAAAATTGTCTTCCTTAGTAGACAATTCTTTCCTTCCTGCTTAACCGTGCTATTTCATACCAGTGTATTTACATATATTAAAAATTGGTATCTCAAAGCTGATCGAATCGTGAGGCGCTACTGTGAGTTGTCGCAAGTAACGTATTTGTCGTTCATTGTCTTTCACTGAATCACTGGGTGGGCAGATAAAGTCAGCAATTATCATTGGTACAAATCTCCAAATGCCGCGTCTGTCGTTTGTCGAAGGTACTTATCAATGTAGTAAAATCTAACTAAGGCGCTTATAAGTCTAGGTAAAATTCGTGGTTTTACAATCATCGTTGGTTGTATACATTCTAACTGATTAAACACAGGGACTAAATTTTGCCTCGATGCATGGAATTTGGAAGCATGCTTTCATGTTTGCTTGATATGTAAAGAATGTTCGTTATGGATCGGTGTGTCAGAAAAAAACATCCGGAAGAAGATGTGTTATTTTTGATGTTTCAAGATGTTTTTAATATATGAGTCTCGTGTGTTTTGGACCTAAGATCCTCGCCGGAAACCTTCTTTGTTCCACCTGTTCCAGTTTGTTTGTACAAGTAATATACAATCATTAAATGGTGTTTCGATTTATCCATGCATATGTCATAGTGTCAAGAATTTGTCAAAATATGCTACGAAACTGTTAGACTTGGTTCAAGTCCATCTCTACAAAGGGTTTCGAGGCACTAGTTAAGAGTGGCTAAAGGGTGATGATTGATCGGATTAAAAATACATTTCCCTGATGCGATTGATTTGACCAAGGAAGGGATTATGGAAAAGGCCACAGCTCTGTTCGACGGGAAGCTGAGGTCTAGCTCAACCCGATCAGACTTTTACCGCGTTAAAGCTAATATCACTAAAACATTTGGAGGAAAGGGAATTGATTTAGGCGAGAAACATTTATTCGTTGATCGAGTTAGGTATACCAAATCTTCCCGTGCTGGGGTTCCGGTTGTCATGTTGGACGGAATAGCCAGTTTATCATAGTAAGTATGACAACCAGAATAAGTCGGGCTATTTTGTTTTCATATAAGTACTTAATTTCCAACGAGAACAGAAAGATACTGACCTAAATGAAAATCCCAAAGCAACTACGAATAACATTAAGGTAGCTGTATTCGGCAGATGGGTTACGGAAATCAAATAATAAAGCAGATACAGTTGTTGTGGAGAAAGAAGAACAGAAATGTTTAATAACTGACATTGCCATCGCTAATGATAAAAATGTTGGAGTGAAAGAAGAGGAGAAGATTCAGAAGTATGACGAGCTAAAATGAGAAATTAAAGAATTGTGGTCACTGAAGAGGGTAAACCATCAGAAAATCCCAAATTCGCAGTTGAATTCCCAGTCATTCAAAATAATTGTCTGAGTCGTCGAACACTTTTTGTTTCAAGATAAATAGAAACATTTAAACAATTCTGCTTCAGTTTAACTGTAGGACACTTCAGTACAATCCACATTTGCTGATCTACACGACTACACCTGATCTTGACACAAAAGGTAAACACAATAAATGGATATCAGCTTCAAAAGACTGCTTTCTGTCGCTTATTGTTTCACAACAGCATTAGAGCGCATGCAATGCATCACGGTTGCGACTAAGGAAGCAATTTACAAGTCGCTCGGGGATTATTTTTGTTATCACCCGCAAGCAATCGTGCCACAACCGATAGACGTTTAACGTCTTCTGTGTTTCGTCAGCTACTGGAACCTAACAAGTGAAATTGTTAGAAGGTGCGGGTTCGAACAAAATTTTCTTCAAATTGTCGAAAAATCTTTTAATTTTCCTTCAAAATTTTATTTCCTTCAAAGTTCCTTCATTTCCTGAAAATTACATTCAAAAAGGACATTTCCTTCGAAGTGGAAGCACACTGTCAAAGATAATAGCATCGTGGGCTCAGAACATGACGATTTCAGCGGTTAATGCATCTAGCAGTGCAGCTGTCAAGATTTTTCCGAAAGTTTTTGACCAATCATAGCCAAGAATTTGGCGAAAATAAATAACCATGATAATAATTATGATAATAATAACGGTAATGCTAATGACAGCGATTATAACAGTAACTTCCCAAAAGGAACGGGGAATTGCTTAAAGCAAAAATGGATGTGTCGTCTTGTTTAACTAAACTCAACACTTTCAAATTATACTTAGTTGAATAAACCTAATTACTAAACTGAAAATCCTTCCAAATAAACCCTTTAATCAAATTGAAACCGGAAAAAAATAAAAGCATTACAATGCATATGAACTTCGCTGCCCCTAATGCAGATTTACTGAACCGATGCAGCAATTTACATCTCGTTATATAAAATATTCACAAACGTGTCACAAAATGTCTTCAAACCGTGGGATGAGTTGATATTTATATCTGATCACTTCCCTTGAGACCTCGTGAAAGAAGCATATCATCCAAAGCGTTGTTCAAGGAAATACGTGGACGTAACTAAGGATGTTTTAGTGTATCTTCTCATAATAAAGTTTTATAAAGGACAGTTTGTAGTCGTGAACTTGTCTGTAGCTGAGCTTTCGTCCATTGACTTGGGACTTCATGAAAGCATGAATTGCGTTGTCAACAGTACGGATTCATTCTTGGCAATTGCCAATTTCCCATGGTATTAACTACGAACTGTTCTACAGTTCCTCCGCCATGGAAACATTCAAAAATTTACTTATGAAGTTTTCACTTTCCTTTCCAATTCGACTCCGGTTCATATCCAGTTCCTCCGAGAACTTAGCACCTGCCTTGTTTATTGTGACCAAAAACGAATGTCGAGTGTATTTTCTAACAAGTGCTTTACAATATACAGCAAAATGTTCGTTTTTCCCAAACGTTCAGGTACTCGAACTTCTGGACTTTAGCGTCACGACAGTCGTCACACTATGTGACCGCATGAATTTACTAAGTTAAAAATAAAGAGTTACTTAATTGTTTCGGCTTCATGTTTACCGAGAAAAGATAACGCATGAACTTGATTAACGAACAACTCAAGCGAATGTGGTCTCGCGCAGTTGACAACTGTTAAAATGCAAATAAAAACTGGGTTTTCCCAGTAATTTAGTAGTTTTCAGAGTAAATCAGTTGCTCAAGGAAGTTACTCTCGGTCTCACCCTTAACAGGAATTTGTTTTTTACGCTGAAAGCCCATGAAACTCGTTTTCACATTTGTTAATCCGCCATGGTTGGCGATAAATGTTCAGCAATACAGAACTTTTTGAAACGGGCTTTACGTACTATTCTGTTCAACATCGCTTAACATTTGAAGAGCAACGATAGTGAAAGCTGAACGATGTTGATTGACAAGCGTTAAATCCAGGGATGGCGCCAGGAATTCCCCGACGCTAGGGCTAACGTCCCCGACAGGGGGACTAAACCAGATGGGCCAGGACCACGCCTCTTTTAAAATTTCCTTATTTGAAGGTCGAAAACATGTTATTTTTTTGCAAAAATACGTGCAACAACTGACTAGAAACACTTTACTTTTAGATTTGACATGAAGAGGAGAGTCTATTATCTTTCTTGGCTAAATCAATCACAAATACTCGTAGTTTGTACAATACATAAATGTGTTGTCACCAGTGACAATTCCCCGAAAAATTGTTAATTTTTCCTAGAAAGAGGCTCTAAAGGTTCCCCTGACGAAGGGAGTGCAGCCTCCTCAGCCCCACCTGGTGCCGCCCTTGGTTAAATCATGAGTTATTAACTGTTAAGTTTCAAGTGATTGCCGCCGGATGAGTCAGCTGTTTGTTAAATCATTTACATCGCTCAGCCTGTGGCAAGCTGGTGAATGGCGCAGAGCACGTGACAGCACTTCTCTGTTTTATTTAACATCATTTAACATTTGTGGGCAACAAATGTTGAATGATCCTAATCAACTAAATGAGACAGGCAGAGGATTCGCCTGGGCATTTTCTTGTTGGCTTTGCCACTGAAAGCCAGTAAACTATCAAGAAATCATCCAAAATCGAATAGATTTCTTTATTTTTGGTCCTCGTTTTGTCGAGGCTGCGCAAAAGGCTTCCCTGTCGCCAAAAACCCCACAGGATAATGTCCGATGTTTTTGACGAAGCTAACAATAAGCATTAACATGTGCATTTCTTTCGTTACTGACTGAGTATGCACCCTGCAGATCTGCTTCCTGAACACTTGTTTCAGATGATTTTGAAAGTGTCAGCTAGACAGGTGCCACGTGATGAAAGCACTGACAAAACATGGTACAATTTATGGAAGTGAACACGTGAGAAGGCAAAAGAAAAGTGAAAATGCTGTAAAAGTCTGATGTTCTTCGCGACTGTAGACGATTTCTTGGACAAGTAGAATAGATCTTGGGTCGGAAAAGTATTCAGGGAGGCAATTTCGAATCAGAAACTTTCACACGTCGCTCAGTTCCACAAATTCTCTTTCAAGAGATGGAGCAAGACAATTACAACTTTGTTTGATTATGTTTACACAGTTCACATTTTTACTCTAATTTATTAGGAAATATGTTCTTCCGAGATTTGATTTTCGGAAATAAAGTTGATTTAAACTTTAGAAACGGCAGATAATCCCCCAAAACTGTTTCATTTCTAAATCAGGTTGTTACCTAATGCAATCCCGCAAAGGGATAGACTTTGTTTGCGGATGTGACGTTGGCGGTATCGCCTTCCTGTGGTTTCGTGATTGGTCAACTATTAATAGAACGAGATGATTGGCATTTGTTAAACATCAAGTGCTGTTGATTCTAACTTCATCACAGTTTCAATCAGAGTCGAAGACAAGAACTAGAAGTCCCTCAAATAGAAGAGGTTGAATTCGAAAAACGAAGTTAGCTTATACGGAATAGTGTACATAAGAGTGTATCAATCGGCCAACAAGAAACATATCTATACAGAATGAGGAGTATCTTCGTGCTGGTTTTGTTAAGCACTGCTTTTGTGTTATGCCATGGCCAAGAAGGATCAGGCGGCGACGTAGTTGTTATAAGTCCAACAAGCAAGGGAACACCGCCAGCTGATTCTACGAATGACTCTGGCTCAGGCGTTGATGACGAGGATGGCGACGGGGAAGACGACGAAGGTAGTGGTTCTACTACAGCGACTTACACTACAGTGACATACACTACAGTTGGTCCGACCGCCGAAGAAGACGAAGGCAGTGGAGGTAGCGGCAGTGGTGGCGGTTCTACATCACCAGCCTTCGAAACCAAGTCCACTATCCAAACAACCGAGTCGACGACAGCAACCACAGAGAATACGGACATTTATATCGAAACCTCCAGCAAGAAAACTAACGCTGCCGACGAAACGTCAACGACAACAAAAAGTGTGACAACAGAGGCAGAAGAATTCCCTGCTGAGAAGACAACAGCCTCTAATGTTGTCGATAAAACGATAGAAACACCGGCCAGTGCAATAAAATCAAGCGGAACGATGAAAGCACGGACTACAGTTCAGACGCCAACCGAAAAACCCTCTACTCGTCTGGAAACTACCACGGCAGAACCTGAATCGACATCCGAATCAACAAAAGCGACCAAGACTGTGGAAACGAAAACAAAATCTACTCCGTCTTCAGAAGAAAGTACCACATCAGGCCAAAATATGATGGCCCTGAAAGGAAATAAAGGCGAAGGATTTACGTTAACAACCGAGGTTATAGCCGGTGTGGTGGGCTGCGCTCTGCTTGCCTTACTTCTCATCGCCTTCTTAATGTATAGGCTGAAGAAGCGAGATGAAGGCAGCTATTTACTAGACGATTCTTGTGGGAATCTCGATACTTACAAGAAAGTGGATAATAGTGATAAAGAAGCGTTTGTTTAGATCTGTTTTGTATCATATAACCATGGGATGGAACATTTTTTTACAAGAGGAGAATATCAAGCGTGCGTTTTCTCGCCATAGATGAGAAACGTTTTGTATTAATTAGTGGACACGAAAGGAATATGCTGTCAAGAACATGCCTATTGGTGATCCATCTTCAAGAAACCTTTGAATGAGTATAAAGCTAGCTTATTTCTACGTAATTTTTATTGACAGTTTGTACAGTTTCCTATTAATTTATAATCATACTCTTTAACCTGGTAGGTTTATATGGGCCATAGGTTCAACCTAAAGCTTCTGAAGGCGCTTGAGCACAAGGACGTTCTGATTTCACGATGACGGCTTCAAATCGTTTATTCCGTTAGCTTTGCGGTTCTTTAACTGATGAGAGCTTGTAGAACTAACATGAACATCGGTTCATCGGGAAATTTCAATCCATTGTTCTTGTTGAATTGATATATCGCCATTCAGTGAGTGGTCTAAAAGTTTAATTGTAATAGCCTAGCTGTCCCTGAGAATTATTTATGAAGGGGAAAAAAACGTAATGTGAACTGTATCTGAACATATCAAGTCGATGAATGGACGCCTTTAATACCTATACTAATCTTGTGCGAATAATAACCGAAGTCCTATGGCAATATTTTAGAGTTTTGTACTGCGTCTGGGTAGCGACATTTTATTATATTATTAATAATGTATTCACGTAAAGCATCGTACAAGCTGCACGAAGGACCGCATTTTTAACCAGATGTCTTGGGATTCTATCACAGGTTTTTGTATAACCTTTGTAAACATTATCTTTCTTCACCGTATCTCAAACGCGTCCTAAAATGGACTGAAGTCGGCTTGGAGATTATCAGTGGGAGGCTCTTCACGAAATACCTCCATCAATATGAAGTGTTTACAACAGGTTCTACGCTTTCATTCGCTATTGGGAAGTTTTTGACGACGCTAACTTGAACTCAAAGCTAATGTCGAATTGAAATCTCTGTCATTTGATGTAATAGTAGCGGTTTCCATCGGGGAAAGTATGGAAAAACACTGAGTCACTTATTAGCACTCTCGACACTAAAAGAATGGCGTTCAGGAAATTGAGTCCAACAAACGTTCACAAATGTTCTGTTCTGCTTTGGAGTGCATTGGATTTGCACAGCTGAGATAAAAAATTTACCTGATATTATGTACGTAAACATTTTATGCCAGATTTACAAACATTCTTGCGAAAGTTTAATTTCTTATCAACTCCGTAAGACAAATAGTTCGTAATACTTCGCCTACGTCCTTGAAACTATTTAAAGGTCGAGACGCCAATCCTTGCGTTAATCGACTTAAGTGCCTTGTTGGAAGATTCAATACTTCAGCACCTTTCAATTCACTCATTCTTTCGGGTTTTTTCATTGAGGTTCTTGACGAAGGTAAGTACGAAATTCAACCAGTGAATGTTTGCTGCGGCTAGCGCTATGGACTACGCGGTATCATGCCATTAGGATGTAATTTACATCACACGGACTGATATGCCTCGCTGGTTTTCCTTCATAAGGAGGATTATTTTAAAGACACACTGCTAGCTAGGTAATTGACCTTAAATGGCGGCGAAGGACCGCAACGCCTGCCGTGTTCAGTAAGGTCTTACTGCTAACCGATGGCACTAACATTTAAATGCTCACTTTAACCCATTCCGGAATAGATATATCTGCCCTTGACCGACTAAAGTCGTTCCCGAGGGTCAAGGAATTTTGAAGTCCACTTCGAAACAAAAAGAGAGAAAACAGTCCCATTGTTGAAACAATTTCTTCGGTAAAACCATACCTATTATCTCCGCAGAAAGTAGTCATGGAATTCATCCGGAAGAGCCGTTTGTTTAAATAGTTTTAGAGACGAAGGGTGAGTGGAGTTCTAGATAAATACTTCGTTTGTTAAAAGTGAGGTATTTCTTTCACGATCGATCAAGCTGCTGCTACGTTAATTCCGATTTCCGTTAACACGCAGAGCAGGCCGATCCTTTTTTAATTCCGAGGTCGGATGTGGTAGCCAATAATCCTATTCAATCATCCACACCCACCGAGTGCTTGTTCACCCTACACCAGTGGAAATCTGTGTTGTGTGTACCAATAGCGTTATCTTTGAGCTCTATGCTAACCTTCCAGTGAAAGCCGATGAGCCTGAATGTTCTATTCCATGACAATTGGACTTCAATAGTGATTTGGAGTTGAGTTCAATGAATCCGAGTCAATTTTCTCTTTTGTTTGCCGATGATCCAGTCGCATGGTTAAAAAATTTAACTGAGTATTTAATCAAAATTAAATTTTACTCCAACTCTCCTCGCATGCCTTTCCTAATACGTACCAACAGTAATTTTACTTCTACAGCTTGGAGCTGCTTTTGATGAAAGTCAAGAGGAACCAACATAATTACAACTTTCTTAGCGATTCGCTGCGTGAAAATTCCAACGTATTGTTTTCAATGTTCCCGAGTTGGAGCTTGTGCCATGTGGTGAACGAGCGTGGTAGTGAGACAGAACGAGTATAGCATACCGTGCACTTTCCTTGCTGTTTTCCGTTCGTTTAATTACATTCCCACACTAATTTTGACCATTTTCAATACCGGAACGACAGAGCGATAAACGCCCGCTTTCGCAATGTGCACGCGCGCTTTTTGACACGTGTTGGAGGATATTGATTACACCATACAATAACTTACCTCGCTATATTACTGATAATGGTTTAAGAGCAAACTTTAGACCCTTGTTCTGGCTAACGCTGAATTATTATTTGGCTGAGTAGGCCGCCTACCGTTTCATGGGTTAATGATTTACTAAAATTATAACTTTATAAAAATGAGAAAAGTTCTTCAATTTGTCTTTTAAGAAAGTTCAAGGCCGAAAGAATTCTTCCATTTTTTTCGAGAAATGTATGAACCTAAAGGCGTTTTAACACAACCAAGCAACAAAAGTTTGCAAACATGGGTTAGAAAACCCAACTACGAGTTTGAGTGCGAAACAACAGTTGGCAAACATGTCTGCCAACAGTCGATGAAAAATAGAGCTGGTCTATATTCTCGCAAACATTTTTAACAGTACTGTCGTACTGGTAACTTACTCCTATTTGCCGTTTGAACGTTGGTCAAGTATTCTTCGCCATAAACATTGAGCCTCCGGGAGGAACACGTGATACGTCAACTGCAAAAAATGGCGTCACCTGAAGACCAACGTTCAAGTCCAATCACTTTTCAATTTATCGTAAAATTCACCTTATTCCTTGTGTATGGTACATTAGTTTGAAACATCAGCCATCTTTTCAAGGCACGTTACATCAACCATCTTTTCATCATCTTGTCCCGATTAACTGATTTACTGCTTCGAAAGGTCTAAGTTAAAACTGACAACGATTTTAGATCGACATGATGAAGATGATCATGTTGGTCGAAAACGTCAATTTTAACTTGGATCTTTAAACCTTTTACCTTGCTTAACCTGTTTTCTTAACTTATCAATTCACAGCGCAGTAATTTAATGCCTGAATAAATGTAAGGCTGAAATTTGAAAAACTCAACCAGGGCTTAAATTTTCATTTCGGGTTAAATGTCAGTCAGGCTAACTTGGCCTGGATTTCACTCGCAGCTGATTGAGTACCTGACATATAATTCTCGTCTCCTTTTCGTACCGTGTACCAGATGTTCACACCTACTTCGTCTACTGGACACGCAATGGAGAAAGATACGTCGAAGTCAAAACTGATCTGATTTGGCTCGGGGATGAGCGTTTCCAAATAACAGCTAAATGAACTAATCAGTAACTCTAACGGTCCGGGTGGGATAAGAGACGTCGGACAGGCCTTTATGGCTGGCAGCTGTCCGAGTTGTCAGTCTTGTAGCAGTTTAAGTGTGTTGTTGTTTTAGTTGACATTGGGGTTGGGATAATGGGATTAATATTGTTCTCCCTAATAAAAATTGACGTTAAATACACTTCGCTTTAAGACAACCTTAGGCCTGTGTTCACAGTTCAAAGTCTGCCCCACCAAGAACATGTCTTAGCTGATTCCTCTATGTGGAGCTGCTACCCGATTGGTACCTTCAATAGACAAGGATGGATTTTCATTTCGAAAGATGAAAATTGAATTTAAAACCAGACATATTCAAGATGGCAATTATTGTCAGTTACTCGAATATCGCTTCGATATTTGAAGGCCAAACTACTGGAAAAGCATTCTTATGTTTTTCCAGTAGTCTGGCCTTCGAGTAACTGAAAGAAGAACAACATCCATCTTTGGCGCCTGGGTGGTTCTTTCGAACAAGATGACCAAGCTGATTGATTTGGAGTTCTGAATCAGACTGAATTAAATTCAAATCGTTTGAGTTAAAAATATATAACCTATTGATCTACTACCTATAGGTATTTACAATCATAAGTTTGGTAAAATTTGAGTGATATAGCGCAAATGTTTATTTGAAATAAATCTATGCCCTCATATAGTTAATGCCAAAACAATTTGGTTTAATGCCCTCTTAAAGCTGCACTGATAAGGGAGGACTGAATTTTTCATCAGATCAACTAATCTTAACACGCCCAGTCTACCATTTTTCGAGAGTCTTTTGAGTATTGTCAGCAGTATTACCACCAGACTACTGAAAATGGCCTTCCAGTGATTTGTAATTTAAACATCCTCTAGAGGCCAAGCCCCTCTTATGTCCCTTAGCTTGAAGAAGCGTCACGCAATAAAGCGTCTTCACATGTACGTGTTCGCTAAGTCATCAAAAGGCACTGAGGCCATTTTGGCGTACCTAACGAAAAAAAATGATCAAAATTCGTTTGTTAACAAGCAGTGACACAGTGGCTATGATTTTTAGTGAAAACACTCGATACTTTGAGCTTCATTTTCACTGTGAGATAAGCATAATACCAAGACGAATAACGGAATAGTTCCGTCATTCATACAACGCATAACTTCCGCGAGGGACTCGACAATAACAAGATGTTTATTTTGCATTACTGAAGACAAAGTCATAATCCCCAAGCCCACACATTTGTAACATATATCGCATTGAATAACATTATTAACATGGCTGCCGCATATAAGCAGCACATTTGTTGAACTAGCACCTGAGCTCTCCATCAGAGTCTCGTTGCCCAATGGTCAGAGCTCACCGGTCATCAGAAGGTTGCGGGTTCGATCCCCGTCTGGGACTCAGAAATCGTTTTCTGTTTTTGAGGTTAGAGCTTGAACCAGAACCGTTTTCTGAGGTTAGAGCTTGGCGAACGTTCACCTATCATCTGTAAAAGAATTTTTATTTATTTCTCTCTTGCCCTGCGGTTGTATTACTTTTGAGATTTCGCTTAGAAGGTTATGCGTATGTCCACGTATGTCAGATTTTCTTCTTGACAACGTTCATTCCCTTGTTTGGTGAGGTTAAAACTCTCTGGGTGTGTTACGGGCTCCTAATGGGATGTTCGCCATATCACAATGAGATTTTCACTGTTTAAAAATCAGATTATGACGAGATTTGTTGGATTACTGAACCCAAAATTAAATATTTGACGTAGATATACCACGGATTTGAGCAAGAGCGTACGAACTGTAGCGGGTCGCGGTTATGGCCGCTACACGTTTTTATGCGGCTAGCATCAAAATATTTGAAATTTTTGGGTTTCGCCAACATTATACGGACGTTTGTACAAACGGCAACCATTTAAAACCAGTGGTAAGCAGTTGTTTTAAATACCATTGAACGCATAGCATGATCTCACATTTTCGTTGAAAACATGGCGTGTTTCGTTCCATTCATACATCAGTTATACGGTCGTGGCTCGGTGCTCCTCGAAATACTGCCAGGAAAACCACACTAGTCACACTCTTTCCAGTATCGAAAGAGAAAATTCGGAAAGAAAGTGACCGTGTTTCGAAGTTTTCAGCCCTCCTTGGCCTAACCACTTATACAATGCTTCCTACGCCCCTGTTCAGTCTCTGTCGCTGGACCTTCGCTCAAAACGTTGGCAGTTTTTCATTTCACTTAGTCTTAACACGTTGTTTTACAGTGTCGATGCCGGGACATTCTAGTTTCACGAAAAAGATTGTTGTGCCGTCTGTGACTTGAAATAAAACACAAATAAACTGTCGTGATTGTTTACTAACAAACTCCATGGAGATGACTTTTTTGACCGAGTATGATCAATCTTCTTCACGAAAGGGGATAGTCTGATACAAAAGAAAAAATAAGTAAGTGGTGTACAGTGAAAAGAATGAGACCAATACAACTCGGCTTTTTGCCAGCAGTCATCGTACGATTGTTAGTGTCAAAGAATTGTCTAGACTTTCAACTTATCTACTTTCACAGTAGTGAGAATGATTGACCATTACTTGGTAAAATCTGTAATGAGTTATGAGGTCATGCACCTTCTGGGTAATTGGATCTGAGTAACCACAGCGAAATCATATCCAACTGTTTCGCCAGGATTTTTATGGCGAATTCTGAAGGCCGCATGGAATGTCTTGCTGTAAATTTATTTGGTCAGCGTGTGTCGCATCACGTCTATTTTTGGACAGTAAAAGTTCTTCAGCTAAAACCGGTCCGGAGACGTTAGCGTCAGTGTAGGGCAATTTCTGGCGCCACCCAGGTTACCACATGATCCGCCATTTCGGATTAAATCCTGTCAGATCATATTTAGAAGCTAGATCCAGACTATCTTTAACCTCTGTTGCTAGATCTTTTGGGCTTGTTAACTGTGATCTAGCGAAGTGTTAAAAGCGTACTCCTCAATAAATACCATCAAAAGTTTTAGGTTACTGGTGTAGAGGAAGGCACTGAAGAGTGCAGCCAGCCAGAAATCTAACGAAGACTGGCTTTTCCCATCTACAAATATACGACACATTCTACTTCGAGTTCAACTCTCAGTTCTCCTGCGATGGCTGCCTAAACCAAAAGTCATCAACCACGACGACATGATAGAAGCAAACGCCACAAAAATGTCGCATGTCAACGACCAGGGTCAAAACTACAGGGAATAGGCGGGTGACTAACAACCCAATCTAATGAAAATCCTTTCGACGGACAAATCGGTTTGGTCTCTAATCCTTCAGGCAAAATCGCTAACCGTTAGGTCACCACTTAATGCAACCATAGCCACTGTGGCTATGATGCAACTGATCAACCATAATGATAAAAACTGAGCACCATTAGTTGCCAAGCCCAATTAGAAATTTCCCTATTGGAAATTTGAATTGTCAACCCCCTCTAACCTCAGAACGGTATTAAATCATGAATCGTGTTTGTGCCCAAGAGTGAACCACAAGTTCAGGACTGCTAGTCGAGCTCGCCTAAGACCGTACCATTTTTTTAATGCTAGAATGGTCCATCGAGTGTCACTCCCAGCGAAAACTTTGAATGATGGGTTTTCTGAACAATTTTTTAAATGGTTTCATAAATTGAACTTTTGATCTCGGCCAATGTAAACGCAATAAATTGGAGCTCGACAAAGGTTTGAAAAGCTTTTTACTGCAAGAATGAACCGGTCTGTCGGACATATCTTGCACGAAATCAGAATCACCAATACGGATAACCGCTGCAGAACCTCTTTTTATTGAAGATCAAATACACGCGACAACTGGTCCAATATACGAAAGCTCAATTTCTTCGTAGCATTCGAACAAAATTCATAAAATTGCTCTGTCAGGTATTTCACAATTTTGTTGTTTCCTTTGGTACTTTTACAGCTTAATTGTTTTCAATTTCACCGAAAATTCAGGTGGCTACTTATGCCATTGTAGACGAAGTCATTGTAATGTTGCGGAACGTCATCAGTGAAGGCGCCAGTGTGTCTCCTCTGGACAAGTAAGCAATGCACAGATAATCGATCACCGTGGTTTCCGTCGACGTGCGACCATGGCGACACTCCAGCATCTTTTTGGGCTTCATTCGTAATCTACTGTCACTTTTTCTCGTCTTATTTGTTACTAACCAACGCCACAAGAGTGCATTCCTTTTCTACTCCTCATGGTCTCAACTATCTTCGGCAGGATCAGTCTTCTATTATTTCGTTTTAGCTTCTGCCAGACGATTTTACTCGTCCAACGAAGTAATCCTTCTGAAAAAGGGTTAATGGACACCGAGGACGTGGGGTTTAATTCTGTAATGACTGATGGAATTTCTGCTCTTAAAAGTCAAGAGTTAAGCATTACAAGGGCATAGGCAGAATTTTTCTGAGTTTTTTTTTCGAGGTATTTCTGGAGCGCAGGCTTTTGCGGAACGACAGAAAAATATACCTTTGCGGTTATGTAAAGTACTCACGATGCTTTTAGTATGGACAGTTTGTTCTACGAAAATTCACTGTGATTTTTAGTTTGCATTTTCGTTCAAAATGGGCAATGGACATGAAGATGCTTCGTCGTACAGACAAAAGACTGAACGACGGTAGTCTCACTCTGTCACTCTTAAGACCAGTTTTTGGAGCTCATGAAATCACTGTTTCAATGGTGCGACGATCCTAGTACTGTGAATCCTCAACCCGAGTCTGCAAAAACGCATTCACTAAGGCAGGCAAGGCTCAAATGTTCTTTGATCCTAAACGGTTATACTGCAATGCTGCTATTGCATGATTAACCCCTTTGAGTTATATATAACAGTTCTAATAGTAAACAGATGAAAACCAAGATAAACATAAAGTTTCTCTCCATCTTTAAGGAGAAGATGGCCAATTTAGCGATTTATAATTTAGTGTATATAATTCTTGTTGCTTATAGTAATAGTTCTAACAGGCTCAAGTCTCTCGATGTCGTTTATAGATCCAAAGGAAGCTGGGATCTCCCCAGGTCTGAAGACCACATCTCGGCCACTGCGCCATTCGTGACCAGGCCAACTGAAAGACGAATGCATTGGAATACCGAAAATTGACACATGTCAGTGAATCGAAATATTCCTTCAAAATTCATGGTTTGCGAATATTCATTTGAGATTCAAAAAACAAAGATACGGCTCATGTTGGTGCCACATAGAGCAGAAGTTATTGAAATTCCTCGGTTAAACCAACATGGCTACCCTGACGTCGCGTGCAAATCACCGATCTAGTGACGTTAAAACTCGCGCATTCGACTTATCTTTTCGTAGCCATTTCTCTCTTTAGATGCTCCTGGCTGGTTTACATTGAAGTAGCAATGCTTAAAAGAAAGGTCTGGACTTTTTTCCAATCCTTTTTCTTTCTATGCGTGTTGCTGCAAAGTTTGATGTCCATTTGACAGTTAGGATAGCAGGGACAGTTGCTAAGATAGCCGAGATGAGCATGTTTCTAAACTAGCTATTGAAGTTTCCAAAGTAAGAGACAATCCACGAGTGGATCCAAACTTGGCTTGAAGGGGGGACGGGGTAGTAATTAAACAGTAACATTTCGTCCTCTGCTATGAGCTTCTCCATAGAAATCACATGTACAATTGTTTGAGGTTGTTTTTAGGGGCCATTGAGAAGAGGGGAAGTTACCAACGTGTTAACACTTATCATTTGTGTTCTGAAGTGCATGTGTCCGAATAAAATCTTTTAACTGGCGTTTTATAAACTACTTGGAGGATTAACACTTGTACCTGTTTTCTTTTCCCACTTTTTTAGTTAGAAAGTGAATTTATCATAAATTACACTTGTTGTTATATTACTGAAAGGGGAGATCCGGGCCTCCACCCTGGATCCGCCACTGCAATCACTGAGAGTAAGAAATAAGGACTGGAATCCATTTTGACCAGAACTGCTACCATCGAAACCAAGACGTGTCCGTCTCCTCTTTAGAATTGCTAACATGTTTTTCATACCAGACGTCTTGTGTACATTACCGGCCGTCTTTTAGTGGAGAGATGATGGAGTTTCGGTAAGATTTTCCCTAAGCGCACAATTCCTTACACAAACAGAATATTACAACCCGAATCCATTTAGGAATGGCTTACAGATTCACAACTTGCTAAATCTAACACGAAGATCAGAACGGCGTATAAAAAAAATTATGTGGCAAGCCTAGACTTCATCAGTCACACATAACTGACATAAGAGAATGTCTGGTGATTAATTACATTTTGCATTTAAATCTGTATAGTTTTTAAACTAATACTAAATAAAGCTCGGTAATTAACTGATCAGATAATTTGAGCTATCGCCGAGGAAAATATATCTTAACCGAAAATATAGGGATCTGTCGACGATTCTTGATCAGCTTTACTAATCCAAAACCCTTGTCCAAATGTAAAAATAATCTGTTTCTAGGTTCTGTTGCAGTCGGACTTTAAAGTTCGAACAGGATTAAGTGAAGAAATTGCGAATGCGAGCAACGGGTCAAAAGGCCGCGATAACAACTTCGCCGACTGCCGAGTGAACTACCACAACCGTTGCCGGGAGCTCAGATCTGTGTTCAGTTTATTTGACGGGGGATAAGTAATTCTATGGTATGTTACAATTAACATGACACTCAACGTCACTAAAGATAACAAGTGGAGCTTTGAGCAAGGCCTGGGCCTCTATCATTCGCACTTGCAAATTGCCATTTTCACCTTGCCATTTCAGCATAGTGTGTCAATGCCAATATTAATTGTTAACTGAACTAGTTCTCAATATCATGGTTTGAAGCTTTGCATTTTGATGAAACCCGATTTCCTTGACCTTATATCACAATGACAAAAAAGGGCGATAAAATGAGAAAACTTTCCCATCCATTATGGGCTACCACATTAGGATCGGTTCTTTATTGAGATGAATGATTGAGCGAGCATGCAAGTACGGCCAACTTACATAAAATGAAGTAAACTATGCACTACTACGTGAAGGACAGACTCATTAACACATCAAACAATATCTACATAGTTGGAAGATCAATGGATATGGCTTAAATTTCCTTAATGATACAGTTTCTAGTAGTTTTCTCGGCAGTAAGGATCATTTTGGAGAGGTCATTGAGGAAACCGACTCAAACAATATCTTTACAGCAAAACGATATCTGCCAATTCATACTCATAAGAATTTTGCTGCACGGCGTTAACAAAGAACAGGGTATACCTGTGTTTCACTTATCTTGTGCACCCTTCACTAACCACAGACTTCCTGGAGTCGCTTTGTAATCGACTTCAAATGATAATTTTTTAATTTCCGATAACAGTGGAACTTGTTCACCTTCTTTACCTAATAGAGAGCTTAAGCAACATGGGTTGTTAAATCACGAACCACTTATTCTTTCAGTGGAATTTTTCATCCGAAACAAAAGAAAATGAATAATTTCAAATTCTAAGAGTGTCATAGAACTTTAAAAACGCCGTTTTCATTCTTTACACACGTCACTAACAGCGTTTAACCGTTCTGAAGACGAGATCTACTTCTACAATGTCAACATCTGTCAGCTCAGTTTACAGCTGCCTCGCTGACTAGACGCGATGTAATCTCTCCTGGGATTTTCAAGTTAATTATCAGCTTTACTTACATAAAAATTCTATTCAAACAATAGATGGCGAAAATGTCAGAAACACCAGTTCATCAAATTTATCTGTTGACGTCCGTGACTCAAGAACGTCGATTGCTTAAGGTCTCCAATCTCTAAAGAGCTGTTTACAAGGGTGATTCTTTTTGCAATCTTTCTCATCCTGAAGCATGCGATTGAGCACACAACTCACCAGTCTTGTACAGTATAGCTTTGGACAAATGATCCACAAGTCAGTCCACTCGATCACATTTGTTAGAATGCAAAAATCGGAGCAAAAATCGCCTGTGTAAACAGCCCTTAGCAAGACGGCCATAACGGTGCCGGGGTCATGACGCCGTGTTCACTCCTTTGTTTAAATGCCATCAAGGATACTTGATAAATGGAACTATACATTATCACGCTTTCAAATCAAGACATGCAGACAATTCCACGCGTGCCTCTGTACTATATAGAGAATTTATGTGCAAGAACTGTCTAATCTATCCTCATGAAATACCCATGCACTATGAATCAACCGTCCGTAAGGTATGCTAACCGAAACTGAATAAAATATTAACTTCAACGGTCAAATAGACAGTTGAATGAAGAAAAGTCGAAGTCGAATAGCAAAAATCGATGTGGAATTACAAGTCGAGGAGGGGTAGCTACAGGCCAAAGTCAATGCCTCGTTATTACCACATATTTCAAATTAAGGAAATGAAAACTAATACCATAACTAAGCATAATTAACTTGATCTAATACGGCGACAACATGGTGGCCAAAGCTAGATATCTTTGACGAGTATCCATAAGCGTTATTAAATTTGATCGATCTCATCCGATTATTGATCCAAAGGACTGCACGACTACGAGGAAACGCCTCTATCATGTTGTCGCGTGCCAGAATAATCGTACCAGAAGAAGTCAAGAAATATCAGCCTTTACTATCGCTATTTGCAATCCTTGTACCATTTCACCAAGCGTCCAATTTTATATGTATGTCATTGGGACAGAAAGTCAGTAAGTAACTATAAGTAACTTAAAACAAACGTCGGCTTATTTGTATTTACAAATTTTCTTTGAGTCAATGACAAACAACGAAGAACGTATTTTATTGCCTATATACACTGAGTCAGGAGTACCAAGTTAACTGTGAAGAGATGACTTACATAGAGGAACTGCGTATTTGTAAACCACGCGTCAACAGGAACTACATATTTTCCTCATCAATCAGCAGTACCCACCTAATCAACTAAGCCCCGAAGTTCAAATTATCGATTAAAACTGTCAAACAGAGTATGTTACAGCCAGGCGGAGAAAAAACTGTGATTTCCCGGGCGGGGGCCAATCACTATCGAGTAAGATCGTTGTTATGGTGGTATTTCGCCATGGCAAAATCTTACAAACGAGTTGTAGTCACTCATCAGACCTCATCCACTGTGCTGACACGCACGAAAGTATCAGGTGATTGTTCGCGATACCTCCAAAGCTTTCCGACTGTAGCAGTCGCCCTGAAAGTAACGTCTTTCCGAAAGTAGGAGCGCTCCGAAAATAGCAGCACCCGGGAAAGAAGCGCCCCCCGCGAACGTAGCCACCTATCAGCTAACCGGCTATATAGCTTGAACGAAGTGGCAGATAAGACAACGAAAACAGCTGGGATTGTCCAACGGTGACATGGAGGACTAAGTTTTTCAGGGTTTTCTTTGAGAAGGATTCAGATAAATGCTTACGTAAGTCCTCCTTACTGGGGACAAAACGTTTTTTTTTCATGCATCCATCAATAAATGCGAAAAGACATTCGCTACTGCGGTTTAACGTATTTCAACCATCCGTAAACATGCAAGGACCAACCGAAGTAACTGCCCCTTGAAAGGAACGGGCTCCGAATGGCTTCTAGATCCGAAACTACGCCGTAAAACATTATGTTGTAAAGTATTACTAATCTTTAAGCCATAAGATGTTTCGGCATGTTTTACGTGCTTAAATTGTTACCATTATGCTATGCTGCGAGGTGGAAATTTATTTTAGAAAACATAACGTTGTTTGACTTGACATTACGCTCACATAAGACGTTTCATAACGACATTATTTTCATAAACTTTGTGTGATACAACGTTTTCAGCCACTTTGAAAAATCTTATTTTATCACCTGTAAAAGATGCGATATTTTTACATGTAAAGATATATTTTTTCATGTAAAGATATTGGTTCCACGATCCAATGAAAAGCCATGTAGAATATTTTATTAGATCAATCAGATCCAACGTTTTATTATTCGCATCTCGGTGGCGGTTTGTTGATTTCAGTTTGATTGGAATTCATCTTCTCGTGTTCAATTTGATCCACCACTTGTGGCGGATCAAACTAAACACGAGAAGGTAAAACCCATATCTCCGCTAACCCATGTATTATTTTCTATGTAATATAAATTTACTGTTTTATATCATCAATATGCGGATTTCATTGGCAGATTTTGACCTCAGTATCCAATGAATAAGGAAGTCCAATGCCCGTGAAATATGACCCAGATCTTGAGAAATTTTTTAGATACATTCAGGATCGTTTTGAAATTTTACAGAAAAATCGGATACTTGATGATTAGCACAAAGATCCTCCTTTCATTCTTCTCTCAAAATTTTTAAGTAAAAGTTAAATGAATAAATCCCTCGTGAAAGGGAGGGTGAAGGTTTTACCTAGGGAGGTTTCTCACTAAATTTAGCTTGATAGCTGGGTATTTATTCAACAATTGAGGATCACATGGGGCCCATAAGGTACACCCAAGAACATGAGATTTTTAAGCATTTAACACTGGAAACTAAAGATGGAGGAATAATTTTATTTATTTATTTATTTATTTAAGATTATTTATGCACGGTAGCCATTCAGCACACTAAGCTGTTTTTCAATGGGCCGTGCTTTGCTCTAAGAACCTATTAATTTACAAAAAATTGCGAAGCCTACGTACTAATCAGCTTCACCCTATAATAACTATCTTATTTACAACCTATCAATATACTAATTACATTACAAACTACCAATTATTAATAATACATACAAACATAACTAACAATTAACATCATACAAGTGTTTAGAATCCACACAAGCCCAAATTCATGCAGGTCAAACAAGTGTCGTCCTGAAATGTCTTGAACAATCTTAAAGCCGTTATCAATTACTGTTTTCTAAATTTTGGAAATAGTGATCAATTAGATTTTTAAATCTTGTCGTAGATAGAGTTTGATACTCAGAAACTACTGTATATCGCGAGGCAATTTGTTCCATGCAGCCGCTGACCTATATGAGAAGGACTTTTTCATGAAATCTGTATTAGGTTTGTTTATATGAAGTTTTCGATCGTTGCTTCTTAGGTGATACATAACATTATTTCTGATATTAAACATTTCAGATATATATTCTGGTAATTGTCCTTGTAATGCTTTAAAAGTAATGTTTAATTCCCGTTTCTTTAAAATGTTTTCAATTGGAGCCCATCTCAAATCAGCAAAAATCTCCTTCGACCTAACATCGTAACTAGATCCCGTTATAACACGGGCAGCTCTTTTCTGCAATTTGTACAGCTTATTCAAGTGTGCACGACTACCATCACTCCATACCGTAGAACAGTAAGTGAAATGAGGTAGGACTAATGAGTTATAAATATTCATCAGTGCATTTTGGTTTACATATCGTTTTGATCTTCTTAATAAGCAGATAGATTTAGATATCTTTTTGCACTGTTCATCATTATGTTCATTCCATTTTAACTCTTGATCAAGAATAATTCCTAATGCGTTCTTATTTATTACTGGCTTAATTTCATGCCTTCCAATTATAACATTTGGAGTTTCAGTAAATTGCTTTTAGTCTCTTTTTTGATGCTATTAGCATAAACTCTGTTTTTTTAATATTTAAAGTCAATTTGTTTGCTGTTAGCTAAGTATTGACATTATGTAGATCTGCATTGATCTTGTTTTCAATGTCAGTTGGTGAAGTTCCTGAACTAGACATGTTGGTATCATCTGCAAACATCGAAACTTGAGTATTTTGAAGACAGTTAGGAAGGTCATTAATATAGAGGGAAAACAACAATGGTCCTAGATTTGATCCTTGTGGAACACCACATAGAATTTTTTTTTTGGCTTTGACTTTGTACCTTGTAGTACACAGATTTGTATTCTGTTATCTAAATATGATTTAAACAAACTAAGAGCATGATTTTTTACGCCATATAGTTCGAGTTTGGATAAAAGTATTTGATGATCTACGGTATCAAATGCTTTCTTTAGGTCGAGGAACAATACACCATTAATTAAACCCCTGTCAATGTTCATCAGCCATTTATCTGTTGCTTGCAATAAAGACGTTTCTGTGGAATGATACTGTCGAAATCATGATTGTTGTTTTGAGATAATATTGTTATCTTTCAAAAATTTACTTAATTGATCGTATATAAGTTTTTCCATGATTTTAGCAATGACCGGTAGAACTGAAATAGGTCTGTAATTTCCACAGTTCTTATCCCCCTCTTTATAAATAGGGATTACTTTAGCTATTTTTAGGTCGTCGGGGAATATACCAGTAGCTAGAACTAAATTGAAAATATACAATAAAGTTTCACAAATAATATGTCCTGCTGCTTTTAGTAATTTGCTAGTAATTTTATCCAGGCCAGATGCTTTAGATAATTTCAACCTCTCTAAGACCTTAATCAATTCACTTTCAGATATTAGTCTAAAAGAAAATTCCCTATCACTAGGTGATACCCATTGCAAAGGGAATATTTTTTTTTGGTGGTATGTCCTCGCAAAGTTTTGGTTCAATCTCGCAACAGAATTTATTAAATTCATTGCCTATATTCTGATTTCCTGTAATTATTCTTTCATCAACTTCAATTTCGTTAATAGTCGTGGTTTGTGATTTCCTATTGAGCAGCTCGTTAATGTATTTCCAGCCATCTTTATTATTTGTGCAATTTTCTAAATTATTTTAAAATATGATGCTTTAGTTTCCCTAATAAGTGAAGTAACCTGATTTTTACATCTTTTGTATGCTTCATAATAGGTAGGTGAATTTAGTTGTATTGCTTTCTTTTTAAGGTAATCTCTATGATGATTCAATTTCTTAATATTTTCATTTAGCCATGGGCTAAATTCACTTTTCACTTTTCTAGTACGACACGGGGCATGGATATCCGCAATCTTAAGAAAGATTGATTTCCACTCTCTCCATGCTTGGTTTGGGTCAGAATTATACGTGAAATATTTAAGAGCTTGTTCTAAATTATTTTGAAATTGTATGGTATTAAAGTTTTTAAATTGCCTTGTTTCTACAATTTTAGGTTCTTGTCGAGGAACGCTAATTTTTCTACAAATATATACCATACTGTGATCGCTTATTCCCATCTCAATTACACCAGAATCACTTGTTTTATTATCATCACTTCTAGTGATCATAATACCCAATAGTGTTTCTGTTGACAAAGTTATTCTTGTAGGAGTCTCTATATGCTGCTGTAATTGATAAATGTCAATGAGATCTCTGAAGCGTTTTATGTTGTTGTTGTTGTGATCAACCGTTTTGAGCAAGTCACAGTTGAAGTCACCCGTTATCACAACTTCACTTTTCTCATCATCAATTTTTTTTAAGAAGTTTTCAAAATGGGAAAAAAATCACAATTTGCATTTGGAGGGCATACCAAGTAGAGATCAATAAAGGTTTTGCTTTTGGCTTTTTAATTTCTAAACAAATGGCCTCCACATCCTCTGGGATTAAGTCGGGTTTTTTTATATACGGGATACAGCTTCTTAAATAAATAGCTACACCTCCACCTGAACGATTTCTATCTCGTCTGACAATTTCATAACCAGTTAATTTAACCTGGAGATCATTTATAGATTTATCAAGTCTGGTTTCGTTAATACAAAGTATATCGAATGGCAAGTTTGAGATAAATACGTTAAGTTCTTCAATGTGTTTTACCAAACTAGTAATATTCAACAGGCCGATCTTAAATCCCTTAAGTTTTGGATATATTGTTTTATCATCACTTATTTGATAGTTGAGTGGGCCCGTGTGGTCTCCAGTGACCTTATTATTAACTTTTTCTAGTCAATTATTATTCAAATAATTTTTAATGTTCTTAGCTAATTGCGCGGAACCACTTTTATTAAGATGTACCCCATAACTATTTAGATGTTTTTGGCATATATTATCGTTGTTTATCAATCCCCATCTTTGTTCATGGCATGCTACTTCAAGTAATTTGTTACAACGACTTATCTTAGTGTTCAGACTCAGATCATCAGTTCTTTTTATGATATTTGAGAAAATTAGTTGTACATTACCACATTCCTGCTTAATATCTTTACCAAGCTTCAGCATGGACTCAGCTACTTTTTCAGGTGTACTGTTTTTGATATCGTTCGATCCCACGTGCATAATGATAGCGTCAGGGTTTGTTGCCAAAGTTGGTTTGGTATAATAATGCATATCCTATGTTTTTGCGCCAGGAAATGTTTTGATGTTGACCATCGTATATCAATGTGTATTGATATACGAATTATCGCAACTGTTATGCCCAGAAGTTAACAAGAGAGTACAACAAAGTCCCCCACATCCATAACGATGAATACTTCAATTATCACTTACCTTGAATCTTACGGCTAAACAGTGTGCCAACATCGTGCTATAACCACCAAACGAATACGTTTTATGCCCATTCCTTGCCTTACTGAGTGTCTTGTAAGTCAAAATTTTGGTCACGTGATAATACCTTCAGACGATTCAAGTGTCGCCGAACAAGTTCCCCCCGTCCAGATTTGTTATCCAATATCAGCCAGGATAGCAAACGACTTTTGAATAGCATTTAAATACAAAACCATCTTGCCAAACGAATTTTAATTTGACATATTTCAGCAGAATAAGGAGTCCAACAGCGGGGAAAATCGATTGTGAGCTCGCGATCGCAACCACCAAAGTGCTCGCCGCGTTACAGATTTCTGGCCATGACAGGCCATGACTGTTTTAATTATCCACAGGCGAAGAAAAATATTCATGAAAAATAAATTGAGGGCCACCGTGCTTTCTTACGAGTTAAGTTAACTTGAATGATAACTGGAAGCCATATTGAAACGGTCACTGTTGCTTTTGCGACGGTTTGAACGCTTATCTAGATAATAATTTTTGATGGCAGAAGTGGCTTTCTACCTTTCATTCTCAACAGAAAATACGTATTCATATCTTTTGAGAGTAGAACTTGTACTTTCTCAGTTCTCAAGAATTAGTCACCTTCATTACACGGTGTAATGACAGCAGGTGGATACAAAATTTATCCAGTGCTAAATATTTATTACCTGGAAGCGAGGTCTGTACGGGGAAATATTTGCCTAAGATTTTCGTACAGACCCAGCAACTAAAGAGCGAGGTATGTTTGAAAAAACCCGAAGACAAATACTTTCCATTACGGAACGAGCAAACGAGGTCAAGAAGGAATTTATTATATGGTATTGTGGTTGGTTTTCTTTCCTATTTTTAACTTGGTTTTCGAAATTTGATGTTGCTGTTTACCTTTGCTCGTAACTTGTTCGTTTTGCTTCTTGTTTCCACCACTTAAACGTTCATTTATCGTACTTCTATGCAATTAGCTTTAAACAAAAGTAATACCAGTATTCCAGCTCATTTAATGATTCGAATTTTTCAGTTTAGTTACTCAATCCTTCTCAGTTCTCAAGCTTTATTAAAATCAGCTAGAGGATTTTCCCGCCTAAACTATCGGTCCGGAGTAACCACTGATCTGAAAAATAGGACTGTATCGAGCAACCCAGGGGTTAGAGTGCGGGAGAAAATGAAGCCCGCGAAATTCAATCTGCGCCATATTGGAGTGACCAATTTCTCGGTAACGTTGTAAGGCTATTATGAAAATGGGGAAACTCGGTACGCAGTGCTGTGCTCTTGGCTGTAGTAAACAAAGAAAAAATGTAAAAGGAAACGACAACACATCCCGAAGCGATAGTGAGGGACCGGACAATCAAGAATCCAGGCTAAAAAGAAAGTTTTCACGGACATTTCACTGGTAAGTATGGGATGTCATTACCGTCAAAATTATTGTTTCGTTATTATCTACCGGGTTCATTATTATACAGTTTTTCGTTATCGTTATTCCCAAGTTCCTCATGATCATGCAATGTCTAGCAATGCCAGCCTTAGGAGCTGCGGGGCCCAATTGGGATCATTTTTGGTGCGGCCCCAGGTTCACAGCCAAGGTCTGTTGAATCATGGAGATGCAAATAAAGTCTATTATAGACTTTATATCTCTGTGGTAGAATGGAAAACAATCAAAATGTGCGCTTAAAAAGTGCTTGTGAGTTAATGGATCAAATTGATCTAAGCTATATTCTAATATAAAATTGCATACATGTAAGCGTACAAGTAAACAAACAAAATGTGGAGGTCACCTTTGAAAAGTACATAGTTACAAAACTACTTGTTTTAGTCACAGTGAAATGATTTATTAAAAATATAAATTTTATTTTTTCTTTAGAAAAATATATTCAAAATGAAATTATGAAATTATATATATATATATATATATATATAATTTCATAATTTGAGTTACCTATATAATGTAGGCTCCTCCATCCTGATCATCAGCACTACACTGATGAGGCCCAATAGGCCGAAACGGTTCCGTCTGTAGTTATATATATATATATATATATATATATATATAACTGAGATGATAATGTTTACGATGAATCCAAGAGTGCTCGATACCATATGGGGCAGAGCTTAAATGTAGTGAGATTTCGCTTAAGAGTATATGGTTGCTACTCCGAGTTTCACGCGGATGCGATCTTCAGGCAACAGAGAAAAAGGAGACAATGAATCGACGCTATTTCAGTTGCCTGAAGATCGCATCCGCGTGAAACTCGGAGTAGCAACCATATACTCTTAAGCGAAATTTCACTACATATATATATATATATATATATATATATATTTATTTATACATGAAGATTTCTTAAAACAGGTTCGTCGCTACTCGGAGTTTCATGCACAAGATTGCCTCGTGCATGAAACTCCAAGTAGCGACCAACCTGTTTTAAGAAATCTTCACATATAGCTTTTCTCTACCATCCGGTATTCAGCACTCTATACTACCAAACGCCAATCTTTCCTACATTTGGTTCTTGGTACATCTACATATATATATATATAAACCATAATCCGTTTATTGCTTTTCAACATAGCGGAAACACACATAACATACATGTAATACATACACATATAATTAATTAACATATTATTTAATTAAAGTACAGTAAGAAAAAAACTTCAAAATATAAACAGTATAAACAAACACTACCAACTTTTTAAGAATTCAGAAGAAAATTATAATCGTTGCTGTTCTCTGAAAAACCTGCAATGTGGTGGTAGGTGTGTAATGTGTCGCAATGTGTTGTTGCGTATACTTCACAAGAGTAGAGCAGATTACCCTAGCGCGGGGCCCCCTTAGCCACGGGGCCCAATTGGGAGCAATTAGTCCAATTGGCTTAAAGCCAGCCCTGATGTCTAGTTATTAATTTGCATTTCTTTGTTATTAATATTATGCACTGCTTTGTTATTATTATGCACTGTTGATTTATTATTATGCACTGTTTCTTTATTATAAAGCATTGGTTTGTATTGGTGCATACTGTTTCGTTATTGTGTAATGTTTCATTATTTGTACTGATTTGTTATTATTAGGCACTGTTTCAGTATTATTTTGCAATGTTTCGATATTATCATGCACTGTGGCATTATTATGCAGTGTTGTACTATTATCATCACCTAGCAAAATTTCATGTGCGTGTGAGTAGCTGGTACATTGAGCAGGGCAGAAAGACAAACGAACATGGCGACAGATTTCACTGGCGAGTTGAAAGACGTAATAACATCCAAATTAGGGGCTGTTCAACAATTACGTAATCAATTTTTAGGCCTTTTGTAACTCCCCCTGCCCCCATTGTCATCACTTGTCATTAATCGGCATACCCCCCTCTGTCTATTACATAACAATAATTTAACACCCCCCGTACCATACAAAGTGCATTATATATGTACCTACATGAAGTATTTAGTATTTACGCAAGTATTGCGACCGCACTATTATTATAAATATGGCGAGTGAGAAAGAAAAACTATATTTAAAACTTCGTGCGGGTTACTATGTGGCATTTCCAGCCAAACCCAAACGAACAGACCCAAACAAACAAACCCAAACAAACGTTAACGAAGTGTGGAATAGTCTGAAAAAGAATTCTGAAGATATATCTTCTGCAGTTCACACTAAACTAGAAGAATGGAAATCAGTAGAGCTCAAAAGAAAAGTTACACTAATGTCATTTTGGTCAAAGGTAAGAGACGAATGTTTAGACTTCTTTAATATTTAAAGGATTTATTAGATGGAAAATTTACATGAAACACTCTTCAGATGTTCATTCGTTATTTTATTGTTACTTTTATAAAAAAGGCTTCATCGCCTCACGTTTCGTCAAAAGAGAACACAAACGAACCTGTGGCTGTAAAAGATAAACCAGAACAGTCCGAATGTTGCTTGATTACAAATACACAATTATCTACTAAAAACATCCAGACAACTAAGTCACAAGCAGTCTTTTTAACACCAAAACAAAATAGCTTGAAAACTCAAATAGAAGATCTACAATCAATTGTCAATGGTTTATATAAACAGAGAAATATGGGTCTTCTTGGAAAAGATGATAAAATGTCGATAGAGAAGTACGAAAAAAAGTTAGTAGAGCTTCAAAAGGAAATGAAAAGAGTTAAAAAGAATCAAGAAAACCAACAAAAATTTCGTGAGAGATGGAAGAGAAAATTTGCAGCAATAGATGAAAATGTGAGAAAGAAGTTGGGCATGCAACCCAAAGTTGGACGACCAACTGTAACTGATGATAACATTCTTATACAAAGCATTACAGATATTGCTTTGGCAGGCTCTGCAGCAGATGATAGAAGAAGGTCAGAAATTATCAGAACAATCAAAACTCTTGATGATCTGCATAAGTACTTGCAAAAAGAACTAGGAATTTCACTTTCAAGAAGTGCTCTTTATCTGCGACTGTTACCCAGAGACAGTACCGCAACAGAAGGAAAGCGTCATGTAACAACTGCACCTGTCAGATTAGCTCGACCAGATAATAGTTTACATAAAGCACATCCAGATTCGTCCTTTGCAAAAGCTACAATAAATAACATCGAGGAAATTGCTTCCATACTTGGACCTGAAGAAGTGACGTTTCATTCGCAGGACGACAAATGCAGAGTAGCGATAGGTTTAACAGCAGCTAAAAAACAGGCACCATTGCTTATGCACATGGAGTATCGCGTCACTTTACTTGATCATGATTTTGTGGTGGCCAAATCACACAAACGTATTTCCTCAGTCATCGCTGCTGTTGAAATCAAGAAAGATTGCTTTACAACACCTGGTGTAGCATACTCTGGGCCAACATACATTTCCATTCGGAGTGCAAAGCATTCATCATCCACTGCTCTAGCTCATCTTCAAGACATGAAACGACTTCGACAACTACCCCAGTTCCATGACAACATGTATACCTCCAATGATCTTGTCAAACCCATAGTGATTATAACATGTGATGGAGGGCCAGATGAAAATCCTCGCTATCAGAAAACTATTGGCTGTGCTATTGACTATTTCTGCTCATATGACTTAGATGCTTTGTTCATTGGAACAAATGCACCTGGCAGAAGTGCCTTCAATCGTGTGGAACACAGAATGGCTCCACTGAGCCATGATTTGGCTGGTATTATACTTCCACATGATCATCACGGAAATCACCTTGATAGCCAAGGTAAGACAATTGATGTTGAATTAGAACAGAAGAACTTTGCCCATGCTGGTGGCATCTTAGCTGAAATATGGTCGAAAACAGTGATTGATAAGTATGAAGTAGTTGCTGAGTATATTTCCCCAGAGAAAGCTGAGTACGATGAAGAGCAGCTTATACGCAAGAATTGGAAGTGGAGAGAAAAACATGTACGTGAGAGTCAGTACATGCTCCAGATTGTCAAGTGTGAGGATCGTAGTTGCTGTTCAATTCCAAGGAGCTCTTATTTTAACTTGATCATTGATCGCTTTCTTCCTCCACCATTGCCATTATCTCAGTCTGACAATGGATTGGCAGTTGATTTAGAATCACAGAACTTTCCATCGCTTTTCACCACTATCGCTCTTGGAAAAAGAGTCCTCCCTCCACGAGTTTTTGAACGGTTTCCAAAGTCAATTCCGTATGATTATGCGTGTCCAACTTTGCAAAACGAGCTGTCAAAGAGAGTTTGCAGTCAGTGTGGATTGTATTGTGCATCCGTTACATCCAGCAATGCACATAGAAAATGTTGTAATGTTACTCAAGAAAGTGCCCCTAGAAGGATTCGGCCATTAAGAATAGCTGCTCAAAGGCAAAGAGAGCTAATGTGTATTTTATCATATGTGGATGGCACAGAAGACCAAGAATGGTTAGACCAAGAAGATGTGGTTATAGATGAGTTTAATCGCCCACCAACAACCACCTTGGAAATGGGTACACCAGTAATTTCCACCACTTCAAGAGAACCGTTGTGGTTTATGGTCAAATGAACTGATATAAACTAATTGTTGTTTCATATTTAAAACTTTGAATTTGGTTAAACTTTGACTACAAAAGACAGTACAAATTGTAATAATTAGAGACAATATATATTGTTAGTTCAGTACAATATAAAGTTATTTTCATGTGTACTATTCCTTGCTAGCAATTACTTTGTTTTCCTTATTAAGTCAATATTTTTTCCTGTTAATGACATAATTTTCATCAATACTCCCCCACCCCTTATGTAATCATGTGTAATAAATCAGAAATCCCCCCGCCCCCCTAGTATGATGACGTAATTGTTGAACAGCCCCTTAAGAGAGATTGTTTCTAGTGTCCATAGTGCTGATAATTGCAACATAGCAGAAGAGCTTCAAAAAATTCAGAAGCTTGTCATTGTCTTAGACTCCTTGACAAGAATACCAGAAGAAATATTCAATTTGTTGAGCAGTGCATGGTCAATTTTAGAATGCTCAGGGATGAACATCAGAGAAAATGCTGTTTTCACTGGATAACCAGGTAGACCAAAGTATGCAGTTAGCAAGGAACAGTTCGCAATGCTTCTAAAAGCCAGGTTTAGTATTTGTTCAGTTTCAGAGCTACTTCATGTGAGTTTATGGACTATGGAATGGCAAATGCAAGAATACCGGCTTTCAGTGCATTCCCTTTACACAGAAATACAAGATAATGAGTTAGATGAAATAGTGACAGCAACCAAAAGAATAAATCCAAAATGTGGACCAAAAATGTTGATGGGATACCTTGGCTCAAGGGGTATCTTTGTCCCCAGATATCATGTGAGAGAAGCTCTTTCACAAGTTGATCCCCAGGGAGTGGGTACTTGATGGTGCACGGCAATTAAATGATGTGTATACAATGAAACGAGGCCACTCGGACTCTGGCATTTTAATGGCAATCATAAACTTGTCAAATGGTGTTTTGTTGTTCACAAGTGTGAAGATGGCTTCACACCTGTGTATTTACCTTGCAATGCTAACAATGAAGCTGTCACAGTATTCTCAAATTTTATAAAAGCAGTAGAAAACTGGGGATTGCCCTCCAGAACCAGGTGTGATGTCGTCAGGGAACTGAGAATGTGGATGTTGTCAAGTATAAGTGAAGCACTTGTGGTCCAGGTAGGGGTCAGCTCTTGTGGGTAAGAGTGTGCACAATCAACAAATTGAGTGCCTCTGGTGGGATGTATTTAAGGTTGTTTTAAAGAATTTCCATGAGCTGTTTTCATTAATGGAGGATCTGAATATCTTAGACTCTTTAGCAGAGAATGACTTATGGTGCTTACATTATGCATTCCTTTGTCACATAAACCATTGTTTGGATGAATGGTCTGCTGCCTGGTTGAGACATCCCATGTTTACAGCAAACAACTATACACCCCTTCAGCTTTTGATCCAAGGTTCATTGATGACATCTGAAGAAGGTACCAATCCTACTGAAGTAACTGACAAGTATGGTATTGACTGGGATGGACCTATCCCAGTTGATGACAGTTCAGTTGACATTCCACCAACTAGTTCTCCTTTAACAAGTGAACAACTTACATAGTTTGAGGAAATAACTGTGGCATTTCAAGAATCAACATTAACGGAAGACAAACTTAAACTTTACAAACTGGCTAAAGAATATCTTCACCTTTCGTTAAATGTCAAATTCATGGCACCCCTTTGAATGAGCTACTTTTCTCACAAACCAAAATGCAACATCAGTTAGAACAAGGTGCTTGGTTGTTTTTATTGTGCATATTTGGACTGAACTTTTACAATTTGTTTTATAGATCAACAGCAAAACAGTTTCAGCACAACTCTAGACACAACTGCATTGAAAAATTAAAATTACTTCGTAAAACTAAATCTTTACAGAACTTTAAATGGCAAGTGTTATCAAAGCAAAATTTGCCTCAAATACCATCAATATCTATTTTAATAGCATATTTCTTTAAAAATTGCTAAAGCAATGGCATTAAAACATTACATTGCAAATATGTGCAAAGTACAAAGATTTTTTACCAAATGTAATTCTAATCCTGAGAAACATTTTCCTGTTTCAAATGACTGTGTAGGGCAGTTGATTTAAAGGTTCATCAAAGTTTAAAAATCCAAATATCAAATACATAGATATATATAAAATGTAATTTGAAGCAAGCATAACTGAAACAGCCACCAGCGAATTGTGGTTAAACTGTTAATAAATTGCTTTAGCATACTGGAGACCAGTTTAATAACAAATTACATGTCATAGTACAGCCCAGGAATCTTCAACTGGCAGCTTGCTGTCTAGATGTGGCCCATGAAACCTTCTTGAGTCTATTAAAATTTTGTGGCTTGGGAACACTAAACAACCACGGCCTTTTCCATCCATAAAACCTGGCACTGTAAAGGAAAAAATCTTTGGCCTCCACAGCCCAGGAATCTTCAACTGGCAGCTTGCTGTCTAGATGTGGCCCATGAAACCTTCTTGAGTCTATTAAAATTTTGTGGCTTGGGAACACTAAACAACCACGGCCTTTTCCATCCATAAAACCTGGCACTGTAAAGGAAAAAATCTTTGGCCTCCACAGTATGTAGACTATGCAGTAGATCTCGAAGTGCAGTACACGCAGTGGTTCCACTCTGAATATTTTTTTTCTTCTCTATCAGTCAAAATTTCCTTTTTTTTCATCAGATTTCCTTCCAAAAATCTCAAAATATTCTTCTATTTCCTTCCAGATTTTCATAAAAGAAATATCAGAATTCCCTGGTACCTAATGTCTAAATTTTAGTCTAAAAACAAAATACATCAATTTGTAAGGTAGACGTTAAAGAACAGTCTATTTTGATTGCTAAGTCTTGCTTGCAGTGTGTGGACAAGACATTCAGGAGCCAAAATTGACTGTAAAGGAAATTATTTATTAGCTGATAAAAAGACAGAAAGTCAGCAGAATATGTATTGTTTATGTATTAACTATTAAATTTGTCAACATGAACTGGAGAGCAAGCAATTTATACACAAGAAGAATTGACTTCATGACTTGTTCAGTTTTTGTTTAAGAATTACTAGTTGTACATTATACCCGTTACGTCATAAAACTTTCAAATGTCACAAGAATGACAATATTAAGCACAAAAATTACCAGTGTATAAATATTTAGTTTTTGTTTGTCTCTTTTCAGTCTTTTCAGCGTTCTTAATCAAACTGTTCTTTAAGAAACTTTTTTTTCAAATCCTTTGCTTCTCCGTCGGTGGCACTTGCATTTATTTTAGACATGAGGTCGAAAATATTTCTCCCTGCGTTATAGTTTCCGTTTTTCATCGCTAGCTTGCATTCCAAAAGAAATACCAATGAAGAAAATTTCAAGCGTGTGCGATCGTCTGTCTTGATTCTTTTCAACAGATTAAAGATTCTTTCAACTGCTGCGTTGGAAAAAGGAAATGAGGTAAGGACGTCAACAAATTTGGTCAGATTGGGATATTTTGCTTCTCCTGACGGAACTTTAGCATCCCTGACATAAGACCAATATTTTTCCCATTCGAGATCAGGGCTTAGGTTACCATCAAACACGTGTTCCCTTCACTCAGTGTCGAGCTTCTTGTCATCTAAGACTGCATGTAGGTAAGACAGTGTTTTGACAACTTCTGCTAGTCACGGTGGGATGCGTGCAGCAGCTTTCTGAGGGGAGATGCACTGGACAACATCGTATATCTCCGAATTTAGATCAAATCTCTGTTTAATTTGCTTAATACTCTCAACGATAAAGTTTCGGCAGTTGATCAGAAAATTTTGTACATCAACATCGTTTTCCACAGTTTCTTCTTTAATTACTTGCAGAGTTGCTGTAGCTGCAATACCAACATATATTTCGCGTAACGGTGGCTGAAATTCGTAGTTTGCGGGATCAACTTCTTTCGGGGTGGTAGCTTTCACGTAGGGAATTTTCATAAAATCACTCGAAATTGATCTGATGAGGCCTTCTACTTCATCTTTGAGGACATGTAGAAGAGGACTCTCCCCTTGAAACAGACGATTGAAATCGTTGAAGCGTTGGAGTTGGTGACTCAGAAATTCCAAGTATGCCAAACTGAATTTATTGTGAAGTGGTTTCACGATGTAGTCATTTGCATGGGTCGGATCCTCATTTGCTGCCAAAACGAAATAATGCTGCAAGGCAGTGTATTGCTCTAAAATGCGATTGACGCATGCCTCTAACGAAAGCCACCGTGTTTGTCCAGGCGATAACAACTGATGAGGCTCTACATTGAAGAATTCTTGAAACTATTTGCAAAGATCTCGCCTTTTGGAAGTGCGATGGAAATGAGCAAAAATATCACGACACAAATCTTCCAAACCTTTTGGCAATTTCAAAGCAGCGTACGACGATATCAGGTGAATCAGGTGGCACGAGCACTTCACAGTGACAACATTTGGGTACTCTGCCTTTAAAAGCTGGGAGACGGAATTGTGTTCGCCGAACATGACGTTGGTGGTGTCGGAAGAATAACCAATGATATTTTCCATTGGAACGCGCAGTTCATTAAACGATTGCTTCACGGCTGAATAAATACCTTCGGCAGACATATCGTCGACCTCGATCATATCAAGCAAATATTGCTTAGAATGGAGACTTGGAATATTAAAACGCGTCGTTAAAATCGCCAGTTGCTTGGCGGTGCTCTTGTCGGTTGTCTCGTCAATGATAAAGCTAAACTTACGAGAACGCAAAGTCGTCACTGCTTCGTTCAAATAATCAAAACCAATAACCTGTCGAACAACGTTCGTTGCCCTTTGCTTACCAGGCTTAACATTTCTCAATACGTTGTCACGAGGAAACAGTGATCGAAGAAGAGATACAAAAGCATCCGAGATGGAAAGTAGCAGATTGTGTTCAGCAATGAAAGAGGACAACTTTATCTCCATAGTAGAGGTTTCGTCTCGTGTGGTTAAACTCTGCGCAACATATATTGTAATGTCTGTACATTTACATTTTACACTCGAAATATTATACCAAGACGGCTAAACATAAAGCAGCTGCAAGATAAGAGAAATTTGATAATGTCTGAATACCAAAACATTGCAACTTAAGCAAAATCTATTTCTGAATTCCTACATAACTTTGACACATGTGAATATGGAAAAAAGTACTTAGGGTAAGAAATACGGTAAAATTTTCATTTATTTTTGACGATATAAGTGGCTTTTTTAAGGAATTGTAAGAAAAATTTAATTTCCTTCTTATTTCCTTCCCAAAGATCAAATTTCCTTCCGATTTCCTTCCAAATTTCCTTCCGAACACTAAAATTTCCTTCTGGAAGGAAATTTCCTTCCAAATGGAAACGTTGCCGCCACGGCTGATTTCCGGTTTCACTTTTTGAACAATGGTTGCTCGATCCAGTCCTATTTTTCAGATCAGTGGGAATAACAAGCGCATTTGACCGGTCCACTGTCGTAAAATGTCGGACCGTTCAGCATTCAATCAGTATGCGTAATTTTGCGTAAGAACCGAAGAAAGAGCTTAGCCATGTACTAAATCGGTATCATACTATGATGACCCCCGTTTCTATTGTTCTCAAGTGGGGATTCAATCCCTAAATTCCCTCATCAGCATGCACACGTTTACTAATTTTCCCTCAAGAGGGAAAATTAGTAAAAATTAAAATTAGTAAAATTTCTAACTAAATCTTGCCGGTAATTATGGTATTACTAATACCATGACATGTATGGAAATGAGTGATTAAATGTCCCCTCAAACCTCCTTCGCCTTTCAGGGACACTTAATCTCTAATTTCCCTCATATTATAGTATTACTTATAATTATCCACCGGCAACTTTTTCCCACTGCATGCATAAAATGATACAATTGCCAACAGATTATCAAACAGAATCATTAAAAGCGTTTACCATCTTGTGAAAAAAATGAATTTTTCGAAATACCACAATTCCATGCTTCCGAGGAAGACAGTCCCCTTTGGAAGTATGGAAGTTTCGTATTTGTCCTGGTACACCGCTGGCTGGCAAAACTCGAGATGTCCATTTTGTTGTTAGTCAACACATAACGTCATTTACCGTTCTACGTAAAAGCTGATCACTTTTGCTTTAAAAATGTCTTCTTTCCAAGACGAGGTACCTATATACGATTCTGACGGACAAGTTCGCCAGGTCCTTAATAAAAGAAATGGGAAACTACGAAATAGGTCCAATCAGGAAACGTTGGCGTTCGACCCTGATACTGGTAAGCTAGGCATGATTCCGGACGAAAACATTGACAATCGAATAGCCGTTGGTATGGCTGAAGACGGGTTCTTTTAGGTAAGTTAAGTTTATAGCCTTAACTAGAACATAGCAATGCCAATCAATGGCATGTATTATTGACTTGGATTTGACGCTCACCTTTTTCTATTACTAGAGTATTTCTGTGAAGGAAAACGAAAGTTTGTGTTCCACAGTGCCCTCTTGGAAGAGAACGAATTTTTCTTGGAAAAATACGAACGCAGTAATATTATGGTTTAATTATAAACATTGGTATTGTAATATGCTCTCACTACAGTAAATTAGTAAATTAGGCAGATATAGCATGTACTTTCAAGAGGAAGAAAATTAAACACAACTGCTGTGATCTAGATTTTTGCACCGCACCTCGCTGAAATAATAACGAAACAAATATAAAAGCTGTAAAAACAATCATATTAAATTTGCAAACAAGTGGTGTTAGAGCAATGCAGACTGTATTAACTCGTTCACTTGGGAATGAAATGTTGAGGAAGACCTCATCAATAAGGCTGTACTCGACGAGAGGGTAATCCAAATTGTTTTGTCAAGGAACTAAGGAACATTAATATGGCGGCTATACATACTTTATTCGGCACACCAAGCTTCTCTTTTCAGGGCTCCGGCGAAGAAATGAACGGTAGTGCTGGCAAGTTATTGAATTCTTACGGTCGCTATCCGCAAGACGTCTTCGCTTGTCAATAGTTACTAGTTATAACTCTGAGTTATCCTGAAACGCTCCTAATTTTTTCAAACGGAAAGTTCACGTTAGGGTTTAAGCTTCGTTTGGCTTTTGCCGATCGGCATGAAGGGTACTTTAACCTCACGCAGGAGACGTCTTCCCTCTCATCTCCCCAGGAGTTAGCGAGGGGAGAATACGAGATAGTCGCTAGCTTCGGAAAAGGGTATAAGAACTGCATTTTGTAACACCAAATAAAGTTCTTTGTCTTCATTTCGGTAATTCAAATTCATCTCATTCATAACATCTTCATTTCAGTTCATTTGTACTCGTTTATATTTCTTACTCGTACGCAGTGTACTTTTAGTCAAACTCCAACACCGCACTCTTTCCTTAACACACACCCTAACAGTAGTCATACTTTTCGGTCACTAAAGAGCAAACAAACTGAACCTAATGCCTGATGAAATAGTCGATTTCACCAAGCGTGAGATCTTCGAAATAACCAAGAGTGACTACAATATGTATACAGGGAACTATTCTGAACTGTTTCTGTCCTTTCGAAGTCTTGCTTAACCCTTAGCCGGCGAATAAGATCGCATACAATCCGAAGTTTATTTCTTCGTGTTTTCATCCAAGACAAATCGCCAAATCAAGAAAACAAGTACAATTACAAGCTTATGAGAGATAACATTAAAAATACCAAAACAAACGAGCCCCCGTCCTTACTCCTCCCACTCCAGGGGAGAGAGAGTTCACGGGAGCAGTCTCTGCAGAGTCCACACATACTGGGCGTTGGTTTTTGCTGTATACGCGCAGAATAGGGCAGATGCCCTTCATATGGGGTATTTATCTCCGTCTTCAGTGAAGATGTCATGCAGAATTGAATACTAAGTGCACTGACCTGAAAGACCTCAAAATAAATCGCCCCCTAATGGACTAAGCTGTCCTAATACATTAGAACTGAAAATCCAAAAATTACGAAGATGGGGTGCCAGAGCGGCCACCGCTATAAAACTGGATCGAGTAATATATTTGAAAGATTATATTGGTTTAATAAATGAGCAAATGAACAAGCACCTTGTAACTCTTCTTTATGTACACAAGTGAACTGGCAAATTGTGCAGTTCATTTGACTTCAAGTAACTTTTCGTATATTTGCATACATAATAGTTTGAACAGAAGCAAAAATACTGTCATAAAAACAAGTTAATAAAATGAAAAACACTGAATGAAAAATATATAATGAAATAAATAATATACTTTGGAGCGATTGATATCAGTGCGTTTGTAAAAGCTTTTACAAACCATAACCATCAATGTGATGGATTTGAAGACAGCACTTTCTATTTGGCTCATACATCACGTATGTTATAGTACCAACGATAAATGTAATATTTTATATTCGTTGCCCATGCACAAATTTTTTTAATTCTGTATATACCAGCCCATTTTTTTACATACTTTGCAGGGCCTCCGTGAACCAATAGCATTTATCCACGTCAACGACTTTTACCGTCATAAAAATGTTTGATAAATAAATTAAATAAATTAAGTAAATAAATAAATAACAAGAAAAATCTTTAAACTCGATAAGGACTACTGCATGAAATATAAAATAAAGCAGACTGAATAATATCGACGTCTTTAAATTTGTAATACTTCAACTTTATTTCAAAGTCATATTCAGATTTGAGTTTTAAGATGTCAATATTATTCGGGTTTCTTGTTTTATACTATTGTATCAACCTGATATTCTTATAAGACTGATTAAACCGAGTGATGAAAAATGTAAAATGTTCATCATAGGTGTTGTCTGACTTTGATGACGTCACCTAATAGCGATATGCAAAAGGTATCAAATGCAGGAAGTTTGACGGCAAAACTGTTTCCCAGAAGTAAGCGTGGGTGGTAATGAAAGCGAAACTTTGCTGGCTTCCGTCACACCATCAGTTTCAATTTACCGAAAGCTATAGTAGCTGTACTGTAGTGACGAGCTCGAAGGAAGAGACGCAAAAGAAAGTTGTAGAGCCACAATGGGATGGACGCCAGCTCAAAGACGAAGACTTGCCCGGGAGAAAGCAGTACTGGAAAAATTCTTTCCGGGATGTGTCACATGGATTGATCCCACTGGAGATACCAAAGTTGAAGTGGCTTTGAAAACCAACAATGGTAACAGATACCGTCTGAGAATATATCTTAAGAAACAAGGAGGCGAGAGTTCAGATTTCCCAAACTCGGTGCCTGATATGGTGGTGTCAGCTTCGCCAAGACCAATGCCAAACTGGGGAAGCAGTTCAAAGACACACACCCTTGGACATCGCGATGGCTTCTTATTGATTTGTCATTACCACCCTAGTAGGTGGACGGACCAATCGTCCCTCTATGAAGTAATCTTGAAAGGTAGAGTATGGATCGAAGCCTACGAAAGTCATCTGGCAACAAAAATGGCCATGAGTTCATTTTTACCAGAAATGAAATAAAATTTAACGTTAACTAAAACTTTGAATCACCCTCTGAATGCTTTCAGTGTTGACAAACCTTCCGTAGCTGACATTACGTAATCGTGCTAAATTATGGATTTAGAGTAAAACGTGTTTCATGATCTCCGCTCTGTTAACTTACACGGATAATATGTACATTTCTCTAATAGGAAACATTTATTTCTTCAAAATGTCTTCAAATGATTGTCCAGGCGGAAATCGTAACTTTAATATAAATAGCAATCCCAACAAATTGTGCGAAGTATCGCCATATGTAAACATTAACAGATGGTTAAACAAAGAAGGCTAGAAGAGTTAAAAACGGATTTATTGACTAACGTTTCGTCGCTACAAGCAACATCGTCAGAGTGGAGTTCAGGGATTACAACGAGATATATTTATATCAGATTAACTATATCATCATAATCGTCATTCAATACTGTTAGTCTAATATAAATACATCTCGTATTCCCTGAACTCCACTCTGACGATGTTGCTTGTAGCGACGAAACGTTAGTCAATAAATATGTTTTAAATTCTTCTAGCCTTTTGTTGGGCATTGCTTTTTATATTAAAACATTTATTTATGATGTCAATTTTAAATCTGCTCATGGAAATTTAGTTTCGTTTTCTGGTATGTTGCGCATCAAGGATTCAGTTTTGTTATTGCAAACAGCATCAATTTAGACTTTAGACTCGTTTCTATAAACAGTGAAGTAGTAACATCCTTAAATATGAATTTACATAGCCATACTAGTCATTAGAATAACTGTAATCCATACTGTTCTTCTCTAGTATACTGTTAGAAAGATTTCGAAGTAAAAAGGCGAGCCAAATTAATCACTTCCAAAGCAGAGGTTACAACCAGCATATTTCTTAATGACCTCACACGTATATACAAGCCGATATTTTGGAAAGGTAAAACGTTCAATACCAACACAGACTCCAATTCGAACTGTTCCACCGAAGATACCTTCCCTCTAGAAAAATTAATCTTCCCAAACATTACACTAATTTAGGTTTATCTTTAATCTTTTGAAAATTACGCCTTTCATATCAGTTTTGCAATGTATTTGCGATTTTCTTTTCTTAGCGCTTCTCTTTCTTCATCTAGACCATGCTTCGAGTGAAAACATCAGATTTTCTTTTTTACGTAAAGGTGCTGTTACACTAGCAGCTTTTGGATCAATTTAGGGATTAGGGTTAGTGTCTATTCACATTTTCGGGGTTTTTAAACAACGAAGAAACAATGGGGATGACAATATTTAAATTGATCAAAGCAAAATATATATCGTGACTATCGTTGTAAGACGTTGAACCCAGTTCAACTTTCGGAATGTTGCCTGCAATTAACGGTTCCAAGGTCGGTTATTTGCGAGGGATTTTACACTTGCAATGTACCTCGCAATTTTGTGACGCAACAAAATCGAGTGAAAGACTGCAACTGCAATAGCACTTTAATAGATAGATAACGGAATGTAATTGCTCAAATTAATGGAGAACTTAATCTTACGTGTTGAAGGCGATTTATCCGAGTCACGTAAAATTGAACTGAAACTCGGGTATCTCCAGTCGACCGATCTCCCTGATCGTGATATTGGGTGGATTCCCACCAGCACATCCTCACTACATGTGTTGGCAATGACCACGAGCATCCCTAAACCAAAGAGTTGAATAACGAAGGCAACTCAACAAGTCATCTAACAGAGCAATATATCGACTCAGATGGAAATGAAGAAGTTAATCAGATAGCTGAAGAACAGAAATTTAACTTGCATATTTTTAACTGGATTTTAGCATGTTTTAACGAAGGAGAAAGCGAAAGAAAAAGCAAAGGAGATCGCACCCGAAAACGAAAACGCAAAGAAAAGTAAAACGGAAGTACAACACATCGAACTCAAGCGCACCAGAAATCCCTCCCTTGGCAACTTTCTGCGAAAATATTTTCTTATAAAGCACCTCGGGAGGGGCAACTTCAGTCGCTTTTCCGGGAAAACGTTTGAAAGTTTCGCTTTTGCTTAAACAAAATAGTAAACAAGTTTTCAAAGAAGATGGTGGCTTCCTTGAAAAACGGGCACACGAAGTAACCTTACTAAGAATCATAGAGCGGGGTTTAGTGAGGCGTAACTAAAAGAAAGAGAATGAACTCAATAGTACCATATCACACGACAAAGGACAAGGCCAACAATTCATTTTATCATTATAAAGCCATACATATGTGATAGGTCGAAACAAAGAACAAGAAAAGGGCTCCGTATCAAGGTGACAGGCACATGATCGCCTAGTAGCAACAACTGTAAATCAGAAACTGCCGTTGTCGAAAACACGACAAAACTCGAGGAATAAAATATGGTAAGTGTGTAAGTTAAAGCATGACATTTTGCAGCATACTGGAAATTTTGACATCTATTGGCCCGACTAAGCATAAATTCTACAGATCCATCTCCGATAAGCGCAGTGTTGGGCAAAAATTGACCAAGCCTGAAAGAACTCGGAACGTGACATTGACATGGCTTGTGATGATTGGGTTAGAAATACACAAATGGATTTCCGCATTTGGATACTGTGATCAAAGCACTTGAGATGTTGCTCGAATTTCGAAAAGCTAAAAACACTCGCCTAGCGGCTCCTGATTTTTCACGCTTTCCTCAAGTATCGCAACATCCCGCTTGTTTGGATCAGTCTCCAAACACGGAAATCCATTTTATGCATCTACTATAAAAAAACAAAGATGAAAAGTTAACTTTATTAACACGCTGATAAAGTGTGCAATTCTCCCGAAAATCATCATTTACCAATCAGGGATGCGCTTCAATGCAAAGGAAAGATAAATAACAAGCGGGTGGTTTTTTAGCTACTCGAAAGTTAACCAGCTTACTAAATTTGTGAAACACAGTATTCAAACACACAAAAACCATTATTCACGTTAAAGTCAAGTTATTTAATTTTACTAGAAATCGCCAGCAACTACCAGCAGAAAATCGTCTCGACTGCGCGTTTCGGCAAGGAATAAGCTGGAACCTGGATCTGTAAGTCAAAAATCCTAGTTCTGACAGCCATAGTAGCAGAACTTTCAAAAAAATGAAACTTAACAAATAGTTTTTTGTCTCAGCTATTGTCTCTCCAACCGACTTTCACTGTGCTTCACACATTAGCAAGGGAGAGTATTAAACAGATATTGATCACGACACGATTGCCGGCATCAGTGCATCGAACGTTACATTTCTAATTTGTCTGTAAAGGTAAAAAACGTGAACGCAGGTATTGGACACAAACTTTTCCATAAGAATGCATTAATCCAAGACGTTTCTTGGACAAGAACAATAGTATCGTTGAAAAATCAGCGAGATAGTCTCACCTATATCCAAAGCGGAAAGCACTGCGTTGAGCTTTTTGCTCTTATAAATCCACCATATTGGCTCCCCACAGACGAATGGCGAGAGATGGAGTTTTAGCAAAGAATTTTCCCTCAGCTCACAATTCTATGTAAAAATTGAACGGCTGATTCTAGACGAGGAGTTGGTGGCACACTGTTAGTGCACCTGTCGCTTTGTGACTAACGTTCGACTCCGGTTCTGCGCAGCTATCTGATTAAAGATATCTTGTTCAGATTTGAGAAGAATAGTGTCCAGTTTGACTCTACCAAGCATTGCAGATTTTTTTTCCCTAGTACTCCAGTTTCCTCCTGTAGTAACAATGGGCCCGCGAAAAGCGGAGGATCGCGTAGAACAGTTCGTTATAGCTGATAGAGCTATCTAGCATAAATAAAGGTACTTGCATACTTACAATGATCATGTGGTACATTACACGGTATCTCAGTATACATTGTAATGTTTCGTGTGACTTGGTGTGCAACAATCATATGGTATATTACAGTGTATCTTACTTTGGGCAATGTTTTATGTAACCTGACTTATAATGATTATTTGCTAACGAAAATTTCCTATCATTTCCCCATAGGCAATTACCTTGCAAAGATTTCACATGTAATTCCTCATATGAAAATATTTCATATGTGAATTGTTTCAAATCCATATGTGAAATGAAATTTCATCCGTGAAATTAATCTTCGTATGAATTTTCCATTTCATATGTGAAATACATGTTTCGTGCACAAAGATTTCACATGTGAAATTTTGAACCAGTCGATCTCTCATGTGAATTAGGTATTTCGTATGTGAAACTGTACCAATTCCACATGTTTTTCACATGAGAAATGACACGTGAAATTTTCGTAAGGGCTGGAACATTTCCACTTAGGAAATTTTCATTTAACAAATGGAATTGACACATTTTCACATATGAAACATCTGATTTACATGTGAAAATAAATATTCGCATATGAAATTAATTTCACATGCGAAATTTTCATTTCACATATCAAATGACTGAATCGTGTGAAAAGGTATGAGATATTTTTGTAAGGGTTTGGCACATCTTGCATAGTATGGTGTACAGCACAAAGTTTCATGTCTTGATTTACAACGAACATTAGGTGTGTAAGGCGGATATGTTACACCGTGCAAAACATTTTTTTGCATGTTTTCGCTCAACCAGACTAACTGTTCAAATGTCTTTGCGTCTGACGTTTTGACTTCCTGTGCAGACGTCATCTTTCAGAAAAGTAAGTGATGGCGGTTGGTGGGATATCTTAAGGTGGCTTGATTGGCTGCGCCTCCTTTCGTAGCTGCGTCGTTTCTTGTCTTTCAAAAGTCTGTTTGATTAAATGGAATGATTCAGTTATGCGTTATGAAATTTGACTTGTGCAATTATTAGGGTCATTCCACAGCATGCTATATAGCGCTATATTCTATTTGACTTCATTCATTATGATGAGTTATGATGCCTCCTGTAAAGGATGATTTTGCTAGATTTTGAATACGGAAAGTAATTTGCATGTAGTGCCATCTAATTAAGGAAAATTCGACAAGAAATTTGAGCCCACAGGGATTGGAGGCGAGTTTTTTTTTTATCAAACTTAAGTGCACGAGATATTCTCGCGACAACTTGACGCTTATCCATGAGGATGTGCAGTGTTTCAATTCTATTTCAGAATCATCGTCACCTCAACAGGTAGAGCGGGCGGACAGGTATGTAGACTCATTTTTGAAACACACTAACGTCAGTCAACACAATGATTAGTGGATGGATAAGGAGTTTTCATTTCATTCGAATCTTTGAAGTAGCGAGACTGAAGCACAGATTAAGTATGAACGTTGCAGAAATAAAGCTGTGTTGCAAAAACAAATGTACAGAAGGACATGTGAGCTCTCTCGATCAACAGCCCTTAAGGTCACCCACGATCAACGAAAATTTGTATAATTGTGCACGCGAGCGAGTAAAACTTTCAAGGAAACATTTCAAGAAAAACTTGCTCGTCTACACACATGCGTGAAAAGCTTCAAAGGATTTTGTCTGGGAAAACTTTTTCTGAGTCAAGGTTTTTGTACTGGTTTGATTGTTAAAACTCTACCTAAGATTGAAATAAAGACGAGAACAATACTCAGTAGGATAATTTATTTTAGAGAAAATATGCCGGGACTAATATAAACCGCAATTATTAAGTAAGTCGAAAGCATAAGTATAAATGGTCCACTGTGACATTGCTCGCAAGCAAAATAAGCCAAGGCTAATTTAAGTGTTCAGGATACTCATATTTATTGTTTTTCAGGACTTCATGGCTCTAAAAGGTGTTGCATAAATTGCATAAAAATGTTGCATAAATTGCATGAAGTTAACTAATAAGATATCCAGTTCAGCATCAGTTCCCGAATCATCCGTAAATTTACCTGTAAACAGTCTTTGTTGAAAACATTGTCTCATGCTTTTCAGAGACTTATTTTGTCTTAATAAAACTAAGGAAGTCTTTTCGTGATAAGTGGGTTAAAATTGCACCATCAAAGTCGTAAAAATAGAAGGGATATTGCCGTAAATAACTCTTGGTAGCTGCCTCCCGCAGTTATGCACACTCTCGCATCGAGGTGTTCATTTCCTGAGTGCATGTGATTTATTTTATTAACGGTATAATCCAAACACTTTTGCCAGCTAAAGTAGGGTACACACCGTCTTCATCTCAGCTGTAAACTCAGCAGCGCACGTTATCCTGGAATTGCGCATCTATTCATACTTGAGTGGAATCGACATTTGCAAAACTGCTTTCGTGACTCACTTATTACCAATTAACGTTGTTTTAATTAAACACGAGCTGACGACAAAAGCGTTTATTATAGACGGTGACATATTGAAAGAACTTTTAATTTAAAGGTCAATGAGACGAAGACCCACATTGAAGACCCACATTAAATATATTTCATGTACTAAATTGGCAAGAATTAAAAAAACGAACTTTTCCATTCAAGTTCAAACTATCTCTAGTGTTACAGAAGCTGCCTTTTTACAGCAATATCAATAAATATGATTAGAATAAATGAGTATGAAAGAAGAGGCCAGGACAATAAACAAAAAATATGGTATTAACTCAGTCATAATAAAACCAAAAGGAACCAAAAAAGGTGATGTTACACGGTACAATATTTAACGATGAATTTTAGCGCGAAATGTTCTCTCAACAAAATTTCATTAAAATCGCTAGAAAAAAGGCATTTGTCACGAATCATTATTATGTGCAACACGTGTTGCGTTATAAATCGTCGACCAGTCTGGAATCTTTAAGAGATTTACATACGATTCAAAGGTAACTGATTAAGATTAGGACGATTCCTAATCATTTATGAACTATCACCTACTAGAAGGTTAAAGCCATCACACGCCTTATTAATAACATTAAAATCGTCAGACAATAAATGAGGACGTTCGTCACACTTGAACCGTCAGAAAAACGTTTTCTGAGCTCCAGACGGGGATCGACCCCGCAACCTTTTGTTGATCGGTGAGACGCTTTGACAGCAACCAAGACTCAGATGGCGACCTAAGGTGCAGGGTTGACTTATGTTCTGCCTATGTGGCGCCCACGACAAGGTAATAATGCTCATTACCATATACCTGGCAGGTGGATAGTGTTTTTTGCGCAATCTGATTAGTTCCCCTAGGTCGGAATATCCTGCACTGTTCACCTCCGAGCGAAACAAGATGGCGTCCAGTTATGTTTACGTTACAGAAAAACGTTTTTTTTTATCAATAAACGAAGTCACCGTGCCAGACAACACCAAAAAAGTAACGAAATTTAGCAATTAAGTATTTAAAGAAATGTATTTCTTTTATTTTTTAGCGATAAACGTACTCAGGATGTGTTTCAAAGTGTTTTGTTCACAAACGATGAGTGGGCGACAAGCTGACATCCCGTAAAATTGTAAAAATTTAAAAAAAAAATATTTGAAAACACTTTTACGAGGTATATGCTAAAGCAATTATTCACTTCAGGTGTCGGTGAATAGTGTAGATATGTACCTCGTCGCTTCGCAGCTTGATAAATATTCACCACTATTCACCTCCACTTCGGTGAATAACTGTTCTTTAGTTCGTCTTATTCAGACAATAAATAGTGTAATATCAATGGGATCCCTATTTGAGTTAATTGTACAAATATGACTAAAAATGCATGTAGACCTTCCACGCCTGAAGTTTTATTTTCTTTTGCTGTTTGTCCTCTTATTGTTTTTTCTTTGTACTCTAATTTGTTTTCTTGTTCTACGAGCCCGATATATGGAATAACGAGCGTTACAGGGTTCAATGATGGATAAATGAATCTAAATTTACAAAAGTTTTTTCAAAAAGTGTTTAAAATGTTCGATTTTTAATTTTTTATATGACAAATTTAACTTTGGGACGTCAGAAACTGTACATCCATGATAGTGAAAAGCTTTTTCGTACATTCTAATCTACACCATAGGTACATACAACGTCTGTTTCACTTCACAATGCATTGACTTAAGATCTATTCAGACTACGTCTATTCTGTCGTTGTCTGAAAAAAGCGTCACTGTTACGACAGCGAAAGGAAACCTACAGAGTTAATCTGTGGGTACATATAAAACGTTTTATGGCGATACATCTTGTGGCTCTCAATTTTTTTACGCAATCTGGTTTTTTTTCAAGCTCTTCGGTCTCTGGTAAGTTTCGCAAGCATCAACGCACAGCAATATCAACAGTAATTTTCCCACGCATTTTGTGTGCGACTCAAGCCTGTTAAAATTTGCTTCCATTGACGATCCCCAGTGATAGTGCATATTTCTATTATTTAATATTCGTCATAATTTGTAATTGTAATTCTGACCGTTTGACTCTAGGAGCATAGAGATCATATACTAAGTGAAGGGGCATTGTAGCTGAAAGTCACTCAACCACGGGGGAAAAAAATTGATTGCCGCCATATTGGATAAATTGCGGAGCAAAACAAGCGTACCCGGATGATAAGCTAGGTAAAAGGGCTAGGGTAAAAGGCCACTTTTATCTCTTTTTGTTTTTGTTTTGAAAAAGAATGTAAAACAATTAAGGCAAGAGTAATAGCCGACTAATACCCAGAAAAGCAGTTTTTCTGATATCCATAAGCCAAGATGGCCGCCCATGGAGGGCAATCTTGTGCGTCAGTTTTAGTCTCCCACGCGACTTTTTATACTTTCCTGAAGAGTTTTCTTTGAAAATGCACACAAAATGTCTCTCCAAAATATCTTTTGTTCCTCGCTTTCACAGTTGTGCTAGGCACGAAAAGCTGGCATTTATGACTCAAACTATATTTTCTTAGGTGACTTAAATTAATAACTTTTTATAATTTTTCTTGATGTACCAAACTTTGTTCGGTTTGACTAGTTCATAAATCTCCTTGCTAAACAAAAGTATATCTATTCACATACCGTTTAAAGAGCGGGATCGTTTGCTGATACGGATCGCTTTCGCACGTCTTTTTTATCGACCGCCTCCTCGTTGTAGGAACTGCTCCTTGTGTGCTTTGTGGAACGAATGTCAAAATACGACATATGTTCTTCTTTGTAACAAACGTCGACCACATCGCCACAAACATTTAGCAAAATTTGGCCCTAAAATTTAGAAAACAAATGACGAATTAGAATAAGGGTTCATTAAAGAACGAGTGAAATCTGCGAATAGAAATACACGTAAACATATATACAATAATACATACCTGCATTCCTGCATGCACACGATCATACCTACATATATACATATATACAAATCCACAAACATAGAAGGATATAATACGGTATGCTGACTTCACAAAGAACTGACTTGGCACCCTTCACTTTTGCTGACATCACCTTGACAGGAGGAAGCTGGCCACGGAAATTTTAGGGGAAAATGTGTCAGCGATAACCGACGACGACGCAAGTTACGAAACCGTAGAGGTCGACAATCTCAGTGATGGTCGACTACATCATCAGACTGCGTCAACCCGAACCCTAACCCTAACCAAAAGCAAACTTTAACGTTAAGAAACAAAATTAGTTATATAAATAATAAGAAACCTAAATCTTACTCTTTAAAGAAGCTGAGAAAAAATTACAACAAAAACGTAAACAACGACGAACTGTTCTACGCACGGCTTGATCCACTCTCTAGCATCTTTCGACATTGAGTTATCCACTGGACCACACCGTCGGCCAGCAAGTCTGGTAAAAAACTAGTAATCACACCACGGGCGCAACGACCTCCTTTTGAGCTATGGAATCAAGAGTAACGATATGACCGACCATCAAAAATGTAACCGACCGTCTACGGTTTCGAAATTAGCGACGACGACGGTAGGTAAAGTACCGCAAGCCAGGCGAGGCATCTACATTGAACACTGATTTTCATTTTATTTATGGACGTCGCTTACATACCTGGTTTTTATGTGGACTGTCCAGTAAGACCATCTTGTTCATTCGAAATGAGATTAAAGCATTACCGCCAAGCGCTAAAACGTGAGCTCTTAACACGGCATGGACTTCGCCAATAAATACTTGAATAAAATAGTTCAATCCACCATTCTTTGAAAAACCAGAGAGAAAAAACCAATAAACTAACTAGCAAATACGGTAAATGTTAGATTGTTGAGGGGGTGGTGGTAGCAATTTACAAACCAAGATTTCTTTTGGGAGGCGTGAAAAGGCATTTTCCTTACGAAGATTTCATATGTGACTTCACATGTGAAAAACGTATGGAATTGGAACATTTTCACATATGAAATTTTCATTTCACCCACGAAATCAGAAGGTTACATGTGAAATACCTAATTCATATGTGAAATAAATATGTTCAAAAGTACACATGGGAAATGCTGATATTGGAAACATGTGCGTCACATATGAAATGGGAGATTCACAAGTGAAAATTAATTTCACAAATGAAATTTTCATTTCACATATGGAATTGAAACACTTTTGTACATGAAATACTATTTTCATATGTGAAATGACATGTGAAATTTTCGTCAGGATTACGCGCTCCTAGAAAAGTTTTTGCCTCTCCTTGGAAATTTCATAGACTTAGTTCTTAACTGTAACGATCATAGTTAAAGAAATATAACAACATAAGAGAAATTCATGAAATATCTGTCCAGAACATGAACATTATAGACCACAGACAATCCACAAGATTAGGATATTTGAGTAATTCTGTTTGAAGTAAAAAATACAAACACTCAATATCACGGATTTTTCCTTATTGATATCCACATGGTTTCGTTACATAAATCATTTGGTGTACTGGCCATGGACACATACTAAAAGAATATGGCCACATAATCTGACATTATTTTACTTCAAACTTTCTTCACTGGATTGGCCGGAAGGACATCTCTCCGGACATGATTGTGACTAATGCTTGAATTCCGTTCGACAAGCTCGATGTTATCGCAGTTCGTCATCTTGAAATTGGAACAGATACCCTGACATATCCTGATGCCACAAGGGTAGATGTGTGTTTACGCCAATTTTTCTTTTGTACGATCACAAAAAAAGTGCCCCAGTCGTCTTCATTATTTCAAGTATCACTTGGACATTCGTAAAGAGAAAATATAAACCAAGGACCACATATAAGGACAAAATGCGGTGCGTGAAACTGTACCCTGGTTGTGACGACAGCGAAAATGCATAATTCAAAATGGTCTTAAACTCATTAAGAAAAAACTACAAGTATAAAAGGTGGAATATTTAAGGTAATTCAACTTGTTGATGTTTAAAGAAACTCGAAGTACACGTAGCACCAGAGCTTGGTCTGGATCAGGTGGTAACATATACAGCTATACCACTAATATACACAGATGTCCTTACCTCACGAATCGAGAGAGACTCTCGAATGAAGAATAAATTGATGTTTCCCAAATAGCGCTCGGTCCAGCCTCCGGGAACGTACGACATTGGCGTGATCTCAACCTTAGGTCGGAATGGCATTTGAGAAAGCTAGACAAATGGTAAAATAACTGAACTTATGGACGAGAAAAGTAATGTTATAAAGGAAACGAAAGTATGGTAGGTGAGAAAGGTTGTTGACAAAATGTGGAAGTAATGGGCGAGCATCTTGCATTGAATAAAATATAAAGAGAATATTGCGACTTCACAGTAACAGCTTCAATAGCGCAACTTTATTTCAACTTAGTGCATACCGAATTATTGAATTCTAAGAATGATGTTTGAATCAAACTAAAGCTGTATGGAAGGAACTTCTGCCTCTGCAGTAAAATATGTCATATTGTCTGGAAATACTACTCTTTATAGTGAAAGATGGTTCTCCGGTAGGAAACTAGTCAACGAAGTGGGTAACCATGGTCGACAAAATCAGACGAGCGAACAAGTTTCGCTTTAGTTCGCTAGGTTCATATTTCAATACGAGTAGCTTTGCTCGACGATTAAAATCCAACAGAAGCTTCCTCCATCTCAAGTGTTTTTACACATACCCTTTTTGTCACAGTTCACTACAAAGCAACGGACCACGATTTGAAGTTCTTAAAATTTTTTGTGCGTTTTTGGAATTTTTTTCCCGAACGTTTGAAGGTTAAATACAGGAAAGCAAAATTTAAAAACTTATTTTTCCTGGTGTTCGTCTTGTCGTGAACATAAAATTTTTCACGATAATCTGACACTGCCGAAGTCAACTGAAAAATGCAGACTCGAGCAGGATTTGAACTCGCACCTTCGGAATACCGGTCCGCCGCTCGACCTGTTGACCTATCGAGTCCACAGGGATTGGAGACGAGTTTTTATCCAACTTAAGAGCACGAGATGTTCTCGCGACAACTTAACGCTTATCCATGAGAGAATGTGCAGTGTTTCAATTCTATTTCAGAATCATCCTCAGAGATATACATGAACAGAAATGTTTCATGTATATCTCTATATTTGGTGAGGTGGAGACAAATTGGTTCTGTTCATATCTCACTGACAGACAACAGTACGTGGTTTGTAATGATGTTCAGTCCGAGTCACTACCACTTACAAACGGGGTCCCACAGGGCTATGTGCTGGGTCCTTCGTTGTTTTGTTTACTTTTTAATTTTATACTGCATGGTTTTATCTATTCCAAACCAACGCTTTATGCTGATGACAATGAAGCGCACTGTTCCCACTCTAACCTCGATGAAGCACAGTTAAAGATGAACCTCGACCTAAAATATGTTGAAAAATGGTTGGCTAAACACAGGATGATAGCTAAAGCCAAAAAGACCAAAACGATGGTAATTGGATCGCGCCAAGCCATAAAAAAGGCAAACAAGATCAGAATTTACTTAAGTAACGACTTGATCGACGAAGTCGGTGTTCGCATCACTAATATTCTCTCGTGGGATCAACATGTAAACACGTTATGTCAACGAATATATCCAAAACTTTATTGAATCATATCTTCATTCTTACCCAAGGCAATTTTACTCTGAATCTACAAAGAAAGTATACTACCTGTATTGGACTATGGTTCCACTGTGTGGCATGAGTGTGGCTCATCTCAAACCAAATAGATCGAAAAATTGCAGAATCGTGCCATGAAAATCATTCTCCATCACGGAAGGTCAAAATGTACACAAGAAATGCGAAACGAGTTAAAACTGTTGTCGTTGCACAGCAGGCGACATTTTCTAAGATTTGTAACTATTTTTAAAATATTACATAATTTAAACAGTCCTGACCAACTAAGGAATACTTTCCAATTTAGACGAAATAAACATGATAGGAACTTGCAAGATAAAACGTTGCCAGATCTCCCAAAGGTTAAAAGTGCGATTGGACAACCTACGTTCAAGTATGCCGGTGCGGTGGACTGGAACTCTTTACCTTCTATTTTTAGAGAGATGACTTCTGTTACTAGTTTTAAACGTACTATTTATATGTATCTTTTAGAAAGTGATAGTGATTCCCATATTTGTAGTTTATAGAACAATTTAGGTTATCTTTTCAACTTTATTCAATTTTGTCACGTAGTTAGTTATTTTATGTTTTATTAGCACTGTTCTCCCGTTAATACCAGCTTTCTATGCTGAAGGGATTTTTTAACAGTATAAATAAAGAATACATCATTATTTTTATTACTATTATTACAACTCGCACACCACCCAACTAAGGACAGTGGAAGGGGTCCCAGCCTGCTACAGGCTCCCAGCATCCCGCCAGGTAAGGCCGCAACAGACATTGCACATTTCAGGGAACTTGTGAGGAAAGGAAATTTTACCATTAATATGGATTTTAAGAAACACCCACCGGGCCAGCCCTTACTCGCCCAACTTATCCAGTCAGGAAGGAGTAAGGGATGTACAGCCCTTTAAAGTCCCTGAAAGTACTCCCCGATGCGTATATCCAGTTTGACCTTAACAGTACGCTCTTGCACTTCCAACCAGTTAAGGTCAGTTTAGGCGTACCACTGCAAGGATTAAGTTTAAATATTGTTTTATTCTTAGACTAGTGCAGATCTGTTTCAGCATTTAAGGCTGGTTCCTCCTCAACCAACTAAGGTCAGGGGCATCAGCCTGCTTTTCAGATTTTCTTCTAGTCCTTGGGCTGACAGGGCAGGTTTGCCAACACCTGAAAGTAGTGTACTTGCAGCTGCCAGCCAATTAAGGCAAGCTGAGGCTTTCGGCTACCTCTCTACCCGGCTGGCAAGGCAGGGACGCCACTCCCTAGGTCATCTCATCAAAGCCTGCTCGTTTTATGGAGGTCACTGGTTCCGAATCAATGTCCTGCCTACCTACTTCTGGTTTTATGTCAGAGTTTCCTTCTCCTAGATAAGTTGCCATCCAAGGCTAAAGAGTCTTATCTACCCTTGGCTAAGGGTGTAATGCGTTGTGTTCTCAAGTTTAATATCACATAAGAAATGACTGCTCTAAACTTCAGAGCAATTCCCTTTTATACATTAATCACATATTCAATATCTACAAAATTTGCATAACCTATCAACTACCTAATTTGAATAACATGTCACAAAGGGGTTGCTGGCACTTGCCAAAGATGCCACCCCGGACTCTGGTGGGCGGGAGCGTCCACATTCTCGTAGTAGGCTGAAGCTGTGCTTGTCCTACTCCAGTGCATTACTTCTTGTGCTTCTCTCTTAACCGATGTATATTCCTTCTCTTTTTCTCTTTCCCAAGCTGCTTGTATCCATTTACTTGCCGACTTTTCCATATAACAAGCCACTCTCAGCTTTGTCTCTTTATACACATCTCGTAATGACTTAAGTCCTCTTCCTCCTTCTTCTCGTTTTAGGTACAATCTCTCGTCGCTGGATTGTCTTCATAACATGTTGGTTCGCCTTAGTTCTTTATTGTTTCCATTAGCCAGTTCATACTCTAGCCATTATTTCCTCCCACCAAATATTGTTGGGGGGCAACCGAGGTACAGGTGTTCCCATAGTTTCGTTCACACTAAGGCTGATGCGCTTCGGCTGTACGTTCACTATTCTGACTGTACCACTCCGCCAAGCACTTTCCCTTCAGAAAGCACCGTCCTCTGCATTGTAGTGATTATCCTAATCACACTGTCCTCATCTCCAATAATCTTTCTCACTGCTCTGGTTGCATCTTCGACACCGCCTCCCAGGCATCCAATTATTACCGGCACTACTTCCACTGTGTACCTTCTTCTCTTTTCTCTGGTTTCGAATGCCAGCTGCTGATACTTCTGTAACTTCGTTCTCGTCGCTTCCTTGATGTTCTGCTCTTGAGGGCATGACATGTCCACTAACCAGATCTTCCTCGCTTTCTCGTCCTCTAATGTCAAGTCTGGTCTGCGAGCAGAGCTGGTCTTTCTCATCCTATGCTCGAAGTCCCAACTCAACTTGAACCCGTTCCCCTTTAAGACGTGGCCTTTCTCCCATCTAACAGTGTACCATGCCGTATCGGCAGGGAGAAGTTCTCTCTCAACGGCCTAGCTAACAGCCAGTACCATCAAGGCATTGTTGTGCCTACCAAGATACTCAGTTCCGGCTAGAATCTCACACCCTGCAAGCAAGTGTTGAACGGTTTCATCAAACTTCTTGCACAATCTACATTTTCCGTCCCCGCCTCCTATCCCACGCAACACTTTCCATTTCCGAGTCTCCACCATCTGTTCCAGCAAATCCATGATTCCAGCCGTCTTCTGCGGTGTGATATTTGTGTTTAACCACACAAGACTCTCGTTCGCTTGCTCTGTAAATACTTGGCTCTGCATACCCTTCGCCTTATAATCCTTCTTCAACTTCTCTGTATACCCGTCCTGCATTCCTTTCTTCAGCTCCGCCCAGCATCCTGCCCATTCTTTCTCCATCTTCTCACTATCTTTCCAGACTTCGTCCTCCCTAAATTGACCCTCCACCCCAACTTCACGCAACGCTTGTTCTGCTTCCCTTTTTAAGCTCTTGTATTCGCTGTTATACTCTCTCTTCCAAGCAATCCTTATCCAGCGGCTCGTGCTACAAACCATGTACGTTGCCACTCGCACCTTTGTTTCCTTATGAACCTGCCGCAGGCTCTTCAAGCCGCGCCCTCCATTCTGTCTCTTCAGGTAAAGCCTCTCATCACTTGCCTGTCGGCCCAGCATACCTCTCTTGCGTAGAATATCCTTCACCAACATATCAAGATCATATAACTCCTTTTAGGTAAACTGGCATACATTCATGGCGTATGCCGCAACCGGGATAACTCTGCAATTGATCGCTCTCATGAGATTCTTATCATACAGCTCAAACTCTACGAGACTATCCAACCTCTTTCGCATTTCTTCCTTGATTCTCTGCAATACTTTCTCTTTCTTTATCTGCTTCCCCTGTTCTATTCCAAGGAATTTGTAGAAGTCATCCTTCTCTGGGTCCAGCGCCTCTGCCCTTTCTTCTAATATAGCCAAGCCCTCACTTTTAGTCATCTTACCTCTTCTAAATACTATCTCCGTACATTTCTTCACCCCGTACACTGCCCCTGTATCGTCGCTAGCTTTCACGATTATCTCGTTAGCAGCTTCCATCTGTTTATGGCTCTCCTGGTAGGTCTTCAGGTCGTCAATAAATAAGCTGTGCGTCCTCTTCGTGAGTCTTTCACGTGGGGGTCCCATCCTATATCCAATTGTTTCCTCCAGTAGCATTGTAACTAGAACCTCAGTCAGACAGAATCCTACCGGCGAAAAACTGTCCCCTTGTAAAAAACCATACCGTATTCTAATCCATCTACTCTGCACCTTGTGATTTCCAGCATTCAACTCTAACCGTGTCTTCCAACTGCTCATCAATTTCCGTAGCACATTTATAAGCGGCTTAGGTACTCCCATCCAATCGTACACCATCACCATCCAGTCATGGTGAACTTTATCGTACGCCTTCCTGTAGTCGTAAAAGGCAACTGCCAGGTCCCTGGCATAATAATTATTATTAATATAATTATTATTATTATTATTATTATTATTATTATTATTATCATTATTTGTTTTCTCACGGTCTAGTTCTTAACCGGTTGGTAACTCACTATCAGGCTACATCCCGTAGCTTAAGATAGTAAGCTTTCACCATCTATTTAACCATTTTCTAATATTATTATTATTATTATTATTATTGTTATTATTATTATTATTTCCTTTGATGTCTGTGTTTACATATTATCCAACCGGATCTCACCCAGAGACCTAAGGCTGGAGACGGTTGTCATGTTGGATTTCATCCAGCATCTAAAAGACCCGCTTAAAAAAAAATTTTTGTTCTGATTTTGTTAGTGATATAGTGGTTGATGGAATTTGTATGTTTGCATCTAAAAACATCAGCCAGATATGCGGTTGTTGATTACATAAACAGGGTCCTTCGAAGAATGTGGGCAGTGCTTGTCAAAATAAATTTTGAATTTCTCTTACGCATGGCTGTCCAGGTATTCTATTTGTGAATTCTTCAGTGCCTTTGTTTATCACATCAAGTGCGCCTATCACTACTGGAATGATGGTCACATTCATACCCCACATTTTTTGGATCTCTATTTCTAGGTCTTTGTGTTTTGAGAGTTTTTTGTATATTGTGGTAGATACGTTGCAGTCAGCTGGTACGGCCATATCTATCAATAAGCACAGTTTACCGTTTTTGTCTTTTACCATTATGTCTGCTAGTCCTTTTATTATTATTATTATTATTATTATTATTATTATTATTATTATTATTATTATTATTATTATTATTATTATTATTACAACTCGCACACCACCCAACTAAGGACAGTGGAAGGGGTCTCAGCCTGCTACGGGCTCCCAGCATCCCGCCAGGTAAGGCCGCAACAGACATTGCACATTTCAAGGAACTTGTGGGGAAAGGAAATTTTACCATTAAAATGGATTTTAGAAAACACCCACGGGGCCAGCCCTTACTCGCCCAACTTATCCAGTCAGGAAGGAGTAAGGGATATACAGCCCTCTAAAGTCCCTGAAAGTACTCCCCGATGTGTATATCCAGTTTGACCTTAACAGTACCCTGTTGCATTTCCAACCAATTAAGGTCAGTTTAGGCGTGCCACTGCAGGGGATAAGACTGAATATTGTTTTATTCTTAGACTAGTGCAGATCTGTTTCAGCATTTAAGCCTGGTTCATCCTCAACAACTAAGGTCAAGGGCATCAGCCTGCTGTACAGATTTTCTTCTAGTCCTTGGGCTAACAGGGCAGGTTTGCCAACACCTGAAGGTAGTGTACTTGCAGCTGCCAGCCAATTAAGGCAAGCTGAGGCTTTCGGCTACCTGTCTACCCAGCTGGCAAGGCAGGGGCGCCACTCCCTAGGTCATTTCATCAAAGCCTGCTCGTTTTATGGAGGTCACTGGCTCCGAGTCAATGCCCTGCCTACCTATTTCTGGTTTTATCTCGGAGTTTCCTTCTCCTAGATAAGTTGCCATCCAAGGCTAAAGAGTCTTATCTACCCTTGGCTAAGGGGTTGCTGGCACTTGCCAAAGGTGCCACCCCGGACTCTGGTAGGCGGGAGCGTCCACATTCCCGTAGTAGGCTGAAGCTGTGCTTGTCCTACTCCAGTGCCTAAACTATTATTATTATTATTATTATTATTATTATTATTATTATTATTATTATTATTATTATTATTCTGAAATAGAATTGAGACACTGCACATCCCAACATGGATAAGCGTTAAGTAGTCGGGAGAATATCTCGTGCAATTAAGTTGGATAAAACTCGCCTCCAATCCCTGTAGGCTCGATACCTCAACAGGTAGACCGGTATCCCGAAGGTGCGAGTTGAAATCTGGCTCGAGTCAACATGTTTCAGTCGACTTCGGCAGTGTCAGATTATTATGAAAAATTTCTGTTCATGTTTATCGTCTCGTCATGCCTTTTGGGTTTTTGTCGACCGAATAACGGGAATGCCCAATGCATCAGACATTTGTGCCTGTTTTCATCTTTTGTTTTTGCCGCCTACTTCTTACATGGATTTCCGCTCAAAACAAATATTTTCACTATCTGTGAAATAGCCTTACCTGAAATTTAGGAAGATTTTTCGCTTATTGTTGGAACACAGCTACGGATATATAACGGTTAATGTGGTTGTGGCTGGGATGTAACTAAAAAATTTCTTTGACTCTGAGTACATGTGTGCACGTTTAACTGGGCCAAATCAGTTTCGGGACTCAAAAACCTTTCGTTGGCAGTTTCCCATCCTACCTTCACTTTAACTCGGTTCTGCAGTCGAACTGGGGTGAATCCTGTCAAAAAAAATTAGAAATTTAAGTGGATACAATATTCTCAATGACAAGCAGTAAAAACTGTTGAGCCAAATCCACCATCTTTGTAACCGCAATTATAGCACTTCCTTTCAAACTCTCCACGAGTTCGACACTCGCTTACTATCTCAACACTTCTTACCAGAACAAACTTTTCTAAGTGAAAAACGTCAAAATTCAAAAGTGTGAAATGAAAATAGATTATCTAGTCCAAAGGAGCAAATTGGAAAAGTCTGTAGGAGGTCAGATACAATGAACTGTCAAACACTAACGCAAACAGAAACACAAACTCAAACACATATATAAAAACTCAGACACTAAAAAAAAAAAAATTAAAAAAAAAATTATCAGAATAAGAATAAAAAAATCCAGTAGTGCATGAAGTTGTAAACTGATTTCAAAATTTAAGAAAATATCTTCCAGTAAACCATGTGAAGATTCGTTCGTTCTCACCCAATCACTTTCTTAAAAACGCCTGGTCCTTAACATGCGCTCAACTGTCTGATACTGTTCTAATACGTTTTGAGTTTAGCTCACTATTTATACTGAGAAGCAACTGGCATTAGTTGAGAATCTACCCTGAGCCAAGGGCGGCATGAGATTCACTTTAGCCTAACAAAGCAGAAAAACGACCAACATAAATTCACACCATCAGCTTTCTTTCAAACATCCTTCCATAACTTAGCACAATTGCTCAGACTGTTTGTTTAATTATATGAATCACTTTCTTTTACCCTTGATTCACTTCCTTTCCCCATTCAGCATTGTTTATCCGATGAGGAAAGACCCAAGGAACGATATTGAAAAAGCAGAAGGTTGGGTTATGAGACCCGAATCAACGTAGAGTATTCCTCCTTACTTGCCTAAACAGGTTTTGCCCAACGTAGTGTTATTTCTCAGTCCTTATCGTAAGTTTCAGAATTAGCTGAGGTGGTAGAAAGGAAGCTTAGCATGCTGATGGTGGGCCATGAATGATTGAATACAACCAACGACTGATATTTACCTGTATTCCTAGAAGGTTCTGGGGGACTCGCAAGTGACACCTCATCAATTTGGAACTGAAGATCCTCACATTCTGTTGTGGCACGTTCAGTCTTGTAAATTCGAAGAAGACCTGGATTTATAAAAGGACGAAAATAGTGGACAAGGCGTATTAAGAGGTGAAAATAGCATTTGAAAAAATACTGCCTGATGCTCAACATAGTCACAATAGGTACACTGACGTCGATCGCTTATCGCAGCCGATTGCTACTTCTTGGGTATGTAATTTCCTTTTAACAAAACGATTCCTGGTGACGATTCGCTCTTGAAGAATGCAATACGTGATTTCGACTTGTGACAAAATCACATACGTCAGGACGAACAATCGCACGTAACAATCACACCCTGTAGATTAGGCTTAACAGTTCAGACTCCCCAGTTCAAATGACTTTACTGAAGAGAAACTAAACCTACGAAGTAAAACTATTGGCTTAGAAAGTTTTAGGTAGGCCCCGCCTTAAGGAACATGACACACCAGCCATTCGCACCGCAGTTTTATTCGTCAGTTTCCATGGTGAATCTATAGACAACAGATTCCGGTCTGTTCATTTGTTTTAATGCTTTCAATCTTCATATCCAATATGACAAGAACTTAAAAGTTTTATCAATGTCACTTCGTATGCATATTTAATATATGGCTGAGCTCGTTTTTCGGTCCGTACGCAAAATTACACGTGCTGATTGGTTGCTGAACGGTCCGACATTTTACGGTCTTGGACCTGTCCAATACTTTTTATTCCTGTCCGACAAAGTTTTGGCGGGAAAATCTTCGAGTTGAGGTTTTCTATATTAGAAAATCTTCGAGATGAGAGATAAGATTTAGGGAGGATTAAGTGTCGCTAATGAAAAATTCAAAATAAAATGTGCCAGAACAGCATTAATAATCTTGTTTAAAGCTAATTGTATAAAAGTACGACAAACGAATGTTTAAGAGGCCAAGCGAGCAAGTCATTTTCGACGACGAAGACCCGTTTAAAAATGGGGTTTCTTCGGCTTTTTCGCACAGACGAAAAATAAACGACTGTATGAAAACCGCAGATAAATCGTTTCCGCATGGACCTCAATCTCAGTTTATAGCTATTTAGTATATACAAATTATTTAAAATACGAGGGATTTTAAAAAAGAAGGAATATAAAATACGAGGCGATAGCCGAGTGTTTTAGATCCGATAAAGCACCAACTGTGAGTTTTTTTGATGTCTTCTAAAATGTACCTCCTAATACGCTAATTTTGAAAGTTTGGAAATTTATCTTTTGTAAGCCGAAAAAAATAAACTACTTCTTCACATATAAAATCACATGTGTCTTTAGCACATATAAAGACCCGACACGGTTATGATTTTCTTTTGTATTTCCTCATGAATTATTAATGAACTTTAGAAATATATGTATGTGTGTGTGTGTGTATTATTTACAAGACGAACAGGAGTGCTTTATCGTATATAAAGCACGACTCGATAGCCGAGTGTTTTGGATCTGATAAACCACGTACTACGAGTTTTGTAAATGTCTTGTAAGAGGAACCTCTTTATACGGTAATTCCCGACGAAAGTTTGGCAATTTATGGTTTCCAAGACGAAAAATATTGAGGATAATTTGAAGAAAATTTCAGGATAAAGCACGTGTCTGCATCACATATACAGACACGAGACGGTTATGATTTTCTTTTGTATTTTCCTCACGAATTCTTAATGAGTTTTATAAATATTACATATATATATATATATATATATATATATATATATATAAACCAAATAAATGTAACGAGAGTGTCACAGGTATGGCATGGATGTATAGAGCGCTCAATACCGTAATAGGCAGAGCGAAAACGCAAATCAAAGGCAAATTTTTGTTTGCTGTCGCAACTCCTAGTTTCACGCGCTTAGGCGATCATCAGGCAACTCTATCGATCGCCTAAGCGCGTGAAACTCGGAGTAGCGACAGCAAACAAAAATTTGCCTTTGATTTATATATATATATATATATATATATATATATATGTATATATGTATGTATATATAGATATATATGTATGTATGTATCAAACAATATTAACCTTGTGTTTTCTTGTGCTTTTTCAAATCACTAGGATCCACTTGAGGTGTTGATCCATGGGTTTGTTTTTGTAAAGCTACTACATAAGCATTTACAGCGACCTAAAAAATAAAAATGAAGAAAGAAGTGTAAAAAACACCAGAAAAAACTGAAAGCTAACAGTCAAAAGAATTTTGGCGGAATCACCTTGACGGTCGTAAAATATAGCAAAATAGCGCCCGCTCAAGATTAGCAAAAAATCAATCTTATTTCTTTACCTGAACATTATCTGCCATAGGTATTTCCAAATCGAAACGAATATTAGAAATTGAGCAAGGAGATAGCCTTCGTAATTTGAACCAAAAGCTCTGTCAAAACAAGGACTTTTGAGATATTGATACGAAATGACATAACGTTAATGACATCACATGTAGTTGCCCTTGAGTGAGTTAAGACTTTTTAACCAATCAATACCTTGATGATGCTGTCAAATAACCTGGCGATTAGTTTATGTTGTTCAATATCGTCGTCACGAACGGCAATTCGTTTAACTGCGGTGATCATCTGGAGTGTTTCAAAGAAAAAAAATAAGAAAAATGAATAACGAAATGACCAAAGGCGAAAAAAAAAAGAAATATCCAAAATGAAACGTAGTGCATGTATGATACAACAATTAATGGGCGAATGCATGAATGGCGTTCACGATACTCATGCCAAAGGTCGATGTATGTGGATAAATCACGTAAAAGTCCGTTTGAATAGTAGTCTTTGATAAGCTAACTCTGTGAATCGTAGCTTAGAACGAGAAACTTTACCCATCCTTGTTTTAGTGGCAGGTTCTGACGCAAAGTTAAATCATCCGTTCGCACGAATCAATGAAAATGGTTAATCTTTGGTGTACTTATCAGCCCAAAGAACATAAACTTCGGAGATTAATAACAGTTGAGACTAAAACACGAAGGCGCCCTGCCAGCTATTACTCCTTCTTTTGTCAGCTGTGTTGTCCACTAAAAAGTCAATATAAAAAGGGGTAAGAGTCGTCGAGTAAGTCCTCTGCCTTTATTACGCATTCGAAACGTCTTCACAAATTGTCTTTTTATATGTCGTTAATTTCTAAGTCTTCAAGGTTGGTCCTACAGACCAATCATCAGGGATGTAGCTACGCCGGGCGGGACCACCCGGCACGAATTCTAAGCCCCCGGCACTCGCGGTAATATTATGAATTCAGGCTGTCACATTTTTGCCCAAACATAATGAAATATACTGTTTCCGTGTTTCCAGGGATGAGTTGCCGGTGGAGGCGTTTGATAGGCTCCACAAGAAGGTGTAATAAGCCAATCTCGCTGCTATTCATACGAAATTACACAAGAATAGAGCAAAATCCACATGTGAGTTTCAACGGTAAATATTCATGTTACTTTTCACAATTCTACAAAATAATTTTGTGAATATCTTCCGCAATAAAGTAATAATAGTCAATATAAAAAAGATACATTATTTTTCGAGATGCAGTCGCCCCTTCTGCCCCTTGCTATATACGGCCATGCTGACTTGTAAAGTCACATGGCGTTAGCTTGAGTAAACGTTTTGAGGGGCCGACATCTTCTACAAAGAGTTAATGAAACAGTTCTATATTCTTCCCTGACGATAGGTCTCTTACTGAAATGTAAAGTCGTCTGACATTAGCCAGAGTAAAAGTACCAAGGGATCGTCACCGTATGGAAAGAGTTAAAAAAAATACCTTTACACACTTTTCCTGACGGCAGGTCTGACTGACGTGTAAAAATTCGTCTGGTGTCAGCCAGAGTGAAATACTAAAGGAATCACTCCCGAATCGAAGGAGTTAAAATTAAAGCTGGGGATGATGTATCATGAATGTAGCGAAGTCTGTAGTTGTGGAAGGTCGCTGCCTTAGTAATAGTTAGATTTCATTCGCTTTACCTGCATTTTGCGTTCAGCTTGGGTAACTCCTGGTATGACGTCAGTAGTACCGCAATAAAATCCTAAAAGAAATTAAACTACAAGTTGATCAACGTCCATTAAGGTAGCTTTGTTCAGTTTCTTTAAAGGTGGTAAACGTGAATTTGAGACCCAAAAATCAATGGGTACAAACATTTCGGATAAAAATAAATGTAAATGTTAATCACAGAAAAACATTCTGAAAATGAAAAATGACTATGAAATAAGAAGTTCGCGGTTGGCATGGCATCAATGACGTTTCAAAATGGCTCCTAACTTTCGTTCGGTCTAATAGAATCTGAAAAACAGTTCGGTGACCTGTTCTTTTTTATTAAAACGTAGGAAAGCGCATACAACAGGCAAATTAAAACTGAAAATGTAGATTCATTTTTTACATCAGATAAAAATCATGAATTGTGATGAAAAACTTGACCAATAGAGTTTTTCAAAAGTAAGCTTTTTGATTACTCCTTCCATCAGAAATTTCTAATGAAAAATACCAAAAACTTTAGTCACCGAACAACTTCCAACAAAAGAACTTGGTGGACTTGCAGTTGTTTTTTTTTCTTCTTGACATTGTTTCTCCATCCGACTGTTTCTTCATATATTTTCTTATGTGCTTTAGTCTTTCTTCGAATACATATGCACATGTCTTCGGATCTCAAATTTACTTTTACTACTTTCTCTTTCTCCCACCGCTGCTGTCCCACAAACCTTCAGGAGTTGGCGCATCAAATAGAAATGTCACGACATCTTCGTCTTGTTTGTCGTCAACCTACAAGATAAAAAATTCAAAACAAAACATTTCAATTACGCAAAGGAACGCGATTAAAATAAAAAACAAACTTAAAATGAAAGACTTAACCGTTGAGGGACGTCTTACACGAATGTTTACATGTATTTGTAGCATAAGTACTTTACAATGATCGCGTCGGTGTTCCATCGGAAATACAATCACTCGCCGCTCATTCTGTAAATAGTACTTTACAATTAAACATTTCTGGTTCTAAAAAGCACGTAATGATTTAGTACGAACAATGAAAAGAGCAATTTTTCTACCTCTACGACGAAGGCTTCTCTGGTTCCAAGAGTTGGGTCGAGACTTGCTTTTTCTTCATAACTTTCGTCTGACATCGGCTCCGCCACATGTCCTTGTAAGTTAGACAAAGACGAAGATGGATCCTGAAAGAAAGACAAACTTTAGAGTAAAATATTGACTAGTTTTCAACAGTTTTAATTAACATAGTTTTAAAATAAAATATTAGCTGTTGAAACTGTCGTACAAAAAAGGTGCAATAAGCAAAAAAAACTCTGGTCCTAACAACACTGATAGATTTACAACGATCAACAAAACACATTTCCAGTGATGATGTCTCAATACCTAAGGAAGAATCAGAAATACAGAAATAAATTTTTTTACCAACTATGCGGCAATGCTGCAACGGATTCTCGAGGTGTTATACAGTGTGACATACTTCGTGCAACTTGTATCGCAACGGTAGTTGTGATCAGCCAATGGAAGTGAATGACCGGTTCACTGTCAGTCCTTTTCGGTTGCCATTCCAAATCAATTAAGGTACATAGAATATTGCCTATAGTGAAATACCACTTTGTCGTGCAAATGCAACGCGTCGGACTCAGCCGTTGCAAGACAAGTTGCATAGTGCAACAGCGCCTTGAAGCTTTCAGGCAACGGCTTATTGAGGCAAATAAATATACAAAATAACGTGGCAGTAGTGGGCAACTTACTCCAATCTCGTCAAGTTCAAAACGAGTCCTGTTCTTACTGGTGACATCTAAAATCTTCTTTTGGATATTTTTTAATCGTTTTTCTTCGTCTGTTGTCGATGTCTACGAAAATCGAAAATCGTCTTTTTAATTTCGGTTGTTTAAGGCATGGATAATGATGTTCTCTCCCTAGGACTTACCCACCGGATAAGCTAACTGACTCCATCGCAGAACCGGCCCCTGGCCCATAAGTATACGTGGTTTACCTGAAGGTGCAGACTGCGAATTAGCGGCTTGAACTTCGCAATTTGCGAATCATTTATCACCTTTTGCGAAGCATAATTCACGTGAAAATGGAAAAATGCGAAGCATAAAAATTAAAAAAGAAAAGACTTTACCATTTTAAATCTTTTATGTCTATTTCATATTCATTCTAATAAGGTGGTCTGTAACAAACATGAGCTGGCCTGGCTGCCGGATTTGACAAATTAAAAACGGTTACACGTACATGGGAAATAGCGGGTGAGAGACTGGAACGGAGCCTTTGCTACGCTCGTAACACATCGCGTTTTTGTGAGACGCGAAGACGTTTCCAATTTTTCGAACTGAAAACTTAACGACAAAACCAAAGCCAAACTCAACTGAAAAGCACAGCAAAGAGCTTCAATCGAGCGCACAAACTTGGAAATACACTGGTCCTCATCTATCACTCATGAACTCCTCATTAGAGAAAGCTTACTCATTCACAAACTCAATCCTACTCTCAATTCTCAATCAAGCTCGATTCCTCTTTCCTTATTCTGATTCCCTTTGCCCTCTTCGCCACCTCTGACATTTCATCACTTCCTATTTCCTCTCAAACGCCAAATTTATGCTAATTAGCCATGTAGTGATATTTTAGTGACTGTTTTATCGTATTATGTTTCATTCTCTGATGATGTTGCGTCTTAAGCAACGAAACGTTAGATCTAAATAAACCTTTTGACCCAATATGCCTGTTTTTCGAATTTTTTGCTGGGCCTTGATTTTCATCCTTCCAATAACGTTTTTCGCCCGGTTCTTCAATTACATCGATTCTAAATAATCTTTTAGTAACACTGCACAAACTATACACTGCTTATGGTTAAGTAATGAGGTCATTAAAACATAAAAACTGTCGAAGCTGCCACTTGGGTCGATTTGCATGCCAATTATTTTTGCGAAGCTGTTTAGACTCCATAGTTTGTACCCTGAGCTGATGGTTCCCTAGGATAATTTTGACACCTTTTGCTGTTGATTGCCAGAAAATATATTATCATTGACGCAAACCTCGACCCTTTCTACAAACAGTTCAGGAGGCGAATCACGCACCTTGCCAATGACACGAAGAATCGGAGGAGGAGGAAGACAGGAGAGATACACAGCAGTGGCGGTCTGGGGAGGAAAAAACATTGAGTGATGAACGCGAAGAATGGGAGGAAGAGGAAAACTGGAGAGACGCACGTTAGTGGCAGTCAGGGGGTAGAAACATGAGGCAATGAACTGTAGGCAAGAACGAACATCTTAATACAAAACAAACACGCTGAACATAAGACAATGTAAGTTTACTATTACGTCTCACTTACGATAACCTTAAAACCAATCAAAAAAACCTGCACATTCGCTGACGTTAAAGTGCCCATGAATTTGACATGGTTTATGAACACCTACAGTTTTTCCCATTTCTCACTTCGTTGTTGTGACATTTCAGTTGGTTTGTGATTTATGTGAGATGATCTGAGACATCATTTTGTGTACAAAGCATTTTACAAAATCATGTGTATCGTACGCGAGCTCTGATTGGTTAATACCCGAATTTCGATCAGGGTATCCAAACACAGAAAATTTCCTGCCATATTGTATTGAATACTGCGATTCAAACACTTGGCACGTTGGTTGACTTTCAAATAGCTAAAGAACACTTGCTAGTTTTCTTTTTCTTTTCTTTTCAGCACGTTGAAGTCGTTTAACCTTGTTGACCAGGGTCCTAATTGGTGTTTGATGATCTTTGACTTGGTTGATCATCAATGTTTTAATAAAGTTAACAGCTTTTCACCTGTCGTTAAGTTATAAAAGAAATACCAATGGATTTCCACGTTTGGATATTGTGATCCAATATATTTGGATATTGTGTAACTTGACATTCAAAAAACTAAACACACTCATGTAACAGCCCGAGTTTGCTTTTTTTTAACGCTTTTCTCAAGTCTTGCATCATTCCGCGCGTTTGCGTTGCACTATCCGAACACGAAAATCAGTTTGGTATCTCTTAAATCGAGTAACTCAAAATGCAGTGTCACAAATATGTGACGTCACTGATCGTCCCATTTATATATTAACCAAACTGGAATACCTCAGAAAACGAAGTTAGATGTATGGCAAAAACTGTCAAAAGTGTTTCTTCATCATTTCAAGCAGCAATAAAGAGATATTCTTACAAACCCTAACGTGTAAACTTCGTGTAGCTGCTTAGCATTGCGCGTGGCGACCTGCTACACTTACCCCAACTGCAATTATCATTACTTCTCCAACAGAAACTTGTATTTGTAGACCAAAAAGAGCGTTCATTCCTTTTAGCTAAGACAAAGAAAGTTTATGATTTTTTAAGATTTTAATGGTATTTTCGTAAAGTAAAAAGCGCAACAAAATACAAACAAAAAAGCACACCTTCAGTTTGTTCGTGAGCTGACCGTGAAGTTCATATTCCAGAAATGGTAAAATCTATGAAGAAAAAGCGATTTTATAGATTTTTGTTGTATTTGTATTTGCATTTCACGAGTAACGGTTGGCACCGTCCGTCTGTCCACTCATTCAATCACTCAGTAACTCAACCACTCTTTCATCCATCCATCCACTCATCAGTGCATTCATCTATTCACTCATCCACTCATTCGTCCATTTACTCATCTATTCGTCCGTCCATTCACTCATCCATTCATCAGTCCATTCACTCATTCACTCATCAGTCCACTCACTGATCCACTCGTCCGTCCGGTCACTCATCCATCCACTAACTCATCCAGCTACTGATTCACTCGTTCACCTTTCCTTCCATCCATAAACTCATCCATCTATCTACCCATTCAACCACTATCCCACCTACTCATCCGCCTACTATCCATCCACACACCCATCCACCCATCCTTGCTTTCGTCTCTCCGTCCGTCATTTCCAGCCGGCCTTCTGTCCTTCAGTCAACAAATCAACTATAACAATGGTTACACGTAAGAGTATAGACCGATAGACCAGAGTCATTCTGAGAAAAAAAAATTTTCCAAAATCTTAGAATTATACAATGTAAAATAGATCGTAAAATAGGTTAAAATTCAGATTAGAATCAAGAGTAAAAACTATACATACTTGAGTACGTATGAGATTAATAGAAATAGAAAACAAAAGTAATCATCCAAACCGAATTTTTTTCTTAAAGTTGATTCAGAAGAACTAATGTCATTTTTGTTAACTTCTACTGGGTCACAGTTCTTTAACGTTTATATATCCTTAAAGCTTCATCTTCCAATCGCTTGCTAGTGACATACATGATTCTAGTTTTTGACGCGTTATATGCCACCCTGTTTATTGATGTTCTACTGAATCAGATGGAGATGAAATCGGATATGTACTTAGGTAATGCCATCAACAAAAATATCCACCACAGATTTTGAGACTGACTTAGGAAGGTTGTTGATAAAAATAGTAAATAACAGCCCTGGCGTCAATCCTTGTGAGTTCGTTCTTACTTTAGTTCGTTTTTTACTCAGCTATTCATTCATTCATCTACCTGTTTGTTTGTTCATTCATTCGTTAGTTCACTTAAAGCTAACTTTCTACCTGGCACGTTTGTTCGCATGAACCAATGGGACAAGTTCTTTTATGAAATAACGTGACTCATTCGCGAGCTCTGATTGGTTTATACCCGTGTTTCGATAAGAGTAGCCAAACACGGAAAATTTCCCGCCATAAGGGTACTGAAGTTGGTTGTGCACGTTCAGTCTATCATTTTATAAAAGAAACACGTGGTTTTCGTGTGTTAGAATATCGCGATTCAAACATTTGGTACGTTGCTTGACTTTCAAATAGCTTTAAAAAAACTCGCTTGTTTTTCTTCCATTTCACATCGTTGAAGTGGCTTCGCTTTGCTGACAAGGGCTCGATCTTCTTAAGCTCGTCTCTGATGGGTACTTGATCATTTTTGGGAAAATTGGTGAATGGTCTTTTTTCGCAACCAGGTGAACTATTAGTCATTTTTATAGGTAGTGCTACTCTGGTTTGGTGGCCAGCGAAAGGTACACACAAGTTGCTAGAAAACATTTCTTAATTAAAGACTGAAATAGAGTCACCAGGTATTTCCCCTAGATTTAGGGGTCACCGGATATCTCCCGATTAATTATTACTTAAAAAAGGTCACCGGGTATCTCCCTTGAAATAAGGGTCACCAGATATCTCTCCAAGATTACTGCTAAAACACGGTAATGACAGAGATAAGACCATAAACTAAGAACATGAGACTAAAAAACAGGATCACCGGATATCTCTCCAAGAAAGATATGGGGTCACCGGGTATCTCCCCTTATATAAGAGGTCACCGGATATCTCCCCAGAAATATAAAGAAGGAAAGAAGAACAGTAGAAAGCCAACCGAGAAAGAAACAAGTAATGTTTTCGAACAGCTAGAAGAATCTTTTTGTCTGGAAGTATTGACTATGAGATTAGTCAATACTGTGTTTTTACCCAACGTTTCGACACTCGCGTTACTGTGTCTTCATCAGGGGTTAGAATCGTCTGAAGTCGTACCCGTATTTATAGCACCGCTAGCGTTTTCATGTTTTTTAATGAGATGTTTGTAAGCTTCTGGAAATAGATTCCCATCATCTCTGTTTATGGCGTAATCCGTGCTGTTAACATGCCACGCTTCCAAGCAAATCCTTTGACGATAGTGAGGATTACATGAGATAATAGAAGCATTGTTCCATTCGATTTCGTGGTAAATACAATACAATGTAAGGTAAATACAGTGGTAAAATGTAAATACAAAAGGTAAATACAATGTAGAAACGGCGCTTAAACCTTACAAAACGTTGGGGCAAATATTTCCGAAACCGAAAGACAAGCTTGAAAAGGAACAAATGAAAGGTGCGATTTACTTCATTCCTAGTCGTGATTGCGAACAAGTCTACATCGGACAAACGAAGCGGCAATTTGGAACCCGCTTGAAAGAACACAAAAGCGCATTGTCGGCAAAACGGATAACCAACTCAGCTCTAGCAGACCATAGTTTCAAAACATCCCACGAAATTGAGTGGAACAATGTTTCTATTATCTCATGTAATCCTCACTAACATCAAAGGATTTGCTTGGAAGCGTAGCATATTAACAGCACGGATTACGCCATAAACAGAGATGATGGGAATCTATTTCCAGAAGCTTACAAACATCTCATTAAAAAACATGAAAACGCTAGCGGTGCTACAAATACGGGTACGACTCCAGACGATTCTAACCCCTGATGAAGACACAGTAACGCGAGTGTCGAAACGTTGGGTAAAAACACAGTATTGACTAATCTCATAGTCAATACTTCCAGACAAAAAGATTCTTCTAGCTGTTCGAAAACATTACTTGTTTCTTTCTCGGTTGGCTTTCTACTGTTCTTCTTTCCTTCTTTATATTTCTGGGGAGATATCCGGTGACCTCTTATATAAGGGGAGATACCCGGTGACCCCGCTTAGTATTAATTCTCAGGGAGATACCCGGTGACCCCATATCCTTCTTGGAGAGATATCCGGTGACCCTGTTTTTTAGTCTCATATTCTTAGTTTATGGTCTTATCTCTGTCATTACCGTGTTTTAGCAGTAAGCGTGGAGAGATATCTGGTGACCCTTATTTCAAGGGAGATACCCAGTGACCTTTTTTAAGTATTGATTAATCGGGAGATATCCGGTGACCCCTAAATCTAGGGGAAATACCTGGTGACTCTATTTCAGTATTTAATTCAGAAATGTTTTCTAGCAACTTGTATGTACCTTTGGGAGAATTGCTTACTTCATCACTGTGTTTATTAAATTAATTGCTTTTTATCTGTTGTTATTTTATAAAAATACAAAATGGATTCCCGTGTTTGGATACTGTGATCCAAACACTTGGGATGTTGCTCTACTTTAGAAAAGCTAAAAGCACTTGCCTAGCGACTCGTGTTTTTTTTACGATTTTCTCAAGTCTCGCAACATCCCGCGTATTTGGATCACAGTATCCAAACACGGGAATCCATTTGGTATTTCTTAATTAATAAATGTGATTGGTCAGCCGAAAATTCGCTACGAAGGAATAGGCGTATTTCTGTGTGTTTTGGGGGTGAATTTCTTCCCTAACCCATTGCATTGCTTAAAAGAATCTTTGGATTCGCTTTGCGGAAATAAATTCGCCTGGTAGAAAAGACGCTTAACAAAAGACTAATCCATTGATTTCATCATTCTGTCCGTATGTCTGTGTATTCATTCGTAAACATACGTTACTTATTAATTCTGCATTTGTTTCGCCTTTATCCTTCCGTTTACTTCGACAAACCCTACAAAATTTAAAAACAAAAACAATTCTACAGTACGGTTTACTTCCAAAAAATTTTAATCTTTATTTTGCGACGTAATATACACGAGAAGGAGTGTTTAGTCACATGCCCAAAAACTGGGAATTTGGTCGAGCCAACCGGGGAGGTAGTAAGCGGGTTAACATCGGTGAATGTGAGAAAAAATTTGCCTGACTAAAAAACTATCTATCTATCCATCCATCCATCTATCTATCTATCTATCTATCTATCTATCTATCTATCTATCTATCTATCTATCTATCTATCTATCTGTCTGTCTGTCTGTCTGTCTGTCTGTCTATCTATCTATCTATTCATCTATTTATTCATCTATTTATTTATTTATTTATTTAATAATGTTTAGGCACGGTAGCCCATCAACTATCCTAGCTAATTTCAGTAACAATATTTAAAATAAAAAGGTTGCTTTTCATGGAGCCGTGTTGAATAAAAGTAATATAGAAAATATGAATGGATAAACTAATTTACTTCTTAACTAAGGTACGGGTACATATTCAGTAAAAATGTATCTCTATTTTATGTATTTATATTTTAAAAAAACGATTTAAAATACGGTATTGAAAGTTAAGATCAGTTCAATATCGCTGAAATCAATAAAAATTTTAAAAACATTATTAAAAGGTAGACAAAAGAATCTGCTTCTACAAAAACCCTGATACCGGTAAGATTTTTTCCTGCATTAAACTGACAATATATTCAAACCTCATCTCTATCTAATAACGAAGCTGGTTTATTTTCATCAGAGGTCGGATTAGTACCGGGCGAACTGCAAAGAAGCTGCATAGGTATTGTGATTTATCCCTTATCTCCCATGTAATTCTCTCGCATAAACTACTCTGGAAGTAGTTTTGCCGACAAATCAACATGTGCTTTCCGTCAAACTACCGGACAGGAATAGCGTTTCGTCGGACAAACTGCTCGACAAAGCCTGTGTTTTCATACATGAGATGTGTCTTACATTCCACAGCCCCAGTGGTTATGCCCTAATTTCCACCAACTACGTCATCCCTAGTTCTATCAGTGGAGCAAATATCTGACCTCTGTTTTGCCACACACCTGGTATTGCTGAGCTCAAGATTGAATTTAAAAACCCCAAATAAGCTATTCCGACGCAGAGTCATTGAGTCAGCTTTTTTATGGAAAGTTTGGTGCAATACAGCCCATATACAACAAAAATAAGGGAAAATGTCAATGAAACGAACTGCATTCATTACCTTCCCTGTAAAAGACAACCTTTTCCAGTTAACGGCAGATCAGACGGCATTTCAATCGTTGAGAACAACATGTCTGGAACTTTAGCTTGTCTACAAAGAACGATGAAAAACTCACAACTTAACTTCCTCTCCGCATTCTCTGAAAACTACAATGACGACGAACGATAAGTGTTATTTATACGACTGGAATTAATGATTACGTCCGAAAAATAAATCTCATTAGTAAGCGATTTATGTACTCAGATGATGTGCGAGCGTTCCTCAGGCTGGGAAGATACCCATTTTACATCGTGATCCCATATGTAATTTTAGTTTCGGGTGACTTGTTTGGAGTAGCTCTCTAATTCTTTAGCTGTGAGCAAACGTAAACTGTTTACCTCCTAAGAACTTGTTTCTGGGGCCTATACCAGGACCATGAAGAGAAAATTTTATGATTAACCTACACTGCGAAAGTCAACCTGAAAAACGTAATTGACCTCAGCGGAATTCGAAGTCGCATTCGGATTTCCGGACCTCCGCTCTGCCAGCTGAGCTACTCTGTTAATTGGCTACATTATGTTCCTGGAATCCATTTTAAGTGCGACAGAGATTCTCACGACTACTAAACGCTAATCCGCGCGAGGATATGCAGTGTCTCGATTATTTTTCAAAATCATCCGCAGACGGTTATGAAAAATTTGTCTAAGGATTTGAACTTGACGAGGACGTTCGCTACCAATTCATAAAGTGAACTTGTAAAACTTCATAAAGTTTAAGTTCTTACTTGCAGACCAGGCACTTTGTAAGGTGAACGGGCATAGGAATGTCGTTATCCAAATATGGAATGTGACATAAAGAGCAAACATCACGTGCCCTGAAGCCATGAGTTGAATCATCTGTGGGCGTAATACTAGAGAATGGATATAACAAATCTTAAACAATAAGATTGAGATCAAGGATTAAGAGAAATTAAGAGTGCCATTGATGATAAACAAGGATGTTTGACGATTAACATTTAGACAAAAGTAATAATTCATATTGAAGTATTAAATTTATAACAAAGCATTGAATCTGACAGAAAGCCCTAACAGAAAGAAATTTCGACCAGAAAACAAAAAGTACAGGCTGGTCCGGTTGGTATAGTAAGTAATTAATCTTCTTCAGCTTATTAATATGGCATGGTCATGAGGAAATACACACACATACATACATACACACATACATGCATGCATACATATATACATAGAACTATGTTTATATTGACTTGCACACATATATGTTTATATAAACATGGATTGATATCTTTCGACTGAGTGAAGTGCAAGGTTCAATATATAATCAACTTAAACCAAAAATTATTAAGGAAAACGTTCTGGGGACTGTTCTTCAAAGGGCGAAATTTCATAAACAGTAAAGTATTTAAAAATCTCAGAAGAACAAACATCCAAAATAAAAACCAACTTTTTGTATACTCGACATACTTCAGATAAAGCTGGGTGGTTGGTCCTGAGCCAGAATGACTAACGTTTAGTTCTGATTCAGGTTGCGGATAAGAGCTCTGTCCGACGGTTTTAGCTGGTCGAGCTAAATGGTAATTTAAAAAATCAATAGTTGATCGGCATTTATTAAAAAAATACTAAGACAAAACATAAAAAACGAGACTCCATGCGGTACCATCACGAAGCAATACTAGCGAACACACGACAGAATCACTATCAGCACGAGAAACAAGAGCGGCGGAAGCAACAAGACTAACATCACCACTACCACCACAAACAGTAACATCTATCAACAAAGACAACCATGATATTAACCTACTCCAACAGGTGGTTTCCCTCTTGGGAACAAAGTCATGCGGCCCTCGCCACAATAGAAGGCTAACGGTCGACAGTCCTCTCAGCAAAGAAAGGGTAAACAACGACAAAACCAACCCCAATATCGACAACTACAACAACATGATCAGCAACAACAACAACAACACTAACACTACCGCAACCACCACCACCACCTCCCACAACTACAATTACAACAGCAGCAGCATCAACCAAAACGACGGCGCTGACGCCACCACCAATAACTACAGCAACATTAACATCATCACCATTGCCACCACCAACACAAAGAGCAACAACAACACTAACGCCATTACTATCATTGATAACAACAACAAATGCAACACGAACACCACAACCACCACCACCATCACCAATCATTGCCACCAACAGTAAAGAACTTAAGCAACGGGAGTTCTTAAGACACGGGCAGCAGCTGGAAGATTTGCTAAACAAGTGTTTATGAATGTTGGGCAGTGTATTACTTCAATCGAATTTTTCATCCAAACAAAGACGATGAATAACGTAAACATCCCATAGGGGATCATATGACCTGTAATCAGCGAGTCAGCGGTGAACTTAGCTGAGAGATGTCGACGTTCCAGGATTAAACGATTCCTTTAGGACGTGGAAATGCTGTCATTGACGGCTGTGTAGAACGAAAACGGCGTTTTGGATGTTCGACTGTGCCCTTGGGAGGCAAAATTATTCCTCTTCTTTGTCTTGCATGAAAAAATTCAATTGAAAGAAAATGCCGTGAGTAAATCAAGAGCGCCTGTTGCTTAAGCTCTCTAATAATAACCACCACCACCACCAGCAACAATCACTACCACCACCAGCAACAATCACCACCACCACCAGCAACAATCACCACCAGCAACAATCACCACCACCACCAGCAACAATCACCACCACCACCAGCAACAATCACCACCACCACCAGCAACAATCACCACCACCACCAGCAACAATCACCACCACCACCAGCAACAATCACCACCACCACCAGCAACAATCACCACCACCACCAGCAACAATCACCACCACCACCAGCAACAATCACCACCAACCAACAACAACCATCACCAATCAACAACAACCAACAACAACAACCATGAGCACCGACCAACAACAATCACCACCAACAACCACCATCACCACAACAACAGCAACAACACGAACACCAACCACATACCGATTGATTTCCAGTCCATTTCCAAATTAACGCAAGCCGCAGTTCCAGTGGCTGACAGTACGATTAATTCATCGCTACAAAAAAGCCAAACTCAATTGTTTCGAAAAACAGCTGTGTTTTGACAAACTAGATCATGACGCATTGATTTCCCGTTTGCTATTATATGTACATATATATATATATATATATATGCGCACGCTCACTAGTCTCTAGTTAGAGCACTCTGGCATGGCTTAGATGTACCACAAGTGTGGGACATTTGAATAGCCTATATAATATAGGCTTCTCCATCCTGCTCGTCAGCACTACACTGATGAGGCCCAGTAGGCCGAAACGGTTCCGTCTGTAGTTATATATATATATATATATATATATATACGTAAAACATATATATATAAAACGGGAAATCAATAAATTGGGATACGAATAAAACGGGAAAGCACTCCTGCTCGGTTTTTAAATGTTACACACACACACACACACACACACACACACACGCACGCACGCACGCACGCACGCACGCACGCACACACACACACACACACACACACACATATATATATATGTAAGTAAATTTCATCTTACTAAGTGTAGATGTTTGTAAGCTTGGATATATGTATGATGAAAAGTTTGTTCTCAAGCTTTTATCTCAGAAAACTTCTGAGCTCCCCAACGGGAATCGAACCCGTGTCTCCCGATTGCCTGTACGGTTGTTTTGCCACTACACTATAGGGTCTCAGACGGCAAGTATAATGTTAATTCGGGACCTGGTTCGAAATATTGATATGCCTCTTTCGTACTTGAAAGCTGAACATACCTGTAATGTGATATTGTATGTAAGTAAATTTCATCTTACTAAGTGTAGATGTTTGTAAGCTTGGATATATGTATGATGAAAAGTTTGTTCTCAAGCTTTTATCTCAGAAAACTTCTGAGCTATAGTGTAGTGGCAAAACAACCGTACCGGCAATCGGGAGACACGGGTTCGATTCCCGTTGGGGAGCTCAGACGTTTTCTGAGATAAAAGCTTGAGAACAAACTTTTCATCATACATATATATATATATATATATATATATATATATATATATACATAAATGCATCGATGCAACCTGCCAAACGACAGCACAAGTCGTTGCAAGTTCCGCACTTCTTCTTGTTTTCGTGTTCTTGCAACAAAGCTAAGAAGAGTGTCTATGGTGACTAAGCACGAATAAGTTGACCGATCAATTTTCAAACAACTCGCACTTCCACGCACGTTGAAAGAAATGTGTGGTAAAATTTGAACAAGCCCAAACGAACGAGAAAGCCAAATCAAGCCAGAGCAAATCACCGCAAGTTGGTGGTCAAACGAGGCAGAAGTTACGACTTGCGCTGACTTGCACTCCCGTTTAATGAAGGCTTGAGGCCTATCCACACAATACGACGGTCACATACGTTTCTAAAGCCCTTTGTATACAATTATCACCTAACAGTAAAGTTCGTGCTTACTATACGCTCACAAATGTTGAAATACACGTACGTAAAGTGTCTTCATTTATACTGGATAACCCTATCAGTTAGCTGAACTGTTCTCCCTAGAGGTCTACGAAGGGCTACCCATCATGGGTCCAGTGTTACCACAGGAGAAAACTGGAGTACCAGGAGAAAACCTGTGATGCTTGGTGGAATCACGTGAACTGGATAACACTCATTTTAAATGTGACCAAGGTAACTTTGATCAGGCAACTTCACGAAGCCGGAATCGGACCATAGTAATAATGGCGAGAGACAAGTGCACCACCACTGTGATATCACCACCCTCACTTCTGGTTTGAAGCATTGAACGACTTCTGCGGCTAATGAAATTATTAAGGGGGGCGTAAACGTCCACTGACTTTCCATTGTCCCCCATAAAGCACATCCCTGGCACTATGTACTGAAGACTCATTAGACTGTATCGCATACATCGCACGTATGTGACAATTGTACCAGGTAGACCAGTCTTTACAACCATAAGTCACCTCCTTTACCATTTCAAGAAGATCTGCTCGCCGATGAAGGAGTTATCATTGCTGTTAACTTACCAAATTGTAGATGATTCTGAGTAACCAACAACTGCATGACATCCCAGAGCTTTGGCGTGTGAACGTATTTCAGTGCGAATCTCGCTCCACCATGAGTCTCGCGTCTCTGGCTCATCTGCACGAGAGGTATGTAGACGTAAAGTTAGTTTTCATAAATAGTGTCTGATTGATAGGAATGGTGAATATGAGAAAAAATTGCCAGTCTCCCAGGTGAACAGGGAAAATGTGGCCGAAAAACCCCCAGCAAATAAACTAAAAAATGATAAAGGGCAAAAGACTATCAAAACAATAAAGAAAGGAAGGAAACGCAAGGCAAGTAAGTTATGCAAAAATAGCCGCTGGTTTCATTATTCTTTTATCTACAAAAAAATTGGTTTCCTAGGGTAGGCCTCCGTAGAGGCCTTGTAATCAAATGTTGCGCAAAATGCATGCGTAGATGGTGAACTTGTCCTATTGTGAAGCTGAGTCAGGACAGCATCCGTCCGTGTTAAATTTTTGAGTATTTGTTTCATTGATTTCTTTAGAACATGATATTGAAACATGGTAAACAGAATAACATGCATGTGAAAAACATATATAGTATTGCCACAGCACTATACCACTCAATATTAATGATTAGATTTTTCATTAATTATTTTTAAGATATAAATACCCATAAATTAAAAATTTTGAAATACTGAAACGATAGGGAACCACATTGAGGGCCAATCGTTTGAGGAAAAAAAATTACTTGAAATTCTGAACAAAACTGGACATGCAAAAGAATAACAAATCAACGGTTTCTTTTGAACAAACATCATAAGACAAACAGGAAGAAACCCAATCACGTGATACGTACGGTAAAATGAACCAGTGATTATCCTACCCGGATTATTAATTCTGTCCAAAAGTTTCACGGAACGAGCACTCACGACGCCGCCAATATTTCTCAGAAATCCTGGAGGAAATTTCGTCAGGGTGAAAAACGGGAATTCCTGCAATGTTCACAAAAATAATCGATAAAATCTTCCCAAACGACGAGACTAACTCAAACTGCAAGGACATTTTAGCCAATATACTCACAAACTCATCGATATTTTTTTGTCGTGACGCTGCCTGCCAGGGTATCTTAAAATTTGCTAATCCTCCCAGACTACCAGTGTCTCCACTACCACCACTGTCTGAAAAATCCAACAGTACACATCATGAAGGAGGCATCTGGACGTCCTGCATTACGCATGTAAATTTTGGGGGCTTGGACTCCGATTTTTGTAGCGATTTTGAAAGTAAAGCAAAGCAAAGAAGAGTAAAGCAAAGTGTTTTCATCTATATTGGATAACCCTATAACATAACCAAGCTGTTTCCCCTAGTGGTCCAGCAAGGCCCCCTTCCTCATGGGTCAAGCAAGACCCCCTCCTCATAGGTCCAGCATTACTACCACTACCCCAACCACTATTACTACAGTCCCTACTACTATCACTACCATGATCACCCATCGCAATCGTTATCGCTACCAGCACTAATACCACTACCCCAACCACTATTACTACAATCCCTACCACTACCACTACCATGATCACCCATCGCAATCGTTATCGCTACCAGCACTACTACTATAATTATTATCATCACTATCACTACCACTACCACTTTCACTATCATTACCATTATCACTACCACTACCACTACCCCTACCACTATCGCTATCACCACCACTACCACAATCATCGTTATCGCTACCACTACTGCTATCACTCCCACTATCACTACCATTACCACTCCCACTATCATTATCACTACCACTGTGTCTATCACTATCACTATCACTATCACTATCACTACCACTATCACTACCACTGCCACTATCATTATCACTACCACTGTCTCTATCACTATTACTACCACTACCTCTATCACTATCACTATTACTATCACTACCACTATTACTACCACTATTACTATCACTACCACTATAACCATCACCATCACAATCACCATCCCCATCCCCATCGGTATCACGATCACTGTCACCATTAGTCTCACTATCACTACCACCATCACGACCACTATCACTATCACTACTACTACCACTATCACTACTACTACCACTATCACTACTACTACCACTATCACTACTACTACCACTATCACTACTACTACAACCACTATCACTATCACCATCCCCATCCCCATCCCCATCGGTATCACTATCACTGTCACCATTACTATTACTATCACTACCACTATCACGACCACTATTACTATCACTACCACTACCACTATCACTATCACTATCACTATCACTACCACTATCACCATCACCATCACTATCATCACCATCACTACCTTTATCACCACCACTATCACCATTACCATCACTATCACTATCATCACCATCGCTACCTTTATCATAACCACCACTATCACCATCACTATCACTACCCAAATTACCATTACTATCACAATCACTATTACCATTACCATTGTTATTATCATCATTATCACTATCACCATCATCACTATCATCACTGTCCCTATCATTATCATGATCGTTATTAATTCTGAAGTGTACTTTTTTCAACCATAGCTGAGCTGCGAACCTTTGAGCGGTGATCCACCATCGGATTCACTTGACGACGTCCTTCTTTTTTGACGAGGTGGAGGAAACGACTTGGCAGGGTCACTCAACATGAACCTCAAAAAAACAGCAACGAGCAAAATATAAAGTGACGATAGCACAAATTTATCGGCTCAAAATTACCAACTCAAGATATTCACGACGACTTATAGGTTTTTACAATCGCTTGGGAAAAACTGCGCGTGCAATACAAATGTTGCGGAAGCAAATCTTGCTTCCAACGAAGGAAAAATTTTTCTGACAAATTTCAGAAACATAATTTCTTATCGGGTTAACAATTTTGCTGCCCTAACGTCTGCTTTCTGGACGGCTAAAACAGGAAAAGATTACTACAAACAATGCTTCTACAATTTGTTCCCCAATTTGCCTGGACTCAAGGATTTGCATCATTTATCTCTGATTTAAGGGGTAATTTATTTCTGTCAGAATTTTAAGTGTCATCAAAAAAATTATTAAGTAAAAACTTCCATCCGCTTAGCTTGTATTTATGACGTTTTTATTTGCTTCAGAAAGGAGCGAGCCCAAGAATTTATTACTCGAACTGAAATGCGTCTTTGTTCGGTCTTACCGTAGCAACGAGTCGTATACTTACAATTCCGGGGCACCAAAGGACTCTCTAGGGGACATAACGAAGTTGCTTGGAGTAGATGGACTGGAACCTGCATAGATTTTTTGCAGAAAAACACAGGTTCCAATGCCACGAACCACAATGCCAGACTCTCCTTCTAAATCGAAATATTGTTGATACCTTAGGAAAAAAAACGGTGAGCCAGTCTATCAGTAATTGAATGATTTAAGCAGTGGCTTTATGAATAAATGAATGGACAAACGAACGAATGTAAAAAGTAAGAAAGAAAAGAGAAGGAACAAAGGAAGGAAGGATGGAAGGAAGAAAATATGGAAGGAAGGAAGGAAAGAAGGAAAGAAAGGAAGGAAAAAGGTACAAAAGGAAAGAAAGAATGGAAGGAAGAAAGGAAAGAAAGAAGGGAAGGAAGGAAGGAAGAGAAGGAAGAGAGGGAGGGAGGAAGGAAGGGAGGGAAGGAGGAAGGGAGGGAGGGAGGGAGGAAGGAAGAGAGGGAGGAAGGAAGGGAGGGAGGGAGGAAGGAAGGAAGGAAGGAAGGAAGGAAGGAAGGAAGGAAAGAAGGGAAGGAAGGGAGGGAGGGAGGGAAGAAGGAATGAAGGAAAGAAGGGAGGGAGCAAGGAAGGGAAGGAAGGGAAGGAACGAAAGGAATGGAAGGAAGGAAGGAAGGAAGGGAAGGAACGAAAGGAATGGAAGGAAGGAAGGAAGGGAGGGAAGGAAGGAAGGAAGGAAGGGAAGGAAGGAAGGAAGGAAGGGAAGGAAGGAAGGGAAGGAAGGAAGGGAAAGAAGGAAGGAAAGAAGGGAGGAACGAAGGAAGGAACGAAGGAAGGGAAGGGAAGGAACGAAGGAAGGGAAGGGAAGGAACGAAGGAAGGGAAGGGAAGGAACGAAGGAAGGGAAGGGAAGGAACGAAGGAAGGAACGAAGGAATGAAGAAACGAAAAGAGGATACAACGAGGGAAGGAAGAAAGGAAGGAATTTTAGGAGGAATTGCCGGTTTCCAATTTGGAAATAAAAGAGTGCAGAGCTTAAAATGCAAGAAACGTCAGATTTATTACAGATTTTTGGCCAAACAAGGAAGAACAAAGATTTTTACCCAAGTACTGCATTTCCACCCAAGTCTAGAACTTTTAATCCAATTTTCCTCTGAAGTTCGCCTACAAAACAAATCACTTTTCATTACCAACGATTCTACTTCACTCTGTTCCTTTTTCCCGTTCTTTCCAATTATTTCCCTTTCTTTCCTTTTTTACCGTTTTTTCCTTTCTTTTCCCTCTCCGTTCCCTTCCTTTCATTGCTTCCAGTCCTGTCCTTGCCTATCCTTCTTATTTTTCTTTATTCACTTCTAGAACTATTTCCTTGTTTCTGTTTATTAAATTTTTTTACTCTTCATTTTAAATCCTTTCTTCTTTTTTTTTCTTCACGCTCTTCGTGTTTTCTTGTCTTTAATGGAAAATCTTTCCGGAAAATTTCTCTTATTTTCTTTCTCTTTCCTTCCTTCCTTCCTTTTTTCTTTCTTTCTCAATTTCTTTCTTTCCGTTTTCTTTGATTTCTTTCTCACCTTTTCTCCTCCTCTATACATTCCGTATCTTTTACTCATTCGTTTTCTTTCATTTCTATCATTTCTTTCCTTTTTTGTCTGCTCTTTTCTTGCCTCGGTTTTTTCCCTTTGTTTATTTCTTTCATTTCATTCGTTTTTCACTTCTTTCAATTCTTTCACTTCTTTTATTTATTCCATTTATCTCCAGTTTTTCTTTTTTCATTTTGTTTTTTTTTTTTGCTTATTTCTTTTGTTTTTATTCTTCTTTTTTCATTGCTGGTCTAACTTTACATTCCATCGCTATAGTACCAGAAAGCTTTTGAAAGAGTCTCTGTCTTGCTTCGTTGGAAGACCTTGGAGTTCGGAAATTATCAATCCACTAAAATTATAAACAAACAAAAACTAAATGATTAAGTGCGATCTACCGAAATACATCTTGACAGTAGAATAGAAATTGTATGAATACCTGATATTCTGGATCGTCATTAACAACCAGCTCCTCAACAAATCCATGAAATGCAACAGTCGTATAGCACGTTGGCACTGATGGAGCTGGAACGTCAAAAAATTAATACTTATTTACTGAGTGCGAGTCTGTACGGGGAAGCATTTGCCTGAGGTTTTCGTACAGACCGAGTGACTAAGGAGCGAGGTCTGTCTAGATAAACTTCAGGCAAATACTTTCCAGTATGGATTGAGCAAACGAAGTTAATAAGCAATTTACTGCGCGGCTTTTTGGTTGGTTTTCTTTCTCGTGTCAACTAGGTCTTCCTCGTTGGATGTGACTGTTTACCTTACCTCCCAACTTGATCGTTTTGCTTCTTTTTTCCACCAGTTACACGTTCATTTATTGTACTTTTTTGCAATTAATTTCAACTAAAACCAGCACTGGTGTTCCAGCACATTTATGTATTCGGAAATTTTCAATGTAAATAATTAATTCTGCTTGAATTTCCCTAAAATCATCTCCAAGATTTTCCAGCCAAAACTTAGTGGTCCAGAATAGAAAGCGTATTGGATCGGTCCAACATCATAAAACATCGTACCATTCAGCAACCAATCAGCACGCGTAATTTCGCGTAAGGACCGAAAAACGAACTTAGCCATATAATAATGGAGTTTATAAATTAACGTGACCCGTTCGCGAGCTCTGATTGGTTGATACCAGTATTTGGATAAGAGTACCCAAACATGGAAAATTTCCTGCCAAAAGTGTACTGAAGTTTGTTTAGCACGTTCAGTCCTATCATTTTACGAAAGAAACATGTAACGGCTTTTTTGTGTTTGAATACTGCGATTCAAACACTTGGTATGTTGGCGGACTTACAAATAGCATGAGGAAACACGCTTGTTTTTCCTCCATGTGACCGCGTTGAAGTGGCTTCGCTTTGTTGACCAGGGTTCGATCTTCATAAGCTTGGTTCTGATTAGCAATTGATGATTTTCGGGAGAATTGCTTACTTCATCGTTGTGTTTATTGAGTTAACTGCTTTTCATTTGTCGTTATTTTACAAAAGAAATACCAAATGGATTCCCGTGTTTGGATACTGTGACTCAAACACTTGGGATGTTGCTCTACTTCCGAAAAGCTAAAAACACTTAATTCCCAAATAAGTATTAGCAATCTGCAAACTCGTTAAAAACTATTCGTTACTCGTTAGGACTGCACTACATTCTTCTCTTACTACAAGTAATAGTTCGAACACAAATTAGAGTTCTTCCTCCAGTTTTCAAAACAGCGAGTAGCATTTGAAAAAAACGAGTGGGAAGCCTTTTCTTAACGAACTTTGTGGTGTTTTGAAATCAGACCAAAAGGTTCTCAAAACTCACTAACAACTCGTTAACCAAAAACGAAGACCCTCATGCAACTGGTTGCAAAACATTAATATCGCCAAATTGTTTAGAAGCACTGAAAACTTTACATATGGTCAACTAACTGCCTTACAGGAAAGAAAAACGTTCACTTTCATGCAGAATCCTTCCTCATCAGGACCGTTCATTTTGACGGACGTAACAGCTGCGGTTGATATCAATGTTTCTCTAGCCAATTTTGGCATTATATCAGCTTTCAACGTTCCCATATTTCATAGTTAAAAAGGGTTATTACCACCAAAGTTCTTACTGTTAAAGAACTGCACGCCACAAGATGACTGACGGAATTTATTCGCATCAACAAACAAATCCACTTTAATGATAATTTTGATCTCTCCGCGAATTCCTGAAACAATAACAAAGAATAATTCCAGTATAACGTGATATAAGAACAACAGACGCGCCACAATTTTCCCACGAAATGACGTGCAACTGAATCACGAAGTGAAGGTAAGTTGGACTTTCGCGACTGGAGGTCTCCCTTGACGAGTAAAATCGTCTGTCGCTTTGGCCAGAATAAAGTAGAGCATTCGTCGTTAGTCGCAAAAATGTTAACAATTGTTATTTCACGGTACAGTATGGTCTCAACAAAAGTACACAACTATTATTTCGTAATATGTTCTCTAGAAAAAGAAATTTTCAAGAAACTAATCCAGAAACTTTCCACTTGATTACTCGTGGTTTTCGTATTCTTACCATGCATGGTATCATAAATTGGAAACCATCCAGTCATTGAACTTGGTGAATCACGTGTCAGCAAGCAATTCAGGCTGATGTTCACCTGAAATTGTAAATATAAACACACAACACTTTAAAGTAAATGGTTTGAACCTGGGAGAATCGTGACATGTTTGAGGAAGTTGATCGTCCAGGTTAGTGTAGTCTTGAGAAAGACTGTTGGTTGAAGTGACTGACGTTTCGACAGCCTTAGCGGCGGTCATCTTCAGAGTCAAAAAAAAAAAAAAAGAAGATGACTCTGAAGATGACCGCCGCTAAGGCTGTCGAAACGTCAGTCACTTCAACCAACAGTCTTTCTCAAGACTACACTAACCTGGACGATCAACTTCCTCAAACATGTCACACAACACTTTAATAAAATTTAGATGACGAAAAGCTAGACTATTCACTATAGCCAACATATCAAAATCCAACCGGGCTCGATCGAGCTCGGAAATACAGTACACATGGCACTCGCTGGAATCGTCACTATCCTTTCTGAAGCTCCGTCTCCTGTTGAGCTTTTTAAATAAAAAATACTTACATACTCATTTACTGATCAACCTGTTAGGGGAAGGACTACGAAGTGGCCTTGTTACGTACTTTTTAAAGTGTCAACTGAGGCAGTGGAGTCATTCATCCTTAAAGATAAAATGATCTTGATCTCACTAAGGGCCACTCATCCCTAGGGGTCGTTCATCAAACTTTTTCCGTAATTTTCGCCCCTGAACGACCTTTCACGTAATTGATGGTCTGCAGTTGTTAATCACTCGAGTTTCGAAAGACAACAATATCGCAGCGACGTTGGGGTTTAATATAATAGAAGTTAACGAAATTCGTTGTTGGAATTCCACCTACATGCCCACCATGACATTATAAAGTAGATTACTATCGTTGATGGATAGTTACTGACCTTGCCTATGGCATCATGTGCTGTATAGGTGTCATAATCCATGACACGAAGTTGCAACGTCTCCTCTTGGAGTTCCTCATCATCAACCTAATATACATTAATTATTACTAAAGTAAATGGCTTGAACCCGGAAGAATCGGTAAATGTTAGTGACAGTAGATCGTCAAGGTTACTATAGTCTTGAGTCACCAACAGTCTTTCTCAGTCTTTCTAAAGACTGTAGTAACCTGGACGATTTACTATCACTAACATGTATTAATTATTACTGTAAAAAAACACGTTGGTTTTGTTTTCCCAGGAAATTGCTTACAGTAAATTTAACTTGTGTCTTAAACTACCAGTGGCAGCATTCACTGCAATATAGTAACTCATTATCAAGATATGATAGCTATGCACGAATGAAGCGGTACAAATTAAAGAGAAACTGACTAAACTGAGCCACAGAACATTGCAAACCAGTTCTGTACCTCATCAAGAATTGGTATCACTAAAATTCTCAAACGTATCATACCTTATTGTATACGTACTGTGAAAAACTCCTCAGCAAGCACAAAGACAAAAGTCGTCTCTTATAGGTGAAGTTCGATCCTGATTGGTCAGAAGATTTTTCCCACAAGTGAGTACAATCCTCTGACCAATCAGAGGCCACATACGATTGCTCACCACTAGTGAGAAAAGCGTATCGACTTTTCCCGTCACAACTCATGCGAACCTTTACAGTTTGAACTATTTGTTTGCTCTCAAGTATCACCTTTCTTACAGTGTGTTCATGTTGATCTTGTTGTTAAACATGTTAACTTTTAAGAATATCGTTAAAAATAAATTCATGTTCCTTCTTTTACGTTGTCTATATGCGCCTTGTCGTGGAGAGGAACTTGAAGGAATGTTTGTCCCATCACTTGTTAAAAAAAAAAAAGTTTATCACAGTACGCATATAATAAACTACTTCATGGCTGGTTCGCTTGTCCGATTATTATTCACTAGTTGTCATGAATCACATTTCGTGAATAAAAATCGTACGAACTCACCAACCACGATGTAATCTATAACAGTTAGATAAACGTTTAAACATAATCATATTAGGGAGGTGTCAATTCTTTAAAAAAATTTCTAGGCAAAGCGTGTATTCCACTTCCCTCCAGCCTAAATGCCAATGGGTTAAATTAAGGAATACGAAAAGTAGTATTTCTGTACTTCGATTCTGTACTCCGCAAAAGTTCCTCGTCATTGAACCTCTCCTCCCCAAGAAAAATTCCTGGCTACGCGCCTGTTGGGGATAGAACTTTCTTGCCGCAAATGTTCCAACCTTACCCGGCAAGAGACGTTAGCCTTCTGGAAATGTCCTCCTGAAAACACTTAAGAATACTATTTCCTGAACTTTCTAAATCATCCGGTAATGTTATGTAGTGGTATTACACAACGGAGATGAAGCAACGAAATTTCAGCACCCACCTCAAATCTATACCAATCAGAGTTCCAGCGTGGATTCAAGTTCTTTTTGCAGACTTCTGTTTTATACACTGTACTTCCTAGCTTCACCTACAAGTGTGATCAGATTTGTAAATGTAAAACAAGTTTATTCAATGAAATGACTGACTTACGGTACATGTAAGAAAGATTTGAAGAGAAAAAAACTAAATTCCAAGAGCTACAGTAGGTACAGTACTCAGAGGACAATGAACAGGTTGAATAGAAGACATGTACACAACACATTGACCCGGGAAACCTTTTTTATTTTAGTAATATTGTCAAGTAATATAGACCGGATGAGCCAGAGTACTAGATAGCTATGGCTTATACACTTTTCCAAGTGCTGAATTCTAAGTTTGTAAAGACTTTGCCCTGACTTTCAAGGACCATTGATCTAAGACATACCGGTAAACATAAACCAAAGATAAACATCTCGAGAAACTCAAAACAAGACAGCGTTTAAATAGTATACTCATCAAGCTCGTATCTAAGGAAAATGATTTCTGTGCCTCAGGTGGGGATCAAACCCACAATCTTCTGATGACCAGTGAGCTGCTCTAACCCAGTGGTTCTCAACCTTTTTTGGACGAATACCCACCTGCCTCAAGCTGAAACCTCTTGTTGCCCCCTACTAAGCATTCTTGACACTAGTAAGTTTTGTGCCCACACCAATGGCCAACTGTAATACACTGGCAGTCAAAAAGAATTGCTCACTATTGGTGCAGATAGTAGCATTAGATAATATCATAAGTCAAAAAATCATGAAAACAGAGGAGAAAATGTTTAATATTTAGTGGACATTCCCCTGGCCCTGATGCCTATTAAATCAGATAGCCTTTCTGGTGAGAATGCTTTCCAAGCAGTATTTACGGAAGTCCACAGTCCAGTGAGATTACTTGGGTTTTGCTTTTGAACCAAAGCCTTGATCTGGTTACACATATTCTCAATTGGGTTGAGACTGGGTGACTGTGCCAGCCAATCCATCACAAATATTCCCTCTTCCTCCTGTTGTGAGTAACCCTTCTCTGATAAAACCAGCACCTTCCCTCAATTTTCAAGGCTGATCCTTGGCCTTGGACCCATGATTTTGCACATTACTTAAAATTCTTGTTTCTCCAACAATTTAAAATAATCTCCTATAGAACCTTTTAATACATCTAGATTCCCCTAAGTTAAAATGACTGTAGCACTCTGACAAATTGTGGGAGGTACATTAATATTTTCTGAAATTGACTGTTTTGGCAGAGGAATGAACAAAAGCCATTGCAGTAAGCCACAAACATTACAGCCCTTCATTACCCATAAAATGGAGCTTGAGCAGTTCTTTTTGACTGCCAGTGTAATATATAGTTATTTTGTTTGTTATGGCTGAGTTAGTCTGTCAATGTCAGAGTTCAACATGAAGTGACTATTAGAAACTTAAAAATGCTGTGGTGGTGAATGACTGATGAATGCCTACCATTTGCATTCTAAGTCCCCCCTCTCTGCTGTCTTGGTTCTATCACCCCTGACATTCCCTGGATGCTCACTGGCAGGTGGTAATGTCATCATTGAGGTAGATGAATGATCTTCAAGCTCGATACTCAGAAAACGACCCCCAAGCCCCAGATGGGGACCGAACCCACAACCTTCTGATTACCAGTTAGACGCTCTAACCATTGAGCTACCGAGACTCAGATGGTGAGGTCACACATATATATCGAATTTGCACCTTAACTCACCATCTGAGTCTCGGTAGCTCAATGGTTAGAGCGTCTAACCAGTCATCAGAAGGTTGTGGGTTTGGTCCCTGTCAGGGGCTCGGGGGTCATTTTCTGAGTATCGAGCTTGAAGATCGTTCATCTACCTCAATATGTCCAAGCTCTTGCATCTTCTCAAATATCAAATGTCATCATTGAGAGACACTGCTCTAAACATTAAGCTATATATACGAGGATTTAGATGGTGAGCAACAAGTATAGGTTGAACATATCTGCACTGCCTACATTATGTGGCAGTAACATTCACTTCGATGTTACATCTGAGTACTACTGGTATTTCAACATTACTACAAAGTCATCAACAGTCCAGTACATTACTCTATGCCATTATACCCCTGACTTGTTTTCATTCATATCATATTCTGATTTTTTTATCAAGATTTCTATATTTGATTTGTTTGTCTCCCATTTCATAAACCCTTTTTTGGTAAGATTTCTCCCCTTGACTAGTAAGATTATCTGGCATTAGCTAAAGTAAAAATATTCTGGTGTTTGCTTAATCACAATAATAGAAGACTGATCTTGCTGGAAAAGACTTAATTGAGATCCTGCAAAAATTCCCCCAGGGTTTAATAATGACACCCTACCTAAGGTATTTTAACCAAGTCAAGAGGACTATCCTTCAAGCCAAAGACACTTAAATGACCACATACATACAAAAGTACTGTTGAGGATAATTGACAAGCAACTGACTAAACTTTCTCAAGGACAACACAACAGGCCACTACTTTCAAGTTGCCTGAGGGAGACACCAATAGGTTATAACCCTTTCTTGGTAGGGTTTCTCCTAATGATGAGTAAAATTGCCGAGTATTTGCAGATATAAAATAGTTTGACACTGGCCAGAATAAAATAGTACAAGACTGATCCAACTGAGAAAGGGGTTAAACAGCTAGTTGAGGGCTGTATCAATCTGAAAATCATTTAGATTATTTTAAAAGGCATATTTGTAGAGTATTCTGCTAGAATAAACACCAGAGCTCTAGTAGCAACCAGGTCTTAATGAAAGCACTGTTACTATGGTTATGGTTTCTAGTCTAAACAATTTCAAAATCAAAGACTTTTCTTGTCAACTCAGAGGCAATATAAATGTGAAAATACCAGTACCCTGCTAACGCAATTGGCAGGAGAAATATGGGATGCTCACTAGTGATTGACCGATAATTGGAATCAGAATCGGAATTGGACCGATTATTGCATTATCGGTAGACAATCGGAATCGGTTAGAGTTCCTGTATTTCCCGATTATAACCAATTAATATGGAAATAAAACAACTCTTCAGAAGTTGCCAAATTGGCATCATTCTCATCAGTTTCTTCTACAGTCAGCAGCGAGATGCGCGCGCGTATTTGTCTATCACCAGTCTGTCACTTACACAATCTTATAATGCAATGTGAAATAGATAAAATTACAAAAATAATCGGATGTTGATCATCAGTTCGGCTTGAGCAACCTTCAGATGTCTACTGAAAATTCTTTGACAGACTTCTAGATGAATGGCTTTCTTTTAAATAAATACAAATTGGTATTTAAGACACTATTGTGTGAGTAGGAAATATTTCCTTCACTGCTCAACACAACTGGAAATAAAGATTTGTTGTTTGTTTTATCCAAGTCTTTTCAAAACGTCTGCAAGTTGCACGTCGGCTAGCACTGGAACACTGAATGCTCTAGCTGTGCTGTTGTTATTGATTGCTAGTGTCGCGCCAGATGACAAGGCGTCAGCGAGTCTGGCCAGATAATTACTTTTTTAAAAAAAACAAAAACCTGTTAAAAGTAGTTTGTTATTTCTCCTACTAACAAGTTGAAGTGTGTGCAAATCTCTAATGCAAAGCTACTAACTTAGCAGTGGGTTAAAAATTATTTTACCATGTGAAGAAATTGTGTTTTCTTACAAGTTTTTGGCCAAGGAAACCATTTAAAGTTGTTTATGCCAGGTTTGTGTGCAGAATGAATGACGTCATTGGACTTGTTTTGACAATCGGAATTGGAATCGGACCGATTATGACTTGGAACAATCAGTAATCAGTAATTTCCGTTTGTGGCATGATCGGTCAATCACTAATGCTCACATGGTTGGCAACCATGTCCCAAGAATAGTGTAAATGATGATGATTACCTAGGCAACAATATGACTGAGCTTTCACATGCACAAAAAAGTTACATATGTTAAGTAGTAGTTGGCAAGTAAGTGCATAGTGGTAAAATTCATCTTTTTATCCATTTTGTAATAAGTAAGTACATATTAACCTGTTTACAAGAACATCAGGATCAAGACTGCAACAATCAAAAGCTATGTCAATTACACTCCCAATAATTACTGTATTGTCGTTTAAGCATTCAGTCACAATCCTGCAATATTCATGAGCAAATAGTGAGCAGGAATTGCACTTTTAAGAGTTAGTTCCATTTCTATACAACAACCATATCTTGTACCTAGGATCTTACTAATGCATGATTACAACCATAATCCCATTATTTATCATGTACGCTTCCTGCATGTCCACCACAAACTGACATAAAGACTGATTTTGAACTAAAAATAACTGGTAAAACAAAAAGTTTGCAACGCAGCCGAACACGTATTCCTGTTCACCAGAGATTCTAACTTTAGATTTTTTGAGCACTGATTCTCTTAGTGTAGCAACAGGGTATCATGTGCACAGCAGCCCTGCACCTATATTTCATGTGACTCTTCACGAGAGTTACCGAGGTCACAAATTTCCTGTCTACCTCCACTGTCCCCAAATTAATCTCAGATCTCTCCAAAAATTGAAACTGCCTATCAGACATAAAAAGAGAACTTAAACAGCGGAAAAAACCCAACTCATCCTTGAAAAATGAGAAGAGAAAGATAACTGAGAGACGACTTCAGTCCGCACTAACCTCGGCGAAAGCGTCGGCCAAATCGCTTGAACGATCCATAACCGGTAGGTCTCTGGCCTCAACAATCCGAACTTTCACTTTCCCAGGCATGATTCACGTTATTTTACTACTAAATTATAGAAGTAACTTAAAGTCTCCAATGCAGCTTTGAATCCGCCATTTTTTCCGTGAAAATGTAAGCTCTGGGAACGAGTTACAAATTCAAGGCGGGAAAACGTACGAACAGAGAAATTGTGATTGAGATGGGGTATTTTTAGAAAGATATAGGTGATAGTGATCATAAATTAACCACAGGGCTGCAACTGCTGAGGGATGAAACCTCCAATGTTGAAAGACTCTAGCTCTATTGGCAATTTGTCTAACAAAGCTTTGCCCAGAAAATTTCTCCCAAAGTCCATTGACTTCGGCAGTGTAGGTTAATTGTGAAGTTATCGTTTCATAATACCCTGAGGATGATTCTGAAATAGCAATAAAAATACCATTGTAATTTGTCAGACAAAATGAGGCCACATGGTGGCCTATTGGTATTTTACTCTGGCCAACACCAGATGACTTTACTGGTTTATGGGGAAGCTTGTGGTCAGGAAAGGGTAAGAGTGTATAGAAGAGGTTCAAGAACACGGTAATATAGGCTCATTGCATGCAATAATCATGTGCCCACGTGATTTTGTGAATGAAATAAAGACAAAATGTCTCCCTTAAACATCAAGATGTATTTAACCCAAATCTTGGATTTTACAAGAAGTTTGTTTTTAGATTGTGTTTTGCTTTACGTGCCCTATAAGTTGGGCAAATAATCTCTCTGTAAGCCTGTCAGGGGATTTTTTTTTCATCAGGTAAAATTTCTTACACCATTGATTAACCAGAGGGGGCATTGGTGTAAAAATTTAGTTACCAATTGAAACCTGCCATTCATAGACTGATGCTGTCAACTGGCAGACTAATGGAGTACTTCAAGAGTTCTTTGCTTCCTGGTAATGTTTGGGGGTTTGGGGAAGTTGTATTGGGTAATTGGCAGGCATTCTGAAATTTTTTAAAGTTTCCAGAAGTGGTGGAGTGGTGATGAAACATGTGATAAATTGGTTGAAATACCAACAACAGTTGAATATAGATTTAGTGACAGCCTGGTCAAAAAGCACCTAAGTTAAGATTATACCTATTATTTACAGATTATACCTATCATCAAACACCAGGCCTGTTTATCAACTTGTGGGGCTATAGTTTGCCTTGACACCCCTGCTTGTGTTGGCGGTTTGCTTGAGAGAAGGTTGTTGACATAAGTCCCAAGTGACTCGCTTCTGGCGGGTCAGACCCGCATTTGGACATAAAAACCCGCCGACCCGCCAGGCTAGCATGAAAACCCGCCATTGGCATTGATTTGCTGTATTTCTGTCTTCCGTGGTGTAAAATTATTTTTAAATGTGTTTTGGAACACAAATATAAGCTACGATTTGACAGTGGGACTTGAAACACCGTTAAACGCATTCTGTGACATCCCAGACATGTTTACAATTCATTTCTTTGTAAATATAATCATATTGATATCGCGCACACAGTCTGCTTGAGATCAGATTGCTGACTCGTCCCCAGTCGCTTGCAAGAAACTCATGCGCATGTGACCGCGGAGATTCATGCGGACTTTGAACAGTGCGAATTTCGCAATTTGCAAAAGAATACTTCTGCAAGTTAGGCAATCATAATAATACGTCAAACCCAGAGAATAAAATCAGTTGAATCTGTTGCAACTGAGATGTGTGGTGTGACATATCAGTGTAGATGTACAGATTAAGCTTAAATTTCGAAAAAGTACAAATTGAAGTGCAGTAGAGTGCATTTTTGAGTCTAAGTGAGGGGGTAACAGGATCAAAGAAAATCATTCAATTTTGCTTCAAAATGGTCTCAAAATGCAGGAAATGGCTTTTCAGAGAGCCTAATTTTGAAAATTTTCCGGGGAAGCATGCCACAGGACCCCCTAGAGCCTCGCGCCGAAGGCGCGAGTTGTCTTTCTGGTGACCAGCATCAAGCCCATCCAAACCTGAAACCTATGTGTTGATCAACAGCCTTTTCAGCAGAACTTGGGTGTTGCAACCTGAAACAAATTCACAGTTGAGTTATGAATGTGAATTTCCATCCTCCTAATTAGAATGCTTCCCAGGCCCGGGCATCACAGATTCTTGGCTACGCCACTGCTGAAATGGTGAGACAACAGGTAAGCGCATCAGGCAGAGTTTGCCTGTGGTCCTCCATTGTACCCACTTGTACCCATCTAGCCTGCAATTTAAGCAGTTGCTCCCTTTTGTAACCTCTTCTAAACCTCTTTAATCTGTCTCTGCAAAATATGAAAAAAGAGGATATTACCCACATGTTCACAACATACTGTAACCTTTAAGGAATTATGTACATGTCAATTGGACACGTTAGCTGAATAAGAGATCTTTTTATAAGGTTACAATTTTTAATTAACTGTTTCAAAAAATTTAAAGTGGAAAGGGACTTAACTTCTGCCATAGTGCCAAACCTATGACCAATTTAGATTTCCATAGAAGAACTATTTAATTTTTTTTCCTTTACTCGGGCCAATGGTGAAAGGTGTTGAAAAAGAGAAAAGGAAAAAGAAAAAAAGAATCATTATGGTTGAACATGATGAAATTGTAGAGCTAGAGCAACTTACTATTTAAAATTTTTCCCTCACATCCTTGTTGGTTGAACAAAATCACCTAAATTTTTATTGCAAATGAATTATGAAGGGCTGCCTTCCCTTCCTTAGGGTTAACTGTTAATGTGGAAAAAATTAGGAGTTCATGGCTTTTTTGCCAACCCAAAGTTGACTTAGAGTAACCCAAGGTCATATTCCAAAACATTGTCATGTGAATTATTATGGTTCCCAAGAAACAGGACTAACACACAGAATTAGTGAGAAGCCTTACATCAATATTATTACAAGCTATTTGATTAAGCTAATGTCATGTTTGCACTGCCTATTCCTATGTTGGAGTCTGGAAAAAGTTTCTAAAGAAGACCTGTAACCACTCTGGTATTGCTTCATAGGCTTTTCAGTATGAATTGCTACAAAGTTGAAAACACACTACCAACACCTTCAGGAAATAACAACAGTGTTAACACTTCTTGGCACACTTGCTGAAAACCTGAAGCAAACACATCCTACTATCAAGTGATGAGGCTTACATAGTTACATACAATTTTAACATTTCACTGGAGAAGCATAAAACGCAGAAATGATGAACTTTGATCCTTACACCTTTCAATTTTGCTTTTGTTCCTTCCTAATTTTACACTGTCACGTATGAACGCTAACATGTCGTTAACTCACATTGCTCACTCAAAGTTAAGGAATTCGTGTCAAGAGATTGATTGCATTCAATGCTTATTTCCTGACTTGCATAATCAATACAAGACAAATGCAAAACAAGTAACTTTCCCAAAAACGTAAATGAAATTTCTTCACCACAGTAATTGTAGGAGTTCCTGGTCAACCCTTTCTGTGGAAAAAAAATTAAAAGGATTCGATTTTTTCCTTGAGCGAAGCGTTTACTTTTCTGACAAAAAACGAACAACGTCTTTCAATTTACTAATTTCCATGTAGAAAGAGGTCGTTTGAAGAACAAATAAATTAAACACAGAGGTGATATTTGAAGTAAAGTTTATTATTGCATTTTACACCTATCTTGGATGACAACCCAACTGCATACAGAAAATAAAAAAACAAAACAAAACAGTGGTGAGTACGTTATTATTCCTTTAGTTATATTTAAAATGTGCAGTTCAACAATGAGGATGGGTGCCTTCTTTGTTCGGGATCCTTAAATCTACATTCCGCCACGCAGACGAAGAACCAAGTGAAGGGTGGACTCCTTCTGAATATTGTAATCGCTCAAGGTTCGGCCATCTTCCAGCTGTTTACCGGCGAAGATAAGTCGTTGTTGGTCGGGCGGGATGCCTTCCTTGTCTTGAATTTTCGTCTTCACATTTTCAATTGTGTCGCTTGGTTCGACTTCGAGGGTGATTGTCTTCCCCGTTAAGGTTTTGACAAAAATTTGCATTCCGCCTCGAAGACGAAGAACCAAGTGAAGAGTCGACTCTTTCTGAATGTTGTAATCACTCAAGGTTCGGCCATCTTCCAACTGTTTGCCTGCGAAGATTAGTCGTTGTTGGTCGGGCGGGATGCCTTCCTTGTCTTGAATTTTCGTCTTCACATTTTCAATTGTGTCGCTTGGTTCGACTTCAAGGGTGATTGTCTTCCCCGTTAAGGTTTTGACAAAAATTTGCATTCCGCCTCGAAGACGAAGAACCAAGTGAAGAGTCGACTCTTTCTGAATGTTGTAATCACTCAAGGTTCGGCCATCTTCCAACTGTTTGCCTGCGAAGATTAGTCGTTGTTGGTCGGGCGGGATGCCTTCCTTGTCTTGAATTTTCGTCTTCACATTTTCAATTGTGTCGCTTGGTTCGACTTCAAGGGTGATTGTCTTCCCCGTTAAGGTTTTGACAAAAATTTGCATTCCGCCTCGAAGACGAAGAACCAAGTGAAGAGTCGACTCTTTCTGAATGTTGTAATCACTCAAGGTTCGGCCATCTTCCAACTGTTTGCCTGCGAAGATTAGTCGTTGTTGGTCGGGCGGGATGCCTTCCTTGTCTTGAATTTTCGTCTTCACATTTTCAATTGTGTCGCTTGGTTCGACTTCAAGGGTGATTGTCTTCCCCGTTAAGGTTTTGACAAAAATTTGCATTCCGCCTCGAAGACGAAGAACCAAGTGAAGAGTCGACTCTTTCTGAATGTTGTAATCACTCAAGGTTCGGCCATCTTCCAACTGTTTGCCTGCGAAGATTAGTCGTTGTTGGTCGGGCGGGATGCCTTCCTTGTCTTGAATTTTCGTCTTCACATTTTCAATTGTGTCGCTTGGTTCGACTTCAAGGGTGATTGTCTTCCCCGTTAAGGTTTTGACAAAAATTTGCATTCCACCACGAAGACGAAGAACCAAGTGAAGGGTGGACTCCTTCTGAATATTGTAATCGCTCAAGGTTCGGCCATCTTCCAGCTGTTTACCCGCGAAGATAAGTCGTTGTTGGTCGGGCGGGATGCCTTCTTTGTCTTGGATTTTTGTCTTCACATTTTCAATAGTGTCGCTTGGTTCGACTTCCAGGGTAATTGTCTTGCCCGTCAGGGTTTTGACAAAAATTTGCATTCCGCCACGTAGTCGAAGAACCAAATGAAGGGTCGACTCTTTCTGAATGTTGTAATCGCTCAAGGTTCGGCCATCTTCGAGCTGTTTACCAGCGAAAATAAGTCGTTGTTGGTCTGGTGGAATGCCTTCTTTGTCTTGGATTTTAGTCTTCACATTTTCAATGGTATCACTTGGTTCGACTTCAAGAGTTATAGTCTTGCCAGTCAGGGTCTTCACAAAGATTTGCATTACGAAATTAATCGACTAAACAAAGGTACGTAACTCTTCTTGACCTAGTCGTCACACTCACACCAAAACAATTAACTCCTCCTAGTTTGCGGTAGGTGTTTATAGCGCAACTCGTCTTCTTGATTGGCTACTTTTGATCACGTGCTTGTGACTCATCAATAATAAAAAATCGAAAGAACCCTTTTGAAGGAATCTTGTAAACAATCAAACATTCTCTGTCCCGTCAAGTGAAACTTAAAGCATTTAATCTCAATTATCTACCCCAAAATAAGTTGAACGTTTCATATTAACAAGAATTATTTCAGTGAGAAGTACTATTAACTCCGTGAAACACAAAGTATACTTAAAACATTAAAATGATGCAAATGATCAAAAGTTCGGTTCTTCTTACTTATGACATTAAGAAGTTTTCATAATTTGATATTCCTGTAATTGATGCCACTTCCGATTGTCCTCGTCATTTTTTTCCTGACGACATATCTGTTTTGAATTAAACAAGTTTTAAGCTTGATTTCTACAATTATTTTCTAATTAGTTTCACTTGAAAGCTTGTGAGACAAAGAAAAAATTTTGTTCGCTGGTCATTGAATTCAGAAACCATGAAGTCATGTTAGTTCTACTTTTGCACAATATGCATCGTCAGACAGTTAAAAGTGAGCAAAATTTGCAGAGTAAGACGTTTCTATTTTTGCAAAACAGGATGATAAAATTCAACACTTACGTCAGGTGACGTTTGACCGGTTTGACGCTGCCATACTTCTTACGAGGAAGAAATGCAGTGGTTTTGCTCGCATAGTTTAATGCGAAGGGGAAAAAAAGAAAAATATACAAAGCATATGGATTGACATCAATGCTGAACATGTTTTATAACCAGCTGTTCGGAAAACACGGGGTGTGCGATGCGAAGTTGGTACGAGGTCTGGAATGTAGAGAATAATACATGGGCGAGCGGAGATATGGAACTAACACTGGCGAATTCAGGGGGCTACTGGGGTTGCAACCCCCTTTTTGGAAATATATTTGTACAAAAAATGTTGTATTTAATTTCATTAGAGTTATCTCGAAAGTATGCAATTTCGTTCTATGTTTAATCTTCAAATATTACTTAATGTCCGTCTATCTTTCGGTCTTATATCTGAGAGAGGATATTAGATCCGTCTACCGCTGAAACTGTCATGTAATTTGAATGTTTGAAATACGCTTAAGTTGGGTTTCATAGTATTGGTAGCCAGTTCAGGGTTACTGACTATAATTGTATCATATACTTTGACAGTTCACAATCGTGGGCTAAATAAAGACAGTCAAAGGTTGCTTTGTCACAGATTGATTTGAAAGGAAGAATTGAAACAGTAATTGAAAATTACTTCTCTCAATTGCAGTGTATAATGATGAAATGATTTGTAAATGTCAATGTTTCTAATCACATTTTGTCATAAAACTGCCTTCAAAATGCAGGAAATGGTGCAGGGGTTATCCTAAGGCCTCCCATTTTCCAAAATGGGCAGTTCTAGTTGGAAAATGGGTAATTCTAAAACATAAAATGGGCAGTTCTAAAAATTGAGTTTTGGAGAAAATATGTTGGATTACCCAAACATGAAAGTGTCAAAACATTCAATATTTATTATATTGTTTATCTGTAAAACAAACTCAAGAAATTTAAAGGCCTTAATGTTTGAATATAATTATAGTAATTAAGGTTTCAAGTAGTTTGTCCTTCAAACAAAATTTAAAATCCACGAATTTTGAGTTTGATTTTGTCGTCTTCTTCGTTGTCTTCCCCAATTCCCCTCTCTTCCTCACTTGCACTGTTTGCCTCTTTAAATATGCCTTTAAACCACCTTTGTTCTTTTGCTTTTTCTGTTTGTTTGCATCTTCTCCGCTTTCTTGCCAGCCACTTTGCAACAATTGGCCTTGGGTCAAATTCATCGAGTGAAGGCATGTTGTAATAAACATACAGGTACAGATTCTCTGTGTTTAGATTCAGAGAGCTTCGTTGTGCCGTTTTTAATAGATTGCAGGCACTTATCAATCTTTCAACGTCACACGAATGTGGTGTAGCAGCAAGAATTCTCACCATGGCGACTTTAACATTGTTGAATTGACCTAAATGAAATTGAAACTTAAGTCATGCAGATTTTAAATAAGAATCACCAAATAACCACATATTTACCTGAAATAGCTGAAAATTTCTTTACAAGACCAGAGAGAGAAAGCTTTCTCAGATTTTCAATTTAAGATGAGCTAACAAGGTCACTGAATTCTAAAGCAAGCTCTGTAAGATCTAAATCTGAGCACAGCAATGAATGAACTTTTGTGATGTCACAACTTTTATCTAGATGAACAAATGGTTTCAGTATATCCAAAAGGACCTTGTCAACTTCAAATCTACGAGAGAGATACTCTACAAGACTCAGGACAACTTCATTTTCGATAGCCTGAACATCTCTTTGTCCTGTCACAAACAGATTGCGAGCTCCTCTATGAGATCTTCCAGTGAGTGTTACATTTTTTAGAGAAACAACACCATTCTCATCTTCCTTGATAGCTGAATTAAGTGCAGATGACCAACCTCCCTCAAGAGGAACATCAAGCAACTTCTTTAGATTCCTAATGCAATTTCCAGTTTGCTCATCCATTGTGATAATTGTACAGCTGTCACTCTGAAGCTGTTTCTGATAGCATTTAAAAACCAGCAGAACATCACATAGAAATGCAGCAAGTTCAATGTCTGTAAATGTCTGTAAATTGGATTCACACTGACTTGGAATGCACTGAATTTGGTTGACATCTTCAGTTTCTTCATAACTTTCAGTATCGGTAACACTTGAATTTGGCGAAGTGATATTGTGCTCGCTTTCTACTGTCTGCGAATTAGCATCCGGCTCACTAAAACTTGATGACGAGTCATCCTGTTTTTCCTTCCCTCATTCCTTTACTAGCCAGGCGTCCAGAAAGGTCTTTTTCTTTTTCTTTTTCTTTTTGGGGAAACTCATTACTGGTATTATTTAAACGCTTTATTTAACTAAAAAATATCCTTTTATAGCTTGTTTATGAGTCGCGAAATTTTGAAACGGATACTACTTCATGTAATTTTCACCAAATAAACTTTCCTTCTCTACTGAGTCTAGAATCCGTTTCCAGCCGATAATTTCAGAAAATAAAGTAGAAAACATACTCCGACTTTTACTAATGGAAGGACTTTTCATCAAATCTCTAAAACCAGAACTAAACGTAGGACTCAAAGCCAGCAAAGAACTCTCATTATTTGACCTGACATAACACATCACTCATTCACACTCTAATTTCTTCCGCCTACACATTCTTCCTGTATGATGTCACCACGCTTGTGCCTATATATTGACCTAGGTTCAGCTTTTGTAAATTAGTCTCATGATGAATTTGTAATAAATTCGAAATGTTACTATTGAGCACTGTGTCCGCTTGTTTTTCTCAAATTTTGAGTTCAAGATGGAACTATTTTTCGGAGTATGTTTTCTACTTTATCTACTGAGTCTACCCATCAAAGTTTTGTGGGCATAAAAACATAGCTTATTTGCTACTGAACACTTAAATATTTATCGAAATAGAGTTAAAGGTGTAACATTTGTCATTTTAATATTGTTTTTTTTTTCAATCTTCATTCCGTTCCCTACAAAGAAAATAGGAAATATCCATGAAGTGAAGGGACTTTAGTTACTACGGAATACGGATTTCACAAAATACACCATTAAAATCTTTTTTGCAAACCTAAAATTTTTCCCAAATTGTGTTCTCAGAATGCTGGAAATGCCATTTCAGAGACCTGAATTTCATAAATTTTCCGGAGGCATTCCCCTGCAAACACCACCCCCGGACCCCCCTTGACGGCTCTTGACTACGGAACATGCCGGATTCAGAGCATGGACAGTTCTATATTTTTCTTAGGATGACCCCTGAAATGGTGTTTCAGAGCATTAGAAAATCAAAAATTTTCCGGGGGAGCATGCCCCCGGACTGCCAAAGTGGTTTCTTGCACCTTCGTCACACGCCTCCCTTTTTGGAATCTTCAACCCCCTCTTTAAAATAATCCTGAATTTGCCCCTGATTTATCTTCGAGTGTTCAGTTTGAACCGCTACGAGTGGCAAAGATAAATTCCGTATCTCCAAACGCCCATGTATTATTTTGTATTTTCCATCAACACTAATGTACCGTCTAAAATAAGGATCAGCTATCTGGAACGTTTTTGTCTGGTTTTGTCCGGGAAAGAAACTGAAATCTACAAACCGCCACCGAGAGACGAAGTACAAAACATTGGATCTGATTGATCGAATAAAATATCCTACACGGCTTTTCATTGGATCGTTGAACCAATATCTTCACATGTAAAAGTATTGTATCTTTTACGTGTGATAAAACAGCACACTAAAGTTTATGGAACAAAAAATTTCCTTTTACAAGACACCCTATTGAGTGTTCGAAAACTCACTCGACGGGCTTACAGATGTTATAGCAATGGAAGGACTAAAATGTAAAGTCCTTGACAATTGTCATGAAAGTGTATTTATAGGTTGTCTGTGCTTTGTTGAAGATCAAGACATTTGAAGGGTCAGTAACTCATGAACTGTCCATTGCAAATTCGTTGCAAGAAAGGCTCAACCACTGTGGTTGAAATGTGACAAAATTACTGGAATCAGGGTGCCGCAAGTTTTGCGAAACATGTTTAAGTGCCCGTATCGACGTATCAAGTATCCAGTAGGGTTCCGAGGCTACGAGCCTTCGGTGTCCTCAGCAGCAGTGACGCATGCGTCGTCGGCTTAACGATTTGTGGCCAACGAAAAAAAAATTAAAAGAAACAACCACATAAAGAAAGAAAGAAAGAAAGGAAGGAAGGAAGGAAGGAAGGAAGGAAGAAAGGAAGGAAGAAAGGAAGGAAGGGAGGAAGGAAGGAAGGAAGGAAGGAAGGAGGAATAACAGAAAGAAAAAAGAAAAAAGAAAGAAAGAAAAAAAGAAAAAAAGAAAGAAAGTAGGACAGAAAGAAAGAAGGAAAGAAAGAGAAAGATGGAAAGAATGAAATAAAGGAAAGAAAGGAAGAAAGAAAAGGATAAACAAAAACACAAGAAAAAAATCAGATCAACCGTTACTTGAGTCTTGAACCGGAGAAGGCGATCAAAAGAAATAATGAACTATGATAAGCAAGAAATGAACAAATGAAATCGGAAACTTTTCACTGAGGTGATCCGAAGTGTTACTGTTGATTGTATATGTGGGTTTGTCTACCACCCCTGCAATTTGTGTGAGCAAAAGCGAATAAGACAAACTTTCGATATATGTTGGAGTTACGGGAGCGTGGTGGTATCTTGAATGATATATGAACGTTCGCCAAGCTCTAACCTCAGAAAAACGATTTCTGAGCTCCAGACAGGGATCGAACCAGCAACCTTCTGATGACCGGCGAGACGCTCTAACCATTAAGTTACCGAAACTAAGATGGGGAGCTAAGGTACAACAGGATATGCAAGGAACCTTTCCTCATACCGTCAGCTAGCAAAAACAAAAAGGCCATCATTTGTCCGTGAATATTTAATTTCACCGTAACATCTCAGATACTACTGCCTGAGTCATCTTTCTCAAAAGTGTACTCACTTGGAATTCTTTAAACCGAACACCTTTCTTTGGTATTCATATACCTACCTAACAATCAAATCCAGCGTTTTCCCTCAGAGGAAATCAATCGCATAATTCCTAATTTTTAAAAATTTCTTGGGAAGCATGTCCCCCAGACCCCCTAGGAGGCCACACCTTTGGTACTCTTGCTTGGTCTCCCGGGCCGACAAATACCTTGACGTCTGGGTCCACCACAGAATACCGTCAGCTACAGAAACTAAAACGCCATTATTTGTGCATGAACATTTCATTCCATAGTAACATTGCAGTAGTTACATCCTGAATCATCATTATCAAAACTATATTCACTTGAATACTGCATATATCTACCCAAACAGTGTTTACACATGATGTTAACCTAAAATTGGATGCGAAATTATACTGTAGGTCGAAGGCAAAACTACCTTTCCATTACTGCGTCAGCAAATCCAAGCCTGCAATTTTTGATTCAACACAGTTTTCCTTCACTAGACATTTGTGCCTAGCAAAAGGACCCAATAGAAAAGATTGAATATGAAGAATAGGGTAGGGAAAAGAATTCTGGAAATTGAATCAGCACTTGGCATGTCAAGATAACCTTCAAACAAACGTGCCATAAAACGCTTCTTCCCAACTTCTCCCTGTCCTTCTTGAGTATGATGTGGATCGTTTATGATGAAATCGGATGTGAAATTAGATTCGTGGTTACTGCGGTGCCGACTGAAGCTGTCTTGTTCTCTTTTCATTTTGTCTTCAGACCCAGAATTCAAAGCATCATTTGTCGTTTCATTCATCTGTTCCTTTTCGAACTCTACTGTAGCCATAGCAGCATTGCCAGCGCCACGGTACCAATATTTAGTACGTTTCACACCTGCTTTTCTCATATCAGTCTTTATCACTTCCTCTCCATAACTATGTATAAAGCCGTACTCCAACAAGGCAGTAAATACAAAAAAGAAGCAACCGATCAGGTAATAGTCAATTGCCTTGATATAGCTCACCTCCGGAGTGGACCGGAATGTACCTAACCGGAAAAAAAACAACAAAACATGTCACTACTAAACGTAATAAATTTTTTTAAAGTACAAGCATGAAGAAAAAAATCAAGCTTCTTATTTCATTTTTCATGTGCCTATAACAATATCTCGTCTGCGCCCCTATGTTGTTGATGGCATACTGGATTTGAATACATAAATAGATAAAGGCCGTGGTTTGCAAATGTGATCCTAGTTAGCATAAAATTTCAGCAACTTTCAACCCAGTTTCCACGATAAATACGGGTTCTAGGTTCGTAACAGATTTCAACCCTATAAAACCCAAAAAGAAGACAACTGTAGAATGTGCGGAACTGTAGAATGTGCAATTGAGACAGTGAACCATATTGCAAGTGAATGCTCAAAACTGCCTCAGAAAGAGTATAAAAGAAGACAAAGAAATTTGAGATTGATGTAACACCAAAGTGGTACCAACACGAACCAGAAGCAGTTACAGAAAAGGGAAAATGTAAGATTTTATGGGATGTCTTTATACAAACGGACCATGTCATAGAAGCTCGACGACCAGATTGTAGTGGATAAAGTTAATAAATACTGTGAGATCATTAACTTCGCCATACAGTGTGATAGCAAAATCGAATTAAAAGAACAAGAGAAAACCGAAAAGTACCATGATCTGCAGAGAGAACTAAAGAAAATGTGGAATATGAAAGTAAACACCACACCAATTGTAATAGGAGCGATGGAAGCAATTCCAAAGAAGCTGCGGAAAAGATTGGAACAGTTGGAGATAAAGACACGGTTGGTAGAACTACAGAAAAGTGCTATATTGTACACTGCGAGAATACTACGAAAGGTCCTTGAAATTTGAGGAGGCTCGTTGCCACCAAACTCCTTGTTGCCACAAACAAGAAACCACTGGCCAAAACAACAAAGCAATGTGAGATAACGAAATAATAATAATAATAATAATAATAATAATAATAATAATAATAGTGATCGACATTGCTGTGCCTGCAGATGCTAATATTGCAGCAAAAGAAAAAGAGAAGATCTAAAAGTACCAGGACCTTAGAAGAGAGATTGCACGTCTATGGGACATCAAAACTTGTGTGGTTCCAGTGGTGGTTGGTTCACTAGGTATGGTTACCAAGAACCTTGGCAAATACCTCGGGAAGATTGGAGTTCCAACAAAGATCGAACTCCTGCAGAAAGCAACACTACTCGGATCTGCAAGGATTCTGCGAAATGTGCTTGAGGCCTAAGGCTGTGAGATACAGCTTGCCCTCAGCGTACTAACATGTGACCAGCGACTATTTAAGCTGAGTATTTTAAATTAAAATAATAATAATAATTTTTAATAATAATAATAATAATAATAATAATAATAATTTTTTTTCCCTGAAATGTGCAATGTCTGTTGCGGCCTTACCTGGCGGGATGCTGGGAGCCCGTAGCAGGCTTAGACCCCTTCCACTGCCCTTAGTTGGGTGGTGTGCGAGTTGTAATAATAACTTAAAGATTAGGTTTTTACAGAGCTTATTTAAGGATTGAGTGGTTTTCATTGATATTCATAGGAATGTACCTATATTACATCTCTTCAACAAGAGGTTATTCTATATGGAAAAACTGAAGCAAATAAAATTGAGCGAAGATCGTAAATGCAGGGAAAGCACATTAGAAACATCCCTGCGATGTGCACTCATATAAACCACGGATTTACAAAGAATACCCTATAAATTAATACATCTTATCCCTTGATTTCAGCAAAATCTCTGGTTTAACTTACTTCCCTTAGAGCAGAGGTGTGCAGCAATTTTCATTGGCGGGCCACATCAAAAGATTGGAACAACAATGTGGGCCAGTCATCCCCAAGAATACACGTTTTAAATGAAAATTACTTGTATTAGCATATTTTCTAACAATTCAATCAAGCTTGATGCGGGCCACACTGAAAGGCTTCGCAGGCCGTGCTGTGGCCCGCGGGCCGTCTGTTGCACACCCCTGCCTTAGAGAAATGGTAATTGTGGTACAGCACACAGGAAGTCACGGGAACGTAATAGCTAACTGTTTAGATGAATGACATCTAAAAAATGATTGCGGCGGCAATTACAATGTAACAATTGATGACGTTGTACTGAAAGATTTCTAAATGAAAGGCTTGGTTTCCACAACACAGTCTTAGCCCCGAAAAGATGAATAGGATCACTTGACAAAATGCACTCAAAAAGGGAACAATTATTCACCGAAGTGGAGGTAAATATCAACACTATTCACAGACACTGAGGTGAATAATTGTTTTAGCATATACATCGCTTAATTCTTTACACATATATGCCTTTTAAATGTTCAAATCAATTTTACCGAATTCAGTTGGCTTGTTGCCCACTCATCATTTGTAAACAAAATATTTTGAACACATCCTGAGTGCATTTACCACTGAAAAGTAAAAGGTATGCAAATCTTTGAATATTTTCTTGCCACATTTCGTTGCCTCTTTGGTATTGTCTAGCACGGCGACTTCGTTTTTTAAAAAACGTTCTTCTTCCGTAACTTCAACAAAACGGGACGCCATCTTGTTTTGCTCGAAGGTGAATAGTCCATTCTGATATTCCGAGATTAAGGAGCCAATCATATTGCGCAATAAACACTATCCACCTGCGAGGTATATGGTAAATGAATATATTCTATCCAGGGGAAAGTCAGAATAGGATTAGGATTAGGGAGAGAGTTAGGATTTGGGTTAAGATTAGGGTTAAATGGGACATAGGCTTACTTGAGAGTTGTGAGGAGATGGAAAGGACTGTAACGACGGCGAGGGATACACGAGCGGGACTGGCCGCTGGATCAATGTAGAACGACAGCCAACTGGTCATGACTATAAAAATCGCTGGTATGTAATCTCGCATCAGAATGAACATGAGTCTGCGGGTGAATTGAAACGTCGCCAAGAGTCGAGAGTAACTTCCTGGAGACAAGAGAGAGAACGACACCAGAGTTAGTTCAGAAAGCAGTTAGATGGATGTTGAATATGTTAATAGGACATTTAAAAAAAAAAGCTCACGTCGTAACGGCGGCATATAGAGTTAGGAAGAAGGCATGAAAGGAAAAGAGAACTAAATACAAAACTGATGAAGCTACCATAAAAACCAGCAGACTATTAACTTTGAAATCTCGATCCTTTTTATCGTTGTGCTTCGTAATCACGCAGGTGCAATAACTAAGGCAGGGGGGGCCAGGGGAGCAGTTGCTCCCTTCTTTTTACTCAGACCATGTCTGTCGGGAAATACACTACATTAGTCGGTACATTAACCTTACCCGTTGCGGATTCAGTATCCGTTTGAATTATCAAAATAAGAAACTGCTTAATAAGTTCCTGCCTTTAAATTTAAGTGTATAAAAAATATATTCAAGGCAAAATGTTCGTGAGGAATGCTGCTTCTACTGACGGAAGTGAAGTGGTACGTGGGTACTAACAGATCTAATTAACTCTCAGAATGTGCGCACTAGAAAGTACCCACTGAGGTTAGGTAATGGTGTAGAGACTGGGACTGGAAAATTAAGTATTTTATTTACCTGATATCTTCTCACCTAAGATTCAGAATAATCCTGAAATGTCAATGATCTTAATCTTCAAAATTATCCTGAATGTCATGGTTAAGATTACGATTAGGATTAGGATTCTAATCCTAACCCTAACCCTAATTCTATCAGTTGACGTTGTTACCCCTGGTCACATTTTAAGCTAAACCCCAACGATTTTTCCCAAAAACTTATAAGATAAATAAAATACTTAATTTTTCAGTCCCAGTCTCCACACGATTACCTAACTCAGTGGGTACTTTCTAGTGCTCATCCTCTCAGAACAAAGTGGTGGTGGTAATGGTGATGGCTTAGCAAAAAGGTAATATTGGTATACTTCATGCCTCAAGTGATGTGGCCTATTTTTGTGTTAAGTCGTTTTCGGAATTAAATATGAGCGGGAGCTGGCTTCGTAAAAATTATTCATACTTTTGTCAAACTTCACCCACAGTTTTTCTTTTGCTGGCTGTCATGGAAGTTCCCAGGTTGATTTTTACATAACTGTATTTTTCGACAGTGGCGCCCCAAGGGGAGGGTCCAGGGAGTTAACCCCCACTTGAGCTACAAAACAGTGTAATAATAAACTTTATTTGCATCTTTTTACTTTAATTGTGCACTCCATTTAAGTGATAAACGTCTACCAACCCCTTAAAAATCTAGAATAACCAATAGCCTGGTCAACCGACTCTCTTTCTCAAAAACTCCCTTAAGGCAAAATCCTAACTCCGCCTCTGGTTATTAAGTTACGAACATCTTGTCGGTATATTTGTCTCAAATTTCTTCTGCCCCCTCCTTTAAAACTCCTGGCTACGCGACTGCGCGGTTGTCCACTCTGCTTGGTTTGTGTCGTCACGTGATTTATGCACTGCATTATAATTTTCTTTTACACCTTTTGCAGTTCATTACCAGAAAATATACTATAATTAACACGAACCTCAAACTCAAAAAACAAAAAAAAGATCATTTTAATCAATCTACCCTCATTAACATTTTTGTCTGGTTCAATTAAAGTTTTTGCATAGAAAGTGACATTCGTCAGGATATGTTCGCAACTATTTGCAACAAATGGCATTTATTAGTGCCAACAGATGACCACTAACTTCATTCTACTATACATTTGGGAAAATAAAATGTCAATTGCGCAAGACATTTGTCCAGTAACTATTGTAATGGCCGAAATAGATAGGAGAACCTATTTACTGTGGCAATCGCTCTTGATGGAATGCTTTGGCGTGTGAAGTTAACCAGACCACTTCAACCTGACAGAAACAGACCGGACGTAATTCAAAAGCAGATCGAGTATTAAAACTGGTTTATGGCAAATGGAGTTGTTCAGTGCTGCATTTTTGTTGACGAATGTGAGTATAATATTTGGATGGCCAGAAACCACGGTAGACCACGAATTGGCGAGCGTGCCGACAGACAGGTCTGTGGCCAACGAGGTCGAAATGTGACTGTGACGATGGCCATTTCGCCAATTAACAGTCTTGTTCTACATTCACCGATAGTTGGGGTCATGAATGCGCCTGGGTGTAACGAATTTTTAATGCAGGCAAGGCAACGACTGAATCAGAACCAACATGTTTTATTTGGAAACGACGGTGCTCCCACACATCGAAGTGCTGGCAACCCAGGTGAAAATACAGAGCTACAAAATGCTACCGCCTTGCAGCCCTTTCTTGAACATTGTTGAGCAGACCATATGTTCCCTTAAGGCGGCCATTAAAACCGATATTTCTCGCCCTGAAATCCAGGCTCAGATGTGTAAATGAGCTAAGGCAAGACGTCAAGGAACTGCTTTAGGGGAAAATCAACAACAGCTATTGCTTACAGCAAGTGAGAGAAATGTCGGCACGATAACTGCTCACAAATGAGCCCAGTGGTACCGACTTACGCAGACTTACTTGCCACGCTGTTTAAATGGAGAAGAAATTCAAGATAATTTGGACAAATGACCACTTTAATACATGTAGTTGTACAACGTTCTGCTGTACTGAACTCTACTGTACTGCTCTGTAAAAACCACAACCAGAGGACAAATTGAAAAAGTAAAGCACGGACGGCGGAGCCGGGGGGGCTGCGGAGGCTGTAGCCCCCCACTTTTTTCAAAATGTAATGTTGAAACAACTACGCTTTAAAACACTTGTTGTGAAATTTCCCAGAGAAGCACACAAAATGCTGTATTTTTATCTCAAGGCCCCCCACTCGTAATCCCGCTCTGCCGTCCTTGTAAAGGATAAAACACAGACCGAAAAATGTCACCTTGTGACTTGATATTCAAGTTAGAACAAGAAACAGACAAGTTGAAAACGGTAATATTTCGGCTCTTTTTCAGAGTCATCATCAGACCAATTGATTTACAAAAGCTCACTAAGTTATATATATATATATATATATATATATATATATATATATGTATATATATATATATACATATATACATACATATGTGAATTGAATACTTGTAATCCAGGCATAGTAATGTTATGATTTTGTTCTCCGGATTTGTGTTTCGGTGAGTCGAGCTTTCGACTTGGTCCTTCAAGTCTTCGTCAGGTTATGGTGAGGTGTTTGCACGTGGTTTGTTTCTATCAGCTTGGTCCATGAGTCTTTGCGCGTGTAGGCGTTCCGAGCGTCTGATGGGTGGATTGGGCTGTCGCCTGTTCTCATCGGTGGATTCTGATGAATTGAAGTGATTGGTTGGTTCATGGATAGTAGGCTGTGATGTGATGTTAGTAGGGTGTTCTGACGTATTTGTGTAGGTTTTGCGGTCTTCGTTTCGGATTTTGAATCGGAGCTGGTGGTATGCTGCGGGAATGTCGATGTGTCTGTTAATTGCAGGTTTGTCGAGGCTGTGCCATGCTTCCTTAAATTTGCGTGCGTGTCTTGTCTTTGCTTGTCCTAGTACTTTTGTGTTGGCCCAATGGAATCTGTGGTCTGTATTTTGGACGTGTACAGCTGGGAGCGATCGTGAGTCTTGTCGCTTGATTGCGTTTTTGTGTTCGGTTAGTCTTGAGTTAATTGTCTTCGAGGTTTCCCCAATGTAAACGTTGTTGCAATCACGGCAAGGGATCATATAAACGGCGTTATGTTTTTCAAGGTTGTCGACGGTATCTTTATGTGTTGTGAAAATTGATCTGAGTTTACTAGTGGGTTTGTGTGCTAATTTTATGCGATGTTGTTCCAGTATTCTTGACGTTATTTCGGATATGGTTCGTACGTAGGGTAGAGTTATGTGTCTTGTTTGAGTGGTGTTGTTGTCTTGTTCGTCGTTCGTGTTTCGTGGAGGATTGTGTTGTCGTTGTACGCTGAATTTGTCGATGAAGTGTTTAGGGTAGTTGTTCTTTCTGAATGTTTCGTGTAGATATTCTTGTTCTTTCTTTTTGCTCTCTTGGGTGTTGCAGTGTGTTTCAATTCGGTTGAAGAGAGTTCTGATACAGCTGATCTTGTGTTGGGTTGGGTGGTTGCTATGGTAGTTTAATATTTGATCGGTATGGGTTTTCTTTCGGTACACTTGGGTTTTGATCTTTCCGTTGTCTGTTCTCGTGAGTAAAACGTCCAGGAATGCTATTTGGTAGTTATGCTCTGTCTCCATTGTAAAAGTGATATCTTCGGTGGTGTTGTTGATGGTGCGGTACAACTCATCGATTTGTTCTGTTTTTGTAATAGCAAATACATCGTCGACGTATCTATTCCATGGTTTTACGTTGTTGTTTTCGGAGAATACTTTCCGTTCCAAATCTTGCATGACGGCTTCGGCCAAGAAGCTGGAGAGGGGTGATCCCATGGGCGTGCCGGATGTTTGTCTGTAGTACGAGTTATGGAATTGAAATTCGGTAGATAAACAGAGGTCGAGGAGGTCTAAGATGTTGTCTTTGCTCAATGAGGTTGTGGATGTCCAAGATGAGTTGGAAGAAAGGAGTTGGTCGGTTATTCGTCTTGCTGTAGATAACGGTATAGATGTGAACAAAGATACGACGTCGAAGGATACCATAGTTTCATTTCGTTCGATTTCAAGGTCTTTTATGTGTTGGAGAAATGTGTTGACGTTGTTGATGGAATGCGGTGAAGACTTTACTAGAGGTTGGAGAATGGTAGCGAGATGTTTTGATAGTTTGAATGTAGGTGAGCCAGGGAGAGAGACGATAGGACGTAGTGGGACATTTGGTTTGTGTATCTTCGGAAGTCCGTAGAATTGGGCGATGTTTGCGTCATTGGGTCGGATTCTTAAGTATGTGTGATCGTCAAGCTTTTGTTGGTCTTTTAGTGTCTTCAGTTTCTTGATGATGCGGGAGGTAGGTGTCTTCGTAGGATTTTCTAGTTTTTGGTATGTATTGGTGTCTTGGAGTAGTTCATTGGCTTTGTTGATGTAGTCGGTTTTGTTCATAACAACGGTGGTTCGTCCTTTGTCGGCTGGTAGAATAACAACGGACTTGTCTTCTCGTAATCGTTTTAGGGTTTGTCGTTCGGCTTTGGTTATATATGTATATACACAATTACAAGGATGATGTCATCGGTTATTAACAACGAAATTAACATAGTCGGATGTGAACACATGTCAGATGCCGAAATATTACCGTTTTCAACTTGTCTGTTTCTTCTTTTAACTTGAATACCAAGTCACAAGATGACACTTTTCGGTCTGCTCTGTCAGCTTTGACTGTAAAACGTTTTTCGGAAGACGTGAAAATTGTCGAGTGTTAGATATCAACGTGCAGTGAAGTAAAGTTTTTTAACTGTTTGATATATAACTGATTCCATATAATCTTAAATGAACCCTGCAACATAATTGACAAACGTCTGCCGTAATTAAAATTTTGTTGTTCCAAATGTATAGTAGAATGAAATTAATGGTCGTCTGTTGATACTATTGAATGCCCTTTCATGCCAATGGGTGCTTTTCGACGCTAATTAATGTTACTTTTTATGCAAAAACTTTAAATGAATGAGTCAAAAGCGTCAATGGGTGATGATTCATTAAAATGAATGTATTTTCGCGTTAATGAGTTTGAGGTTGGTGCTAATGATAGAATATTTTCTGGTAATGAACAACAAAAGGTGTATTTGTAATTTTTCATGGCAAAGCTCCTGTCTGAAGTTTCTTTCTCACCGAGTATTTCCGTTTGATGCTAAAATATCACCTTTGCCTAATTGAATTTATATGTGATGAAGGAAATTATTCCAGTGTCAGAATCTTAAATCTGAAGACCCAACCTGCACCAGTTATGAAAAATGCAACTCTTTCCCCTCCGGGGGGAATCGAACCCGCGACCCTGAGAGCCTTATGCAGTTCTCTGCCAAATGAGCAACGAACATAGAGATCATATAGAACTAGAGAGGGGATGGAGGATGAAGATTAGATTCAAACAGAACGCCACCATTTTCATAAGCGTACAGGACCGATTTCAACTGGGGGGGGGCAGAGGCCTGTTGCCCAAAAATTTTCTGCGTCGCCCGAATTCTCAAAATGAACGAACCACTAAGTCTTGCCTTCAACAAAACTGCGCTTTAATGTTTGAGAAACATGAGAGCTTGGATATATTAAGGTAGATGAACGATCTTCAAGCTCGATACTCAGAAAATGATTTCTGAGCCCCAGACGGGGATCGAACCCGCAACCTTCTGATGACCGGTAAGACGCTCTAACCAGAAGGTTGCGGGTTCGATCCCCGTCTGGGGCTCAGAAATCATTTTCTGAGTATCGAGCTTGAAGATCGTTCATCTACCTTAATATATTCAAGCTCTCATGTTTCTCAAACATTAAACTGCATCAATCATTATTAATATATAGTGGCTTCCGCTTAGGTCGCACATATATATCGAACTTGCACCCTAGGTCACCATCTGAGTCTTGGTAGCTCAATGGTTAGAGCGTCTTACCGGTCATCAGAAGGTTGCGGGTTCGATCCCCGTCTGGGGCTCAGAAATCATTTTCCGAGTATCGAGCTTGAAGATCGTTCATCTACCTTAAAACTGCATTTATTATATATTTTACGCAATACTAAAATGACATCGAAATGGGTACAAACAAAACAATATCAACTGACAATACGCTAAGTCTACAAGTGCTGGGCTTTTCTTCTCAAATTCCAAGGTATGAGAAGATAAAGATTTCTCCCCGAAAAATGGAAATGTAGCCCGAAAAAATTGACGATGCCCGATGCCCCTGTAGCCCTCCAGCCCCCCGGCTCGTACGTCTATGACCATTTCAGTGAACTCAATTTCCATATCTGGAATGCTAACTCCCAGTCATTTGCTCGGGCAAAACGTGAAGCCAAGATGGCCGCCCATGGAGGGAAATTTTGGACGTCAGTTTCAATCCTCTTCGCGGTCTTTTACGTCAGTTCCAGTCCCTTTCACGACTTTAATCTTTAGTTTTTGTTTGGTTCGGCTTCGAAAACATTCTCAACCATGGAAAAAGTGTTCAGACGACATATTACTGGACCAATTTTACATAATTGAGTATTTAAAAGGATTAGTTATTGCCGTGTGGCCTAAGAAGTGTACTAAATTGTCTGAAGATGGTAAACTAACGGTGCAAAAAGGACGTGCACTTAATAGTTTCTTCAAGTAACTTTTCGAGACCATTTTATCAGGTTTCTCGTGAGTTTGGTAATCAATTTAATAGAAAATATATAACTTGTATTTCGGTTTGACTTTGTCGAAATATATTTGAAATTCTTAAACTTATTTCTGTATTATGAAGACATGTTTTGTGTGTATTTCCAAAGAAAACTCTTCAGAAAACGTAAAAAGTCGCGTGGGAGGCTAAAACTGAGATACAAGCCCACGTAGGGGACTGAAACTGACGTCCAAACTTGGCCTCCATGGGCGGCCATCTTGGCTTCACTCTTCATTGGCCAGTTAGCATTCCAGATATGGAAGTTGAGTTCACTGGACCATTTTGAATAAATTTGGGGGCAAATTGTTTTCTCCCAGGACCTGGTCCGTCTGTTCGAGAATTTCGAGGTCTAACAACTGATGTTTAGGGAATTGTTTCGTGTTTGTTTTCATTAATTGTAAAGCAGAAAAACTACGTTTTCTGGTCATTAATCAGCTATTAGTTTTGCTCTCAGTTGTTTTACAACTTCTTTTCTTCTTTCCCAAAAAACCCCCAAAAAACCAAAAACAAGAGAGTTGGCTACAAGAGTTGGCTACAAGACTCCGTCTAGTTAGTATATGATCTCTATGGGTACGAAGGCCGTTGACGAGAGCCTGGCAACAAGTTCTGTATCTATGGTGGGGGTAATGTCGCTGAAATAATGGGAATATTCAACGAATATTGGGCATTTACGCTCAGTCAAATGAGGTGAGAGCTAGAAAGAACCCACTGAGGTTAGGTAACCGTGTGGAGACGGGAACTGGAAAATTAAGTATTTTATTTACGTGGTAAGTTTTTGGAGTAATTGTTGGGGTTTAGGTTAAAATGTGACCAGGAGTAACACGTCAACTGTGAGAACTAGGGTTAGGATTAGGGTTAGGGTTAAGAATAGGATCCTAATCCTAATCCTAATTAGGTTTTTATCGATTGTGCTAGTGAAAGTAGCACATTATGCTACTAGCACTTCTCGTTTTTAACCAAAATCATGCTAAAATTATGCTCGTTTTTAAAAATCATGCTTGTTTTTCTAAAATTATGCTTTCACAAATTTACTTTAAAAGCTCAAAATTAAATGCTTGTTGTTTATATAGCAACGAAAGCAAAACATGTTATTGTTTCCAACGTTGTCTAGCTTTTAGTAGATTGCTCCCTATCCCCTGAAATGTTTTAAATACAACAACACAAAATTGCACTGATGCCTTGCTATCATTGTCAGTGTCCTTAAAAAGTTTCCTACTGCATTGCACTTGCTTGCAAGTAATCAAGTTAAAGAATATTTATTGAATCGACAGAAAGGTAGGAAAAACATCCCATAACAGCAGTTCAGTTAAACTTAACCATTTTCTTTTGACTTTGAGAGCGTGGACTGGATCGTAACTAAAGTTCCGGTGAACCCCAGCCGCCTATACTAAGGCCCACTAAGAGATAGAATTTAACAATACTGACCTACTGGAGAGTTGTGGCCCTAGTAACGTGCTTTGTAACTGATAAAAACATGTTGGTTATGCTAGAAGTGCTACTTCGACAAAAAATGGCAAAAATGTGCTCGTTTTCCCAAATTATGCCAAAAATGTGCTAGAACAATCGATAAAAGCCTAATCCTAATCTTAATCCTAACCATAACATTCAGGATAATTCTGAAGATTACGATCATCAACATTTCAGGATTATTCTTAATCTTAGGTGAGAAGTTATCAGGTAAATAAAATACTTAATTTTCCAGTCCCAGTCTCTACACAGTTACCTAACTTCAGCGGGCACTTTCTTGTGCGCACCGTCACATGAAAAGAACTTTATAAACGAAGGAAATTTTTGAGGGTCAGAATGCGATGTGATCGAGAATAAATGGCTAATATTTCACAGAATATTCTCTGTAATAATATTCGCCAAGTTCTAGGCAACGGTCTTCGCAGCTCAGCTGTGAGACGGCTGCACTAAATTCCCAGGGTCGGGGGTTCGATTCTCAGTAGGAGGCCCAAGAGCAGCATCCTTCGTAACTGGGTCCGTTCAGGGCCGTAGCAACCAAATTTTGAAAATCTGAGGGCTCTGAAACGGTATTTCCTGCATTCTGAGACCACTTTGATCTCCAGACATACATAGATAGTCATGTGTCATATTTTCTTGGATGTCGTATTTCCTTGAGTCGTGGCCTTCAAACAGGCTGTTTAGTGGTAAACTGGCTTTCGAAAACAGTGCAACTGCTTCTATCATCCAGACATCAATCACTATTTAGCCTATTATCTAAACATCAGTCACTGCTTAGTATTTAGTTAAAGTGTTGAAATTTGCGTCTGAAAAATCATTGGTGTGACAAATGTCACGCTTGTCGCACCGGTTGCTACGGCCCTGCCGTTCGCATGAAGGTTGATATATCGTTTAAACACTGAAGTCAAGGTATATTAACTTTACTTTACTCCACTTTGAGTGATCGACTGTAAACGCCAAATATTCGTTGAATATTCTCTGTGAATTATGTTTTCATGTATCCCTGCACGAAACAAACAAAGTACATTACACACCTGTTTTTAAAATCTCCGTTTCTGAGCGAGTGAATAAACCTGTGATGTCATAGTCAGGCATATGTATCGCTTTTGATACTCTGAGTGAGCTTTCCTGGCCTTCATAAAACCAACCGTACCGTAACTCGCATGCTGCATAGCTGTCTGAATAAAAGAAAAGATAAGAAAACAGGAAATGAAAGAAAAGAAAAGGAGAGAAAAGAAAAGGAAAAAAGAAAAGGAAAGAAAAGAGAAAAAAAGGAAAGAAAAGAAAAGGAAAAGAAAGGAAAGAAATGAAAAGGAAGAAAACAAAAGAAAAGGGAAGAAAAGAAAAATAAAAGGAAAGGAAAGACAAGAAAGAGAAGACAGAATAAAAGTAAAGAGAAGAAATGAAAAGAAAAGAAGATGAAGGATAAGAAAAGAAAACAGAAAAAAGGAAAGAACAAGAGAAGAAAAGTTAACAAGGGAAAAGAAAAGGGAATGAGGGATAAAAAATGAAACAAAAAGATAAAAAAAAGGAAACAATGAAAAGAAGAAAAAAAGGAAGGAGAACAGTAAAGAAACGAATATACAATAAATGAGACGAGAAGAGATGAAAAGAAAAGCGCAGGGAAAAAGAAGAAAAGAGAAAAGCTGACAAAAGCAGGGTTCAATAATTCGTGTGCTTACGTACACGAAGTACGTCAGCATCACCGTCTGGTACTTCCTTGTTTTCAGCCAAATACTTCGTAGGTACGCTGCACTCTCATTATCTATATTTTTCTTGCATCATATGACTAGCGAACTTCTCAAGGTATTCAAAACCGTAATTAACGTGTAAATTAAACATCTTCGACATTTTCAGGGATAAAACAGGGTTTTGTATGTAGTAAGCAGCGGCAGTAAGTAACACATCGAAATGATTATTAATTTTTAGGACTGAGGCGAGTTTTGGTCAGCGGAAGAATGTGGGACCGGAGTGGGATTGAGGCAAGCTCTTATTTTTGGAAGCCTTAGTAAATAAATGTATCTATCATTTCACAATTGACAAAGTTAATTTGACCCAAAAATGTTGAAAATTAACGGAGTTCTGTTTTCGACTAAAACACTAGATTTCCAACTTCTCTACCCCTTGCTCGAAAGTTTATGAAAAGTGAATGATTGACACGTCACAGCTCATTTGTGTCAAATTTGATCATTGGAACATGCTATTCAATAAAAATGACAGGACTCGCACGTGATATTCTTACATTTTAATTTGCTGCAAATGTGGGACAAATTTGAGACAAATTTGAGTAAAATTCAGTGCGCGGTTGCACAATTCTTGAAATGACTTCCTGTAAGGGTATTAACTGTCCTGGATGTAACCTTAACAAGTTGTAAACAAGTGTAGGCTAGTTAATTTTCTGAGTCTGTTGGAAATAAACTAAAGTACTAACTAATATTGATTGATGATCAAGGAATATTCATTCTTATCATGTACCTAAACGCTAAGTACGCCTTGAGTCTTAACCTTGTACCAGCTCAAGTACGCGGCAATATTCATTGGAGTACAAGTAAGGTACAGTTGAAAATTTTGAATTATCGAACCCTGAAAGAGATGAGTAGAACTGAAATGAAACGAAACGAAGGAACGGGAAGAAAATTAAAAACAAAACAAACGATGATGAATTTAAACGAAAGAAAACCAAACAAAATATTTATTTGGATAATTTGGATATGAAGTAAGATGTGAATGCTGACTTAAACCTCATGTTACACGGCGCAATATTTCATGTAACTTGTGTCGCGACGAAAAAGAATTTTTATAAGCTGCATGGAAAATCAGAGCGTGTCACGTACCTCATAAAACTCGTTTTTAAAAACTGCAAGCAGTACGAAAAGTTCAACAGTAACTGTGACAAATTTTGACAATTTGCATGTCAATTACAGTGCGTAACGCATCTTCGTGCAACTGCTACAATCGTTTTCATGTCACATGTTTTATGAAAAATTGTATTAGTTTCAGTGTTTCGGGAACTCCTACTTACAACTTTGAAGTTTAAGCACACAGTGTTGAACATCAATTGGATATCTTCTCAGATCCAGAGGGCAATATGCTTCGACATTTACTCTAGAAGATCAAAACCTAAATTCCGTTAACTACGCAACCAATTTTCTAAAAAAATGTTTCCTGGATCGAAAGAACCAGATTTACAAGTTAAAATACAAATCACCATGCATGTAAATTCTTCTCATTTTATCTATTATCACTATCACTGTCATTCAACAACTGATTCTTATTGTAACTGGAAGGCTGACTCATGTGAGCGCAAACGTTTGTCAGCGGTGTTGCACATGGGTGTCTTTTTCGGCCAACCGTTTCAGTTCCTGGGCAGGGGACTGAAATTGACGACTAAAATCCCCTATCCGATATTTCATGCTTCACTTTTAGATGGGCTGTCAGCCTTGCAATAATAACAGAGTCCAATACAGTCAACCCCATGAACTCAATCAGAACTATTAGTCTGACATCACTCGAGAGTTAAACCAAAATGGAAAGCTTAAGTGGCGGGGATGGAAGCCTTTAGATAGTCAACTTCAGTCTCCTACGCGGACATTTCAACATCAGTTTTACGTAGCATCAACGTCGAAATGACCGCGGAGGAGACTGAATATGACGGTCACTATCTCTATCACCATCACCATCACCATTACCATCATCATCACCATCACCATCACTATCACTAACACTACCACTGTCACCATCACCATCACTGTCACCATCACTATCACTATAATGATCGCGATCACTATCACGATCACTAGGGACCTTACGATCTGAAACGTCAACTTCAACGACGACGTTCTTTAAACAAAAGAATTCTTCATGCAAAACAAAGAGAATGAATAATTTTTATTCTCCAGAGCATTCATAACACCGTCGTCGTTCTGCATACAACGTCATCCAGACCATTTCCACGTCTTAAGGAAGATGTCAACTCTAAGAGTGAAAAAAGCTGTTAGTCGAGATTTAACTCGACCCGAGCCTGAATTCGTTTTAAGAGGATTGGAGCGTTTTAGGATTCACAAAACCAGTCATAAGTATAAAGCAAGGTGGTCAATAAACCGTGCTTTCTTTAAGTACCGAAATTTTAAAGGACGACGTCGTTCAAGTTGACGTCGTAGATTGTAAGGTGCCCAATACCACTACCACTACCAATACCACTACCAATACCACTACCACTACCAATACCATTATCACTATCACTATGACTATGACTATCACTATCATTATCACTATCATTATCACTACCACTACCACTACCACTACCACTACCATGATCACGATCACGATCACGATCAAGATCACTATCGCTACCACTACCACTTCCACTACCACTACCACTATCACTATCACTACCACTACCATCATCACTATCACTATCACTATCACTATTACTATCACTATCACTATCACTACCACTACCATCATCACTATCACTATCACTATCACTATTACTATCACTATCACTATCACTATCACTATCACTATCACTATCACTACCACTACCATTACCACTGTCACTGTCATCGCCACTACTACTACCCCCGCTATCACTGCCACTGTCACTATCACTACCACTACCAGTACCGTCACAGTTACGGTCACTGTTACTGTCACTATCACTATCACTGCAACGATCACTATTACAGCCACGATCACGGTCACCACCACTACCACTACCACGATAATTAAATGAAGACATCAGAGATGCGTTGACTTCACTTCAAAGTCATCAACTAGTCAGACGATAAATTTGAAATGAGGTCTGAATATCACCGATTCAACTTTGTTTTTGATTTTGACACATATCTTGGGTTTCCAAGATGTTTCATTAAGGATGATGTTGTGACTAATGCGTTAAAATGACACTATACCTTTCAGATAAAGCAATCCGGCCGTCGGCCCAAATAACCAAGGCTCTACTCCGAACATCCTTTGATACCTCATTCTCGATGTACGTGTCAGGGCTCCAGACTTTGGTGATGAGATCCGGGTGCAGTGAAACATAGTCTGTGCATGATCCGTTAGTCAGATTGAATTTTAAGCTTTCGTCATTCCAGTATTGACGTAAATACATTTGAACGGTGAATTTCTACATAGAAATAGAATATTAAGGAAATAAACCAAAATGACCAAACAAAACTAAATATGGCAGAAACCCAAAGTGGGCAAGAAGGATGTAAAACACGTCCATATATATATATATATATATATATATATATATATATAGTAATAATTTATTATTGCTTATCTAATATGTTTACAGCTTGTTGTTACCCCGTGTTTCATGCTTTCGCAATCATCAGACGACTAAGTTATCTCAACATTCAACTGAGCTTATATACAGCTGTAAATATCAGACAAGCTGTAAACATATTTATCTAATATATATATATATATATATAGAGAGAGAGAGAGAGAGAGAGAGAGAGAGAGAGAGAGAGAGATAGAGAGAGAGGGAGAGGGAGAGGGAGAGAGAGAGGGAGAGAGAGAGGGAGAGAGAGAGAAAGAGAGAGAGAGAGAGAGAGAGAGAGAGAGAGAGAGAGAGAGAACTAAACTCTCTTCAAGTGTGCAAACATTTGTAACATATCATAAGCAACAAATTTTTTCTGTTTTTACGTTTCGGGGTCTTATATAATATAAAAGACTTATTCTGATTATAATTATTTAGATGGGATGTTAATAGTGCTCACTTTGTTGTAACTTGTGGTTGATTTTTGATAAAGGGGCAGTACCCCGAAACGTAAAAACAGAAAAAAATGTATTTCTTATATGTCATATATATAATATAATATAATATAATATAATATAATATAATATAATACATTTTATTATATTATAATACATACACACATGAACTGATGAAGGCTGAATAGCCGAAACGTTTTTTTAACAAGTGGACCGGTAAGAAGTTGTTCGCCTCTCCTCTTCTATATTTTAATTATAAATATATATACTTATATATTTATTTCTAAAATTCATTAAGAACTCGTGAGGAAAATACAAAAGAAAATCATAACCATCTCGTGTTTGTATAAATGTTATAAACACACATGTGCCTTTATATGTGAAGAAGTTAATTTTTTTGGCTTAGAAAACATAAATTTCCAAACTTTCTGCGTGAATTAGCGTACAACGAGGTTGATTTTAGAAGACATCTGAAAAACTTGCAATATCCAGTACAGATCGATCGCTCATGTTGTATCTATTGCTTAAAAAACTCATTAATAATTCGCGAAGAAAACACAAAAGAAATTGGCTCCTAATTTGTATACTGCAAATCTGATACAGAATACTAATTAGAATTATGAACTTTTTCCTTCGATTTTCTAAATTAAAATTTAGTAAAACTTCAAAATTTTACTAAGACTATGGCTCGCCTTGTAAATGCTTTTAAGTTCGGACACCATTATATTGCATATAATGGCAAGTGTTAAAATAAAACATTTACAAATTAAAAACCAAACGTTTTTGACATAGTGTAATCATTAGTGAGTGTTAAAAACGTTGCGTCGACTTTTGCGTTGACTTTAGTGTTTTCTTCACGGATTATCGAGTATTTTAAGTGTATATAGAAGTCCGTTATGTCTTAAGGATAAAACAGGAAGAAGGGAAGGAAAGGAATATGAAAGAGAGAGAGACTGAAAATTCGAAAAAGAAGAAATTGAAAAAGAATATGAAGATACTGGCCAACGGGATCAGGGAACACAAAAGACGTGGCAAAGACGTTTGCAATTTTACGTACACGAAATGTTGAAGTTCTTGAAAGCGGAATAGAGAGAAGCATCAAATAAACTCAACTGACTAGGTGCAGCTTAAAAAGAGCGCGCACTTTTCTGAAGAACTGCCGTTAGTGTAGGATTTATTTTTACCAACCATGTTTACTTGATCGATGGGTTCAATACTTGTGACATAGATATCAATCTTTAAACCAAGTGGTCCTCCGTCTGCGAACGAATTCAAAAAAGATAGAAGACTTGAAGGTAAATTGACAACGTTAAAAAATCCCCTCAAAGACAACATAATGCAATATGAAGTCGAGGGTACTATATCAAAGCTACGAAAAAGAGCAAGCTGTGAGATCTCGTGGCACGAAAAGAAGCACTGTTGCGGAAACATTTTTTGACCTTCTGTATTTCCAGGGCTGGCAACTGGAATTCCCTGACGCAAGGATTAACGTCCACAGCAGGGGGGCTAAACCAGAGGTGCCAGGACCACGCTTCCTTTATAATTTCCTTATTTGAAGGTCGAAAACATGTCATTTTACGCAAAAATAATCGCACAACTGACTATAGAAACAGTTTACTTTTAGATTTGACATTAAGAAAGAAGTCTGTTCAAATCTACACTTCATCAAAATGGATTCAAGGGTCCCACATGCGATAGTTTGATCCTTAGGATGATATATTAGACCTTTAAAGGGAGGGTAGTCGGGGTAGTGGTTAGTGGTCCGTATGTTCAAGGAGCGTTAGGTCTAGGTTTACTGTCACCGGGGGGTGAAAGTTAAGCGATTGCCGATTAAGGTTAGGATAAGGGTTAGTTACGTACACGATTCACGATAATCACCTAAACAGACTTTTACGTAATATATCATGCACGAGAAGGAGTGTTTCATCAGATATCCAAACACTGAGAAGTGAGTTGAAAAACGAGGCGATGGCCGAATTTTTTAAACCAACTTTGAGGTGTTTGTATATCTGATGAAACACAACTTTCGAGTGTATGATATTATATCTCAAACGAATCCGTATTTAAAGAGAAAATCGGGTTTAAATTTGACAAAATTCTATGCTAATTAAGATCAAATATCCAAACTACGTCCCGGTACTGATTTCCTTTGTGTTTTCCCCACGAATTATTAATGAGTTTGAGATATTCACGATAATAATGAATCTAATGTGTGACTAACCCTAGTTCTAAACCTTATCCTAACTGAAACTTTAGATCAAGCGTAATGCCTAATTTAAAATAGTTTTACAATTACTGATTATTTGTAATTTAAAAGTGAGATTGCGTTGACCTCAAAAGGCTGTTGTGGTTGGTTTTGCAATCTGTTGACCCCTATGAGTATTTACGTTGATTCTAACCTTTCTCAGAAACGCGTTAATGTCCTGAAATTTAACACGTCTCACCATCTTTCACTCTTTCCCGGGGAACCTTACCCTTAAGGACCGTTTACCCGTGCAATTTTGCACGTTGTGATTGTCATCCTAGTGTATGTAATAAGCTCGTGACAGTCTATGCAGCAAGATATCCGCTTATGATTCGCTACAGTTTCTCCTCGACACTCTCGTGAGTTAAACACATACTCCAAGATGTCAATAGCAAGGCACAAAATCCCACGTGTATACAACCCTTCAGGTGACACAAGGTTTTCACATTTAAACAAATAAGTCAAGAACAGACATGAAAACTTTTTTACCCAATCTAACATTGAACCACAGAATGTTGTGTCAGTGCTAAAAGACTCGTTTACTTTAGGAGCACAAAATCAAATGACACCTGTTAGCGTTCATCTTTTTGCAGCATAACGTGTAAGATTAATACGAAGTGGAAAATCACGACATGGAGCAGGTCTGATCTTGAGAATTTAGACAAATTAAACTGAACTAACCTGGATTTTTAGGTATGGTGGTTTTATCGTAACCATGTTGGATATAGTGAATTAGTTTGTCCACATTTTCGTGCACCTGGCTGGAATTGTCGCCACTGCATCAAACCCAGAAAAAGTATACATGATCATTTTGTAATAACTTTTAAAAAAAGCCCGACTGTTCTAAAAATCTACAGTCCGTTGTCGTCTTAGATACTTTAATTCAAATTTGCTTTTACTTCACTCGATTATTTGCTTCTCCACAAGTCACAAAAAATGATTTAACGGTCAGAGCAACGTCAATTACTCCGTACCCTAAATATGAAGACTTACGCTAGACATTTAACAATTTTGAAGTGAATATTGTTGAATGACCGCCGAGACGAAGTCGATGTTTTCGTATAATTACACAGATGATTATTTGAAAGACAGTAACTAACGAGCTGTTTTAAGATCTCCTCGGTAACATTCACAAACGTAGCCGCCATCTTGCTTCTGAGCCTTCACTGTTATATTCACCTGTAGGTGAATACCGAGAATTATGACGTAATTTTCGGGCCAATCACCACGCGGGATTTTCGATTGTCACCTGTGTGATTATACTGATGCTGAATAATCGTTGAGTCTTTGTCTAAGGGATTATTCAACAATAATCACTGAGCCTGAGGTAAATAATTGTTTTAGCATAATTACACAAATGATTATTTGAGAGAATGTAGCGAACGAGTTGTTTTAAAAATTCCTTGCAAACATTTACAAAAGCAGCCGCCATTTTGCGTACATGCCTTCAGTATTATATTCACCTGTAGGTGATTATCGAGTAATGTGACATAGCTTTTGGCCAATCACCACGCGGAATTTTGGATAATCACCTGTGCAATTATGCTAATAACCCTTTAAATACTATCCATTAATATTTAAATCTGTTGTTGAGGACTGATATGAGTACTTCCTTGGCATTCAAAGTTTGGTTCGTCAGGATCAAAGTTGGTTAATAAGGAAATTATTAGATAGTTTTTTGCTCTATTTTCTTTTCTTTTTTTTAATACTTTTTCTGACTTCAGACGTTACACTTCAACTGATTTAGTATCTTGTTCGTTTCTTTTTATGTTACCCCTTATTTGTAGTTCTTAAAGACAAATAACTGCCTTAAATATAGCAGTTGTAATAGCTAAACCAACTGCTTTTTTACTATCAGTCTTAGCAACTCTGAAGTGTAATGCGAATTGCAACAAAACTTTGTTGTCAAAATATTTGTTCGTGTACCCAGCCTTTCTTTGAAGGTAGTTGCGTTGGATTTTCATTGCCAAAGTGACTCTTTGTGTTTGCTTTAAGATTCAATTTTACACATCTCCTTAAAACATCTATAACGAACACAGGACTGCATGTCCAACGCTCAGTAGTAAGAGGCTAAGTTCGCCTACCTGGATAAACAAGCGCTGGCCTGAAGTGCAAGAAGAAACGCCAAGTTTACAAAATTCATACTTAACCAGTGTTTTCCTTAAAAAAAAAAAGCACAAAACGTCAAACATTGTCGGAGCGGATGCAAATCCCATTAAGTACGACAATGTGAATATGATTGGCTCAGCCTAACAATTAAAAAGAGAACAGGTATTTGCAGATGTTTATTTGTAATCCACCAGTAAGGTTTCAAAACAGAATTTGGAAGGGCTCCATTTTTTTTTTTGAAGATCGAAGCGAACATAATTTAATCTAAAGACCTGAAAGAAGTAATCGATGAAACTTTGAACAGTCTTCGAGAAAAAAAGCTTAATAGCAAATAAATGTACGAGAGAACACTTGCTCAAGAAAGAACTTAAACGCAGAAAATTTGCATTGAGAACGTTATTCTAAGGAAACATAACATCACAAACGGCGTGTCGTACAATTATGCGGAACAAGTTCTTTAGTTTGGAAGATTCCTCTCAAAAGACCGTATCTTTCTCTTATTTTAAGAATTAAACCGTCGCTTTCTCTCTGGCTTATTTTCACGCGATACGTGTTTTACAACCTTCTCCACCGGGATTTCTAAACATTGGCATATTTTCTCAACCAGTGCTTTTCTCAAGTGAACTTTTGATTTTATTCTCATCTCTGACCCAAAGACATCATTTTAGAACCATTGCCGAGGTTTGGCAAACATTCGATAAGTGCAACTAACTGCAGCCCCAGCAGTTTCACTTTTCGTTTTACTAATCGTCTTATCTCGACGGGATAAAACGTTTTTTCGAGTTTGAAAAATTTTCACAGCAACTTGTCCAATCGACGAAATGTGATTTGTTTTATGATGTTTGAGTGGAAAACAACATTTTAGAAGCATTGGGAAAGTTTGGCAGAGATATTTGACTTTGATCCAATTCTAACCCTACTTATGGTCTTGTAGCCTATAACGCCTAAGAGGCCAATTTCTAAACATTGGCATATTTTCTCAACCAGTGCTCCAATCAATGAACTTTTGGTGTTAAAACTTTTTGATCTGAAGGCCACTTGCCGGACCATGGACTCCCGGGCCAATGTTCAGGTTGGCTTACAGTAGTGTTTTTGTTCCCAAGTATAGTACCTAATGTAAAAAATTAGAAGGTTGATAACTGCCATGACGGACCTCAACGTTGAAATTTATTGAGATCAGTCACGGCAGTTACCAACCTTTTAACTTTTTACCTCATTTATCACTGTCTACGCAGTATTCTATTCTTATATCATTTATAGCAATTAGTGGTTTATGACAGGTTCTCTGTTGTAACGTCGTAAGCGTTCCGCTGTCCAACTAATGTTTTCACCAATTATCAGTTCTTGTGAATTTATAAAACCTAAATTACTACTTTATTGATTATAAATTTACTCTAAAGTATTCTAGCGCACGGCATAGCACGTCAAGTTGAATCCTGAAAATCTGAATGATGAAAAAGACCAGCCCGGGGCCAGTTGTTCAAAGCACGATTAGCGCTAAGCCAGGATTGCCATTTCATCTGTTATTTTGGTTTCGCATGCTTTGGTTAAAAAATCTAGTTCAAATATCACAACTGAAAACCTTTTTGTATAAACCCGAAATCTGTTAAAGAAAATTTCAACTTTTCTAATAAGCATGAACACAATTAGTCCACAAATTTTTCTCTAATTCTGGATTATGTTGATCGCCGTTTGTACAACCGGGCCGAGACAAAAAGTACAGACATTCATCGCGAAGACATGCCAGTAAGGTCGACAACAAAATAACCTGATGGAGAGACATTGCATGAAAGTTCAAATGGCTAATTCCAGCCGGAAATTGCGCACACTGTTGAGTCTATCTTTGAAGCGTGATGGTAATTCAGTTCAGGCATATAGTTACAATTATACGACTTTCAGTTTCAGATGACGATTTTTTACAAGTTTATTTTGTCTAAAAATCATGACATAATTAGAAGTACTTCTCAATGAATAACGCAAGAACATGAAGCGATGACTGAATTTCGCATTCGTAAATTATCTCGAGAAATAAAACTCGTTTTGGATTCCGGGAACGAATGTTCTACTTACTCCACTTTTCTCTGAATCCGAACTAATTAGGACAATTGCGTAAAAGCATGCGACTCCATGATTGAGATGTGAAGGGAGTTAATACATACCTGAAAGATAGTTTGTTGCTTACCTTTCCACATGCCAGAGCAGGACAAACACAAGCCAGATGAACACACATGGTCCGATTCATTAATGATTTATCATTATAAATGATGTAATGAATGAGGGGCAACCTAATGAATGATGACGTAATGAATGAAGGATGACGTAAATGTAATACAAACTAATTAGTATTTCGCACGTTTACAACAAAATAAAGATATTAAAAACTTGGTTTTCAAATCAAATATTCGCACCTGTGATGTAGGGCATACGTTAAAATGGTAACCGCTCTGGATCATCACCCGTTCAATACCTTTACGTACACTTTCTTCGAGATGGTACTAGATATCAGTAAAACGTCTTCCTTACGGCTAATCAGCCTCTCATGATATTTCCTCGATCAAAACACCACAGAGAATCGTTCTATCAGTGTTGGAACATTCCAAAGAACATTAGGCATTCAACGATGCAGCATCGCATGGCTTTCTCGGGTTAATTTGCGTAATTTCAATCGTTTTCTCACTTCTGCCACAGATTATGCCATGGGAAACTGATTTAAAAAATTAGTCCAATAAACGCAATTATAAGTTGAATATCAATTGCAGGGAATGTCGGGGAAATGGAACAGTGATAGGCAAAGTAGGTAACGAAACGGAGATCCAATCATTAGACAAAAACACCCGCTGGAAGTTCGAAGAACCAGAAACACGATTTTATGACCTATAACTGCCAAATAACACTACTCAATATAAGTCTTGTGGTAAAGACAGCGGATGTGTTTGCCCGAGAGCAGTAAGCAAAACCTAGTATTTTATAGTAATTAGAAGGCCATCGCGCAAACATCAAGTTTTTAAGGTTTGTCTAATTTCGCTAAATCCCTCACACGGACATAAAGTAAGTTTCGAATCTTCGTATATCCACTCCGTCACAGATTTATGGGACATTTAGTTTGGTAACGCTTCTTTAGTAAGTGTTGAAGGTAGATCGTCCAGATTAGCGTGTTTTTATCACATTTAAAGACATGACACGGTTGTGATTTTTCTTCGTATTTTCCTAATGAACTACTGTTGTAGTTCATTAGGAAAATACGTTGTCCATGACCGCAATTATTTTGAAAACTTTTGTTTATCAATGGGCAATCGATAAGCAGACTAATAAAAAATTCTATGTACAATTTTTCAAATGTCGAAAACATGATTTTTCCTGAATTTTGTAATGAAATTTCCCTGGAATAGCTTTTTTATAATCTGTTAATTGATTTCCCATACGTTAATAAATATATTAATGAAATTAGGAGCCATTTTGAAACATCATTTTTACCATAAAAAGTAAATCGCTTTTCTTGGTAACATTTTTGATGCTAGAAATGTTTTTCTTCCGCGTTTAATTTTCCTGAAAAATATTTATTCATGAATTTCTCGGAGTTTGACTCAGATTCTCCAGCTTTTAAAAAAACTATACGAATTAACGTCAATTGCTAACTCAAGTAATTTGATTTTAAATTGCAATACTTACAGTGCATTATACGTTCACATGTATTTCAGAATGTTAAAGTCAATTACAAACGTCTGCACTACAGTCTGAATTCAAGAATAGTTTCTAACTAACTGAAATTGTAACGTCATAAGTCGGACAACCTGGATGAACCTGGATGAAGTTATCAAGGAGACCTGCCTGGACTAAAGACAAGATGTAGATTTTGTACAGTAGGACGATGCAAGAATAAGCATAAGAGAGAACAAAAATGGTTGCATAATTATGTTAGAATCTTTGATACCACAAATGAAACTTAAGAAATACGTATAGTATTCTACCTGACATTTTCCATGTTCCCAAGTGTTCTACTTAAATGTCTACGAATGGTTGTCCAAGCGAAAATCGCAACTTTAATAAAAACAGCAATGCCCAACAGATTGTGCAAAGTATCGCCATATGTAAACATTAGCAATTGGATAAACAAAGAAGGCCGGAAGAATTTAGAACATATTTATTGACTAACGTTTCGTCGCCAGATGCAACATCATCACGAAACGTTAGTCAATAAAAAGGTATTAAATTCTTCTGGCCATCTTTGTTTGTCCAATTGTTAATGTTTAAATACGGCGATACTTCGCTCAATTTGTTGGGCATTGCTATTTATACTAAAGTGTTCTACCTCAACCGGTGCTCACACATACTTCAACTCAAACAAACAGATTTGTTATGTTTCGGTCCCTGTCGTGTTAGCGAAGCTAGGTTAGGCCAGTAGACCGTTACATCTCTTTTAAAATGAAACTGTGAACCTTGATGTTGGATCGACGCACATTATGTCAATAATGACTGAAATCTAAATACAAAAGAAGTCGGAAAATAAAACTCCAAACCGTCTAGATATCTCGATTCTTCAAGCTCCAGCTAGAAGATATTCTCATTCAAACAAAACTGTTAATAATCAAATCGCACTTATGTAAATTTATAATTGTAATCCGTCCATATTAAACACAGCAGGAAGAAATAACATTCATCGCCAACTTCACACTTGCGCTATCCAAAACCAAGGGAAGTGCTTCGAACACCGTCATTTTATTCCGTCAACTGCCTGATCCCCGAGGTTTTTGCCTTCACCAGCTCTAGTTTATCCCAAAGTGTATTCGCTGCAACAGTAATTTGACTAAAGAACCCCTCTTCTTCTCCACCGTCTGTTTGATCCCGCAATGAAGTATCCATAATGAGCTAAAAAAGAGACCCATTATTCACTTTGAGACAAGCCAACGTTTCGCCAAGGTGTACAATGGCACTTTTTTTGTACGTGTGTTTCTGTTTTTAAGGCTGTTAAAGACAGTCAGCAAAATAACTATGTAATAATTAGAGTAAGTATAAACAAGAAGACGGTGAATAAATTCATAATAATATTTGTATAACATTACAACATGGCGCTCACAACTCACTTTATAGGCATCTCCCTTTCCGATATCTTCTCTCATGGCTAACAAGGACATCGCGTGTTCACTAGTGAAGTCTTTGTATTCAACGGCCACCCCCTAAACAAGGAAACAGCGTATGAGAAATCTTCGTAAACGGCAAATCCTAGGTAGGGGTGGGTAAGTAGGTGGATAAGTGAGTAGGTAGGAATGTCAGTAGGTAAATAGGTACGTAGATCCGTGTGCCGCTCGATAGGCCACTCAGGTGAGCAGAAAGCTAAGTATATTTTTTGGTTGGTTGGTAGGTAAGTAGGTAGGTAAGTTGGTGGGTAGGTAGATGGGTAGGCTAAAATGGTAGGTGGGTGGGTAGGCTGGAAGGTAGGGTGGGCTGGCTGGTGGGTTGGAAGGCTGGTGGACGGGCTAGCTGGCGGGCTGGAAGGGAAAGTGGGCCGGCGGGCTGGCTGGCAAGTTGGTAGGTTGACAGGAAGGCAGGTAGGCAGGCAGGCAGGCAGGCAGGCAGGCAGGCAGGCAGGCAGGCAGGCAGGCAGGCAGGCAGGCAGGCAGGCAGGCAGGCAGGCAGGCCGGCAGGCAGGCAGGCAGGCAGGCTGGCTGGCAGGCAGGCAGGCAGGCAGGTAGGTAGGTAGGTAGGTAGGTAGGTAGGTAGGTAGGTAAGCAGTTACAATAGTAATCTTTACTGTTTTAACAGAAAGACGAACTACGAGCAACAGTTGTTTTTGTAAGGGTCTCTACGAGATTAAGACAATATAACAAAACACGTCGAAATACATAAACTGAAATAACTACGTATTAAAATAGGGAATACAAACACATAACGGAAGAAACATGATGAAATTATAATATAAATTTAAAACTAAAATAAAACGAAACTACACACAATGCCTTAAATCTATACGGGGTGCTCTACAATTTATTAACATTAGATATATGTGGTCTAAGCCAGTATGTCTAGTTGGTTTAACAGGTGGAAAAGTGAAAAAAAACAAACAAAACAAACAACAAAAAACCAAAAAAACCCAAAAAACAAAGGGAGGAGGGGAGTTAGGGAGAAAACAAAAAACAGAAGTAGAGGAGAGGAATAAGGGAGAAATAAGAACCGAGAAGGGGAAGAAGGGAAGAAAGTTGGGATGGAAGAATGAAAGCAAGGAAAGGTTAGAAACAAGAGAGAATCTTGCCTCAGTTTTTTGCTCCTAAAATAGTCTCTTAACTGAAGCTGAGTGCCGCAGTTCTCGAATACACGAACCATTTAACAAGGAAGATAACTAAATAACTTTCATATTTTACTCACAGAAATCACTAAAGACATCACCGAAGTGTCTTTCAACTTGATAATTTCAGACAACTTCGGAAGAATTGAACATTTCTTGGTAACCTGAACGAAATAACTTTGCACAAAAATCACAAACAAAATGAAATGAAAATCGTAAAGTGGGGGGAGGGCGCTTATGCTTGACCCACCCTTGTAGCAAGAGCGCATCCAGGAATTTCAAATAGAAAGGTCAGATGATAGTATCAAGGCTTCCTCAGGACGATTTTGACCATTTCAAGGGCAGGAGATCCACTTGGCTACGGGAATTAAGCGCAAAAACTGTCATTAACTGGCACAAGTAAGACCTTCCACAACGAGGGTAAAGGTTGGAGGGTAGTATCACGTCACCGTAGTGACAAACTTGATAACTTTGAGTGCAGTATTTCCTTGTAGGTTTGGGAAACGTGGGCAAAAAACCTGTCTTAAACAAGGTATACAAAGGACCTTCCATAAAAAGTGCAGGATCGACAATCCCCAGCCTCCCACACGAGCTGCGCCCCTGGTTTATAGGTTAGGACACACAAGGCGTCAAGTCTCGGATACATGTCGCGGTGACATGCCACAGGGACAAATCCCACCGTGTGCAACAAGGAAAAAAGGGAAGACTTTGTCGCGAGGACAAAATTATGTTCCCGAGACTTGTTGCATGAATTCAAATTGATTTGAGTCCTTGCAACGTGTCGCAGGGACATAGCAATAGCAGGGATAGCGACGGCATTTAACAAAGTAGTTAAAGTTTACAATTTTAAATAGAATAACATTCTACCGACGTTATAATGAATTGCGAATGTTGTTTACGCCTCTGAAACTCTTCTCAGAAGCTCAGGTCAGAATGTTAACGTTTAAAGGCTCCGAAACTTCAAACGTATTGTGTGTTAACGTAGTCGTGGGACCGTGGAAATGTCCTCGACGACGTACTGTGTAGAAGTAGGACGGTGTTGAAAAATACTCTTGGACTTCAAATTACTCATTCCTTTTGTTTTGAATGACAATTTCTATTGTAAGAACACCTTTCCGTTTTGTTCGCCGTACTGCTTGCTTAAGCCTAGTTCACACAAGCGACATAAGGATAAAGACATGATCAATACGAAAACAAAGCATGGCATCTCCTCAAGGACTTGTAAAAACAAAACAACAATAATTTTCCTTTGTTTTGCCTTTTGTTCGGTTCTTGGGTTGTACTTGGACTATAATCTTATGCTTATGCTTAAGACGATCCTTATGTCGCAGACTTGACTTCATTCCTTTGACTTTTGTTTTAACTTTATGCTTATGTACAAGTGTGAACCAGGCTTTAAACTCCCTCATGTGTACCCGAGACGAGTCCGTTCGCGTGAACAGTTCATCTAACAACTTTTATCGATAAAGTCCCACGACAGCTAATCACTGAACCTCAATTCCCAACGATAACTCGACTCACTCCCCTTTTCTCACTTTGGTAATTCCTGATTAAAGCAAGTCAATCTAGTAGAACAAGTCCCCGCGGCAAGTCTCCTCGTGGGTCTGAAAAATAGGAAATTTCCTTGCAACATGTCAGCGCGACGCATCGCTTGTCCCTACATTAAGAATGTAGTAATATGAGTAAATTCATTTCAGACCGATATGTCCAGCAGCAGGCAGAATAACGTAAAGTGACTTTTTTGTTTTTGATCAAATTAACGCACCTGGTCGGGATCTGAACCAAGTTTCGTGAAAGACTCACGAATTTTCTCCGTTTCTTTCTCGATCTTGTCCCCAGCATGCTTACGTTCGGAGTAATTTTTAAACTTCATGCGTCTAAAGGAGATAACTCACCAATCACATATTTCGATATGATTAAGCAAGCGATAAAGAAAGTCCGACCAATCAATATAAAAAAACACAAACAAACAAATACAAACATATGAACAAACGGACGAACGAACCAAATTGAGAAATAAAACAATTAAACAAACGCATAAAACACAAACACATGAAAAAAGTAAATTAAAATGCAAACAAAGGAACCAAAACAAACAAACAAACAAATAAACAAACAAACACAGCTTTAGAGGGAGTTTGTAAAACCTTTGCGGATATTAATGCAGCTATCTGGAGCTCGGTTATTCAAATGTTACATTAATAACTCGTCAACCACGTGTATAGTAAGATCCGTACGATAAAGACGGCCCTTGAAAATAAAGTTGAAGGGAAATACTTTCCCGTACAGACTAAAACGAGGTTAAAAAGGAATTTATCATATGTCGCGTATCGCGGTGAGCCCCGTCTGATATCGAACATCAAACAGCACGGGTTTCCAGGTTAATGCATAGTTAAGCATGCTTAGTCACGTGAAAAAGTGAGATCGATCTCATTAACGTCTGCGACACAAATGGCCATTTTTCAAAATCCGTTCACTGACGTTTGTCGACATTTTTTTCGTAATTTGGCGGAATTTTTGTCAACGTCGCAATTCATTCAATGGAAACCTAAAAACGTGAGCTAAACAGAGGAAATTCGTTGCAATTTCTGCAGTACACTGAACCACTATTTTCTTAAAAACTCTCAAAGTTTTCTTATTAAATGCTATCAAACTTCTATCAAAAGATAGGATTGATTTATGGAAAACTTTGTACAACTCATGAAGAAAAGTTAACAATCAGACTTCTCCGCTAACTCTACACGCCTTAATTTTAATAGGTTATTTCCAATCACTGTTGTTAACATGGAAACAAGGAAATTCCTTAACATTCCTATTATACCAGCTTCAGCTTCCATCTTTGGTTTCCTACTTAGCCAAATTTGGACCAATAGGACATGACCTTTTCAGAACTTTATTCAAGAGTAGCAGCTGGTGTGAAGAAATAGCAAAACAATGTTCATTTTGTGATGAATGTGAGAGCCCAGCATAGAACTCGCAGGAACGGCATCATTAAAAGCAAACAAACATACACATAAAATTGAGATATACAATACATTTTGCAAATGTGGGAAGCTTGGAGATATCTTTAATGACAGATGAACGTTCGTCAAGCTCTATCTTCAGAAAAACAATTTCTGAGCGCCAGAAATCGAATAAAGATAAATCTCATTATATCATTCTTAACATATAGTGGCTTCCGCTTAGGTCGTGCATATATCGAACTTGCACTTTAGCTCACCATCCGAGTCTTGGTAGCTCAATGGTTAGACCGTTTCACTGGTAATCAGAAGGTTGAAGGTTTGATCCCCGTCTGAGGCTCAGAAATCGTTTTTCTGAGGTTAGAGCTTGATCAACGTTCATCTGTCATTAAAGATACATATAATATTTGTTGAATTCTAAAGCTGGTCATGTGAGTTTTTAAAAAAGGCGACTTGTCAGGGAAACTTGGTCGAGTATACAGGGCTTAACCAATAGGATAACAGAATAAAAATAAGGATGATAACTTTGATCCTTCTTTTGCCACATAGTTATCATCCTTATTTTTATTTTGTTATCCTATTGGTTAACATCTGTAATTAGTCTGCAAATGTAATCATACATTTGACTTCACTGTGACTGCAATTTCATTCTCTGAAGATGTTGGAAGAGTGGTAAAAAACCCGTTAGAATCCAATATATATCATGTGTATGTAAATGATGCCGTTCCTCTAAAGTTCTATCCTCGGCTCTTATATTCACCACTAGACTGCGCTTCTCGCCTGGTGAATCTATTGCGGATGTAGTGTTCACTTACCTTAAGACTTCGAACAAACGAGCAAACTTTGTTGCAGAAACACTCACGATTCTCGATATTTCCTCAAATGCTTCTGCGTTTGCTCACCCTCCACAACGTTTCAACCATTGTTAAGAAAGCAAAATTTGCATCCCTTGAAGCGAAAGATGTTTCTCGGAGAATACAACACCATTTTTACCAGCCTCGATTTTAGTTTCGGAAACAATGTTTCTTCGTTTACCCTTCCGAGGAACAATAAACAATTATTGGATGACGCTGAGCACGATATCAAGAATTATCCAGACCGAGGTCAATGTTATCCGCCTCAGTCTTTGGCTCCGGTCCGGATAATTTTTGATATTGTGCGTAAGCCGAATCCAATAATTGTTTTAGTATACATTCAAAACAGCAATAGATGCAAGAAAAGATTTGCAGTAAAAAGAGTCGTGCGATTAACTTCCTAATCTGCCGCAGGACATTTTTGCTGTTTTGTAATTTTCTCGGCCTTGAGGTGGTTTCGTCATCAGCGTCCAACTATTTTTTTGGTCAGCTCCGTCGAATAATTCACGATATTCGGCGGAAATGGTGTCACGGCTTCCGGACATTGAGAATTAACTGGTGAATGTCGACCAATAAGAAACAAGAGTGAAGTTTGAATGTATAATAATGTTACTTAGTTGCCCAGAACTTCGCTGTGTACACCAATTTACAGCACTTGCGAATTCTTCTCACAGAATGTTTCCTCATTTAGCCACGTTCGGGATACATTGCATGGAAAACAACGTTTCCCCGACAATGTCTCCTCGTTTGCCCAAGATCTTGTACACAATAATTATCATCACTATCTTGGAATAATGTAGATAACATCACCTTTCAGTCATCGCTCTGATGTATTCCACTATAACACGGTCTAAACAATTGTCCAAGACATGGCCATGGTGTCTAAAAATAACAAAATAATATTTTAACCCTGATTTTCCACTGTTTTACCCTTCCTATTTAACTAAATATTTATTAACCGAGAGCGAAGTCCGCACGGGAAAGTATTTGCCTGAGGTTTCGTACAGACGGAGCAACGATGGAGCCACTGATGCGCAAAAAACCGAAGCCAAATACTTGCCAGTACACAATAAGGAAAAGAGGTTAACATAGAATTTATTATATGGCTTTTGGTTGGTTTTCTTTCTCATTTTTAACTTAGTTTTCGACGTCTGGTGTGGCTGTTCACCTTACCTCGTAACTTGTTCGTTTTGCTTCTGGTTTCCGCCAGTTTAACGTTCATTTATCGTAGTTTTATACAATCTGCTTTAAACCAAAAGTAGCAATAGTGTTCCAGCACATTTAAGTATTCGAAATTTTTCAATTTAGATTCTTAATCCTTCTCAAATTGCATTAAAATCAGCACGAAGATTTTCCCGCCAAAACTTACCGGTTAGGAATAAAAAGCGTATTAAATCGGTCCATAATCGTAAGATGTCGGACCGTTCATCAACCAATCAGCGTGCAAAATTTTGCGTACGGACCGAAAAACAAGCCTAGCCATATAATAAGCATTATTACTATTATCATTGGTGTGGCAGAAAGAATATTAACGACACTTTAGAAAACACATTTGTCATGCCTACGACGTAAAAAAATGTTGATAGCCATAAGTAAAGAAGCAACAAGAGAAACAGTAAGGCGAAGGAATACTGTCTTTTCTTTCCCTGTTTTAACCCACGAAGTTTACCTTTACAAGAAAGTATCTTTAAGTTTTCCAAGAGTGAGGTAGCTTAGCATTATCGAGTTTGTATATGTTTTGCGCGTTGATCTCTTCCCGTTACTCTAGTATTGGTTGTTTCACTTCTGAACTGAACTGAACTGTAACTTTTATTTAAACACGCTACCCTCATCATCAAATGATGGCTTTCATGAGGGGCGTCACACAAATTACAAAGATAACACTGTTCATAAAAAGAAATAATCTAATTTCTAAGGTGTACCGATGTTTAAAAAGATAAAAGTCAAAGATGCTCGTAGTCTGACTCAGTCATAACACTTACTGTATCAAATTTTTGAAGCTCGTTATAGAATCAGCTTCGCCTGCATTGGTAGGCTATTCCACAGCAAAGCTCCACTATACCCAAAACTTTTTTCAAATATTCAGTGTTAGGCTTAGGAACTGAGAGGTTAATGTCGACAATTCTAAGATTATAAATCAGTATTCTTTAATGGCCAGTAAGTAAGACAGTATTCTTTAATGGCCAGTAAGTAAGACAGTATTCTTTAATGGCCAGTAAGTAAGACAGTATTCTTTAATGGCCAGTAAGTAAGACAGTATTCTTTAATGGCCAGTAAGTAAGACAGTATTCTTTAATGGCCACCAGTTTCAATTAGCCTTTATGGCTATTAAAGGTGGCATGGACATTGTAATATATAAAACTTTTAAGTACATCCTTCTTTCTTGAACTCATAACGCAATTACCCTTGTTGTCAAACAAATGATGCAAACGCCTCCTTAATTTAAGTAATCCTCATTCTATAACAGACATTATATGGCTGTAACAGCCACTGATCTCCAGAGAAGACTGGATCGAGCACCCCTTGTTAAGAAAATGAAGCCGGAAGTGGATTGCGGCGGCCATTGCTAAGGGACCAACTGTGCGACTTCTGTATGGTCCGTATTGGGTTACTGTTGATAAAGCTGTCTTTCGATCTACGACGTCGCTCCATTTTGCCGTATAGAGGATCAGGAAATATTTTTGAAAGTGCTGGGCAAAAAGATTTACAACGACTTTGGTCCCTTAGTAATGGTGCAAGTCAAATTTCGTTGGCTTCATTTTCTGGGCCTTTCAAACAATGGGATGCTCGATCCAGTCTTCTCCAGAGATGAGTGGTAGCAGCGAACGGTCCGAAATCCTGCAATTTGATTGGTTCATAAGCGGTCGGATATTTACCGTTTTGCCAGCTCAGGGAGGAAATCTAAACAAGCCTGGCTTGTGTCGAATCAAAATTAAAATTTTGGACAATATATGAAGTGAAAGTGTATTATTTCACTTTTACAGACCTCACGCTCGGTTAATAAGTAGTGATTATTTTCCAATATTCTCTAAAAACATACCTAGTGGGAAACAAGTTAAATGGTTTTACTCTTTCAGACTGAATTTCCAAGGCTACTAATACCTTACAAGGTATCCTCAGTTAATCCTACTCCATTAACTTAAAAACGTTCGCAAACGCCCTTGGACCTTGGTCGTATTCTACTTTTAGATCACAACAAAAATTACGTTACTTTGAAAAACACCAGAAACCTACATTGGCAATATATGCATAAAATCATTATTGTAGTCCTCGATTGTCGCCAGAATAGTTTCAACGGGAAGTTGACTTTGGTACCTAAAAATACAAACCACATATATTTTATGCGAGTTTTAACGTGCTAAGCCATGCCATGCGACCCTGATTTTCGTAACTTAACGGCCCCGTTTACATAACAGGTCATAGGAGTCTTGTACATTCATACGAGCCATTCGCAATGAAAAAAAAAGTCAAGCACCAATAGAAGAGGAAAGAAGAAAAATGTGCACGTTATGAAGATTTTTGTAACATTTTACATTATAATGATAAGTACTATTTACAAAACGAGTAGGAGTGCTTTATCGGATGCAAATCACGAGGCGATAGCCGAGTGTTTTGGATCCGATAAAGCACGTACTGCGAGTTTTGTAAATGTCTCAGAAGACGAATCTCTTTATACGCGAAATCCCTACGAAAGTGTGGCAATTTATGCTTTCTAAGGTAAAAAATATACAGAATTTGAGGATAAAGCGCGTGTCTATGTCATGTACAGACACGACATGGTTATGATTTTTTTTTGTATTTTCCTCAAGAACTCGTAATGAGTTTTATAATGTGCATTACAATTGTTGGTACTTAAACTCGATTGTGGAAACTAAAAGATTATATACTTTTCTTAAATACTTTAGAGTTGACACTAACATCATCTAATTCGGGTAAACTGTTCCACATATTCAATCACTGCAAATAAAAAACTATACTTTGAGATGACCTATTTTTACTCTCGCATTTTGGTGCCTGAACATCTATGTGAATTTGTAAGGCATTTCATGTTTTAATTAGGTTATCATCCGATCTATGAACTAGGGAAAAGGTCTGATATATATATATTTGTAAATAAACTAAGGAGGATCAGGTTTATATTTAAATATGCCTATACTTTCCAATCTTCGCCTCAACTAATTCTCTCAGTCAAAACCCCGTTCTTTTCGCTATTGTTCTCATACATGGGGTGCCTGCAACACTCAGAGCTCTCACTCAGAGGAAGACCTTAACAGGGAGATCTCCCTCTCAATGGCATCTCCAAGTGGAAGGTTGTCGGGTAAATCGTAGACCACCTGATTTGATCCAATATTATTCCCCAATCAAAAATTAGTCCTTATAATTATAAATTGTAGTCATAAATTATAGCTATGAAAGTTATAATAATTAGCCTTTATAAATGAAATAAATTGTACAAGTTATTAAAATTAGTCCTTATAAATTAAAGTGATAAAAATTAGTCCTTATAGCGATAACAGCGGCCGCGGTGGATGGTGGTAAACAAAAAGATGCCCCATTATTCGTAAAATAATGACAGCGAATTTTTATCGCCAATATGGCTTGAAAGCGAGTGGGAGATATCATGTGCTTAGCGGGAGAAGTGGCAGCTGAAACACTCACCAATCATTTCGTGTTAGAATTTTTTTGAAATGTTCTTCCGTATCAAGAAATACTTCATCAAGTAAAATGCTACAACTGAAATAAGAAATTAAAATAAACCATAATGACAAACAATCGCCCTGGAGATTTTAAAAAAAATGTTAAAATGTTCAAAAGGTTAAAAGACCAAACATTTCCGACTAGTCACCAAAGGTAAGTGACAAGTACACGATAAATAACGTGCTATTCGTTACTTACTATTAATTCATGAATGTAGAACATTACAAAATATAATACAGAATAAAACTCCGAAAAGAAGTATCTTGATATCCAAAATATGAGTAAGAACGCAAGACAAAACAAAACTGAGAAGGTGACATTTCGACTATATTAAAATTATTGTCTAACGTAACTGTATATATTAATTACTTACTAACCGAGTGTGAGGTCCGTACGGGTAAATATTTGCCTAAAGTTTTCGTACAGACTGAACGACTAAGGAGCGAGGTCTGTAGGGAAAAACCCGAAGCTAAGTACTTTCCCGTACAGATCAAACAAACCAGGTTAACAAGGAATTTATTATATGGCTTTTGGTTTCTTCCTTCACCGCTTTTAACGAACTCTATAGTTGATTGTTTTAACCAATTACTTCGTGTTGTTTCGCATAAATTCATCTAGTCTTTTACTTAAAATTATTGTTGGGAAGATTTAACTGCTTTTTTGCTAGTTTCTTTTTGTAAATCTTATGTACAACGTACCTAAATCTGTTGAAATCAAATTCTTCCAACAAAACTTTCAGGTCTGTACGAAAAACTTATTGCACGGCTAGGTAGCCCAATCAGCGTGCGTCATTTTGCGTACAAAGCGAATAGCGAACTCAGCCATACAATCAACATATTTATGACGTTTTCGGCAGGTATTGGATTTACAAACAATAGAAATTAACCTTTCTATTCTTGAGTTTTTGCCTTTTTTTCCTCCTTTGTTTTTGCTCTGTTCTTTCACTTTTAATCCGAGAGCAAAATCTGAAAAGCAGCATCTTCCAAACTTAAGATTTAAATAAAAAACAATAAGAATGGAAACTGTAATATTTCGACCTTATTTCTAAGTCATTGTCAACGTCAACAGGTTTGGCAATCGCTTTGAAATAAGGTCGAAGTGTTATCGTTTACATTCGTTTGGTTTTTAACTCAAGTCTTGGGTTTGAAAGATGTTGTTTTTCGGAGTTTACTTCTTACTTTGTTTCCTAAAATTTTCGCCTAGTAATGGCTTTTTTGCTTGTTCTATTGTCGTAATTTGTCATTGTACAACAACAGCATGCAAGAAAGGGTTAGTGCTTACTTCTTTTTTTGAAATTGGAACAGGACTATCGAAACGTTGATGTATTTACTTAGTTTGAAATCTTCCTATGATCTGCTTCTTTGGAAGTGTAAATTTAGCCAGAGTGTAGTTGAGCGGGCGCAGACAAACTACTGACCTATTAGGGTTAGGGTTTGGGGTAGTGTTAGGGTTTGAGGTAGGGTTAGGGTTAGATCTAGGTTTACGGTTGGGATTGGGTTACGGTTTGGGTTACGGTTACGGTTAAGGTTAGGTTTAAGTTTAGGTTTAGGTTTAAGATTAAATTTCGGCGAGTTCACCCTCATGAAGCCACCGTTCAAAGATTAGGTAGCAAGTTATTGTCACAGTACCATTCCTTTCCCACTTGTTCAAAGAAATCCACGATGCTCTTAAACATTTGCTGTCGCTCTTCTCCGAACTTGCCCGGTTGCAATTCCTTCACCATACGATCCTAAGAATAATCCAGAAAATACTTTATAGTGGACTTCGTGCGGTTAACACCGATGCACCCTCTGTCTTTCAGAAAGCGTGATCTGGTTTGTCGTAAACACAGTTGTTACGGATGATATTCTTGAATCGATCTTTAGCGTTAGGGAACTATTTGGCAACGAATCAAGCGCACACAAAAACATTTAGTTGATATAATAGCATCCTACTGTTGAAAAATACGTTGGCAATGGTTACGTGAGTCTATTTGCCACTGAAGGGTTATTTCATTAGCTATTTGCTTTGTTGACATATTTGATGTATCTCAGGATTTTCGGAAATTTGCCATTCCTAATATTCTTCGGACTCTGTGGCTTTAAGTTCTTAATTTCGACTTGGTTCAGTAGCTTTAATTATACTTCATACTAAATGGTTGTCTTAAAAGTCGATGGTATAGTTTTTGGATTTGTTGAGGTACAAACTTATTGAAAAGAATATTTGACATAGTACATTAAAAAATGCCCATGTATATTCTGGTACCTTCAGCTGATTGATGAACTCAACACACTTCAAACAATTGTTAGCAATAGCAACCTGCAAAAGACGGGAAACAAATGATATACAATATAGAACAGATTCCGAAAAATGTCATCCTTAACGTGTGATTCATAGGATCGAATAAGCACCACAGTTAAAATAAACTTCAAATAAACAACAAATTTTTTAAGTAAGGATATCAAAGCCCAGCAAAAGACTCGAAGAAGAGATATATAGGAAAATTTTTATTGAGATCTAACATTTCGTTACATGAAACACAACATCATCAGAGAATGATGAATGCAACAAAACATTAGATTTCAATAAAATTTTTCCTATTATGCCTCTTCCACGAGTCTTTTGCTGGGCTTTGATATTCTTACTTAGATTACGATTTCCGCCTGGTTCGTCCATCACATCAACAAATTTTTTAGTAGTATACATGTTTCGGCAAGACTTATGCCATCTTCAGTACAAGTGAATATAGATATTTACAAGTGTTATTTATATGCTAACCTAATTAATATACAGAGTATGACGCATCCAATGGAATACAACGTTGTTTTTCAGTCAACTGCTGTTAAGCTGAGTATTTGGCATTTACACTAGATGAAATGAAATGGAGTTTATATATGATAAAAAAAATTTCCGGGTATGAGAATCTTACAGTTTAAGAACCAGTCAGGACCAGTTGCAACATATGTTGGGAATCAAACTCGCAATCTTACGAATCTAGTCCAATGCTCTGCCAACTGAGCTACAAAGGCCGTTGTCAAGAACTTGATCGCGAGTTCTGTATTTATAATGTTGGTAATGCCGGTTATGTAATGGGCATATTCAACGAATTCTGACACTTGAAAATTTCCTCGATCATATATATGGTGCATAAAAATTCGGTCGAATTTTTTGACCCCACTTCAATCAAGGTGAATTCGCATGCCTATACGTATGGCAACAGTTCTATGCAAATTATCAGCTTAAAGTGTATGGTTTAGAATTTATAACACTCTCCAGAGGCGTAGAGTTCCAGCGAAATATGTCAGCCAGTCAAGGTAAATTAGATTTTGGAATTATCGTAACAGCAATAGCAGAAGTTTGTTTTTCGCTGAAAGTGTTTAAAAGTTAAAAGGGTGATTCGTTCTTGACAACTGGTATTCTGCACTGAAATGAGCCCCATATGGGTTAAGTATCACGAAATAATAGAAAACATCTATACTTACCACAAACTGGACAAAATACGGAGGTTCGCTTCTGTCTTCCAAATGTTTTTTTTGATAGCTCCGTACAGCCTCTGCAAACGTAAGTAAATGAAAATGGATAAAAACAGATAAGATGGATAATCTATTGAGGTCTGGAAAGTACACTAAAGTCAATGAATAAAAATTTGTTTTGGCAAAGGAAAGTACCCAAGTTGAGGTAACAAGTTGGAGTAGTTAAGTAATGCTGTTAGTTCGAAAGACGTACTTATTGATTTCTTAACTTAAAACATCAAAATGCACATACATTCATTATATGGCTAAGCTCGTTTTTGGGTCCGTATACACAAAATCACGCATGCTGATTGGTTACTGAACGCTCCGACATTTTACGGTATTGGACCGGTCCAATACGCTTTTTATTCCTAACCGGTAGGGTTTAGGCGAGAAAATTTCCGGGCTGATAATGATGTAAGTTAAGGAGAATTAAGTGTCTATAATGAAAAATTCCGAATGATATATCGTGCTGGAACTTTAATACTGCTTTTGGTTTAAACCTATAATTATAATAAATTACGATAAATGAATGTGTAACTCGTAGAAACAATGCACCCAACCAACAAGTTACGAGTTAAGGTAAACAGCAACATCTGACAACCAAAACTCAATTAAAAACAGGGAAAGAAGACCAACCAAAAGCCATATAATAAATTCCTTACTGGTAGTTTCTTACAGAAAGTGAAGTGCTGCGAAGCTAGAAAAACATACTCTCAAGTTGGAAGGAAATAGACAAAAAAACAGATATGGAGTAGATATTAAACGTTACGTTCTGGAATAAATTGTGACTCAATAGGCTCTACTACACAGGGAAGAATATTGTCTGTCTCGTCAATGGACAGACAGCTACTTTACACCACAATGAGAGAGTTATTCGACCTATTGCCACAACGACCTTTGTCTCTTCACCAGGAATCCATCTATTTGCAAAAGAGTCCAGGTACATTTAGTCTGTCTTGATAAGAACTTTATCAATTTTTTCAGCAATCCACCGGTCAGGTGCTCAACTGGAAAAGTCTGTGCACCAAGTAGTGCTAAAAATCTCCTGAAGGGACATTGTCTTTCCCTCGAAACGTCACCAAAACGTTTGTGACCCTGACAAATACTTCCGTTTGGCATAAAAGAGAGAAGACTTACGTAGTTTAAATGCAAAAACTTCGGACACACCAGCGACACCATAGAGAAATAAATTGTAAATCACTTAATCTGAAGCCAAGGAAAAATCTCACTTTCTGGATTGGATTCAATCTTCCCAAAGAGTCCGCTGACTGACTAATCGGTTAATAAAAATCTCCATAACCCCCAAAGCAATCTCGCAATAAACTAGCAACTGATAAACTTGCTCCCAGGCTGTTGAGATTAGTGTTGCTGCTCGCACGACTCGCAGCAACTAACCTCGTTTGCCCGATCCGCACTGGAAAGGATTTGCCTTCGGGTTTTTTCGCACAGAACTCGCTCCTTAATCGCTTGGTCTGTATGAAAACCTCTGGCGAACACTTTCCCAGCGAACCTTGCTCTCGTTTCATAAGTATTTAACATTACATGAAGAATTTAAGGAATCTAGAATGGTCGACGAATCTATTGGAACAAAACGTACATACAAGTCGTCATCCCCCGTCCCCTTATCAATCTTGTACTTCAAAAAAAGGCAGTTTGCAGCCTCTCTTACAAATTTCTTCCCATGTTCACTCACATGGAAACGACATTAAATAAGGGAGTCCGGGTAAAATTCATCATGTTTTCCTTTCGTGCGATTACAGGGAAACTTTTTAAACTGTTCTTTCTATGTCAACGAGTGTAGCTTATTTAAAACCATTTCATAGCTAGTGAAAAAAGACGAAAGATCACAACTTGCATTAAGTGATCAAGTAATGCACTTCACTTGGTTTAAAAACACACTTTGTAGCTTATCAAAAAAAATCTCACATAAGGATGATTACTTTTACAAAGCAATCATTCTCAAAAATGCAATAAAAACAGTTCTCACTTCGATAGTCTCCTCTATTGGCTGACATTCATGGAATACGCGTGATAATAATACAACTTTTATTCGTGCCAGTTACAGAGCGGAAAACCTCAGTAATTAAGTAATAAATGGAAACGCTAAACACGAGAGAAAAGGCGACAGATGTGGCACCGATATTTACCTCGATATTCTCGTTGGAACTCTTGCATTAGCTCAGCACAGGTATCCAAAATCTAAAATATTCAATCACCATTTAGGTCATGCAAATCCAGTGAAAGTGAACAGTAATTTCCAACTATATTCTAACTTATCCGAATCCATCCTCGTCTTTAATGAGTTCTGGTTTAACAAATACATATTTACGAAATCTATATAAAGTGGAGTAAAGTGTCTATTTATACTGGATAACCCCATCAGCTAGCTGAGCTGTCCTCCCTAGAGGTCTAGTAAGGGCCACCCCTCATGGGTCCAGTGTTACTACAGGATGAAATCGGAGTACCGGGAGAAAACCTGTGATGCTTGGAAGAGTTAAACTGGACAACAATCTTCTCACATGTGACCAAGGTAAGTTTAATCACATAACTGCATGCAGCCGGAGTCGAACCTTAGTCAGTGGTGAGAGACGCGTGCACTACCACTGTGCCATCAGCTCCCCATTAATTACGCCACTTTAACAGAGGTCTTATGCCGCCGGGAAAGAGTTAATTGACATGGTTGTAAGGTGTTTGACAAGCTAGTAGCTGCCTTTGTTCAGTCACGATCTTCCGAACTCTTTTCTTCTTTCACAACCGATTTTTCCCTGATCAAGATATACAGGATCTTTACCTGCTTCTTGGCGACCCATCATGTCATTTGGATTTGAGCCGCAAACTGGACAACACTCTTCTCACATGTGACCAAGGTAACTTTAATAAGATAATTGCATTTAGCCGAAATCGAATCCCGTTCATAACTTTATTTAAATCTGTTTATTATTTTATATAATATTTAAAACACGAGCAGTATTGCTTAATCGGACCTACTAGTGAGTTTTTAAAAGTCCTCAAGCTGACAGTCTTTGAAAAACTCATTGGTATGTGTTTTTCTCCAGATTGCGCTCAGGTTACTTAAGTAAACTTGTTTCCATGCCTACTCTTAGAAAATTTCGGTTCTTTTGTTTAGAAAGTGTCACTGTTCAGCTTTCCTAATGCACGATTTTTCCTCAAGACATAAATAAAAGCGATTTGTTTCACTTTCATAAATTACAGCGAAAGAAGAACAGGAACATCCCCTAGACAAAAGAACCGAAATCTTTCCTAAGGGTCTCCATAGGAACAAAGTGTTGCATAAGTAATCTGAAACGCAACAGTGCAAAACAATGACAACATCACCTCACTCCTTTCACATGACGTTCACCATTCTAGAAAAGAATAGTCGGACCGAATTTTATCCAGTTGCACTCTTCAGTTTATTACATACATACATACATACATACATACATACATACGTACATACGTACATACATACATACATACATACATACATACGTACATACATACATACATACATACATACATACATACGTACGTACATACATACATACATACATACGTACATACATACGTACATACATACATACATACGTACATACATACATACATACGTACATACATACATACATACGTACATACGTACATACGTACATACGTACATACATACATACATACATACATACGTACATACATACATACATACATACATACGTACATACATACATACATACATACATACGTACATACAGTAGGTGCCAAAAGTATGAGTCCAGTCTCAATTTTTGCCAAAAATTCGAGAAAATTATATCTTCTGAAAAATAAACTTGCATTAGCTACTTGAGCATGTGCATTGAGATCTGCAATTATCTCCCACCTTTTGTCCTTTAATTATTTTGCCATATGTAACTTCAAAATAAATTTATCTAATTCTCTACACGCATGTGCGTCAAGGATGTCTAAAGAGTTAAGTGAAGGCGTTAGAGGACAAATTGTTGCTCTAAGTAACGAAGGTTTCTCACAGCGACAAATTGCTGCAAAGATAGGAGTGTCGAAAGGTGCTGTGCAGCGAACCGTGGAAAGGTTCCGAAAAACTAAATCCTATTCCAACCTACCAAGGTCTGGGAGACCAAGGTGTACTACATCACAAGAGGATCGGTTCATAAAAATAACTTCTTTGCGTAATAGAACAGTAACTGCTGGTAATATTCAATCCTCTATTAACGCAACCCGAGAGAAAACAATCAGCAAAACGACAGTAAGAAGGAGATTGGCTGGAAGTGGTCTGAAAGGAAGAGTTGCAGTTTCTAAACCGTTGCTGCGTCCTAAAAATAAGCGCAAGAGATTGTTATGGGCAAAAAAAATACAAAAACTATAGTGTAGAAGACTAGAAAAAGGTACTTTTCAGAGATGAGTCTAAATTTGAAATTTATGGAAATAATCGCCGCATTTATGTGCGACGAAGACCTGGCGAAAGATTGCTAAATCAGTGTATCAAACCCACAGTGAAACATGGTGGTGGAAACATCCAAGTCTGGGGTTGTTTCAGTTTTAATGGTGTCGGGGATCTTTACAGGATAAAAGGCATTCTTAAAAAAGAGCAATACCATTCAATTCTCCAAAGGCATGCTATACCATCTGGCAAGACGTTATGTGGGAGAGGATTTACCTTACTACAAGATAATGATCCTAAACACAGTTCTAATTTGTGCACAAATTACTTAAAGAATAAAGAAAACCAAGGTGAATTAAAGCTAATGGTATTTCCACCTCATCGGTCCCCCGACGTTAATCCCATTGAACACTTATGGGATCTTTTAAAAAGAGAGAAAGTGAGACATGCAATCACAAGCCAGGACAGGCTATGGGATGTACTTTCTCAATGTTGGAATAACATCGAACAATCAACACTTCAAAAACTTGTCAAATCGATGTCAACAAGAGTGCAAGCTATTTTAAAAGCTAAGGGAGGAGACACTAAATACAGAAATCACGTAAAAACTACTGTAAATTATCTCATTTATAAGTAAAATTAAACATTGTTGTGACACAGAGTGATAATATTGTTCAAAATTAAAAATACACACTCAATTCTAACTGGACTCATACTTTTCTCGAATTTTTGGCAAAAATTGAGACTGGACTCACACTTTTGGCACCTACTGTACATACATACATACATACATACATACGTACATACGTACATACATACATACATACATACATACATACGTACATACATACATACATACATACATACGTAAATACGTACATACATACATACGTACGTACGTACGTACATACATACATACGTACGTACATACATACATACATACATACATACGTACATACATACATACATACATACGTACATACATACATATATACGTACATACATACATACATACATACGTACATACATACATACATACGTACATACATACGTACATACATACATACATACATACATACATACATACATACATACATACGTACATACATACATACATACGTACATACATACTTACATACATACATACATACATACATACATACATACACACACATACATACATACATACTCAAGATTTAAGAGCATGTCGTGGTAAATTATAAATATATACATATATATATATATATATGTATGTATGTATATACACCTAACATTTTAAGAACATGTCGTGCATATATACACATGTACATACATACGTATAAATTAGTCACCACCACATGTTCTTAAACCTTACGTTTCAACATTTAATAAGTCTTCTATACATACATACGTACATAAACATATATTAAGTAATTGTATTGATTTTATATACTTGGGTGAATGATAAGGAAAGGTTGATACTGTTGACTAATTGTTTACTATAATATATATATATATATATATATATATATATATATTTATATTGTTAAAAATCGTACGAAGAGACTGCTCAATACCAGAGTAGAGCGAATTACAATAGCAAGACAAGGTAAACTTGGGTTACTTCATGAAGTAACCCAAGTTTACCTTGTCTTGCTATATATATATATATATATATATATATGTATGTATGTATATGAGATTTCTTGAACGCGATTCTTCTGATTTACGGTTTTGACCTTGAACTTTCAACTCGATTCATCGAGCCGTCGTCAGAAGTGAATGGGAGCTTTTGCCAGCAAGCATTTGTGCCAGCAGTCTTTGTGAACGTCTGATAGGTTGGGGTGTTGCTAATTCGTTGCGTTTGTTTGTTGGATCTTTGGTGTTTGGTGGGCTGGTAGCAACATTCTCCGGTTGTGCAGTGGTTGTGAGAAAAGGTTTTGGACATTGGCGGGGGTAGAGGCGCTTCAGCTGGAGGTAGGTTTCTGGGATGTCTATATGCCGATTGATCGTGGAAGATTGAATGCTGTGCCAGGCCTCTAGAAATTCGCGTGCACGTCTTGAAACAGATCTTGCCAAACAAACCGCCGAAACCAATGGAAAGCGAATGGTACAAACTCTCATCACCGAAGCTCACAACAGATTACGAATCTATCAACAAAAGTTAGACAAACACCGTAGTCACGTGCTCAACGAAACCAACCATAAAGACACACAACAACTGATCGAAGCCATCCAATACACAACTCGATACTACAGATCCAAACGCCAGAATGAACTAGAAACCAAATTAAAGAACACAAGATGCTACCGGCAATACAACCATGACGAGAAAAGATGGGTCAAAAACTTATCAAAGAGACCATTAACTGACGACGAAACATGTGTTCTCGCAAAAGGAATAAATTTTAACACGCAAGACCTGACGGATTGAATTTCATCGCCTCATTAGAATCAACATTAAAATTCAACATGCTACCCGAAGAATCTACAAATGACATACGACACCAAGTTACACACAGCATGTTACACCGGTCCAAACCAAAAGGCTTAACTAACCAAGAAAGACAAGTACTCATCAATCTAAAGAAGGACGAAAACATCAGCATACTTCCGGCAGACAAAGGACGCACTACAGTAGTCATGGACAAGAACGAATACATCTCCAAAGCAACAAATCTACTTAAAGACACCAACACGTACGAACAACTGGACCAAGACCCAACAAAAACGACGGCAACAAGAATTTACAAGATCCTAAAACATTGAAGGATACGAAAAAATTAGACACAATCACATATCAACTCATTAGATCCAGTGATGCGTCCATTGCAAGATTTTATAGCTTACCAAAGATTCACAAACCCAACACTCCACTACGCCCAATAGTCTCCTTACCTGGATCTCCAACCTACCAAGTTTCAAAATTTATGTCCAAATTACTCTCACTCCTGGTCAAAATCCCCCATATACGACAGACAACGTAAATACATTCCTGGACCAAATACAAAACCTCAAAATCAGCACGGATGAAACCATGGTATCCTTCGACGTAGTCTCTTTATTCACATCCATCCCACGCGCAACTGCTATCACCATTACAGACCGCACACTCAGTGAAAACGAATCTTGGAAATCGAAAACCAACTTCGACAAACGTGGCATTCTGGACTTACTGAACCTCTGCCTATGTACTGAACTCCGATTCCAAGACACATGTTACAGACAGATATCTGGGACATCCATGGGTTCACCCCTTTCAAGCTTCCTAGCAGAAGCGGTCATGCAAGACCTAGAAAAGAGGGCAATAGCAGACAACGAAGACATTACCTTTTGGAAAAGATACGTCGATGATGTATTCGCCATTGTCAAGACGGAGAAGTTAAACAACACATTACAAACGATCGACACAACTACTGACAACATTCGCTTCACCAAAGAAGAAGAAAAAGACAACCAACATCCTTTCCTAGACGTTCTCCTATCCAAAAACAATGACGGTATACTGACCACCCAAGTGTACTGAAAGAACACCCACGCCGACCAAGTATTAAACTACCATAGCAACTACCTTACGCAACATAAAATCAGCTGCATCCGTACGCCATACTATCGCATTGAAACTCACTGGAACAAAGTCCAAAGCAAAGAAAAAGAGCGCAAATACCTCCACGACATGTTCATCAAAAACAACTACCCTATCAATTTCATTCGCAAACACAGCAACACAAAGAAGAAACAACCGAAGACACACAAGGAAAACACCGACCAATCTCCACAAGAAAAGAGAGCCACCCTTCCATACATCCACAGCACTTCGGAAATGACTGCCCGAATCCTTCGCAAACACAACATACCCATCGCCCACAAACCGTCAAACAAGATTGCAACGTACTTTACCAATCACAAAGACCAAGTTACAACAACGAACAAACGCAACGCCATCTACATGTTCAACTGCAACGACTGTACACAAAGCTACATCGGCTAAACTTCCAAAAAGCTCAAAACACGTCTGACAGAACACGAAAACGCCATCAAAAGACATGATCCAAGATCGATCCCAGCAAACCACACTGTCGAACAAGGACACTCGTTTGACATTTCGAACACCAAAATCTTAGGACACGTAAAATCAAGACATGCACGCGAATTTCTAGAAGCCTGGCACAGCATTCAATCTTCCACGATCAATCGGCATATAGACATCTCAGAAACCTACCTCCAGCTGAAGCGCCTCTACCCCCGCCAATGTCCAAAACCTTCTCTCACAACCACTACACAACCGGAGAATGTTGCTACCAGCCCACCAAACACCAAAGATCCAACAAACAAACACAACGAATTAGCAACACCCCAACCTATCAGACGTTCACAAAGACTGCTGGCACAAATGCTTGCTGGCAAAAGCTCCCATTCACTTCTGACGACGGCTCGATGAATCGAGTTGAAAGCTCAAGATCAAAACCGTAAATCAGGAGAATCGCGTTTATACAGATTCCCAGCCGGAAGGCCAAAAGTTTCATTTTCGCAACAGGTCCCGGTTGGGTCTTAAAGTCGAGATGTCTGGGCACTCGAGATTTTCCCTCATCACAATTGTTGACTATAATATTAATATATATATATATATATATATATATATATATATATAATAGTAATAGTATTTCGCTTACCTCAAAGCCACAACAGTCTGTTTCATCCGTGGGGAATCTTCAGGCGGAAAAGGCAGATTTCGAAATGCGGGCCGCTTATATGCTTGCTGCCGAAGCGTGGGCGTGTAGGTATGGAAACGAATCTATTGTTCTCAGGTTCTTTATGCGAAACTTGTTCTTGTGTGGGCAGGCCGAAACTATTTCTGACTTTTTGTTTAGTAATGAATCCTTGTTTTTTTCAATCAGTATGAGAAATTTTTCTTCCAAACACAAATTACATCTGTTAGATCCTCCTCTGTACGAAATAGCGCGTTTTAATATTGACCAATCAATCCTAAAATCTTGTTTATTTTCTTTCAATTCCCAAATATACTTTGAAAGCTCGGTGTTGTATGCGTATTTTTTGTGCTGAAAAGATTTAATGTGGTTGCGGTGTCGCTCTTTAAACATGCTTGCAGTCATACCAATGTAATGTTTAGTGTTGTTGGAGTTGCTCGTTGAGACTGTTGCTTTGTACACTATGTCCTTCGTCATACATTGTTTTTGCAGTGGACAAGTAAGTTTAGTTCTACAGTTGCAGTTGTCATCAGAATCTCTTTGTTGTTGCTGGTTTTTCCTAATTATACGTGCGTTGTGTTTAGTGATAAAGGACCTAACGTTGTTCATGCAGCCATAACTTACCTTCACTGTGTTTCTGTTGAAAATCTTATGAAGTCGGTGGTGGAGTGGGAAATGTTTGTCAATATGTTTTAGAAAGTCTCGTCCGATGTTAGTTTTCACGTTTTGGCTAAATGGGGGATTGAACCAAATAACGTTGCGTTGTCTATTTCTGCGTGCTTGTTGTGTAGCCTGTTGGGAGTACGTCAGGTCATGGTTGAAGTTGCTATGTTCTAGTGCGCGTTGGTAGGTGTGTGCCGATTGTTGAAAAGTGTCTTGGTCTGATGAAAGAAGCGCAATTCGTTTGTTGATCGAAGTGGGTAACTGTTTTGTAATATTTGGTGGGTGGTTATAGAGTCTGTTTATGTACAACGCATCGTCATTGGGTTTCCTGAAAGGTCTGTATTTTCCATTGCTGAGGTCGAAAGTGACATCTAAAAAGTTTACAGTGCGTAAATTCCCTTCTGCTATTATCTTTAATCCAAACTCTTCGAAAATTTTATGGAGTTCTATTCTCGTTTTGTCTGCCAAACGTGCTGATTTATTTTTCAAAATTGCCAAACCGTCATCTCTGTACAGGCCGATAGCTTCTCTGCCAAATTTCTTACTTAGGTGGTTTAACATGAAAAGTCTTACTAATTCGCAAACTTCTGCGCCGTCGAAACTACCCATTGTGACGGCAAATAAGTTATCGCCTTCTTTTTTTATCCATGGTTTTCCTTTGTTGAAAAGAAGAGATTTTCTAGCGTGCTTTATTATTGAAATCTCGTTTTCGGTTATGCTTGTCAAACTTGCGGCCCAAGATAATGCTTGGTCCAGTAGATTTTCTGATATCGATGGATAGAAGTCAATAATATCAAATGAAATAAAGGTATTCTTGAGGTTATTACACTATCTAAAATATAGAAAACAAGCTTCTCGACGTTTCGAGCGAAGGTCCTTCGTCCGGAGATTAGTAGCATGAATCTACTAATCTCCGGACGAAGAGCCTTCGCTCGAAACGTCGAGAAGCTTGTTTTCTATATTTTAGATAGTGTAATAACCTCAAGAACGCCGCTGTTTTATCGAAGCTATCTACACTGGACCTCCGCGCCTTGAAATAAAGGTATGCCTGTTTTTATCTTTTATGTTACTAAACCATTCTATAATTTGTTGCGTACTTCTCCATTGGTTTAACGTTAAAGACTGTCTCAAACTGGAATTAATTCTATCCAAAATAATTTTTACTTAGTTTTCCTGATTCGTTTTTGGCTGGATTAATAAGTCTGCATTTTGGGTTGTTTTCGAAAGTTTCTTTGTGATCTTTTAAAGTTATGAATGCTTCGTGCTTTTTCATTTGCTCAATTCGGTCACCAATGTTCATTTTATTAGAAATGCGTTTTAGTTCCGAGTCAATTTCCGAAATAATATCCTCAGATCCGTGTTTGTAAGTTTTTGTAATGTTGTCGTGGTGGAGTTTGTCGTAAGTATCGAGCGATGTTTCGTTTTTTATCTGCGAAAATGAAAATGTTGTTCGAGGAATTAATTTTCTTTAAGTCGTTTGCCAAAGATTTTTGAAAGTGGTTTCTGGTTGCCCGAAGCGTGATGTTTTCAACAAGTTTTATCAAGTTCGTCTTCGAAAGGTTTGGTTTCCATGACAATCGGTGGAGTTTTGTTGGAAGGCAGTCCGAAAGGATTGTTTTGGCTTGGCATTTTTTCGCCCTTGAGGAAAAAGTGAGCTTTCCATCTCATGCGTTTTGTGAAACTTTCTACTTTTTCAATCAGACTTTTTAAATAAGCGTCCCGTGATGGTAAAGGGATATTCTTTAGTGAATAATCGAACTGAAATTGCCTCATTTTTGAAGGTGAAGTGATATGAATAACGTAAACAAGAGTACACAACCAGTTAAGGGTGCAAATACGAATTTACATATATATATATATATATATACATATACATATAAATATATATATATATATATATAAATATATATATATAAATATATATATAGTGAGATTTTGCTTAAGAGTATATGGTTGCTACTCCGAGTTTCACGCATATGCCTGAAGATCGCATACGCGTGAAATTCGGAGTAGCAACCATATACTCTTAAGCAAAATCTCACTACATTTAAGCTCTGCCCCATATGGTATTGAGCACTCTTGGATTCATCGTAAACATTATCATCTCAGTTATATAAATATATATATATATATATATATATATATATAAATATAAATATATAAGTGTATATTGTGGTAACGACGGAGACTATAAATAAGTTAACCACTCATTTCGCACAAACGTTTTCGCTTTTATTAAAGCTCTTCAGGTGCTAACAAAAACTTTTTGTTAGCACCTGAATCTGTGTATATATATATATATATATATATATGTGTATATATATGTGTGTGTGTGTGTGTATATATATATATATATATAACCTGAAAATCTGTATATACATACATATGTATAATATTCACTCCCACAAAGGCTTTTCTCGCTCGAAAAGTCATTATCTCTGTCCGTCTTTTAATGATTCTATATACCTTTTTACCCAATTTTCATCCACTGATTGCTCACGCACGTCTCAAACTCAACATCAATGGTCCTCCAGTCTCAGTTTAAGCATTCGACTCACTTTCCTGGCTCATAAAATGTAACTAAGCTGAACATCGCTTGGACACCGCCATAAACAATATCCAGTAAGTATAACCGAGGTGACATGAACAGAATATTTCATGAATTGGCTTACACTGCTAAAGTCAACTAGAACAGTTGACTACAGCGGGATTCAAACTCACATCTTAGAGTTACCAGATCGCTGCTCTACCAGTTGAGCTATTGAGTCAGCTGGGAACTGCATGCTCGTTTGATCCAGTTTAAGTGGTTTTCCCGCGACAATTTAACGCTCGATATCCGTGACGATGTGCAGTGTTTCGAGTCTACTTCAGAGTCATCCTCAGGGTAAAATGAACAGAATATTTCATGAAATGACCTACACTGCTAATCCCGCTCTAGTCAACTTTTGTAGTTGACTTTAGCTGTGTAAGTCAGTTCATGAAATATTCTGCTCATAACCGGCGTGTTATTCGGAATAAATTACTTACAACAAGTTTTGCTTCTTCACCAGCATGGGCACCAACTTGAAGCTAAGGATACAAAATAGAACGAAGGTAAACATTTCACGTAAGATGCATATGAACCAAGTGAATGTATAAAAGGGAAAAGTTGGCAAGTGAAAGTAGTTCGATATATGTTGGAAATGTGGGAGCTTAAAGATATCTTGAATGAATGACAGATGAACGTTCGTCAAGCTCTTACCTCAGAAAACGAATTTCTGAGCCCCAGACGGGGATCAAACCTGTAACCTGATGATGACCGGTGAGACGCACTAACCATTGAGCTACCAAGACTCAGAATGGCGAGCTAAGGTGCAAATTCAACATATGTGCGACCTAAGCGGCAGCCACGATATGTTAATAACATTATTAGTTCGATATATATGTTGGAAATATTGTTATTATTGCGATATATATGTTTATATAGCTTGCACCTTTGCTCGCCATCTGAGTCTTGGTAGCTCAATGGTTCGAGCGTCTCACCGGTTATCAGAAAGTTGCAGGTTCGATCCCCGTCTGGGGCTTCGAAATCGTTTTTCTGATGTAAGAGTTTGACGAACGTTCATCTATCATTCATTCATGAAAGAAGTTCCTCACCAAAACAAAAGCGTTTCATTGCCAAATAAAGTCACAGAACGCAAACTGGTAGCATTTGACTCATTTCTGAAAAAGTTTATTTCATTACGAAGGGTAAGACCCTTTCATAATGGAAATCAATCCAAGTGCACAGTTATGAATACGCAAGTAGGCCTCAATAATACCATTCATTATACGACCATTATAATATGAAGCATTTTGTTTAGTCCATCAGTGGTCATTTATTTATAGTTTATTTATATCGTTGTCTGCTCCTGTTCTGTAACTCATATCTTGGGTTGACAATATGCTACTTTCCAGTGCGGTTTTCCTCTCATACTTCTTGAAATTGTCAACTAGGAAAGATTTTTGGTCAAAAGCTTGTTTGCGGCTGAAACTTTCGTGCAGAAAAGAATAGAGTCATTATTTATTCTAGAAAACCCTATCAGCCGGTTGAGTTGTTCTCCCCAGAGACACACCAAGTGCCACGCCTCGTGGGTCCAAGTGTTACAATAGGAAACCGAGGAACCCAGAGAGAACTTGCAATGCTTCAGCCTTGGTATTGTAAAACTGGAAAATACTCTTCTCACACGAGACCAATGTAAATTTCACCACCAATTTAGTTAATTGTTTTTACCACAAATGTATGTATATTTATCTATATATGTATGTATATTTATCTATATTTGTATGTCTCGGTAAGTTTTATAATGCTATAGTTTTTTAAAATTTAGGGCCTTCATTGGTACCAGCACCAGCATGTGCTGAAGAAGTTACCCTGATAAAATAAAAGTTTCATCATCATCATCATTAACTGCCTGGTACCGGAATCAAAACCTGGTCATAATGGTAAGAGACACAAATACCACCACTGTGCCAACAGCACTCCAATTCATTTTAGGGAGTATAAATATACATACATCCATACATAAAACTTTATTTACCCTCAAATTTACAGATAGTCTACATATGGCCAATGTCTTGAGGACGTTTGACTTTATTGTGTTCGAAGCCGTTCAAATCATCGTGTGTAAACTACAAAATGTTTGACGTTAAGGAACCATTATAATAAATAACGCACTGACTGAACTTACTCGGTCCAGGTTGAAGATATTCGTTGAGTTCTTATTTCGCCTGCAGAGACCTTCATTTCGGTTCCATCCGTTCCGACGAAAACAGTTCTCAACCAATTGTATTACAAAGACCTTTTCAACTCTTTTATTCTGTTGATAGGGTTTTTTAGCACATACCTCCCTATATCGTCACTCAGTCTGTACGGAAACCTCAAGCAAATACATTCCAGTGCGGACCTTTCCCCTTACGAAAATTTCACATCTCATTTCACATGTGAAAAGCATATGCCATTGGAACATTTTCACATATAAAATTTTTATTTCACATATGAAATGGGAACAATTCACATGTGAAATATTAATTTCATATGTAAAAATGTACGTAAATTTTTCCTAAGGGTGCCCTCAGTAAATAAGTATTTATAATAATAATAGTAATAATAATAATAATAATAATAATTTGGGCACTGGAGTAGGGCATACACATCTTCAGCCTACTACGGGAATGTGGAGGCTCCCGCCCACCAGAGTCGAGGGTGGCACCTTTGGCAAGTGCCAGCAACCCCTAAGCCAACGGTAGATAAGACTTTATAGCCTTGGATGGCAACTTATCTAGGAGAAGGAAACTGACTTAAAACCAGAAGAAGGTAGACAGGACATTGATTCGGAGTGTCAGTTTTCCACGCGTTACAAAATCTAATGGGAAACAAGACGGAAACTGTCGTAAACAAATATGTGGAACTAAATCCACATCACATAAATGTTTCCATAACTAGACATATTAGGGCAAATCACATTACTTTCTTACATTTTGATCCACCATTTGAAACAAAAATATGGGCAGCGGTGTATTGTAATAGCCTTCTCCATCGGCATCAGGCAGAGACGATTCATCCCAGTCCTAAAACCAAGCCAAGGACAACGAAAACAAGGTAAACACTAATTAGACGTGGGTTTAATGATTTTCTTTAGTTTTTCAAAAATTTTCAAATAATCTGTTTCATATGACACGTTATCTAAACAACTATGTGTGTGAACGTACGTACATACATCTTTTGCCGCTCATTACCAGAAAATATACTATCATTAACGCCAACCTCAAACTCATTAACGCCAAAATACATTCATGTTATTCAATCGATATTCATTAGCGTAGATACGCAACCATTTGCATCAAAGGGCATTCTATAGCGCCAACAGAAATTACGCAAGAGAAATATGTTGCGTAATTGAATTTTTTTTATCCCTAATGTATAGTGGAATGGTGTTAATGGTCCTCAGTTGGCGCTATGGAATGCACTTTGATGCAAATGGTTACGTATCTGCGCTAATGAATGTCGATTAAATAAAATGAATACTTTCGCGTTAATGAGTTTGAGGTTGGCGTTAATGATAGTATATTTTCTGGTAATGAACAGCAAAAGGTGTACTCTTACATGTGACGAAGGTAACGTTAATGAGGTAACTGTACGGTACCGGAATCGAACCTTACTAACAGTGGTGAGAGACGCGTGCACTACCACTGCGCCGCTAGCACCCCATATAGAAATGTCCTAATTACGTCACTTTAACAGAGGTCTTTTACCGCCGGGAAACAGTTAATTGACATGGTTATAAGGTGCTTGACAACCTGGTAGTTGCCTTCGTTCCCTCTCGCTCCTCCGAAGTCTTCTCTTCTCTTTCCGAACCGCTATTTCCCTTGATCAAGGTTTACAGGATCTTTACCTGCTCCTTGACGACTGTTCATATGCAGTGCCGGATTAAGCTTGTGTGTGTGTGGGGGGGGGGGGGGGGGGGGGCTGGGACACTCTTAGTATTGAGGGGGGCCTTTGGAGGACACAGCTACATCACAATATATTTATTCTATAACAAGTATTTTAAGGATGCTTAGTTTATGAATGGAAACCTCAAGCAATCATCAAAACCATACGTGTAAATTGAGATTATCGATATATTACAGTCAACTCTCGTTATTGCGGACACCCTGGAGACTGTCATTTGGTGTCCGTAATAGCGAGAGTCCGCAATAGCGGGGTGCGAGAAAAATGACCCAAAGTCAGGTTGTAAAATGTCTTTGCTATGTATTACTGCTTTTTTATTTTAAAATGTCCAGTTTCTTTCAATTTCTAGTTAACATTTACTGTGATATATAAATACACAATACGAATTAAAATACAAATAAAAAATTTATATTGAGAAAAAAATATTATATACCCAAACAAAAAATCAAACTGTAACATGAATCATTGTCAATTGCCTTTTCCTTCACTGTAAAGCTATAATAACGAAATAAAACTCAGTCGACTTATGCGAAGTTAGTAATCATGTTTTAGACAAATACTGACAAATACTAACAAATTCATGGCAAGTCAAGAAAAGTGTGAAGAATACAAGTCTTATTATTCTTGATTGAGAGGCCACCATGCTTACAAAGACGAATTTCAGCCTAAAATTGACATGACTCTCGTGCTTCAACGTGAATCAGAAAATGCCAAAGATCCACATGCTGTGGCCATAACAGAAAATAACGGACGAGTTGTGGGGCATATCCCTTTAGGACTGTCCAAAATTGTTTCTTCATTTTTGAAGAGTACATCACAGAGGAGAAGCTGTCATTCGTGGAGCTGGCCTGGGTTTAGAGATTCCCGTTCTTTACAAGTTTTATGGTGAACATAGATATTTGACAAGACTTGACAAACTCATTATTGGCAGTGATATAGCCAGGCAGTCCTTGCGAGACAAACACAAAGGAATAGCCACTACGTAGTCTACACAAAAGCGCAAGTCTGTCAAGAGCATTGAAATAGCATAACAAAGTGAAAAGCCTCGAAAGTAATGTAAACCGAGCGGAAGAACTTTGAAGATCGCAACATACATCTTGGTTGTATTGAAAGACACGTTTATATTTTGTCTGTCATTTTTGTCGACAGAAGTAATGACGAACAGAATATTAAAAGAACTTCCGCTGACAAACAGCAGGTGTCCGTTGTAACGAGAGTAAAACTATACAAATGTTAGTTTGGGACCGCAAGAAGTGTCCGCAATTCCGTAATAGCGAGAGTCCGTAATAGCGAGAGTTATTTCAATACATTTCATAGTAGTTTCGGCCGGGGATTTACCATCTGTCCGTAATAACGAGGTGTCCGTAATAGCGGGGTGTCCGCAAGGCGAGAGTTGACTGTATACAGGAAACGATCGACGGACCAATGGTTTAGTTCCGATAAAAGACATGTAATGGATTGATTCTAAGATGATGTTAAATTTAGCATAAAAGTCGTACATGAAAAGTATTTGTGCTACACCAACCACAATTCTCGCAACCGGCGAAGAGCATATGTGGGCAACTCAAAATAAATTTCAACCTACGTCAAAAAAGTACAAACTCTGCAAGAGAAATGCAATAGACTTATGGCATAGGCAGCCCGGTCATACTATAGTATATTCATATGACATTGCAGTATCTATAACTGCGATTTGGATCGATTTCTTCCTTGTTTTTGGCTGCAGAAAATTCAAATTCAGTAAGAATTTCATACACGTTCAGTGATCGCCAAAACACCATGTGAAAGCTTTGGGTTATCACCAATGATCGATGAATGTTCTTCAAGACTTAACCTCAGAAAAACGATTTCAGAGACCAAGATGGGGATCGATAGGCAACACATATGTCGAACTTGCACGTGTGTTTGCCATCCGAATCTCGGTAGCTCATTATATTATTGGTTAGAGCGTCTCACTGGTCATCAGAAGGCTACGGGTTCTATCCCCGTCTGGGGCTTCAACATGTTTCAAATTACCATCGTGGCTTAATCCTGAACGCATGTCGGTGGGATGAGTTGGTTGATTCAGAACGTCCTGTATCCTTCTCGACTTCTAAACAACAGAGTTTATACGACCTTTCTTTTCTGTTGTTAGCAATCGTTTCTGCGCTCCACTAGGGTACTCGCATGCCCAGTGCTTATGCCTCTGAAGCTGCTCATATTTGTAAACAACTCGAATTCACTTAACCGTTTTCATGGTTCATTCAAACCATAACGTCTGATTGAATACATTTTTTTGTAGTGCACTGATGTTAGCGGCTGTTTATCACGAAGTGCCGTTTCAGAATATTTTAATAGATTATCATTATTATTGCAACTCGCACACCACCCAACTAAGGACAATGGAAGGGGTATCAGCCTGCTACGGGCTCCCAGCATCCCACCAGGTAAGGCCGCAACAGACATTGCACATTTCAGGGAACTTGTGGGGAAAGGAAATTTTACCATTAATATGGATTTTAAGAAACACCCACCGGGCCAGCCCTTACTTGCCCAACTTATCCAGTCAGGTAGGAGTAAGGGATGTACAGCCCTTTAAAGTCCCTGAAAGTACTCCCCAATGCGTATATCCAGTTTGACCTTAACAGTACGCTCTTGCACTTCCAACCAGTTAAGGTCAGTTTAGGCTTGCCACTGCAAGGGTTAAGTCTGAATATTGTTTTACTCTTAGAGTAGTGCAGATCTGTTTCAGCATTTAAGGCTGGTTCATCCTCAACCAACTAAGGTCAGGGGCATCAGCTTGCTGTACAGATTTCTTCTAGTCCTTGGGCTGACCGGGCAGGTTTGCCAACACCTGAAGGTAGTGTACTTGCAGCTGCCAGCCAATTAAGGCAAGCTGAGGCTTTCGGCTACCTGTCTACCCGGCTGGCAAGGTAGGGACGCCACTCTCTAGGTCATCTCATCAAAGCTTGCCGTTTTATGGAGGTCACTGGCTCCGAATTAATGTCCTGCCTACCTACTTCTGGTTTTATGTCAGAGCTTCCTTCCCCTAGATAAGTTGCCATCCAAGGCTAAAGAGTCTTACCTACCCTTGGCTAAGGGGTTGCTGGCACTTACCAAAGGTGCCACCCCGGACTCTGGTGGGCGGGGGCATCCACATTCCCGTAGTAGGCTGAAGCTGTGCTTGTCCTATTCCAGTGCCCATATCATTATTGAGGAAAGTCAGTTCATACGAGCCAATGAGGTCGTTTAGCCCAAATTGCCATATTATGCCAATATTATTATTATTTTTTTATTATTATTATTATTATCATTATTATCATTATCATCATTAAAGTTATTCTAAATATTATTTATGTTGTTGTTGTCCTTGTTGCTGTTGTTCGTATAGCTATTATGTTATGATTATGATTGTGATTGTTTTATGAAAGCCCTCAATGTGGGGGGCCCCTTTATGTGGGAGGCCCAGGGGCACGTGCCCCAAGTGTCCCATTGTTAATCCAGCACTGGCACTTTCAACCGCAGATCAAAAAGTCACCTAACTACAAAATCTTTTGAGATTCACTAACCGGTCCTTGTCTTCCAGCGCCACGTAAATCTGATTTCACTTTGTTAACGAGTTTTTACCAAATTTTGAAAGTCTACTCATGGCAGAAGAACGGCGCGGAGAGTCTTTAATCCTTTACGTGGCACTAATGCAATTCTGCAACTTATTATATTTTACCCTGTCCAACGCCACACGATTCTATTCGTCAAGTGGAGACCTTCCGGAAAACTGCCACGTGAACGGTTAAATTCAAAGAATATTTTCTACCTAGTATTTTCAAAAACTGTTGTTTTCTTTTTCCTGTACGTTTTCGTCCCCTACACGTTGATGGGCGGGCAATCTTCACAAAAAGATATATTCGATGAAAAGTTCATTTTATCTGGGTAATATTTTGTCGTACCTTCCTGTCAGTCTTAGCCAAGTTGTTCATCCATTCTTTAATGTTGTTTGACGTTGTCGTGAAGTATCTGTAAGATATTGGTATATAAGGATGATTCACATAAAATGAATACAAAAAAAGCTGTTTCTAACATTAAACAAAATGTATCTGAGCTGTTAACAATGACCTAGATCCGTACAGAAACTACTTAATATAAGATCCTTACAAAGTTTTACAGGAACTAAGATATCCCGGCATACAGTCAGCCTCTTCTCTTTTACATCTGAGTCAATGTGTAACTTCACTTCATAATTAAAAGACGTCCGATAACGTGTTTGTCATTTTTAGTATCGTATTCTGAAACATTTGGCTGAAGGATCGAACGTCGAAAGAACCCACTCATTTTAGCATTTTCCGTGGCCGGTGCGACTGTGTTTGACAGGCCACCGTAAAGGCCCATTTACACGTGCGATTTTCAACCTGGTGTATGTAATAAACTTTTGTCAGTCTGCGTGGCAAGACATCCACTTATGATTGGCTCCAGTTTGTCCTCGACTCTCTCGTCAGTTAAACACATACTCTAAGATGTCAATCGCAAGACACAAAATTCCACGTGTAAACAGTCCTTAAGTATGTCTGTTGATGTTTTGGTTTGGTTTGGTTTGGTTTCATTTATACAAGATAAATACATAGCAGCCTGGAGGGTGAATTGCGTATTTAAATTACTTACAAGTTATTTACAAAAACAATTTAATCAAAGGCTCCTGTGAGCTACCTCACGGATGAATACGCACTAGAGAAGGGGAGGGTATGAAGTTGTAAGGCCAAATATTGTTACTCAGAGCAGAATAACCTCATGGGTATTTCAGGCAGATAGTACCCACCTATAATAGCCATTTGACAATGTAAAGTCGTAGTTTTTTTCATCTGGGTGCAAATAAGTGCTTGTTGTCTTGTCTTGTTGGCAAAACATGCCGAAGTTTTTGCAACTCAACTTGGTGGAATCAAATTGTTGGTTTGCAACTCAAATTGGTGCAATCAAACTACAACAGAATAGTTTTATCAGCTCTCGGTACATATATTTAATATCAATGAAGCAGGGACAGTTTATCTTCGGGAAGTTTGCTCATCCTGTTTTACTTCTTCAACCTATTTGGAAGACTCGCTTAGAACAGGCTTTAATAAAACAACCAGGCCACCGCTATTCATCGACATAGGAGACCGGCTGAAGACCTTATGCCTTATCCAGGCTATTCTTCTACCATATGGTGCATTTCGTGAATGAATAAATAAATCCAAGCGGCAATAATTTGGCAGTAAGAAACAAAACCTAGGCTTGAAGTTGGCTTGATGTGGAGGTGTAGCCCATATTCCTATGGTCAGCAGACGAACAATTAAGTTAACAGCCCATCAATCAACCAAGTGAATTGAACCTCGCTGCTATATCTGATGGATTACGTCCTCCATGAGGTAAAAACAAGGTAAAAAGAAAAATATTGATTCTAAATTACCGTGAATAACTTTAAAAATTCAAAATTCAAAACGAAGAATTCAAAATTGTCGCTACACACGACAACAAAATAAAAGTATTTTTAAAACGTTTGTTCCATACCATACAAATCTTTGTAGCGAGACCCCTTTGATGCTTCAAAAATATATACCCAGTTGAAAAACCTCAGATAGACACTTACGTTTCTTTCAGGTCGTCCAGGATAATTTTCTTGAGCAGCGGTGGCAACGTATGAGCGTCAATCAGTAATTCCGGGTGCATCATCAAATCGGGACCGCTGACACAACAGAAGCAAGCAACAATCAGTTCTTCGCGATAAGCCAACAAAGTGATAAGGGAACAACGAGACTTGGAAAATCAGCACAACAGCAACCACAGATATCATAAATCACATGCAATCATTAGTTATGTATTACTCTGAGGATACATGTAGATCATAATATCATAGACTGTAAATCATATAGACATAAATCATAAACAGAGCAAGAAATGACTTTGAAATAAGGTCGAAATATTACCGTTTACATTCGTCTTGTTTTTACTTAAATCTTAAGTCTTCAAGATGTTGTTTTTCGGAGTTTGTTTCTTGCTCTTTTCTTAAATTGTCGGCTGCTAATGGCTTCTTATAGATCATAAATCATATACATCATACAAACGACATAGTGGGCATTGGAACTACACGTCAGTCAAAAACTTTAGGCCAGCTGAAAGCCGTCATACTTAGGGAAGAAAAACTGGATGACGTATTATTTTCTTTATAGAAAAAAGCGAAGCTACGGAGGAGCTACGAAGGCTGTTGCTAAGAGCATGGTCACGAGTTTTGTATTTATAGAAGTGATGATGTGGATGAAATGAAAATTTGCATTTAGTTGATATAGACTCCATTTCAAGTGGTCGATTGGAAATGCCTAATATTCTCTCAATATACCATTTTGTACAACCAAAGTATATGAATATTTATGTAATATAGTATTTAAAAAACAACCAGGAGTGCTTTACGAGGTTTAAAACACGAGGTGTTAGCCGAGTGTTTTACGTCCGATAAAGCACTTACTGTGAGTTTTTTGAATGACGTCAAAAATGAACCCGCTAATACACTAATTCGCAAAGAAAGTTTGGAAATTAATGCTTTCTACGTCGCAAAAATTAGAGGAGAAAAGTGAGCGTACTTTTATCACATTTAAAGGCACGATACGGTTATGATTTCCCTTTGTATTTTCCTTGAAGTCTATCCTGTATCCGATACCTCGAGGGTTGAGAAAATATTTTTCTTGGGGGCTGGTTACATGGATAATTTTAGCCCGGCCTTCCAACACGATACTTGAAAAACGGAGCTCGCGATTACATGAAGAAAGTTTCAGCCCGGTTGACCAGGCTGAAAAATCCCGTGTAATCGCACGAAAAAATTTCAGCTCGGACTACAAAGATGATTGACTGGCGTGGGAAGATGCAAATTGCGAAAACAACAAAGGCTACCAACAAATTCCTGCCTGATCCACTTCCGATTTCAGTTTCAGCCCTGGCTGAAATATTTCGTGTAATCGGAACTTTTTTCAACCCGGTCTGCCGGGCTGAAAATTTCCCATATAATCAGCTCCTTAGATCAGGAGCTTAGAGAATGTCAACTATGACGAAAAGTTACAGCGTTTGTTGCACCCTTTTCACTGCGTTCTGTTTGAATGAAGACCTATCCCTCAAACACTTACTCATATTCCCTCAGCCATGTCAAAATGCTCACAGACTCGTCTGATTCAAGATTTTGGCACACCAAGTCTTCCAGCTAAGAAAAGCATATAATGTAAAGATCAGGATTTTGAGAACTTTAGGGCTGGAAAAAGCATACAAGGTAACGAGAATATTTTAATTCAAGCCAGCTGGTCCTCGAACTACGACTTGGGACCGTTTCATACCACCCCATTCCAAAGGTGCAAGTGATTTTTACACCAACATACATTAAGTTCGAAGAATCCCGGCTCGAATAATTTCGGATGGCTCAATTCAGACGCTAAATTTTCGGACATATTTTTTTCATCTCGGACTAAGTTCGGACAAAAGCTTGGACATTAACAAAGTGGTGTTTATTTGAATCGCCCATAAGTTTAGATGTACACTAACGCAACAAATGACTGTTAATTTAAACATGCTTTTATTGTAAAATGCGACGCCTACTGTAAAATGTGACATCAATGTGACACATGTTTTTTGGTTTTTTACTGACAGTCGAGACCATTTGTTATATCGGAACTTGTACAACTCCATGTTGCATTCAAACATTAAATAGAAATTGAGCGACAGATCTGTCATTTGAAACCTTTTCTGGATCTGTTACTTTTGCAAGTTTGTTATCAAACTCTAAAAATTTCGGATCCCTAAAATTTTTGGGTCGTTTTATTTTCGGACGAAATTTGTCGTTGTAAATGTACTCGATAAAACAATCCTTTTAAACATAGTGACCAGTTGTCTAACAGTAGTGCTTGGTGAAGATGTTCCTCATAGCACTTTTTTTAAAACAAATGTTTGGCAATTTTAGTTTAAATTTCCAAAACTTCTCGTTAGCAAAAGGACAGCTATAAATTTCAAAAACACGAGAATATTTTTTAAAAACATGTTTCGGCAAGACTTATGCCATCTCCAGTTTACAAAGTGATGTTTGTAAGGCTTTAAATAGGAATTATAGTATGAATAAATTAACTAATTACAATGACGATATGTTAGATGATTAATTACAATGACAGTGTGTTGTGTGAGGATTAACGGAGGCGGTATCAGACGATAATTACTAGCAGAGGAAGGCGTTGATATGTTGCATTTGTGTGTTTAATTCTGGTTTTCTATTTTGGATGTGAATAACTTCTTTCAATTTGAGTGTGTAAGTGGTTTTGGGCGAATCTAAAATTTTAAAGCAGTTAGGTGTGTAATGGTTTTTGCAGTTGGTAGAGTTATTGAGGTGTTTAAAGACGAGAAAATTTCGATCAGTTAAGGTGTGCTCTTTGATCCGCGTTGAGAAATGTTTGATCCGCGTTGGTACTTTCTTTGTCTTGAATTGTTACATCATTCAGCTTTATAATTTTCTACGAAATGCCTAATATTTGAACAGACTCACTTTTATCCCTTACAAATATTTCACATGCAATTTCACATATGAAAACAATATTTCATATGTGAATTGTTTCAGTTCCATACGTGAAATGAAAATTTCATACGTGAAATTAATTTTCATATGTGAAGTTTCCATTTCATATGTGAAATTTTGAAGCTGTTTTTTTCACATGTGAATATGGCGTTTCATATGTGAACAGGTTCCCATGTGATATGTAAAAATGTTCCAATTGCATGTTTTTCGCACGTGAAATAACAAATAAAATTTTCAATAGAGATGTTATCCTTATACATGGTGTGATCGAGTGTAAACGCCAAATATTCCTTGTAATATATAATCCACTTTATATTGTCTTTTGCATAACTCATTTCTTTATTAATGATGTAGTACAAGCAACAAAAGGTTAAATCTTTACTAGAATTTTAATGTTGCAATGCTGAGTAAGTTTTCGTTTTAGGTTTGTGTTCCACGCATGGTTCGTCAGTTACATTTATATCAAATATAAGTGATTTCCTCTACCAGATTAAAATAAGGCAAGTGTATCCCAGAGACACGGGTACATCTACAAAGCCACACGATTTACACATTCAGCGGCTTACCATCGTGGACAACCCATTGTGGTACATCTTGACATGCTCGTCAAAAATATTGTAGCTCGGCGGAAAGCAAGGTACACAGGAAGTCTATCAATAGAATTAATTACAAAAATATTGTAGCTCAGCGGAAAGCAAGGTACACAGGAAGTCTATCAGTAGAATTAATTACAAAATATTGTAGCTCAGCGGAAAGCAAGGTACACAGGAAGTCTATCAGTAGAATTAATTACAAAATATTGTAGCTCAGCGGAAAGCAAGGTACACAGGAAGCCTATCAGTAGAATTAATTACAAAAATATTGTAGCTCAGCGGAAAGCAAGGTACACAGGAAGTCTATCAGTAAAATTAATTACAAAATATTGTAGCTCAGCGGAAAGCAAGGTACACAGGAAGTCTATCAATAGAATTAATTATAAAAAATTATAGCTGAGCGGAAAGCAAGGTATATAGGAAGTCTATCAATAGAATTAAATTAAAGCATATAGTTTAAAAAAAGTCGTTAGTTTACTGCGGCCGTGAGTTTGAGTATCTCCTAGGGGGAAGTGGGGGTTATCAAACTAATAAAAATATTCATTTCAAAAGTACTAGTACCATAGTACTAAACGAAGGATAAAGATAAGAGCCCAGCTCAAAATTATTATATGACTAGCCATAAAGACGATTTGAAATATATTTAAATAAATTTACTAACGTTTCGTTGCAACGTGCAACATATTCAGGGTATTATATTACAAAGTTTTCAGTGTCTACATTAAGTCTATTTACAAGCGAGAATGAATAACTATTAGCGTATGATTTATTCTCGCATGTAAATACACTGAATATGTTGCACGTTGCAACGATACGTTAGTAAATTTATTTAAATATATCTCAAATCGTCTTCATGGCTATTCATATAAGAACTTTGAGCTGGGCTGTCATCTTTATCCTTTGTTTACGTTTTCCGCCCGGAAAATCCATCGCAACGATTGCCATGGCACTAGCAGTACAAAACTACTAAAAAACTACTTTTTATTGTTCACTACGAATTTTTATTAATGTAGTACCAAACTACAAGTTTGCATGGAGTTTAAACTTACAGTGCCTTTTGAAACTTCTAGTACAATGGTACTAGTAGTTTTGAAATGAATATTTTTATTAGTTTAATTATACTCCACTTTCCCCTAGGAAATACTCAAACCCACCACTTTCATTCAAAAAACGTTCTTCCTAACTGGTTTCACCTATTACTTACTTTTTCTGTGCGAATGATAATTGAGATCAGGCGCTGGCACTTTCTCGGGAAAGAGAAAATTTACGAAAAATATTCTTTTGATCTCTTTGAACCCTAATAACTCAGTTCAAGCCTATAGGTTGAACTTAAACAATCTGACACCAACGCTCTGCAGAAATAAAACAAACCAACAAAATTCCCCCTCCGAGTGTATCATACCTTGACTACAATCAAGTCGTTAACCATGGTTTGCCTTGTCCTTTCTAAATGTTTCACCAGCCACATTTTGTCTTCGCCACGATTAGCCAAATGCATCTGAAGACTTTCAAACCTAAATTAACATAACAAGTATTGAACGACGGTTCTGAAATTAAGTATTGTACAGATCATTCAACAGCACGCCATTACAGAATTGCTTCTACGGGATTCAGCTGTCTCAAATTTAATATGTGTTTGACTCGGTTGATAGCGACATTAAAAGCGTACTCAGCGGGAGTAAATCCGTTAACAACAGTTGTACCAGGAGGTTTAAAAGTATATCATTTTCAACATTAGAATGTTATTTACCGGTTGGAAGGTCCATTTAAAAAAATGTTTTCACAAGGTCCCAAAACACGGCCCACGGCCCCAGACACTTGATCGTTTCAGGACTGATGGAAAATATTTTCCAGTACGAACCAACCAATACTGGGAAATCACATTTATTTTTTTTTTTACCCTGCGTTGTCGTAGAAGTAGAACACTGGCAGCTAGGTGTCAAATTAAATTTTAGATCATGCCTTAAACGAAGACAACAAGAAAGAGTGAACAATTTCCATCTCATCAATAGGGACTTTAAGATCTACGACGTCAACTTGAACGACGTCCTTTAAAATTTCGGCAATTTAAAGAAACCACGGTTTATTGACCACCGTGCTTGATACTTGTGACTTGTTTTATGGCTCCTAAAACGCTCCAGTTCTCCAAAAACGACTGTAGTCTCAGGTTGGATTCAGTCTTAAGTACCAGCTATTTTCACTTCACAAAATGACGTCGTCCTTAAGACGTGAAAATGGTCTGGGTGACGTTGTATGCAGAACGACAACGGTGTTGAGAATGCCCTGGAGAATAAATATATTATTCAATCTCTTTGTTTTGCATGAAGAATCCTTTTGTTTCGAAGGACGCGTCATTGAAATTGACGTCGTAGATCTTAAAGTCCCTAATAAAGTTCAGTGAGAACGCCATTAAAATTGCTTGACTTAGTGAACAAGAACAAAGAAACAAGAAAATAAGACTGAAAGAAAAGAAAAAGAAACCCAGCAAGGCCGTTGATTGTGATGAAATATTGCAAGAAGCCGCCCGCTGCTACAGCCAATCAAATTACAGTAATGCCCAAGATTCTTACCCCAAACGATAAATACAAAAAAAATAAAGTTACACAACCTTTCACATGCAGTACACTTTAGTTGGATGTCAATAAATATAAAAATAAATACAATTTCAAAACCCTTCACCTACAGTACACCTTAGTTGGATGGTATGGTTTAAAAGTATGGTTTTAAAGTTTCTTATACCATCGTTGGCTCAGTTTCTTTTGTTATAGAGAGGTTTATAACTAACTTGTAAACCTCATAAAGATATTCATGAACTTTCTACCGAAATTTCGTCATTTCTATACGTTTGTCGGGCAAGTTAAATACTGCTTTCGAAAATTCACCAACAATGATATAAATCGGTTATATAACTTGACCTCGGGGTTTAAGCAATATATCGCATAAACACCTCGGTTACGGTATATAACCTTTACATAGTATTTCTTCTTTTCATTTTCAGGGGGAAAATAGCACTTCTAAGTTTATCAAATTACCAAAAAAGGAAAAGAACCTTCCGTACGTCCATTTAAACCGCTTCATCTTTTACAATTTTTTCAACTGCCGTGTACGTTTCTGCCATAGCACACTACCTGTTGCTCACGGACGTCTGCAGTGTTTCCAAGCACATCTTCTTCAGTTCTTTTGGACGATCTGGTGGCATGAAACCAGTCCTTATTTTTCTGTCACGAGCACGCTTATCTGCCCTGAAGTGTAGATGCATGCCAGATAACTTTAGCATAATAACGACCGTAACCATGGTCACTCAAGTGTCTATTTTTTTCTGTTTTTCACGAGGTGACTTACATTTTGAAATGACTATCATTACCACGTTCTTCATCGCTATCCTCAACATCAACACCAATTTCATTATTGCCGTTTAGGTCATCAACAACGCCAACACCAATTAACAAAAATTATTATGTCATCGTTACGGTTGCCGTCAACATTCGTTGAATCACCGGAACTTACCTTTCTTCGCGTTCAATAATTCTCAGCACCGTCACCAGTTTTGCAGGATCGCTCCGTACTGTGCTTAAAATTCTTTCCAAAATCACCACTAGCTGCTTCACTAACTTTTTCTAAATACAAAAAGTGGTAAGAAAAACGGCAGTTCGTAAAAAATAATTAAGTTTCTGTATATTCAAGTCGATAAATTTTACTTACAGACAGGTTCTGAATTCCAGAGAAATAGTCGTAGACCAGCTGAAATAACATATACGAAATTACATTACGTATACGGTACCATGTTTCGTCACTTTTATTTAATTTATATAAAGACTGCTCTCTACTCCATTTAAATGGGTCATTGATAAAATAGTAATTTTGACTTTTCAATTCTACATCGAGGTACATTCGCCTAGTTTATTTTTTGTCACTTAAACTGAGTTCACTTGCACTATGACAGCTCTACAACAAAGATATAGTTCAGCCATTGCACATGCACTCGACTTAAATTTTTCCCGGCGGCATAAGACTTCTGTTATTCTAAACGATATTGTGGCATTTACACTCGACTAACAGTTCAGTTTTTCTGACAGAGGAAAATTTTGAGTGTTAGGACATTTTTTAAGACCCGACAGGGACCTGTTGCGAGAAATGCAACTTTTGCCCTCGGGCTGGGAATCGAACCCGCGACCTCGCGAATCTAGTGATACTTTGCCAATTGAGCTACGGAGGCCGTTGCCGAGAGCATGATTACGAAAATTACGCGTTAAAGGGAGAGCTCCAGCTGAGAAAGCTTTACGAAACAAAATAGGAATGTTTTACATGCACAAACACATATAAAAAGTGAAATAAAAAAATAATATATAAAATATAACGAAAACCAAAGCATTATCTTCTGTTTGAAAGTGTTTCATCCACATACCTCAAAACTGTTTTAAATACTAGCTATTTTTTGTTTCGGTTTTAACGCATTTATCCGTGCTTTAACTCTTCCACAGTTTACTACAGGTCGAAATTGGATCAAGAATTAACTTTGCAATGTTTAGTTCTTTTTAAATGCTTCTCGGTACAACTGCAGTTTAGCGGACACCGATATGACTGCGACCGTACCGCACGCTCACTAAGCCTCATACAAACCCTAATCGCCACCGGTCAGCGACATACTGGTGTCCGCTAAGGTGCGCACTAGAACGTAACTACTGAGGTCAAGTAACCGTTTGGAGATTGGGACTGGAAAATTAAGTATTTTATTTACTTGATATCCTCCCACTTAAGATTCAGGATAATCCTGAAGTGTCAATGGTCCGAAGATTCATGGTTATCCTGAATGTTATGGTTAGGATTAGGATTAGGTTTGGGATCATAATCCTACCTCTAATCCTAACCCTAATCCTAACCGTTGACGGCTCATCCCCCGGTGACATTTTAATCTAAACCCCAATGATTTTTTCCAAAACGTCGTCAGGTAAATAAAATACTTAATTTTCCAGTCCCAGTCTCCAAACGGTTACTTGACCTAAGTGGTGACGTTCTAGTGCGCACCGTCCGCTAAACTGTAGCCTAGGCCACTTTTCTTGGTGCTTGGATATCAGAGGAGCATCCTCTCTGTTGTCAGATGTGATTTATAAATCAAACGCAGCATGCTTACATGTGCTTCCTTTTTTGACGTTGAGTCAGTTTTCTCCATCTTGTGAACTTCCAGGAGAACTTCATCTCTGGTTCCTTCCAGCTCACTCAACCTAATAGAACAGAAAACGTGAAAATTATAAAAATGCGCGGCGGTTTTGGTGGGACAATCAAACCATGACAGGCAACAGGAATGCATTCAGTCTGTCTTCAAAAGAATACAGCCAGTTGGCCATCTCTGGCTTGACTTTGACCAGGAGTCATTGTTCCAAGTATACCCTTACGAAAATTTCACGTCATTTCACATGTGAAAAACATATGGAATTGGAACATTTTCGCATATAAAATACCTAATTCATATGTGAAATAAACTGGTTCAAAATTTCGCATATGAAATCTTTGTGTACGAAACATGGATTTCACATATGAAATGGAAGATTCACTTATGAAAATTAATTTCACATATCAAATTCTTATCTCACGAATGGAATTGAAACAATTCACAATTTAACTCTTTCGAGGCGGGAGCTCCCCATTTGACGTAATGCTGCTCCTGATTAATCGATTATTTTTTGGCAATCGATTATTCTTAAAAATAATCGGATCATCGACAACAACCACGCACAGCATGATATTCACCTGAACTTTCTTTCTGGAATTAAAAAAAATGCGAAGATATAGCGTTCTCGCGCTCTCATTGCAGTCAATAGTGGTCTCGAAGAAGCGTGCAGCACTTCAGCCAGCTGTTGTTGATGCACTGTTATTTTTAAAAAAAAAAGAATATGTAGACAGTGAAAGTGCATATTTCTTTATTTTGACTATTTCTTTGTGTTTATATAATTATATTATATACTTTTTTTCTTGAGTTTTTCTACTGGAAAATTTCGAAACTTTAAAGACATTAAAACATATTCCTTTCTTTGAAAGGACAAACCACTGTGGACATGTCATGATTAAATTTATTCAATACGATTAATCGATTACGGCTATAAACCGATGGGAGCAGCACTAATTTGACGAGGTAAAATCGTTTGGAGTTAACCCGAGTAAAACAGTCAGGCGTTAGCCAGAGTAAAATAATGGAAGTCTTACGACGCTGGGAAAGAGTTTGACACTATTTTCATACGTGAAATTCCATGTGAAATTTTTGCAAGGGTAAACGTGCCTTCAAGTACTTCTGGGTGGACGCACAAGAGTACAGAAAACGGACCGAAGTGAAATTATCATAAAATTAAACAAAAAGAGCTGAATTCAAAACCTACCTTTTATGAGCTTCTAACAGTTTCCCGTTTTGAATGCACTCTTCCGTGTAACTGACATTGGTTGGAACTGAGAAGATTTGGTTCAAATGTTGACAGGCCTTCTTAGCCTACCAAGCAACAACAGGAAACAGAATGCAGACGTACTCTATCCATTATATTCAGTTTAATCGACGCATAGATCGACAAAATTTCTTTTCATTTACCGTACCTCACTGTGCTTTTCATGGCACTTCTTAATCTCCTCTAATTGTTCTCCAAGATTAGTGCATGATTTGAAAACTTCATCCACTTCAAACATGCTAAGCATTTGAAAGAAAGAAATTGTATATAAATGCAAGTAAAATAGATGGTTAGGAGGTCGACCATCTCCGGACAGTTGCGACGAACAAACACGTTTAGTGGGGGGATGAGGTATACCGATATAGCTTGTTAACCTAGAAGTCATGCTTAAATGCAGAGGTCTTCGCTTGCTTCAGTTAGTAGGGTTACCCTTGTAGTAGGGTCACGCTCTTTGCGGGACAGGGTAACCCTTCAGGTCGTGATAAGTTTCAATCATGCGAACGACTTGATGCAGCCATCCGAGTTATGTATGAAGTCACGCATGCGCAATTAGTTTAGTGTCACGAATGAATTTTGCTTTATGACAGCTGGTCCAGCACGAACATCCTGCTGAGTTTGCCTCTACGTGGTTATGGTTAGGTTATGGTTCAGTTATTGTCGAAATAACGACCATAACATTCGAGAAGATAGATAACAACATTGTCACGGATTTGAGCAGGTGATTCGCCATCTTTGCACTTCAGGGTAAATCCCAACATCATGATTACTTTACTTTTTCCATATAAACAGTCGATAAAGCTGTCTCGGGGGGTAGGGTAACCCTTTTACCCGAGTGCATATAAATAGCCTCTAAGGGTTAAGTACAAAACGTAAAGTAGGATTTCGTCCGAACTTGAGATTAATAAACGTACTTACTTCTTCTTGACACGTTTTACATCTAGCAAAGCACTAAAAAGAAGCAAAGAAGCAAATTCTCAACACGAAAACAAAACTCCCGACATAGAACACATAAATAATTCGAAACACGAGTCAGTAAAACGATTTTGTAGCTAAATTTTTCATACCCTTGAAGCTGATGTAGTCCAGACCTTACATCGTCTAATTGTGACTGCACAGCATTTTTAAGACGAGCTTCAACTGACGCCTGGGAATAGGAAAAAAAATAATGTCTACATAACTGCTGTCACTGATATATCCAGTATATAGAATAATTCTAGGTGTACCATCAACGTTACTATCGATTTACACAATAACCTGTCCACCGTGACCGGTCTACAATGGATTTCACTCTTAACAGTGTCCCACAAACTCCTGCACCATCGTTCAAAGCATACATCAGTCAATCTAACAAGCTCCGGAGATAATAGATTTAAGAAATTTAAAATGGTTTTCCATGTTTATATACTGTGATACAAACATGAGGGATGTACTTGAGAAAGGAAAATTCCGTGTATAAATACTTTTATATAAACACGGCTACGAACTAATCATAACTCGTGTAAGAAGTAACTTATTTTCTAAATTACCATATGACTGAGCTCATTTTCCGATTCCTACTCCATGCACGAAATTACGCATGGTGATTGGTTGCTTAACGGTCGAGATTTTACGATTTTGGAGCGGTCCAATACGCTTTTTGCTCTGCACAGGTAACTTTTGGCGCGAAAACTCTTCGAGCTGATTTTAATGAAGTTTAAGCACAGGATAAATACCTCGAACGGAGGCTTTAAGCCAGATACATCCCGATACATCTAGCTTAAAGCCAACGTTCGAGGCATTTATCCGACTTAAAACACGATTAAAGAGGTTTTCATAAAGAAACCCCACGGAATAGACTTGTAGGATGTAATATACATATATATATATATATACACACACACACACACACACACACACACACACACACACACACATATATATATATACATATATATATATATATATATATATTTGGATAACGCAAAGCAGGTGGTCAAAAACTTTAAGTGTTGGTAATTTCAACGTGGCCATTCAAAATGAAGTAGACTATGATGATGATAATGATGTCACGATTGGTAAGGAATTAGAGATTGTAAACTCTTCATCACGCGCACGCATAAGTGATTTAGCCTTGCATGAAAGAATTAACGATCGGGTTGCAAAAGCTACCATCAGCAGTACGAACTGGGCTATCAGAGCGTGGGAGGAATGGGGAATGAAAAGGAATTCTGAAGATGTTAATTGGAACGATGAGTTTGCCCACGTTCCGTTCGACATTGTTGCAATACCTGATATAGAACTCCACTACTGGCTGGCAAAATTTGTGGTTGAAAGTTCGAAAGAAAGGAACTGGCGAGGTCAACTGAACGTTGTTACTTTTCAAAACTGTACTATCAACATTAATAATTTTAACGTCTAAGTGCTTCATATGATTTCATAAATGATATGGGTTTAACAGTGTGGGTTAATTCTGTTGAGTTGTAAATATCTCTAGCGAGTGATAAATTTAAGAAACGTTGCTTTGTGATTTTGCTTGTTTGTATTATTAAATATTCATTTTTGTTGTTTGTATTTTTAATCGAAGTTTCAGGGATTATATATATAGTCCTGGGGACTGTATATATAATCCCAGATACCTACGTAAAACAGCTAATCAGTACATTAACCCCTATTTCCCCCGGGACAATTCAAAAGCCGCCGCCAGCTTTTAAAATACTATATCGTTCTTGGCAAGTTTATTAGGCAGATAAAAACCTGGAAAGAACAAAGAAAACCGATTTAATCGTGTTTTAAGGAGAAATAAGCATCTACAGTGAAAAATTCCAAATAATACAACGTGTTGTACCAAAGCCAATTGTATAAAAGTACGACAAATGAATGCCTAATTGGTGCTAACAAGACGCCGAACGAACAAGTTACGAGGTAAACAGCAACGTCTGACGATGAAAAGCCAGTTAAAAATGGGAAAGAAAACCAACCAAACAGCCATATAATAAATTCCTTATAAACCTCGTTTGCTCTGTCCGTATTTGCCTTGGTTTTTTTCGCACAAACGTCAGGCAGATACTTCGCCAATCGGACCTCACATGCGGTTAATAAGTATTTAATATAATTCTAAGAGAAGAAATGGGCACGCGAAGTTCACAACTTTTTTTCTTGCTACCGCTACGAAGGTGTGTAAGTAAAGAAACGAAAGTTCAAAAACAAAAGGGGATATAACCCACCAAAAGTACATCGGCGAGGTTCCAAATTAACAAAGCAGTTCTTTCGGTGCAGTGGTTTACCAGTCAAAACCCGCCATGATGAAAGGCTTATATCGTCATCATATGCAAGCAGAATCTCATTTTGTATTTGTCTAAAGCTAGCCAGACTGAAACTCTCACTTTTCACCTCATCCACCTTCCAGCCTTTTGGAGTAATTCGTAATGTGATTTTCGAAGCAACCTCGCTCCAATTTCCCAGCTCGAACTAGACATCGCGTCGACCATAGGAGGCCATAAAAAACTAGAGGAGGCACGAAAGCCAAAAATTGGGATGAATTTGAACGTCGCCATTTTCAGTAGATCGGATGGCAAATGATTCCTCTCGAAGCCCTTTCCATCAGTTCGAGAACCTCGAGGTCAAACTGCTGATTTTCATGAAATTTTTCGTGTTTGTTTTCACAAACTGTAAAGCATAAAAACTACTTTTCTGGGTATTAGTCGGCCATTAATTTTGCCTTAATTGTTTTACATTCTTTTTACAAAAAAAAAAAGACACACAAAAAAGAGACAAAGTGAAGTGACCCTTGACGCTGACCTTGAACTTATCATGCGGGGACTTTTGTTTTGTCTCCTAATTTATCCAATATGGCGGCAATCAATTTTTCCATCACGGTTGAGTGACATTTAGCTACAACACCCCCTCTAGTTTTATATGATCTCTAAGGCGTCGACGTTGTCGTTGTCGTTTCGTAACTTTCTTACTGATGACTGTCGGGCACCGTCACCTTGTGACGCGCAACTTGATCAGAACCCTAACCACAAATGGAAATGATCCGAGAGGATGTGTTAAGCTTGAAGATGCTTTCTTTGTTCTATTACACGCTTACCGGCTCTCCTTCATCCTTAAATAAAACATACTGACTAGTAATACAAGCAACATCTAAGTAATTACAACATCTCCTTTTTCAGATTTGTATTGATTGTCAGTAAAATTGTGCCATAAATAACATGTCACACAGATAACGTCAATTTAACGAATAGAAACTTACTTGAGTGTCTCTGTGCTGTGATAGAAACATGAATGACGTCATTTCAACCAGAAAATGTCTAGTGAAAACACGAGGCGTAGCTGAGTGTTTTCTGGTATTTTCCCGGCTAAAACGGCATCATTCGTGTTTCTATCACAGTAGAGACACGAAAGCTATTTTCTATTTGTTTTATAAAATAACCATGGTTTTTTTTCGAGTTTTCGTGACGTCGTCCATGTCTCTGTACTGTAATACAAAATGAAAATGACGTCATCCATATCTCTTTACTCTGAGTGAAAATGAGGCTCGTCCAATCAGAGTGTGCGTAGGATGCGTGTTATTTTATAAATTGAAATAAACACACATTCAACCGAACTCTGTTTTTATCCTAACCAACTAATCATTTTCAAGCCTTTTTTGCGTAGGCAATTTTATAACTACCTTTTGCCGCATTACTCTTCGACGATACTGTTCAACTTTATCCAGTTGATCTGGATGCTAAGAAAAACAAAGCAATAGCAAGGAAGGTGAAGGTTAGTCAATGTCACCGGCTAAATCCCAATTGAAGGAGTACAACCAGGAATTCTGAAAACGGAGAGCGTTAAAAGCAAAAAATTTACTTTACTCACTGGCAGTTTGGCGGGAAATGCTTCGATTTAAGAGCCTCTAAAAGGCTCTAAAATGTATTTCCTAACCGAAATATTTCAAAACACACGCACACAAAAAATCCCAACAAAAAAACCTGCGATTTTCTTGAAAAAACAAAAAACAAAAACCAACTTGCTAATTGAGAGAACGAATGTGCCCCGCCGAAGAGAGTGCTATTGCGCCCAGTGTCCAATTTGGTTATACCTTTATCCAGGGCTGGGGTACAGAAGCACACTCGAAGTAAAATTTTCTAAACTTTTAGCACACGAAAATTTCTGAAGGGCTATTTTTTTTAAACAATTTGTAGTAGAAAACGAGTGACGGAGAGCGGACTTTTTCGTGAATTAACCTACCCGGCTGAAGTCAACTAGAAAAGTTGATTAGAGCGGGATTCGAACCTGCATCTTCGGGTTGCCACTGCACGTTCTCACGGATATCGAGCGTTAAGTTGTCACAAGAATCTCTCGTGCACTCATGACGAATAAAATGAGTATACTGTCCCCAGTTTACTCGATAGCTAAGTTGGTAAAGCAGCGGTCCGGTAACCCGAATCCCGCTCTAGTCAACTTTTCCACTTGACTTTAGCAGCGTAGGTCAATTCATGAAATGGAGTGGACTGTGAGACCCAACACGAAAGGTTACTACAATCTCTGAAAACGACAATGATAGATTGTTGAAAGCGCAAGACGTTTCAGTCAAACGTGCTACGTACTACCTCATCAGATCTTCTACCATTCAGCAGAATCGAAGGCAGTACTGACTTTGAGGTATTTGAGTCGAATTCGCGAGACCGATCCATTGCCGAGAGAAGATCAACTAGGAAGGAAGACCTCACCTTACGTTGATTGCGTGTTGCTTATACGCACGTTACACCTCAAACACTTTCTGTGTCTACAGGCAGGGAAATTCCTCCCGCATCTGAAATGACTAATCGCACGACGATGGCGCCCAAAAAAAGAACGTATGTGAAGGCAGGAAAATGGCTATAAGAACGGTTACACGAGATTAGAAATTGCAGACATATCTGCAAGAGCATAATATCCAGCGGCAGTTCATCTTGTCACGAGAGCCATGTTAACGAGGGCAGTTCAAGTGTCTGGTCTGTGAGCTAAAGCAGGTATACAGTAGAATAAATCTATTGACGCTACTGCATCCGCAAAGTGAGACTTAACGAAGAGACGCAGGTCAAACAGTACCCACCACAGTAAGTTACATCAAGGATGAGATCTAGCTGCCTCACCCGACACCCAGTGCCACACTAAGGGGGGAGGCACTGTGGCGCTTGCTCCGGGCGCAAAATTTTATGGGACGACATTTTCAGAAACAAAACTTCGCGTGTTTTTCTGGATTCAAAAACATTTTCCAACGTTCAACAAAATGTTAAATTAATGTCTCGACTTCTCATCGTTAATTGGCAACTTTGCAGCTGCTAAAACTCAGAAGCACCTGTTTTAAATTTTCAATTACATTTTGAGTAATAAAAAAAGCATAAAGGACACTCATTTCTACAGAAACATCTCATTTAGTTGTATAGTACAAGAAGCTTGGAGTGGGTTAAAAAGGCAGAGGAGGGAGGGTGCTTTCAACAGAATTTGCCCCAGACAAATTACCACCTAGGTATGGCTCTGCTTACACCATCCATATTCCTACTTGTGTGTTGCAATTGTCCATCTGAACTGAAACCATACTAAGAAGTGAAGATAGAACTAACGAAACATGAAAAGCTTCTCATGAGGATCAATTTTGGTGTCGGTAGTCTAAATTGCACATATACGAGAATACAAACTATGTCATGTCAGCTCTGTTCAGAACATGGTAGTGACCAATGATACAGCCTGTTGTTGTATTAGATATCAGGTACCTATCAGTGGTATCATATCTGAATCACACTTTCACAATGATGGGCTATTCAACACTGGCTGCATCACTCAATAGATTTTTCAGTGCTGTTTCAGTTTGATATGACAGGAACATGCATATTAATTTTATTCTTCATTGAGCTGTTGCATGCTGTCAGAAAAGAATCATAATGTACATGTGTCAAATGAAATGAAGCAAAAGATCTAACTTAAATATGATGCATCAGTACTCTTGGTGAAGTGCATTTATTTATTTATTTATTTATTTATTCTATGGTAACTCTAATCCACCAAGGTAATTTTAATACAGCTGCTGCACAGAATGGGAACCAAACTCTAGTCACAGAAGTGAGTGACACTACCACTGTACCATCAACACCTTAGTGTAGCCATTGTGGATCACACTGCCTACACAGCCCTAGAGTGCCATTCTTTGCAGCTGGTCTCAGTTGGGTCTTAGAATACAATTTCTTTTGACTTTTGTAAATTTACTTTCACTTACTATAAACTCTACTGTGTGAATGAAGTAAATGTTTAATATTTGTTAAATATATATATTCTTTTAAATTTTAATGTTACAGGTATTGCATGTTTGTCTTTAGTTTCTTGCTCTCAAAGTCATCAAAATTAATAAGAAAACTCTCTTGTCTATCAGGTTTGAGCCATCAAACAACCTCTAAGATTGCATTTTCAAGAATCATAAAATAAAAGAATAATGTTACCCCTCAAGTACATGATCCTGGACATTGTCAAACTGTTACCTGTTCTAAACATTGCAGTAGAGGAACTTTGATCTGTAAATGATTAATTTCTTGACAACAGTATTGTTCCTCTTTAAGACATTGAATCTTTAGCCAAAGGTATATTGCGGAAATGTGCAGTAGGTCAGGTATTAATTTTTTCTATGTTTGCATGGCAATACAGGTATATATGTATTCACGAATACTTGTGGTACAGTATATAACATTATTATTGGCTGTTGGCCCAGAACTTTTATAAAAGAGCATCTGAAGTTGAAGTCCCCAGTTGATAGAATGAAAGCTTAAATCCTGAATATAGATCAGGTATCATCAACTGAGATCATTCTTCACAAAAAACGATTAAAAAACAATTGTCAATAGGGTAAAGACTGTGCTTTATTATTCAATCATTGTGTCAGGTATGAAGAGGGAAGTTATCAAAAAGGAAGGTAAATTTTGTGATACTAGAGTGAATTACGGTAACAGCATTTAGAAACTGGTATCACTAATCATATTTGTGAAATGTGAACATAACAGAACAGGGACAGTCACTACATAAAGAAGTCAATTATTTGGTTGCAACAACAGATTTCTGTTCCCCATTTACTGACTTGAGTCCCTCAGTGGCCCAGGGAGCTTGTCACTTGTATCTAGCCCCTATACAGTGGGCTGGAGGATCTCCAATTACAGCAACCCTCTCCTTGCCGCAGAGAAACAATCATACAATGTGGGGAGCTCAGGTGCAGTTAACATGGCAAGTAAGCTTTGGTGATACTTCAATGACCCAATGACGATATTTTGATGTATTGACATCAGCTAAAACAGGAATGGTAAGTAACTAATACCTTAAAAACATCATTAATAAGCACAATACAAATACACTAACCCACTTGATAAGCCTCCCAACAACATTCCTCCTATATGTCTGAGTTGTGTGGCCAATAGAGGTACAAAAGAGGAGTGAAGCCTTCCTAGTTGGTTACCTTGGGTATTTCACTGGTTAGGGGGGGGGGGGCTTTTTGTTCAACAATTCTTGAAAGAGCTACCAGTAACGTAACATAGGACAATAAGTTCACATTCAAACAAGCACTTGGCTCTTGATCTTTAAATTAAAACCCACTGGCATTTATTTTTAACAACCTTCAGACTTCAACATACGAGCCAAAGGTCTTCAAAGATTTTAGAATGTGAAAAGTTAAGTGCAAGCTTTTCTAAAGTTGAAAAGAACGTGGACCGAGTGAAAATTTTAAGATGAATAGATTGCTTTTAACTCAGAGCCAGATTCGAGTAGGACAAAAGCTTAGTTGTACATTATAAACAATCTACAGGGTGTTGTACTCACAAGCAAATTGCAACTGACACGATGAATACTGATTAGTGCTAATATCATGTTTCCGTCACCATAGCCCTTAATTCTCTTACTTGCAAATAAGACGCAACCATTCTCCTGGCATTATCCAAGGCTTCTGCTTTTGCACCTTTTATATCGGCGTCCATAATAATAAGAAAGGCTCACGAAGGTATTAATACGTTCAGATAAAATAAAGCATTTTGTGAAATGACAGTTTTATGTATTGAGCCCAGGTTGTCATTTTCTATTGGGCAGCGGTGAACTCAGCCTCGGCGGGAGAAGAACGGGGGGAATACAAGGGTGCACTCGTCTGAACCTTCAAGTAAACGTAAGTCCGTTGCAAGTTTCATTTTAGGTCTCGTGGCCTCACAGTCCTGGGCCTCGAGGCCCGTGGTCCTATTTGAAGAAATAAGGTATCAATCTGGGTGTTCAAAATCGGGATTTTTCTTGTCCCGACAACATATGCCTCGGGAAACATCATACTCCATCCTGGCCAAATCGGGAGAGTCCCGAGAAAATCAGACGTTTCCTTCGATTTCCATTGATTTGGGGTTTCCTTCGATTTCCAAAACGTCTTATAAATGTCGTACGTAAAGCAATGTAAAACAGGGAAGACACTATGCAACATTGAAATGAACATTGAGTGCTAAGTTCTATGTTATACACAAGGCAGATATTTCCAGATGATGGACTTTTAGAACTGATAAGAATGTAAGGTTGCTATTGGCTAGTTCACGACCAAAGGCTAAAAAAGTATAATAATTAGCATATACCTCGCAGTAGGTCAGTGTTTTTTTTGCTCAATCTGATTGATTCCTCTATCAGTGTTTTTTGGCAATCTGATTGGTTCCTCTTTTTAACTATCAGAGCAACGCCAATTACTGCGTTCCCTAAATATGAAGACGTACGCTTGACAGTATTTAACAATTATTCGCCGAAGGCAAAATGAATATTGTTGATTAGCATATACCTCACAGGTTGACAGTGTTTTTTTTGTGCAATCTGATTGGTTTCTCTATCTCAGCATATTCTGCACTATTATCTTCCGAACAAAACAAGTTGGCGTCCTGCTTTGTTTCTGTTACGGAAAAACTTCTTTAATAAACGAAGCTGCCGTGCGAGACAATTCCCAAAATGTAGCGGAATTTGACAATAAAATAATTAAAAGATATATATATATATATATGTTATGATTTTTTGTTCTCCGGATTTGTGTTTAACTGTGTCGAGCTTTCGACTTGGTCCTTCAAGTCTTCGTCAGGTTATAGTGACGAAGACTTGAAGGACCAAGTCGAAAGCTCGACACAGTTAAACACAAATCCGGAGAACAAAAAATCATAACATTACTATGCCTGGATTACAAGTATTCAATTCATATATATATATATATATATATATATATATATTTTTTATTTTTTTTTTTTCATTATTTAGCGATAAATGTACTCAGGATGTGTTGAAAACGTTTTGTTTACAAATGATGAGTGGGCGACAAGCCGACGTTTGGTACAATTGCTTTCAAAATTTAAAAATGTATGCGAATAACAGGACTGGAACATCAACTTTCGTTTTCCACCAAAATCAGAAAAAGGAATTTGAAGACCAATTCAAACCCTGACACTAACCCGCACCTTCAACACAAATCCCAACCCCAACTCCAAACCCGTTGGCGGACTCTTTGACTCATTTTCAGGCCCTTTAGAGCTGGAATACAAATGCCGATTTCAAAGATGGCAAACGATGTGAAGATGTAACTTCACGAACTAAGAAGTAACATTCTACTGCAACTTAAGACTTCTGCGTCTTATCTTTGATCGCCTTCGAAATGAAAACTGATGTTGTGCGCATGCTGAAAACCAACAAACCAATCAGGCAAAAGTCACTTTCGTTTAGGCCCACGCCAAAGCAGGAAACCCTTTTTTTCTGACTTTCACGAGCGGTGTAAGTTGGTGTATACAGGAAACTCTAGGCCGGAAAATAGAAAGCATTTCTCGGCTGGACGAACGAGGAAACGTTTCCAAAACAGAAACCGTAGCCGGAAATAAAAAAAAATGTTGCTAATTCTCGGAAAAACATTTTTCGCTTCCACAATGTTTCCTTGAGAGAGCAAACGGAGAAACGTTTGAGAAATCATTGAAAATCTCTGATGTCTCTGCAACGTTTCCTTGTCTACCCAGGGCCCTAATCCTTCACATTCATCGCTGACCACAATGGATTGCATTTACGCACAGATCGTGCGTTTATATGTATAAAAATGGTCGGTATTAGAACATAACTACAGAGACCAGGTAACCGTTTGGAGACTGGAACTGGGATATTAAGTATTTTATTTACCTAATATACTCTCACCTAAGATTGAGGATAATCTTGAAATGTCAATGGTCCTGTGATTCAAAATTATCCTGAACGTTATGGTTAGGATTAGGATTAGAATTAGGATTACGTTAGTGTTAGGATTCGGCTTAAGATTAGGATCCAAATCCTAACTTTAACCGTAATCCTAACCCTAATCCGGCTAACCGTTGACGTGTTACCCCTGGTGACATTTTAACCTAAACCCCAACGATTTTTTCCAAAAACTTATCAGATAGATAAAATATTTAATTTTCCAATCCCAGTCTCAACACAGTCACGTGGCCTCAATGGTTTCGTTCTAGTGCCGACCCATAATAATAATAATAATAATAATAATAATAAAATTAGCTGGGACGCCCAAACCTGCGGTCCGTCACGTCCTTGGGACGCAAGTAGGCACCTTAAGATCCAGGACGTCAGCTTAAACGACGACCTTCTTTAAAATACGTAGCAGATAGCCAGAAAGAAGCAAAGAAAGTACAAGCAAACGAACTCAAAGTCAGGCATTTCCATCACCCTGAATTAAAGCCTGGTAAGCATTGACTGTGAAAAGTTAAAATTTTTAAATTTTAAAATTCATTTAGAATCTATTTAGAATTTATTTAGATTCTTTGAACAAAAATGGGAAAGGAAAATGGAAGTTCAAATTCCGTTTTTCGAAGGCGTAGGAGAAGAGAAAAAGAAAATGGAAACTTGAATTCTGTTTTCGTATTTTTAAAAAAAAAATATGGAAAACGAAAACTAAAGCTCGAATGCATTTTCTCACGTCGTAAGACGGTTGCCACTGGGGTACATGCATCATAAACGACTTTCACTTTCATTCATAAATGGCTGAGAACTTGAACTACTTCAATAAGCTACTGCCGTTTACGTTCCCGCCTTAACTTCCACCAGTCTAAAGTAGAGTTCACTTGGTTTCTACTTTTCAGCTTCACATTTGCTTCGACGATCTTGGCCAATTCAATTCAAAAATTACGTGGCCTGCACGATTAGCGTTGCGCAAACTCTTGTGAATTCGATAACACTTAGTAAAATTTAAATAACAAACAAAATAACTCTCGCCAGTCAATAGGAACAATCTCCAGACGAAAACACAATATACTTTTTAATGAGGAATATCGCGACTCGACAGAAAACGCGCGAACTACAATTCACAACAAAAGGCACAACAGGAAGTTAAAACGTCAACCGCAGGTGTGTCCGAAGACACGCCACAGGACACGTCCGTCACCAACAATACCACGTGTGGCGTATGGTAAAAAGTTAAAAGGTTAGTAACTGCAGTGACTGATCTCAAAGAATTCCAACGTTTCGAGCAAAGGAGCAACGTTGGAATTCTTTGAGATCAGCCACGGCAGTCACCAACCTTTAAACTTTTTATTTTAACAGTCTACGCTGTTTTCTATTTTATAAAAATACATATGTCATCTTTAAACTTTCCTAGAATTCGGAGAAATTTACTGAAAATTCTCCAGATCTCCTGGCACACTACAATTTCCCTAGATCTAGGAAAAATTGGCGGTGGCAACACTGCAATAAGGCAGTTTCACCCATAGAGATGACATACAGTAACTAAAGGGGGAATTGTAGCTAGTTGTAACTCAACCGCTGGAAACAAATTAAAGACCACCATATTGGATAGACTGACGAAGAGGGGGAACAAACATACCCGGATGAAAAGTTCAAGGTCATGAACAAAGGATACTCCACTTCTGTCTCTTTTTTTTTCTTTTTTTTTTCCAGAAATGAATGTAAAACAATTATGGCAATAATTATAGCCAACTAATAATCAGAGAAGCTGTTTTCAGCTATTCAGCTAACGGAAACAAACACGAAATAATTCCCTGAACTTCAGTTGTTCGATCTCTAACTTCTCCAACAGAGGGAAAAGGGTCTGGAAAAGAACAATTTGTCCCCCAATTTACTCAACATGGCAGCGTTCAATTTGACCCCAGTTTCTGACCCCAATACCCCCTCTAGTTTTATATGATTTCTGAGTTTACCCACCCACTTGATATTCCGAAGAAGCACCTTCTATTTTGTGGCGCAGACCACAGCGAACGAAGGCTCTGATGTATTCACAACATCAGCATTACACGAAAACCCAGCTGAAAAAAACAGGTCAATCCGCATCCCATTTTCCGAGATCAGTTACTTGGACGTTATTGCTGTCTTTGGTGTCTCGATTGTGAAACTCAACACTAGGATGCGGCTTTACCTAGATAATAATCTCGTGAAATTCGACACAGTTGCGGAATCAAAGGGGTTCAAATTGACTCACTTTGTTGATGGCCTCAGTGAAGAGATCTTCGATAGAATCAGAGATTGGCAGAACTTACTTCCAGGGCGACTACAGGCCGATGGAAGAAGCCTGGGAAAAGAGGCTGAAAAACTAACTGAAGACGTACACGTAGAAACCGAAGTAGAATGGGATGGATACCATTGCTTCGTTGGCATCAATAACAAACATGCTGTACTCTATTTTATACCAATCGAGTCACGTGAAACTCACTACAACGCGACATGTTGGCACGAATATAATTCCTCTTACAGCGTTGACGTTATGAGAGTTCATTTGGCATTTTCTACGGAAGATGTTAACAGATACGCTGTTTACGTCAATACTCTAACCAGACAGTTTGAAAATGTCCCATTATTTCTTTGTTGCAATGTTTTAACTAGCTTCAAGGCACTGCAGGTTTTGGCTTACACAACTGCCCTCCTGGTTGGCAACTACCGTGAATTGGAGTCTGACTGCTTGGAGTTTACGAAAGCAGCGGCCAAACTGGCCTCTCAGCTGTTTGTCACAGAAAGGGAACTTGCAAAAGCTAGGGTAAACCTTCGAGTGCAAGTTGCAATGGATCTTGATGATCTCACGATTACCAATCTTAAAAGCGAAGCACTGAGTCGCCGTAATTTTGCATCAAGGTTTCCAGCTTTAGTTTCCATAGTTTTGGCGCAAACCCCTCTCGGCAACATTCTCCTGATCTTCGTGGTCTCACTACTGGCAGCTTTTCTGGCTATTGCAATTTACCACTTCTATATCCGTTAAACTTTAAAGGCATTTTCTCATATTTTAGCTTCAGACGTTTTTCTGTACAAGTTCTGTTCTTAACCAATGTCAAATATTTAAAGAGAAAGTTACTCGTCAATCTGTATAATTCTAATGTTCCTGAGTAGTTTATTCAAATAAATAAAAACATATGGTTAGGATCTGGTATAATGTATGCAATGTACTATGGTTTCAATCTCTCTTATAAATTCATACGCTGTTCGCCGTGAGGTAACAACAATAGATGTCGAACGTTTCTTGAGCGACAAGTTGATAAGAACCGGTTGTTGCGAAATAAAATCTGCAAAACGGGGGAACAAAACTTGTGTAATAATCTTGACAACCTAACCTTTGTCATTATTTCCCGCACGCTTGTTATAGAAGCTCTGTCTGTTCGAAAGTTCATGATAGCAAATATTTCGATGAAAACTATGTCATTAAAACTTCGTCAAAACGGAGTAACTGGTGAATGAATTTTAACGATGGCGATCGCACAGTTTTAAGAGAGCTACGATAGAGGTTTGACTGTGTCTGATTAACTTGAAGTTGTTTTGTACAGCTTTTGTACTAAGCCCTACGGAATATTTCTGTACAACAGAACTGATAAGTCGACCTGTACGTAATATTTATAACGTATAGCCAACTTCATAGGGCAGGATTGAAACGAAAATTCTCAGGATTGCTTCAAAATCAGTGATTATTAGAACAACTAACCGCTTTTGGTAATAAAAATGTCCATTGAATGTTTTGAATAATTAAAAAGCAGAGGTGTTTAGTTTCACGTTGTTCATCGTGACAGTGTGACATTGTAATTCCGTAAGCTGTCAACCAAAATGAAAAAGGCGACGACCTCAGCAGGAAATTAAAAATATCTGCTTCTTCCAAATCCAATCTAGTCTGACTTATACTAGAAATAACCCTCAGGGAGTACAGTGTTTCTAAAAACCATGTCATTTGACTGTTGATGTATGATAATTATACTATTATTGTAGTTGGCCAGGATTGGTTGTGGACATGTCACGTGACATCAACATGCGGTAAAAAACCTCTTGTTGTGTTCATACTTTATTGTAGTCATACTCTTTATGTTCATATTAAAGAATTCTAACAGGTTATGGGCCCAGGACGTGAAAGATAAGGAAGCGATGGCTACGTAACATTTATTTTTGCTCCTGTGATGTATATGTATATTGTTTAGTTGAGCGAAACCTTTATTCATTTTTGATCGAAGAAACAACATGGCGGAAATCACGAAGATCGAGAAATTAAACGGAAAAAACTATCAGTCATGGAAATACAATATGAAACTCGTTCTAATGGAGCGTGGATTATGGGGATTCACTCAAGAATGACAAGAAACGGCCCCGGAAGAGACTGCGACTGCTGCTGTGAGAAATGCCTTTCGACTGCGATCAGACAAAGCCTACTCGTTGATAGCTCTCAATGTTGAAAAGCATCTCCAAGTTCACATCTCATCGACGACCGACCCGCTGAAAACCTGGCAAAATTTACAGAGGCAATTCGAATTTGTATCAATAACCGAGATCGTCCACTTGAATCGAAAGTTTTACGCTACCAATATGGAAAGTGGTGCTGACTTGATGAAGCACATAATGTACATGACATCACTTGCCGAACAACTTCGAGAGATGAAGGAAGACATTTCGCCAAAGAAGTTCGCTACCGTAGTACTGGGCAGTTTACCAGAGTCATACGACAATTTTCTAACCAGTTCAAACGCCAGAGATGCAGAAAAACTAGAATGGGATGACATAAAAGAATTGTTAATCGAGGAACACTTGAAACAAAAGGAGAAGAGTGACAAAAATAAGTTCGACAATGGCAATGCTTTATTTACGAAAGGAGAAAGAAAACGGTTTGATAGAGGAAGAAGACAAGAGCAGGCTAGACGCAGAGAATGGTCAAACGATCATAAACCATTATGTAGAAGGAGCCCACAAGGAAGTTCATCTGTGCAAAGATGCTTTAGATGTAATCAGCTTGAGCACATTGCGAAAAATTGTCCAAATAATAACAACCAGAAGAATCGAGGTGAGCATTCAAAAATGGCAGAATGTGGTGGAGTTGTTTTTAAAAGAAGTTGGTGTCAAGTCGTTGATCGCTACGGAGAATACTTGTGATGGAAAAACACGGATGCTAGGTTCAATTATTAAATTTGGATTGGACTCGTTACTTCCCATTACGACGAAAATTAAATATTGTAACGAACCACCTTGGATGTCTCAATCTCTGAAAGAAGCAATTCAGCGTCGTCAAAAGGCCCTAGCCCAAGGAAATACATGTCTGTTCAAAACTCTAAGAAATCGAGTAAACCGCGAGCGTAAATCGTGTCGATCGAAATTTTATAAGTCAAAAGTAGAACACCTAAAAGAATGCTCGCCGTCTATTTGGTGGAAGGAAGTCAAAAAGCTTAGTGGTTTGGCGTCACAGGTCACCTATCGCGAAGATTCGATGTCTTTATTGCAAAACCTAGAATGTAGGACTGGCCAAACACCCAACACTCCATACCACCTTGCCAATCTAATAAATCAAACCTTCCTCGAGCCAATGAAAGTCTTTGACCCATTGCCATCTTGTTTTACGAATCGAGACGCTATTGAGAATTCCCAACTAACTAACCAATCCTTTTGTACGTCCGAGTTCTCGGTCTTCAAACACCTGGTAAGCTTAAGCCCAAACAAAGCTAGTGGCCCAGACGGCATTCCAGCTTGGGTATTGAAAGAAAACGCTGATATTTTAGCTTCACCTATCTCAGACATATTGAATCTATCCTATAAAGAAGCGCGTCTCCCTTCGATATGGAAACACGCGGATATCGTTCCAATTCCGAAACAAAAACCCGTTCGAGAGGTAAATAAACATCTACGACCAATATCCTTAACATCCATCTTCTCCAAAATAGCAGAGGATTATATAGTAGAAGAATACATTAAACCAACTGTACTCCAAAGAATTGATCCTAATCAATTTGGCACAATTCCAAAATCTAGCCCGACGTTTGCACTTTTAAGTACGTTACACTCTTGGAATGGTTCTACCGATGGAACTGGTGCTACGGTCAGAGTCATCTTATTTGACTTTAAAAAGGCTTTTGACCTGAAAGATCATAGCTTATTGGTTACCAAACTCCAAACATATAATTTACCGCATTGGGTTGTCAACTGGATTACAGATTTTCTCACATGCAGAAAACAAAGAAAGCTAAACCAAGAGGATTACTCGGATTGGGCTGAAGTTCCCGCCGGAGTTCCACAGGGTACAAAATTAGGCCCATGGCTATATTTAATAACGATCGATAAACTAACAGTCTCTTGTGGTGACATGTGGAAGTTCGTAGATGACACAACTGTAGATGAATTAGTCAGCAAATGCAGCGAAAGCAGAATCCAGACTACAGTTAATGATCTACTAACCCAAATCTCTGAATTAAAATTTCAATTGAATGAAAAGAAATGAAAAGAATTACGTATTGGCTTTGGTGAACCAAGTGCTACTTTCGATCCAGTTATTGTGAACGATACACCTTTGGAGGTGGTTCCGTGTGCAAAAATCCTCGTATTAACCGTTTCCAACAATTTAAAATGGAACGATCACATTTACCAAACCATCGTGAAAGCAAGAAAGCGATTGTACTTTTTGTCACAACTCAAACGAGCCAAAGTTGGGACTAAGGAATTAATTGTATTTTACAGCACATGTATTAGACCAATCTTGGAATATGCATGCCCGGTCTTTCACAACAGCCTGTCCAACTACCTATCCAATGACCTGGAAATGATTCAGAAAAAAGCGTTGAAATAATCTACCCTTGGACCTCATATGCAGATGCGCTGATATTTACTGGCCTCCAACACCTCAGTACCAGAAGAGAAAAGATAACGAATAATCTTTTCCTGGATATCATGAGTGACGAAAACCACAAACTTCACGAATTTCTCCCTCCTCGAAATACCTATGCTACCGAACTTAGGACCAAACATAAGTTTAATGTAAACTTCAGAACAAACCGTTATAAAAACAGTTTTTTTATCGCAAACAAATTAAAATTTTAACCAATTTTAGTATTTTAGATTGAATAATTCTTAACATTAGAATCGACCTTTCTAAAAATGGTCCATTAGAGTAATTTTTTACTTATCGTTTCTAAACTTCCGTTAGTTCCAGGTAAATTGTAGAACTGGTGTAATATAGTAGAAGTGAATGTATTTTGTAATGTAAACATAATTCAGCCTATGGCTGCAAGCTTTACCAAATAAAAACATCTATCTATCTATCTCAATATCAAGTGCCAATAACACAAAGAAATGGTTTACTGATTCTGCAGCGACCAAGCACATGACCCATGACAAAAGTATCTTGATGTACTACAATGAATATCAACAACCAACTGAAATTTATCTCGGAGATAACACTGTGGTTCTGGCTTTGGGTGAAGAAATGGTTCGACTTCATACAAGACATGAGACAAACTTCAATCTCCAACTGTACAAAGTATTGTTTGTGCCTAAACTGGCCAAGAACTTACTTTCAGTACCTGCAATGGCTTTAATGGGAGCCAAATTCTATTTTGACAAGGAGAAATGTATTTTGATGTTTGAGAAAAGCGAGAGCTTGGATATATTGAGGTAGATGAACGATCTTCAAGCTCGATCCTCAGAAAATGATTTCTGAGCCCCAGACGGGGTCGAACCCGCAACCTTCTGATGACCGGTTAGACGCTCTAACCATTGAGCTACCGAGATTCAGATGGCGAGCTAAGGTGCAAATTCGATATATATGTGCGACATAAGCGGAAGCCACTATATATTCATAATGATTGGAGCACTTTGATGTTTGAGAAAAGTGAGAGCTTTGATATATTCTCAAACATCAAAGTGCTTCAATCATTATGAATATATAGTGGCTTCCGCTTATGTCGCACATATATATCGAATTTGCACCTTAGCTCGCCATCTGAGTCTCGGTAGCTCAATGGTTAAAGCGTCTAACCGGTCATCAGAAGGTTGCGGGTTCGATCCCCGTCTGGGGTTCAGATACCTCGAGAAATGTATTGTGATGAAGGATGGCAAAGAGTTTGTTATCGGACAGTTATCAAGTAATAGACTATATACAGTTGACACTACTGAATTCGCACAAACTGTGACTGAAACTGATAAACCAACACCTGAAGTTTGGCACCAAAGATTAGGTCATTTGAACAACAACTATGTTCATCAACTAGCTAAGAAGGAAATGGTTGTAGGGATGAACTATGATGTAAATTGTCCTGTGGAAAAAGAATGTAGGCCCCTTTCCTAAGCACAGTCAACACCGAGCAACTAAACCTTATGAGATAATACATAGTAACATATATGGTCCAATGCAAGTTGCATCAAAAGGTGGAAGCAGATTCACCGATGATTTCTCCAGATACACTACTGTCTACTTAATCAAGAACAAGAGTGAAGTTTTTTCAAAGTTCAAGGAACATATCAACTTGGTGGAGAATCAGAATGGAAAGGTCAAAGTGTTAAGAAATGATAATGGGGGAGAATATATGTCTCATAACTTTGCCAATTATTGTGCAGAGAAAGGAATTCTTCATGAATTTACAAGTCCGTATTGCCCTGAACAGAATGGAGTAGCTGAATGTTTAAATCGCACAATCTTGGAAGCAACAAAATCAATGATTTATCAGGCAGGACTGCCTCTAAACGTTTGGGCTGAAGCTTGCAACACAGCTGTTTATGTCCACAATCGAAGCCCTACTACAGCTTTAAAGGACAAAACTCCATTTGAATGTTTGTTTGGTGACAAACCAGACATTTCCAATTTAAGAATTTTTGGATGTGTAAGCTATGAGCACATTCCAGATTCCCGACGCAAGAAGTTAGATCCGAAATCCAGTGAAGCAATTTTTGTTGGATATCCTAGTGGTTGCAAGGGATACAAGCTGTATGATTTGGAGAAGAGGCAATTCATAATTAGCTGAAATGTTATTTTTCATGAGACGTTTCACCATTTTGATGAGAAATCAAAATTAGACGGTGCATCACAATCAGAGTATCTCATTTCAGATGACAACGAACAGTCTCAAATATTTACACAAGCTGCTATTGATGCTAATGAGAATGGACCTGGAAATTAGAACGGTGTACTTGAAGTTCCTGATGCATATAACCCTGAACCAGTACGAGAAGTGGACAGAGAAATACCATTGAAAAGAAACTATGAACAGTTTCCAGTAAATGCTGAACCAGTGGGAGAAGTGGATAGAGAAATACCATTGAGAAGAAACGATGAACAGTTTCCAGTAAATGGTGAACAAGTGGGAGAGAATGAAGAGCCACCAGCACAGAGAACCTATGAAGACCTGTTTATGAAAAATGTTTAAAATTTGGGACCTGCAAGACAGCGGAGACCTCCAAGTAATGTCCAGTAATTAATTCCTTAACCTCAGAAAGTGATGAACCCAAAGGAATCTGTGATGCTCTGAATGGTAAACATGCAGTTCAGTGGAAAGAAGCAATGCTTTCAGAGTACTCTTCCTTGGTAGAAAATGAAACATGGGAACTAGTCCCTCCTGCAACAGATAAAAACATCGTTGATTCTCGATGGGTCTTAAGAATCAAGCGTGGTGAAGATGGATCAATGGAACGCTTTAAAGCAAGACTTGTTGCACAGGGCTACTCACAAATAAAAGGAACTGACTATGATGAAGTGTTCTCACCAGTAGCTCGACATGCATCTTTAAGACCATTACTTGCTTTAGCCAATGCACATGACCTTGAAATCCATCAGATGGATGTAAAGACAGCATTTCCAAATGGAACATTAGACTGCGAGATTTTTATGTCACAACCCGAAGAATTTGTGGATCCGAAGAAGCCTGATTATGTTTGCAAATTAAAGAAGAGTATCTATGGACTCAAACAGTCAACTCGCTGTTGGAATGTTACTCTTGATGAGTATTTAAGATCAAATGGTTATCGCAAGAGCAATGCTGATGATTACCTGTATGTGAAATCAATCAAGAAAGCTGATGGACATATCAGTTTTGTTATCTTAGGTGTTTACGTGGATGACATCATTCCAGTTTCCAACGACATCTCCATGTTGAATGCAGAGAAGACATCTTTATGTCAAAGATTTAAGATGGTTGACCAGGGCGAAGTACCTATCGCTGCTGCAGTTGGAATCTTATCTCAATACATGTCCAGACCAAGTAAAGATCATTGGATAGGTGTCAAACGTGTGTTGCGATACCTGAAAGGAACACTGACCTATGGTCTTACATTTTTCGCTGACCAGAAAGAGCCAGTTATTTGGTTTCTCTGATGCAGATTGGGCAGGAAACATTGATACATGTCGCTCAACATCCGGATATGTGTTTAAACTCGGTAAGTACTGTGAGCTGGTCAAGTCAAAAACAAGCTACTGTCGTCAAATCATCGACTGAGGCTGAATATGTAGCATTAAGTTCTGCTGCACAAGAAGCCATATGGTTACGTCGCTTGACGGATGATCTTCACCAGAAAGTGGATGAACCAACCATCATCTTCGAAGATAACCAGGGAGCCACTGAACTGGCTAAGAACCCCAAGAATCACAAACGAACTAAGCACATTGACATTTGTCGTCATTTTGTTCGTGAACGAGTTATGTTGAATGAAATCAAGGTGATCTATTGTCCAACTGAGGACATGGTAGCTGACGTCATGATTAAAGGACTACCAAAACACACATTTGAGAAGTTAAGAAATTTACTAGGAGTTTATGACATTTAAACATTTACAATATTATGATGTTCATAGCATAAATTATCAAGTGGGAGTGTTGACGTATGATAATTATACTATTATTGTAGTTGGCCAGGAGTGGCTGTGGACATGTCACGTGACATCACCTTGCGGAAAAAACCCTCTTGTTCTGTTCATACTTTATTGTAGTCATACTCTTTATGTTCATATTAAAGAATTCTAACATTGACAACCATACGCTCATGTCTGTGCTGCCTGATTCGCAATCGGTAGCCCAAGTGAATGCCTATCAGACGTCTTGTTTTGAATAATTTCTTCTATAATTTCACTACATGCTTTTGAATTCTCAACACACATAACCTTTCATTTCTAGCTTTTCTGTGAAGTATGGTTTCAGTCTGCATACCAAGAGAGGACATAACCTCGGAGATTTCGCCTAAAAGTAAAATAAATATATTCACGAAATTATGACGAACTCACCTCAAATATGACATTACTACAGCTTAACGAAGTACAAAGTGAAGATGTGAAACACTGAGCAAGACGACGTATAACCACAGAAACGTTATTTGGCATGGCTTCGATCTGAATCAATAACGAATAATCCATAAGTCCTACTCAGATGCTCTAAATACAAAGATACGAAATGCCCAAACAAAGATCTCTCTTGGTTAGTTTAGTTATTAACGGCTAAGACACAGACCTCTGATTTCAATTTTGACTTGAAAATGAGAGTACAACCGCAAAATCACAAGAGTTGTGAATTAGAGAATTTGTATAATTTGGTACGTTTGCTTGCGTGTTCTCCGAAGACATAATTCCAGAAAAAGAACTTAAATTCAAAAACTGTGTAAAGCAACGAAGCTTAAATGCAACGGCTATTCGACTTAAAAACACCGAATACAACATAAAACAAATCCAAAACACTTTAGTGTCACGGTGTCAGACATGACGGCATTCCCATTTGTGTGTCGTCAAAAGGACATCATTAAAGTTTTCAGTTGTTATTCAGTAAACTAGAGATGGTTGCATTGAATCCTGTCGGCGTTTGCTCTGTAGAAAGCCTAAGTCAACAAGTCAAAAGCTGAGCTATAAAAAAAAAATAGACGTTGTGTTCCGACAAGTTTTCACTTGTTACTGCCATAATCGTGACTCAAATATTCGAGAAAATAATGTTATTATCTTTATCAATATCATTATCCTTACAATATCATTATTACCAATATTAATACAAATGTTAACTTTTGCATTAACGATGTATGTTGGAAATATGAGAGCTTGGAGATATCTTGGATGATAGAGGAACGCTCATCAAGTTTGAGCCTAGTAAAAACGATTTCTGTGCCCCAGACGGGGATCGAACTCACAACCTTCTGCGAGACGGTCTAACCACCGAGACTCAGATGGTGAGTTCAGGTGCAAGTTCGACATATGTGCTGCCTAAGCGGCAGCTACGATATGTTAATGATGACATTAATGCAATATATGTTGCACCCGTGCTCGGCATCTAAGTTTCGGTAGCTCAGTGGTTAGAAAGCGTCTTACCGGTCATCAGGTTTCGGGTTCGATCCCTGCCTGGGGCTCAGAAATCGTTCTTCTGAGTTAGGGACCTGATGAACGTTCGTCAGTCATCCAACTTGTATTAACATTTGCATTAACATTAACATGAACATTAACATTATCATAATTATTAGTTGTACTATAAATAATGGCATGGTTTCGGGTGCAATTTGGAAAAAGCACGCATGAGAGAGGTCTTTCAAAAATTCTCAAGGGCGTGTTTTTTCAAATTGTACGCGAAACCATGCCATCACCCATAACAAGAAACCGCGTCGGCGGCGCTATTTTCTCTTTCGTAAACGGTCTTTGCCATCTCGGACGGTCTTTGCCATACTGTTTTCGGGTCCCCCAAGTGTACCCTGAGGACCCTCGCTGAATGATAAGATGTTTTGTAAGTTCCCAATTTTGACGATGGTCAACTGGGCCTGTAAGCCTAGTGTAGTGGTTTGTGTCACCAATAGCGATCGGTAGAAAGAGGGTCTGAATCCGTGGTGAAACCAGGTTTTCTAATTATTTATTTTATTTCCTTTGCACACAAAGTGGATTTTTTTTTTGCTTGTTTGTTTTTTCATTTATTTATTTTTTTTTATTTTAAGCTGCAGAGTTTGATTTTCTTCGAGCTTTTGTTAAGTCGAAATGTTAAAATTACAATGCAATTAAATGCGACTTCATGGAGTCAGGATGCGGAGGGTACACGCGGGAACCCGAAAACATTAGCACTACAAAAACCGTTTGGGATGGCAAAGACCGTTTCAGGAACGGGACGACTGCATCGGCGGCGATCGTTTTCGACTCTGAAGATGACCGCCGCTGAGGCAGTCGAAATGTCAGTCTCCGACACTAACCTGGACGATGTAATATCTCCAACATGTACCGATTCTCCACTGTTCAAACCATTTACTTTAGTAATCTTTATTCAACACGAAAGTTCTTTCAGACAACGTGAAAGTTTCCTCTTCATCTAAGACCTTCCTGACCTTGATTATCCCAAATTTAAATATAACTACAGCATTATAAATGTAAATATTGGAGTCGTTATAACCTGGCTTATTCTCCTCGACAGCAAGTAAATAAAACACTCCGTTTTCGGATAGAATGTGAGGGAGAACTGGAAATAATTTATCCATGACCTACAAAACCGGTTATAGGTGAACATAAATCCAGAAATTCAAACACAAAGGAGATTGATGAAACTTAAATTCAATAGAAATACTCATCATACCTTAGTTAAAGTAGAAATCACAATCAAATTATTCAAATGTAAAAAATTTAGCATAACGTTACTTCTCTTCCATGCTCTCCACCAGCCCATGCTGCCACAATTCCATCATTTGTGACCTGTAGTTGAGCGGAATAAAACATTCATGGTCTGGGAGTCAATTAACGAGTGTAACAAGAAAGAAAATATGAAACCTCCACCTCCACGTCTATGTATGTGTTGCTTAGCAAATATAATTGTATGAATAGCTTGATATCTCTGTTTACAGTATTTACAAGATGAGGGGCGGTGTTGTATCGGATATACAAGCCGAAGGTGACCGATTGTATGTCCGATACATTACCGATGCGAATATTGTAAAGTGCTTATGAAACGAATGCATGTAAAAATTCGTGTTCTTCAAAAATGACAAAGATTCCAACGATTTTAGTCGAGAAGCACGAAAAGCTCACGTAAATCAGTGGTTGTATCACATTTTCAACAACTGATTAAACTTCGGTCAATAGGTAGTGCTTACTGAACGCTCAATATGAAGGATTCCTACACGTAGACTTAGAAAGAGAAAATGTCTCAAATCTTAGTAGAAAATGTCTCAAATCTTAGTAGAAAATGTAAAGGAAAAGTTTCCTAACAAAGGATAAAATGAAAAACCTCAAAAAAAAACAAATCACTTGAATAATAACTGTGTCTGCCGCCACACTGAAAATCGGGAGGGCTGAGACCCTGGGCCTCTGCCCCCCTACAACCCCGCTGTAAGTTGTACCATCAATGTTGGAATTGTCAGCAAGAATGTATTAGAAATTCAGGTAGCAACCTGAACATGTATTACCTTCCCTTATGAAAATTTCACGCGCAATTTCACACATGAAAATGGTATTTCATATGTCAATTGTTTTAATTCCATATGTGAAATGAAATTTTCATATGTAGATTTAATTTTCACATGTAAATGTTCCATTTCACATGTAAAATTTTGAACCAGTTTATGTCACATGTGAATTAGGTATTTCACATGTGAAAACATTCCTATTTCATAAGCGAAAATGTTCCAATTCCATATGTTTGTCACATGTGGAATGATACGTGAAATTTTCATTAGGGTTCTGATGACCGGTAGAACAATGATTTCTTGAAATATCATGACACCAAGATATATTTCATGGACATTGTACCATTATCTTTGCGTCTGATTCACTTTTATTTTTACATGTACTAACTATGCATTAAAGCGTACAATTAAACTATACAAAATTATTTCACCTCATCAGAAGATGTGACCACATAAGGAGGGTTAAAAATTAGAACATCAACATTACTGCATCTGGAGAACCTAAAAGCATCAACCTTTATAAAGAAAAGTTTGTCGCATTCTGATTATTTTCTACGGATTAAGAATCAGACTAATTAGACATGTACAAGGTCTCAATGTTACATCAATTAAATGACATTTAAAATGTCTGATTTACAGTGATGCCTTACCAAATTTGTATTAACAGCACTGATATATGTCCCGTTCCTACTTGCAGTTTCTTGAGTACAGAGCGATGCTTTAGGGTTTATGTCTGTTGCACTATCCAACACAAAACCAGGCCTCGTAAGTGTACAGTTACTGGATGGTAATAATATATGAATAGGTAACAAAGCTCCATGGTGCGAGCAAAATTACTCGCAAATGCGAGTATAATTTTGCTGCCGCGAGTGACAGTCGCGAAACACTCGCCAACTGGCAAGATTTTTTGTCTTCATGACTTTTCAACAATTTGGTTCTCATCCAGTTTCTTGCACTAAATGAGTGATATCACAGATATCGCACAAGTACCCGGAGTCGAAGCAAACTGTATGTGATAATCTGCACCTTGTTTGTATGACCCTCCCACTTGACAGATCAGTGGATTCTCAGTTAGTACCTGCCATTACTTCATATCTCCCAATGAGTTGTGCTCGAAAACATAGTATGGCAGCGAATGGATGTGAGTGTATGGTGACTAAATAGCGTTCTAGCTAGGTTGAAAAAATGAGGGCGGAAAATTTGCGAACCGTTTTGCCTCTTAATTCGGTGTTTCGAGCACAAGGAGCACATCATGGTGTTATTCAAGCCATCATACTTGAGCCAAGATCGACCAGTTGTCCAAGCGTCGCGGAAGCCAACCTTATGATTTGAAATGGAGTCTGTACTCCGAGGCGATGCCGATTCTTGTAAAGATTTCTTAACTGGAGGAGCTTTCACAGAGCCACACCATTGATCCAGTGTACAGAGCTTTCTTTTTAGAGGCATTATCCCAATTGAACAGACTCAAAAATTAATGAACTTGAAATCATAGCGGTCGATCGCAGATATCTTCATTTGAGTAAGGCGTGTAAACATACAACACGTTTTAGCGATCTATACAAGAAATGTGATTGGCTATTCGAGATGCATAACAATAGCAGCTGAAAAGCAGCTTGTTTAAAATGCCGCTGACCGCATGATAATGACAAGAGAAACGAGAGGGTGAGGAGGAAAAAATCACGGGACGCTCAGCAAAACGAAAGGGCGGGCGAGAAAATGGCGGGGGGGAACGCCCTTTCTTTTTGGCCTACCTAGAACAATGCTAAATATGTCCAGCTGGCTAGTAAGTATTTTCCATCACTGACAAAAATCTACTAAAATTGTAAAGCTGTGTGGAGCCTTGGGTGATATCATGGTTTTGAGTGAAATTTGGAAAAAACACACATGACTGAGTTTTTCAAAGACTATCAAAATAGCACAAGTCCAAAGGGCGACTGCTATTACCAATTAACTATGCTGTAAAATTACTACTCAAAAAAGAATTAATTCAAGTTCCAACTAATTTCTTCAAAAAGTAATTAGTTCCCAATTCCAGTAACAACTTTTGAATATAGGAGCAGATTACAATGACAAAATTACTAAAAATCAAATTTAAAGTAATTTTGAATTAGTAATTACGAATTCCTAAGCATAATTTAAACTTGTCATCAGGTGACAAGCCAAATGAAATGCAGGCAACTTCTCAACAGAAACCATCACTTGGCAGCAGTTAACAACCATTAGTATAATTATATAGGTGTTTTTCAATTGTTTGGCTGCTACTTAAATTTCAAAAAGTCTGGTCATATTCCCTTTCAAAAACTCTGGTCACAGCTCTCCAACCAACATCTTGTTGTTCCAATATCTTTTCCATTAAATTATTGCACTTACATATAATGGGCATTGGTACCCAGTATGGATGACAAGAATGTGATCACAACTCCACTGCCACTTCCAACTTCTACACAAATACTTGGTCTTGAAAAAAAAATTGCATGAAAAGCATTATGGAAAATTTGGTTGGCATGAGCATTATTGTAATGTTAGGTAAACAGGTTAGAGGTTTGTATAGAAGTTGGGCATATTCCTGTCCCCACAAGAAATTCTTCCTAGAAGGTTATCAGACATCTGCAAAGGTTTATTGACTTTTGACCAATATGTCAATTACATGAACAACTGAAAATTTTACAGAAATTTGACAACATGAGGTGTTAGGAGTAGATGGTCTAGGTATTTTTGAAGTAAACCATTTGAATAAAAAACTCAAAAATCAGCCATTAATCCAAACATCAGTTTCTTATCTCCTAAGTTTCAGGTGCTCCCAGACCCTTCTGGCTTTTTGCACATCATTCAACACAGCTGACATATAACTTTGTTTTTATATCACTGTTTGTGTAATAATTAAATTGCCTCCTAACATGTGGCATAGAAACACAAGGATCACAGGCTTTAGAATTTGCCAGAGACTTAGACAAATAAGAGGCTGAGATTGAGCTATAATAAGTAAGGGAAGCTCATCCAAATGCCTGTGGCTACATCTGTCTAATTCCCTTTTGAACATTAATTTACAGCTCATAATTATATATTAACTGGAAGAATCAAATTTATAAACTCAAGTGTTAAATAGCATTGTTTAGATAGAGTAATTTGGTTGTTGTTGTCAACGAAGCTATTGTGATGAAAATAACCAATTATTGACAAAACCAATCAGTTGATGAATTGCATGCAACTCTAGTTTCATTGTATACAAGTGGTAAAGTTTTTGGAGCATATTCTGGGAGTGTCGTAGTAGTGAGACTTGGAGGAGTAAGCGGAGGACTTGCCAAAGAATGATATGGAAATGAAATGACGTGAAGGTAGAATGCTGGATACCTAACAGGACACAAAAGAATAGGATGTAATCTGAGCAGCTAACAGATCGCCTTGTTTCGGTAAGCTTTGGAGATATTGAGCAAAAAATAGGCTACAGCCACGGGTTTGGATATGGTTGTTGAATGTAATCAGGGGAAGGTAAAGGCACAGACAATATGGGCTGTCCCAGCCAAGGACGTCACGTGGTGCAACATAGTGTAAGTTGGAAGTGTGGAATAAAACGAGCCCATCAAACCCATTCCCTTCCAAAGGAAAAAAGACGTTAAGCTATAAGGACAACGATGATGTTGGTCAAGAAATTTGCGTGTTTCCTCAAATCATAACATATATTACACGTTTAAAACATCCGACAGTTCAAGGACTGTCAACTATACCAAAATGTTCAGAGAAATTGACTGCTAATAACATAAAATGAACACTCGATATACCTCAAATTTTGTAAAAATTCAGAGTCCTTTTCCAAAGCGTCCAACATTAAGAAGGTATCCTCGGAAGGTTCATAGACATCCCTGTACTTGTGAACATGACCATACTCGGGCGTTTGATAACTTGAAGAACACATAAATCGTAGTAAAATTCACTTTCCTGCCAGAGGAATCTCACAAGCCATTTTATACGCAATCACATGACTTTTTCCAATCACAAATCCATAACACCGCTGGACGAAATTGATCCAATTTCTGAACCAACTTCAACCACAGTGCCTAGTATTGCTGCGTTTCTCTTATTTATTGTTGAACAAGGTATCCAGGATTTTGTTCCATCGATATGTGATTAAGCGAGTCTGATGTAGCAAATCGTTATTTTACAATGGAAAAAACTTCTCACTGCAAAATAGAGGTTGATATTGAAATTAGGCCAGGGGTGTGCACCCTTGGTTTGGCCGGTCATTGGGGCAAAATAAAATTGGTAGCATGAACTAGTTGGCGGGACACCTGTTCGCCATACATCTCCTTCCATATCATCAGTTATCCTATGCCAAAGGAACTGCTTATGATTTTTTGCCCCAGTAATGCCAGTATGGTCCTTAAAATAGTTAAAATGGCTCTTCTGACAGTTAGAAATTTCTAAATTTTTCTTCAACCAGTAGGTCCCAGCCGGGCACTGTAACGACTGTCGAGGAGCGCAATCTTCCCCACCCAAATTACGGAAAATAATCAGCGGTGAAATTAGGGCATTTCAAGAGGGGGGTCTTGAAAGACCCTCAGCAAATTTGGGGAGCCAACATCAAGTGCACACTTTAGAGAGTGCCTCTCAAACACTCAAATATGTCATTTTGCACACTACAATTGCGATTGATGATTACGTACATTGCTGGTTGGGGTAGCCTTTTGGTTGGCCCATGTAAATTTTCAGGAGGGACCGCCCCGGTAGTTACGCCAATGAAGGTCATGGTTTGTTTTGTTAATTCTTAGCTTAAACATTTAGCTGTGATTTGGACAAGACGAATGTATGATGGATTTTTTAGTAACCGGACGTGGCGAATGTCAGTTTCACTAACAGAAAATTTTCGCTCGCCCTCCTGCAAAAATTCTTCCTTTATGCCAATGTCCAAAGATGGGTGGGACATTCGAAGAAAAAAAAACAAACCCTAACTTAAGCCAAACCACCAAAACCTTCTCAAACCCTATACACTACCATCCTTCTTTAGACAAGTCTTTTGAATGAAAACAAAAAAAAAATTAATGAAAAGCATCGAAGCCATGGTCGTTGGCAAAGTGGGGATAATGGGTGGGCATTTGCCAATCCCATGGATTTTCCTCAAAATTATGTACCCCGCCACAACGGTTGCTGAGTGACCAGGCTCTACCACTGCATAGTGAAAAAAACCTGACGGAGTTCGATCGAGTCAAGGTAAGTTCGTTTCTCAGTTCCTTTGTGTGTTCAGGAGCCTGACAACTGGTATTTAACAAAGCTTAAGCGAAGTGCGTGCAACGTTTGTCATCCGAAGTTGTGGTGCGTATGGAATACAGAGAATGTACGTCGAAAATTGTTGGTGTTTAGCCTCAACTTTTGGCGTCCGTTTCGGCGTACGGTCACAGATTTCGACGTTCATTTCTGCGTATACTATTGGCACCCATATGACAATTCTTGTAACGTATTTTTCTGGTATTGCTTGCGTGCTTGCACGAAAGCAAGTGACGTTTAACAGTTCCCTCGGTCACTCTGTGATCAGTTATAAAGTTCTACGAAGTGATACTTTCCCGACTTCCGGCTTCTTCTGGAATTCGGATCAGTTTGGATGTTGTCCGGCTCCCGAGCGTCAGGCGGACAGCCACAAGCTTTCCACTGGAATGTCAGCTTGTAGGCGAGATCACTGACCTCTAAATAAGACTGGATAGAGCAACTCTAGACTCGCGCTCGGCCAAAATTGAACCCGGAAGTGAGGCTGAAAATCTCGTGGCGGCCATATTGGAAGGACCCACTCGTAGTTATGTGGCTATTACCGAAATAACATTTTCGCCTTAAGTGGTTACGTTTTGGCCGGAAACCACCTAACCTTTATATTTTTAACAATAAAATGTGCCTACCGATATGTGAGAACTTTAAAAGTGGGCGAAATCGTGGAAGACTGTCCGAAATCCAATGATTTTTACCGAGCGAAAACCATAATCAACCAACTATTTGAAGAAATGACTAACGTAAGAGACGAATTGCAAATAAGTTCTTGTAAGTTTAGCAGTATGACGGTGACTGTTCAATAAAGAGGAGATTTTAATGTATTTTTTTCCGTTTCGTTTTAACATATCTCGAATTTCGGGTTAACAAGGTGTTTTTATGTTTGAGGAAGTTGATCGTCCAGGTTAGTGTAGTCTTGAGAAAGACTGTTGGTTGAAGTGACTGACGTTTCGACAGCCTTAGCGGCGGTCATCTTCACGTTTCGACAGCCTTAGCGGCGGTCATCCGCTAAGGCTGTCGAAACGTCAGTCACTTCAACCAACAGTCTTTCTCAAGACTACACTAACCTGGACGATCAACTTCCTCAAACATGTCACGATTCTCCCAGGTTCAAACCATTTACTTTAAGGTGTTTTTATTCGGGGTTTGTTTTCGTTACTGTATCTAACGAGCATTAATATAGCAACTTACCAAGTAACTACACTTTATCATAGACGAAACGGTTTTCGAGCCGTTTGGTCGAAAACGAGCTATCATTTATCCGGATCAATGATTGAGTCAACCTTGCAAAGCTACTTTATAGCTAGATGTTGCTGATCGGAGAAGATGGATACTGTGCTCTTTATAATCATCAGTGGCAATGATTGCTAGCAACTGCAGATAAATATTTACAACAATACTGCAAGATTCATGTCCAGCATGTATAGGGTATATTTTTAATATTTGTAAACATTATCATTTATCTTTTACAAAAATATCTTTGTTGGGAAACCATTTTTGTGTTTTGGCCTTTACATTCTATGATCCTGTGTTTATTTCAGTAATTAATCATAAATTTACTTCTGAAGATTGAATTAAGGTTATTCTTTACTACATTCTCTAATTTGGAAGCTAATGATACTTGACAATGTTGTTAAGATTACTACTAGTTGGAGTCCTTGATTGGCAAACTTAGTTTTTGGGCACTTTTGTGTACTTTATGTTGGATTATAATATAAACCAGCAAGTCATGAGCTTTGATTAAAATTCATGTAGGGAAGATTCAAAACTGCCAGATACTACAAGAGTGTGGTCATTTCAAGCCAAAGTCCTGCATTTTCAACCCTTACTGCTTTTACCAGTTATACTAAATGATTAGCGTCATTTTTTAAATAAATATTCAGATTTTTGAGGTCGGTGATAACACTATGCATACACCTGTTACATTTCTCATTGCATTTTAGTTTAACACTGTTTTGGTTGAAGCCAGTCTTAACAACACAGACATCATTTTCATCAGATGTAAACTTTGTTTTCCCATACAGTATGACATCAAATGACTGCAATAACCCTGAGTGTCCATTGCCCAATATTTTAAATAATCTAAAGCATATATTTAAATACATATATATGTTTAAGTATTGATATATATGCTATGGGAATCAAGAACCTGATAAAAGCCCATGACTTTTGGGCATAGGTAGATTTAGTGAGTGATGTGGCCACCCCTTCTTGGCTGGAAAATTGTGACCCAGGTTCAGCAATTGCATCCTTTGGGCTTGGCAAAATGTCCTCGCCCAACATAAAGTATAGCAAATTTTTAAGCCATTATCTGTTGGGAAATGCTGTACATGCCATTTTGGAAGTCACATAGCTCAAAAGTTTCCAAGGGTAAATGTTCCAGACTCTTCAAAATCGATACTTTTATGACTCCTGAATTTTTATCTTGTGGACTGCCCCCTACTCAATTCCAGAACTGTTACTGCATTCGGCATAGAGTTGAGAAACTCTTTCCACATGTGATCGAAGTCTTGACCTTGCTATAGTTGCCCTGACTAAAATCCCGCAAATTATTGCTGGTTCGATAACACCCAGTCTTCTAAATTCGGATTTCTGATCAAAGAAATGTCAAAAAGTGTCCATTTAGTTCCAAAATGATGAGAAAAACTCATGGCTCGCAGTGCTGTGCTTTTGCCTGTAACAAGTGTAAAAAGGAAGATAGCAGAAGTGACAGTGAAGGCAGTAGTGACGAGGAATCACTTCGCAAAAGGCAACAACCAAGGACATTCCATTAGTAAGTGATGTTTTATTTATTTCAGGGCATTAGCATTTTACAACACTCTTGAGACTTCATGCAAAAAGAAACCGCAACTATGATAAGTCACATGAGAACATGGTTAGGTCAAGGGTAAGATGCGAAAAACTGTTGTGCACTTATGAAAATGTTTTCCACAAAATTTTCTCCAATATAACTGGACTGCAAATTTTTTTGTAGCTCTACGATCTATACATTTTCAAAAGGACAATTTTCAACATTACACATGTCCCTGCTATATCTGTAAATTTTGTACCTGTATCTGCCTATTTCTAGCTTTCCATCAAATTCCTTAAGAAGAAAGCAGTGAATATCAAAGATGCACCGTAAGGACTGGAGCCCCAGCAAGTACTCTCTGATTTGCTCTGGTCATTTCAAAGAGGAATACATAGACAGAAGTGGCCAAAATGTAAGATTGAGGAATGATGCTGTCCCAACGAGATTTAAAGCATTTCCAAAGCATTTAAAGAAGGTAGTTGCACAGCTTATTTAATGAGCTGTAATATTTATTTTGCAAAAAGCTCTTACAAATTTTTCTGGCAGCAGAGGCAGATGCATTATACTGTGTGCATGCCATTTGTCCATAAACTTGAATTTAAAACTAACAAAGAAAGCTAAATTTCATTAACCCAACTCATGAAATAAATATACAAAATAATGTAGGGGTTACAGGAGAAAAAAACAACAAAACTGTAAAAGGGCTACATAAAATGATGTAGCCCCCATTAGAACAAAAAAAACCAAAATGATAAAAACAATGATCATAATGAAATAAGCCTTTGAACTATTTTAACTTTGAAACTATCTAAAAATATTTGTATTTCATCAATATATAGGTTACACGACTATGAAAATCACATGCAGCAAAGGCAGCAGGTGAGATTGCAAGAGAGTCAATCAGTGTTTGATGTGAGAGGCAACATAATGAGGAAGGTCCAGCCAAAATTAAACCCAGCATCAACAATTCCAAAGATTCAGCAATGGCAGCAAATGATAAAAAATTTGATAGTGAGGGCCACAATGACCAGATAGAAGTGTCACTTCCAGAAGCAGCTTGGGTAAATACTCAAAAACCTGGTGTGAGTGTTCATGGCCATCAAGGTGACAGATCTCCAAGAAAGCTCAAAAAGAAACTCTATGAAAGTAATGAAAAAATTATAAAGTTAAAAAAAAATTGAAATCTGCTCAACAAAAGAGTCGTAGACTGAAAATAAAAGTTACCTCCTTGCAGTCTATAGTAAAAAAGATCCGAGAAAAAAACATGATTTCCACAAGCTGTGAAGAAATGCTTAAAAACACATTTTCTGATGTTCCTTTGGCAATAATGAGAAGGCTTTCCTCTGGTAAGTCTGGAAAGGGATGCAAACATCCTCCAGAGATTAAGTCATTTGCTTTAACACTGCAATTTTACTCATCAAAAGCATATGGATTTGTCCGTAAAACCTTTACTTTGGCCCTCCCACACCAAGCTCAAATAAGGAAGTGGTATGGGAAAGTTGCTGCAGATCCAGGCTTTACTAAACCAGCATTTGAGGCACTGAAGCTGAAAGTTCAAGAAGCTGAAAAGGATGGGAAACAAGTTATCTGTGCACTCATAGTGATACTAGATGAAACGGCCATTAGGAAGCACATCTCATGGGATGGAAGCAAGTATCATGGTTATGTGGACATTGGAAATGGTGTAAATGATGACTCATCACCAGCTGCAAAAGATGCCTTGGTCTTTATGGCCGTTAGTGTCAACAGTTCTTAGAAAGTTCCTTGTACCTATTTTTTCATAGATGGTCTAGGTGGTTCTGAACGTGCCAATCTTGTTAAGTTGTGTATTCAGAGGCTGTGGGATAATGGAGTTAAAGTAGTATCAGTAACATGTGATGGTCCATCTCGTCATTTTTCATTGCTGGCTGAGCTTGGAGCATCCTTGAGTGTTCACAATTTTGTAACAAGTTTTCCTCACCCTTTTGCTGAACAAAAAAGAATCCACATCCTTTCAGATGTTTGCCACATGCTTAAATTGGTGAGGAACACTCTTGCAGAAAAATGCATGCTCATTGACAACAACAATCAAAAGATTCTCTGGCAATACATAATAGAGCTGCATAATCTTCAACAATAATGAAGGACTGGGACTTGGGAACAAATTGAAGGTGGCATATTCAATGGAGGCAATAAAAAATAAAGGTTAATCTGGCAGCCCAAGCCCTAAGTTCAAGTGTAGCAGATGCCATTGAGTATTGTTTCAGAGTTTTAAAACTAGAGCAGTTTCAAGGATCTGAAGCAACAGTATGATTCATCAGATTGTTCGACCACTTGTTTGATGTCCTTAATTCCCATAACCCATTTGCAAAAGGCTACAAGTCAGCACTTCGAGTCACCAACAAACTCACCTGGAGAGTGGAGACCATTCCTTGATGAGGCATATGAGTACATCATGGGTCTGAAAGATGCATCAGGAAAGGCAATGCATACAACATGACGGAAGACAGGCTTCATTGGCTTTATGGTTGCCATTCAAAATACCAAGCAAATATTTCATGACTTGATTGAAGTGCCACATGCTCCACTTAAATATCTCTTAACTTATAAATTCAGCCAAGATCACCTGGAACTGTTCTTTGGGGCAGTTTGGTCCTCTAGAGGATTTAATAACAATCCCACAGCACAGCAATTTACTGCTGCATACAAGCGCCTTCTGTTGAGGAGCAGCATTGAAGGAACAAATGGTAACTGTGAGAAACAAGATCCAGTTGAAGTTCTTGATGTCCTAGGTAACACCTGCAACATCAATGATCAAGATCTCTTGTTAACAAACGTAGCCATAATTAGAAAATATGACCTTGAAGAGGGATGTCCTGTCCAGTGTGATCATGATTATGCTGATGCACCAAATGTCCTTTGCAATTTCATTTATGACTGGATATGTGGGAAGAATGGTAGAAAAAAAAACTACTTTGTGATCAATGTTCCAGTTCCCTTGGTTCAACATCTGCAACCCCACAATCAAAATTCATGGCTTTGAAAGACCAAGGAGGACTTTTTAAACCATCACCAAGTGTTATTAAAATATGTGAAGAAACAGAGAAATGCATTCAGAGGGTACTGACTGTAACCTGTGGAAACTTGCCACAGACCAAAGGAGGTCCTGATGCAATTCCTGTCTCTGTTCTGGGATCTGTTAATCTCTCAGACGTCTTTACAGAGCTTGATGACCCTATGGTAGATTCTCCTGTGGATGAAAATCATGTCTTTACCCTTATCAAATGCATATCCAAGAGTTACATCAAAATTCGTTTTCATCATCTCGGAAAGGAAACCACTGCCAGCCTTCAGGGTACAAAAATCAGAAAAAGGTTGAATAAACTTGTCCTCTTCCATCATCAGTAGGAATCAAAATCTAACTTATAGTGATACTGAACAATCGGCTCAGTCACTTTCTGGGGGTTAATCGGCTAAAAATAAATCAAGACTTCAAAAAAAGCACATAACAGACAATCAGTAAATAAAATGCCTTACTAAAAAATAAAGAGGGAAGCAAATAAACGAGCAGTTTCTGGCAGACTCCACAGAAATTTTTCTACCGAGTTCAGTTAACCGTGCAGCAAGTACTGTATACAAGCAAGTGTATTTCTCAAAGAAAAAGCATTTTCAAAACAAAAAATGAAGTCAGAACACTCAGTTATTACTTAAAATAAGATTACAAACCTTAATCTGGTTGATAAACCTTTACAACATCACTGAAAATGGCGAAAACCGCCGTTTAACCGCTATCGCTCCTATTTACGCCATATTGTTTGAGACCAGGTTGGGTCCTTCCAATATGGCCGCCGCTCATTTACTTCCGGCTTCACTTCTCGAGCTCAGTTGCTCTAAAAACCAATACCAGCCGACAATTTGAAAAAATATAAAACAAAACATAGGCGCGGAGGTCCAGTGTAGATAGCTTCGATAAAACAGCGGCGTTCTTGAGGTTATACACTATCTAAAATACAGAAAACAAGCTATATTTTTTATTATATTTTATTATATTGTTTTCTATATTTTAGATAGTGTGTAACCTCAAGAACGCCGCTGTTAAAACAAAACATAATCCGAAGATCAGCATCTTGAGAAATCCAAGATATGGATTGAAACAAGACGAGAAATGAGTTTGTGATATTTCGATTTTATTACAAAATCATCGTCAGACTACAGTTGCTCTATCCAGTCTTATTTAGAGGTCAGTGGGCGAGATTTGTAACAGTAGCTATTCCTCAAAAACGATTGGCCGTGAAAAGCAAATTAAGTTGAAATCTAAAAGTGGAAAAGGTTAATTTATTGCCAAGGATACAGAAATAGATCATTTTGATGCACAGCTCGATGAAGGGATGGTTAAAATACGTTTTATTAGTGACAACGCCGTTCCGATTACCAATTCAGAGTCGCGTATGGAACCAAACAAACAAGTGATCTCCAAACATGGACTTAACGAGCAGACCAACGACAGGAATAAAGGAAGGAATGCTCTGATTGACGACTATCTACAACCAAATCCCAGAAAGAATATGAATCAAAACAGCGAAATTGGTTCCAACACGCACGACCACGTAGAAACTATGATCGAGCCATCACAAACAAATTTGACTTCTCAAGCATGCGACAAATGTCTTCAAAACGAGAAGGAATTAAGCTGTATGAAGGATCAAATGATAAAAATGAACAATCCTCTCGACAAATTATTCGCTAAACAGAGGAACGATGATCCAAATGCAGAGTCTGATGATATCATAAACAAACTGCAAGAAGGCAATATCAAAATGGCGGACAAGATCAAAACCCTCCAAACGGTCGTGGAAGAAACCATCAAGGAAAACGCACAGATAAAAACCATCTTAAGCATTAAACAAAACGAGTGGTTAAAAATAGAGAACAGTAAGAGATTGACATCAGAAAGCACTTTGCGAGATGAATCTATCCGACTTGAAGTTGAAGAGATCGAACTATCAACTCAAACACAAATGTCCGATGAACCAGACACAAGTAACAACCTAATACCCAGAAACCGAAATGGTGAGTCAAATGAATGCTTCTCCACCCAATTAAACAATTATCGAAAAGCTCAGAGAAAAAATTTCAGTGCACTAAATCAAGAAGGAAACATCAGCGAAGACCTCAAATTGAAAGGCAATTCCTTGCCCAAAGTGCTTGTTTTGGGTGACTCAATGATAAAGTAGTGATATTTTGTGAGTGAAGTGATAACCCACCGAGTTACATTTCTTGGCGACAGGAAACAATCATAAACTTGTGAAATGCACGACTAAGCAGAAGGGGAGTACCAAGTTACCAGCAGACTCTACACCCAGTTTGACTATGCTTCGACTCATCTACAGTGGAGTGGTATTTACATGGAAGAGAGGCCAGGCCTTCTAGTAGGGCTGGACCTTTTTGCCTAGATCTCGCCTCCCTGTAAAATCCCTTGTAATATTTGTTTTCGTTTATATGCCAGGAGGGCCAGCGCTCCTAAGTGAGATCTCCTCTTGGAGGCCTGGAAATTTCTCACGTAAATACACAAGGAAAGGGCTGGCCCTCCTATAACGTATACGTGCTAGATCCAGCCCTGCTAAAATTCCTATTGAAAAGCGAGGTGAATACCTTGAAATCCAACCCTCTTACTCGGGCTAGCCCTGCCAAGAGGGCTGGCACGTCTCCATATAAACATCCCCCAACATTAAATTTTCGTATTGTATGGCTGAGATCATTATCCGGCGTGTAGGCAAAATGACGCGCGCTGATTGGCTGTCTAGCTGTGCAATAACTTTTAGTCAACTGAAAAATGATCGCGATAACTACAGACCAATATCGGTATTGCCTGCTCTTGCAAAGGTTTGTGAAAGAGTAGCTGATAACCAGGTAAAAGATTACGGTGAAAACCATCAAACTTTAAAAGAACCTCTACAATTTGCTTGCACCAAGCGTTGCTTGATTGATTCCTGGAAATTAGCTATTGATGATAGGAAATATACTGTTGCTGTATTTTTCGACCTCCGAAAAGCCTTCGATATTATCGACCACTCGATGCTTTTGAAGAAATTACGTGATTACGATTTCGATGAAAATGCAATCAAATGGTTTGTTTCCTAGCTAACAGATAGACAGCAATATGTCGTTTATCAAAACGCTCAATCTGACCTTGAATATGTAACTAATGGTGTTCCTCAAGGATCGGTATTGGGCCCGACGCTATTCTGCGTATATTATAACACGATTGTTCACAGCTTCACGGAGTGTGACCCTTTTTTATATGCGGATGATATTGAGGTGCACCATTCGAATAAAGATTTGGCATTAGCACAGGAGAAGATTAATATAGATTTGATGAACGTCGATCAATGGTTACTACAAAACAAAATGATAGCCAATGTCAAGAAAACCAAGTCGCTTCTAATTGGGTCAAAATCCGCCATAAAGAAGGCTGGAAAGCTTGAAGTTCGACTTAGTGATGAGACTGTAGAACAAGTTGATTCATTCGATTATCTGGGTCTTCGTGTTAGTAACTGTTTGTCGTGGGAATCACATATTACAATAATATGTCGAAGGACACATTCAAGACTTAGTCTATTAAATAGGATCTCTGCATTTCTTCCCAAGCCTGTTTTATGTAGGATCTACAAACAAACCATTTTACCAATCTTAGATTATTGTTCAATCGTGTGGCATGACTGTGGCTCGACGTTAACAAGACAGGTTGAACTGGTTCAAAATCAAGCGATGAGAATTATTTTGAAAGAAGGAAAGAAAAAGTGTACCCAGGAAATGCGCAATGATTTAAATCTCTTAACTTTGTTTAATAGAAGATTTTTTAGATATGTACTAATTTTTAAAATTTTAAATAATTTAAATTGTCCTGAACAATTATTAGACGTTTTTAAATTCCGTAGTAGTGTAAGAAACAGAGAACTCCGAGATGAAACGTTATTGGACTTACCAAAAGTTAAAACTAAGAGGGGACAAACAGTGTTTTCGTACGCCGGTGCAAAGGACTGGAATTCTCTGCCTAGGCATATCAGAAAGATGACTTCTATTACTAGTTTTAAACGTTCTATTTATAGGTATCTTTTAGACAGTGATAAAGATTCCCATATTTGTAGTTTATAGATTAATTTAGATTATTTTTTTCAATTTTGTTACATAGTTAATTTATGTTTTATTAGCACTGTTCTCCCGTTAATACCAGCTTTTATGCTGATGGGATTTTTTTAACAGTATAAATAAAGAATTTATTATTATTATTATTAAAAATGTTGACTCGAGCGGGATTTGAAAGCTCAACAGGTAGAGCTAACGGAAATTTTTGGTTTTTTTATCAATTTTAAAGAGAAGCCGTATGGGATGGGATTAACCTTTGAACGAAAGTTTAGGATTCAGAAATTCAGACTTTGATTAAACTTTTATAACAGAAGCAGATTGTCGTATTGAATTGATATATATGAATTAAAAAAGATGGGTCACCTGCTTTCGTTTGTGTTTGAAGGGGTTTCTATGTCCGCTACAGGCAATTTAGACGCTGTCGTCACCTTGCCATGAAAACATCAAATAGGCTTTATGATTAATGACTTTAAGATGATCAAGTAAAAATACAGTTACACTTCTCGATACTCTTTAATGCAGCATTTCTTTCGACAGCATTTTCAACGAGACAAAACTGTACTAATCCAAAAAGTCTTGTATTTTTCTAGTCTAGTAACCCCAGTTATGTAAATTCCAATCTTCCAAATCCTGAACAAGTCAATAATCATTTGATATTTTGAATTGTTTTATTAATGTTGTAGATTGTTGCATCAATAGCTAGCTAGCCAAAAGTATGAGGAGGATAACCATGATGGCTTTCGTTCTCCTTGTGTCTCCATTCTCAGCTCAGAGTGATAAACATCAAACAGCATTGGGTCAAGGTGGAGGTGATATAGCCGTAGAAGGGACTCAGGCAATTTTGGATGTCGTGGTTCTGCTTTTCCTCTTGTCTGTATATTATATCTGTCGACGTCTTCTTTCACAGAATAACAATGATGCTATGTTCCAACAGGAGAACGTTATCTTGTCGTGGTTCGGAAAGCTTATCCTAGCGTATATCTTTTTCCGAGCGGTAAAACTTGTTTATGGACAAGTGACTGTATACGTGTACCAAAAGGACTTTTCTGAGTTTTTACTAGCTCTTGGAACTCTTCTGTGTGTTGTTGTTTTCTATCTGAGGTCAGCCTTATGGCTTAAATTGAAGAAATGTACAGCTTTATGTATAGCCTTTACTAGCCATTTAGAGAACCTGATTTGGATGATAAAACGAGCAGTGACAATCCCATTCTTCTGGGTGTTAAGGGACACGGTGGATATCAACTTACGTTTAAGTATACTAGGGAATTGCGTAGCCTTTGTGGCTATACTGCTGTATTTTACAACTTCACGAGAGGTCGGCGTAATATTATCGTATTTTTTCTTGCTTGCGGTTGGCAAATATGTCAACCACTTAGCGTAGGACTGATACCTTTCCATGGTCAATTATACATGAATCTGTAGTTTAATAGCAATGGTGTCGGAATATTTGTCATAATGATGTATTAGTTCCTAGACCTATCTATCCTTAGAGCAAAACTGTTTTTACAATGTGTAAAAACATTGTAATCTTTGTATTTTTTCAATTTAAAGAGGAACTGTAGTTTAGACATCTTTGAAAAAAAAATTGGAATGCAAAAAAGTTACGCTACAGGATTTTATTACAGTTTTGTAACAGTTGCAGATTGTCCTGTAGAGTTGATACAGGAAATAGAAAAGATTGGTCATCGTCGACACTTAGGAATAAAGACGTTACGCGGAACAATTTCCAACGTCTATTCTTAATGCGTTTGAACATAGGCGTATCGGCCGGGGGGGCACGGGGGGCACAGGCCCCCCCCAAAATTTTGCGGTCGGGCAATTGAGCTGAAATCCATGTGTCATTTGGGCAAAACATAACTCCCATCAAAGTTGATAAAAGATATACGTAGAAACCTAAAAGAACCGCGGACTACAATGAATAATTAAATAGAATAATGCCAATATTAATTGCCTTTAATATATTTTGTCATATATGAAGTACACTTGTATATGAATGATGATGGCTTATGGCTGTTTTGCCGGCTCGTTGTCTTCCACGTGAAATTTGTAAACGAGTTAGCAAAAGACAAGCTGCACGAAAAAATAAACATTTTGCGATTATTATTTCAGCAAGCATCTTTGCTATTAGAAAAGGTATATGTGATTTTTTAATTCTATTTTCTTTACACGGCCATGGCTAAGACAACAATTAGATTTGCAAATATGAATATGTGCTAGCCTCTTCCGCGCGTTGTAGAGTCTACATTCTAGAAGATAGCAACATGTCAGAAATACTGAAATAAGAAAATCTTACGATTACATTTTTTCGCGTGTTATCAGGTTACTGTAGACTGAATAGATTATATCATTGCAGGCTGCCTTTATGCCTTATATGCAACGAAGTTGTATTAAACCACGGTGATTAAACTGTACCTTAGTGATGATCGTAGTGAAACGTCGCTTTTAAGACGTGTTGTATGTATTCAACACAATAGATAATGAGATAAGTTTCTACATTATCTATGGACTGTTGTATTTAATGCATTCGACACGACTTTTCTTTAGAGCGACATTTGAAACCGTCATTGAAACGGATCTTATACTGATACTATGCAATACAGAATCTTACTATTCCGGCGATATCTGAACTGTTACTAATTCAGTAAATTTATCCATTTTTGTTGCAAATATAGTTTCATCTATTTCAACAGCATCTCGTAATAAATGCACTTATGCACCCAATTTTATTGCGCGATTATAAACATTCAATTCTACTGATAAAATGGGTCGTGTTACATCTCTTTAGTTTGTTAACCGCTTATTAAACTGATTGTGTTAACACTGCTAAATAGCTTGACCACAATCCTAAGTGCTAAAACTTTTATAAAAGCCGTGCAATTTTTCTTTTTGTAGAATGTAGTTCAGCAGATAGTCTGGAATATGACCATTATTAACGAATATTTGTTATTATGACAGACTTACACAAAACAAATAAAACCTATTACTATTAAGTCTGGATATTTACATTCGTCCTCGAACTTAGGCAACTAATTATAGACAAAGAAGAGCTTGCAGCACTAAAATGTGACTATTTATACGTTTGCATGTTTGTCGTTGTTCCAGAATCCAACAATCAAAAACAGCCTTGCCATTACCAAAAATGTCTACACCTTCACAGAAGAAGAGAAAACGGCACTATCGGTTTCGTGTTAGGTGTTCAATCTGTAACGGGGAAATAGATTCTGACCATGGGAAAAAACATGCCGAAGTTTCTCATCCTGGCTTAAAAAACGTTAAGTTTACACCTGTAGCATCATACGGACAACCTACTTTAGCTTCTTCGTTCAAACGTACCAAATTAAGTAATCCAGCAGCATCTGATGCATCTCGTAGTTCTGAAGATACTGAACCAAACGACGCGGTTGTTGTTCAGCCTGCTTACCCTGAAAAGAGTTATCTCGATGAGACCATCAATCCAGGCGAAAATACCGATATGCTGGCAAATGCCGAAGCCATTACAGACAGCCCAAATTTACACAGAAACACTGGTTCTGTAGTTAAAGATGACGGTGAAAATGACAATGAAAGCGTGACGCCAATTGACGAATATCCTGATTTGCAATTGCCTGATAAAGGAAAGGGAGCTGTGACTGTTGATCTGAGTTTACAGGACGACCCTGCTTTTGAAGTTAAAGATGACAGTGGAGATGAAAACGACAGTTTAATGATTGACGAAAATCCGGATTTGCCTGATAAAGAAGGAGGACTGGGTAAAACTGTTAAAGCTGTATCATCGAAAGGAAACATAAATCTGGTGAAAACTCCGTTATCAGATTTTCCAAATCAGCCTGTACGGAAACAATACGCACCTCGAAGCTATGGTAAAAAGATTCGTGATTTCCAGGCGAAATGGTTCAAGGAACACCCCTGGCTCAGTTTTGAACAAGAGGAAAATCACGCCATTTGTTGGGCATGTCAAAAATTTATGAATGAAAGTAATTTCTCATTCAGCGATTGGAAAAAACCTGAGAGACTCAATAAACACGCAAAAGCAAGTGCCACACAATGGCAATGACGAAGTGGATCTTTTCAAAAACTGTTTGTACCGGGCAATCAGTCATCGACCTACTTGATTCTCATCATAAAGACACAGTAAAAAGCGAACAGACAATACATGAAAATCATTATTGAATCTCTAGTATTTACTGCACAACAAAATATAGCACAGCGAGGGCACGAAGAAGACAGATGTAACATCGCAGAGGAATCTGATGTCAACCGAGGTAACTTTATTAAGTTGTTGCACTTTCGAAGTAAAGATATTTCTTGGTTTAAAGATAAACTCGAAGATCAACTTAAGAAGCACAGTCAGTGGACATCACCCTTGATTCAAAACGAGATTCTGGAGTTGGTAGGTGATTTAGTGCTGGAAGAAATATCCGATGAAGCACGGGAAAGTAAAGAAATTGGTATAATAGTCGATGAAACGTCTGACATTAGTTGTACAGAGCAAGTGTCCGTCTGCCTTCGCTACCTGAAAGATGGTGTTACAAAGGAAGTCTTTGTTGGTTTCTGTGATACCAAATGCACAGAAGGACTTGCCCTGTATGAGTTGATTAAGAAAGTTCTTGACAAATTGAAGCTGGAGATTGTAAATATCGTTGGGCAGTGCTATGATGGCGCTAGCAACATGTCTGGTGTCCATAAAGGGCTAGCCATTCGAGTCAAAGGAGATAGCCCTCAGGCTATCTACGTTCACTGTCACGCACACAAGTTAAACTTAGCCCTCCAGGCTGCCCTCTCCGAAATCTAACCACTACGAAATGCGTTAGGGACTGTGCAATCCATCTTCACGTATTTGGAGGCTAGCCCTAAGCGACATGCCCTTTTTGTTGACAGCGAGCCAAAACTCACATTGAAATCCCAAAGTGAAACAAGGTGGTCGTGTCGTTACGAGTCAGTTAATGCTGTTATTCGACAAGTTGAAAGTATTACCAAAGCATTGCTTGAATTGACAGATGTTAAAGATGCAAAAACATCATCGGACGCGAATTCATTGCTTAATGCCATTTGCGATTTTGACTTCGTCTTATGCCTTGTTATTCTCAAAATAATATTGTCAAACGTAAATGCCCTATGTAGGTATTTACAAAGTAGCACTATGGATGTTATCAGTGCCCGTAAAACCGCAGACGGAACAGTTAATGCTCTTCAAGGTTGCCGAAACGACAAAAGCTTCGATACTGTGTGGCAAATGGCGGAACTCACTGGCAACAAAATAAAGCACGTAACAAGAGATACCAAATTCTCGTTCAAGGAGGCAACTTTGCCAAGAATTCGCCAGCCATCGACACGCCTTCAAGCTCTTTCGCCACACGACAGCCATTGATCACCATCGAGTGAACACGTATTTCGTAGCTTTAGACATAGTTATCGAGGAAATTAAAGAACGATTCACTGTGGATGACCAGGATATTTTGTGCGCTCTCGGTGATGTGGTATTGAGCAACAAGCCGTCAGAAGATAGCGAGGACAAAGTTGCTAAGTTTTATGAATTAGACAAAGATTTAATTCAAGCAGAAAAGGCTATATTCTCCAATTTCCTTTTACAGTCTGCTTGTGAAACGAAGCGAACACCTATTGTATTGGCAAAATTCATGTCCGTGAAGAAGCTCGACATGATTTTGCCAACATTTTTCCGCCTGTGCAAGATCTTAGCTGTGATTCCGGCTACGTCGTGCTCAGCCGAGCGTTCGTTCAGTTGTCTTCGAAGGCTGAAGACATACACTCAAAACACCATGGCGCAAAGTCGACTTAGCTGCCTTGCAGTTTTAAACATTGAAAGAGCCTTTACCAATCGTGTGATGAGGAACGTTGATAAAATCATTGACATTTTTGGGCAGCGGAAAAATCGAAAATCATATTTTTTCTGATTTTCTATCGATGTATTTCATCCAACGGGAAATGAAAATGATTGATACAGACCGTGTATATCTATGTAGAATGTATTTAATGTATACAAATTTGAACTTTAAGAGTTTGCGAAGATTATGAATCAATATTGCAGAAACATTGAACATTGTTCTTAGTTTTTGTCTTAGTGTTTCTAGACATTTCGGTTAAACTTCTCCTAAAGCAGCCTTTACACAATCATACTCAATTGTTTATAAAAGCACATACAAAATCTCGAACAAAGTTGTATATGTGTACTGTGTAACATAACGCAAAGCGATCGGGCAAATCAATACTGTGCCCCCCCAAACAAGATTAGGCCCGTACGCCCATGCGTTTGAAGATGCACTAAGCATGGAAAAGACCACGAAGGGGCCTAAAACTGATAGCCAAAAAGGTCCCCACGTCAACACCGCTGTCAGACGTCTGCGAATGCGCGAGTTTCTGTGGAAATTAATGTTTTTGATTGAAGAAAGCTCAGGAAGTCCCAAATGTTCATCACTACTTTCCAAATTGGGAGAATGAACTCAACTTAAAAAGCTACTGTTCATAACCCATAATGAACAGTAGCTTTTTAAGTTGCATTCATAAACTTTTAAGCCGAAGTAGCATCATACCATGTCTAATTTCATATTTGTTAGCTATAATACTGTTCAAAAAACGATCAAACAAGCGAGCAAAAGGAGCCTTCGTCTCTGCTCCTCCCACTCGTCTCTAAAAAAGACTGGATCGAGCAACACGGCTTGAAAAATTAAGCTCATTTAATTTGCTGCGGTCATCTAACTGGGACCACTTCCTGGGACCAGGCTACTAGATCTACTATAGACACCAGAGCATTTTCGTGCATTTCGTTCATTTCGTTCATTTCTTATGAATAAAATGATCACATCCCTATTAGTTTGAAAGGTGAAAGGTATTTGAAGGCTTTTGGTCTTAGAATATTGACTTTTAACCGAAAAATAAAACGGAAATGTGTTCGCAAACTCCGTCTTCAGTGAGTCTTCAAATCGCCAAGTAAGTTAACACTGATCAATCAGACTTCACATTACTCGTATTGTACTTGGCATACCGTTTTTGAAGACTCGGTAAGCCACCGCGTCTTATATCTATTTTCTTGGTTTATATCTACCAAGCGCACTCAAACGTATAAAAAGTAGACGTAAAGTGTCTTTATCCAGGATAACGCTATCAGCTACCAAAGCAGTTCTCCCTAGAGGTCCAGTAAGGGTAACCTCTCATGGGTTCAGTGTTACTACAGGAGGAAACGGGAGTACCCGGAGAAAACCTGCGTTGCTTTATAGAGTCAAACAAGACAACGCTTTTCTCACATATGACCAAGGTAACTTTAATCAGACAACTGCACGAAGCCGGAATCGAACCCGAGTCACGGTGGTGAAAGACGCGTGCACTACCACTGTGCCACCAGTACCCCACCAAGTGTTCGCCGAACAAGAAAAATCCCAGAAATGCAATCAAATCAGAAAACAAAAGTGTCTTTAAAAACAGACTTTATGATTTCCAAGGGCTGAAAACATAAGTGCATATATCAATTTCAGCGAAAGCTTATTTCGGTTGGCTAAAATATTGAGTAATTAATACACTAAAACTTATTAAATACTTTTACAATTTGATAATATATAGCTTTGCGTAACTGCGTTAAAAATACTATTCGGTACATTACATTATGGTTTAAGGTGTTGTATTGAACATTACATGTTCCCATACAACCGATACGAGGTAGTAACACTATTAAGATTTATATACAAGGTTATATATCGGTTCTCAGTCCCGTTCCTCAAATGTCCACCTATTACGTGGACGTTCTCTTGAGAACTAGGAATCTCAATAAAAGATCACCAGGTGCCACTTCCCGCAGCATACTTACAGGTTCCTTACAGGAGTTGCACAGAAGCGAGGCCGTTTTACTACTCCGAGCAGCATGAAATAATTTAAAAACCTCTCGGCAAAAATAGCCAAGTCGATGACCAAGATTTTCTCTGTTTTCGCGTTCTTTGCTGATAACTTTTGAAGATATGCCATTACGCTCGAACTTTTCGACGTCTTGGGCACTGTAGTTCGATGCCGACGGGAGAAGTAATCGTGAATTGAACTTCTTAGTGACAGACATCTTATGAAAACATATCGACAACCGTCATAACATGAAATTCAGCTCAATGATTGAGATTGGAATCACACCACTACCACAGTATAACGATATACTTTGGTTTTGGGAGTGAACTTTGTCAGAATCATATCCATGTATCGGGGAATTCTTGCATTTGTAAAGGTTACAGCTGGAAACCGTCAGACGATCTATTTCTCCTCGTCTTCGTCCACAACCGACTCTAAATACAACTGATACGCAGCTTGCAAACACCGGTCCTCGAGATCTTTTCCACCAGATGTTGAATCATCGAGGGGTTCAATTTTATCCCGTTCTTCGTCAATAATTTCTTTTAAATCCTCTTCGACACCACCTTGAGCAAGAAATAGATCAGACAACGCTGACTGTAAGTTCCAGTCAAGAACTTAAGTTTACAAGTCAGCCAGTCAGACCAAAGTAGTTGATGGCATGTTGTAGCATTGAAGGAGATTTTCGTTCTTGCGAGAAAATGTCAGTTTGTCTTTCACGTTCATCATTTCAGAGAAAAAATCTCTTATCTCTGAATTTCAGGTAAGGAAGACATTCTTAGGATCACATGCAAAATTAAATGCATGGAAAGGCGTTCGAAGTCGAAGAAACAATAGCTTAGATACTAACGGTGCATTTGTTTGCGTGATCAACCTCCCTACTCAGAAAAACGACTTTGAGTAGGGAGTTTGATGATCGTTCGTCTATCTCAACATATATCCAAGCTCACATTTCAAAATCTAAAATTGTATTTTAAACTTTCCTGAAGTATTCTTTGAAAATCCATACAAAACAGTCCTTCAAAAGACAGGTTATATATTTTCACGAAAATAAATTACCAAACTATCGAAAAACCTGATAAAACGGCCTCGAAAAATTACTGTAGGAAACTAATAAGTGCTCGCCCTGTTTTTACCGTTAGTTTACCATCTTTAGAAAATGTAACACACTTCTTTGACCACACAGCAATCATGAGTCCTTTTAAATACTCAATTATGTAAAATTGGGCCAGTAATATTTCGACTTGAACACTTTTACCATGGTTAGGGATGTTTTTGAAGCCGAACCAAAAGAAACCTAATAACTGAAGTCGTGTAAAGGACTGGAACTGACGTACAAGATTTACCTCGATGGGCGGCCATCTTGGCTTCACTTTTTCCACAGCCAAATAGACTGGGAGTTAGCATTCTCGATACTGAAATCGAGTTCACAGACACAAACTTACTAACCTGCTACACTTGTGAAGGTATACTGTTTAATGTCAACTGCTTGCGTAAGCCAAGGATTTTCATGTAGGTCGTTCATAGTGGCCCTATATTGAGGGTCTGGATGCAACATCCAGCAAATGAGGAACATCAGATCTGTAGAGAACACAAAGCGGTCGAAGTTATATCTCTGAGGATGATTCTGAAATAGAATTGAAACACTGCACATCCTCTCATGGATAAGCGTTAAGTTGTCGCGAGAATATCTTGTGCACTTAAGTTTGACAGAAACTCGCCTCCAAGAACTGTTGAGATCAGTGAATTTAAAAATACGTTAGACTTGAAATACTGATAAAATGCGTGAGTTGTAAGACCCATAGAGATCACATAAAGTTGTAAGAGCCATAGAGATCATAAAAAACTAGAGGAGGGGCATGAGGGCCAAAAATCGGGTGAAATTGAACGCCGCTATTCTGATTAAAGTTGAAAGCAAATTAGCCTTCTCCAGACCCTTTTCCATCTGCTGGAGAACTTCAAGAATGAACAACTAAACTTTAGGGAATTGTTTCATGTTTGTTTTTGTTAGCTGTACCGTAGAAAAAAGCTTCTCTGGTCATTAGTTGGCTATTATTTTTGCCTCAATTGAATCAAAAGACAAAAGTGAAGTGGCTTTTGACCATAATCTGGAACTTTTCATCCGGACATGTTTGTTTTGTCCCCCAGTTTATCCAGTATGGCGACAACCCATTTTTTCCCAGCGGTTGAGTGACATTTAGCTACAATGCTCCCTTTAGTTAATATATGATCTCTATGGTAAGACTTCTAATGGGGGAACTTTTGGCGACTAAAATAGATTCCCGTCGCCCATTATGTAACCCCGCAATTTTTCACATTCATAGCAATTTAAATTTTTTTGAGAGTTTGTATCACTGGTGCACGAAAGAATTGCTCGTAGATTCGGGCATTTAATTTCTTTCATCTTTTTGTTTTACGATTTTTTTTTTGAATGAAACACTTTTTTCTTTATTTTAGGATTAGAGCTTATCCTAACCCCAATCCTAAGCTTAACCCTAACCTGAATCTTAGAGAGGACATGTTGAATTATATTACTCAAGCGCGAATAGTTCTCAGGCTCTCACGGTAAGTGTCCGCCATCTTGAAGTGGGTGCGAAAAAAATCGCCTCTCCCTCCCGTCTCGATACGGATCTTCTTTGTGTTTTGCTCATGAATTTTTTATGAGTGTGATATCTGTCTATTTATGTTCTATAACTTTGGTACTGATTAGTACCGCAATACCACGATAACACCGGAATATAATACCAGTGTTAACAGCAATTTACCCACTGGACAGGACTTATCAACCCGGGATAAGCTACCCAGGCAATGAGCACAAGAATTTCTCAAACCTCTTACCATGAGAAACTGCAAAAGGTGGATGCAACTCTGATCGGATTGTTTCTTCGACGTCGTAAAAGGGATTCTCACCAAAGATTAAGGTGTAAAGAGTCACGCCCATCGACCACATCTCAAGCTCGGGTCCTTTGTACCTAAAATTGATAGGCTGCGTTTAGACGTTTAGAGAGCCTCTTAGGCCTAGTTCAAACGTCAAACTTTCCATGTGCCGAATCAAATGCAAATCAGATTGAAGAAAGGATTTTGCTCGCTTACATTAGATTCGGCATATGAAAAGTTCGACGTTTGAACTGCGCCTTGACACTGACTTTCGCTCAATAAAAAATGAGAACCCCGCAATAGTCCACTTAAAATTTAGGCAGCCCAGTAGCGAGCTTTACGTCTAGGTTTCCGTTACTTTCAGGGTTCTTTATGTACGGACACTTTCAGAACAGCCAAGGCTAATGATAGGGAAATTGCTCAGGGGCGTCGACGCATTTTCGTTTCGTAACATGTTCTACATGGACTCAGTTACTGCCCAGTTTTGCAACATTCAGCCAGATCCCAACGCTAAATTTCACCCTCATCCTAACACTAATCTTTAGTAAGTTTTGAAATTAACGAAGAAGAAAATTGAAAGAAAAATAACCAAACTTTTAATATAAGATGTACAGCGTTAGTTATTATTGATAAATATGAATTATATCTCACTGATTATTTAAAAAAAAGAAAATATATTAGAAGCCCAGGCCGTTCGAGGAGCCCTACCGCGCACGGCTGTAGCCTGGTTATTAAGTTTACACTTCGCAAAATGGCAAATGAAAGAACCCGCGAACCAATCCTGTACCCAAAGCCTCGTTTCTATTTCACAAGGAACGCATGCAGGCTCAGGGCAGGAGACACTAAACTCCAAAAAGGCTGGAATGATACCTGCAAACTGAATATTGAAGCCACAATAGAGGCTGACATATAGGTCAAATTGTAGGTCACCTCAGTCCCCTGCGCGACAAAACACGCAACCTAATGCAAAAAACTGAACCCAAATTTCGGGTTTTTTGACAGTTTTCTTTTTTATCGTAAGTAAGTAGAGAAAACTCTAGGTAGGACTGCATATTTGTCTGAATTAACTGTCAGTGGAAAGTAAATGTTCAATAAAACTTTTTCACATGCGTCTTTTTGACCTACATGGCTGTCCCTATTTCGGTTTCATTCAATCGCGAGGCCTGGCAGAACGAGATATCGTTCCAGTCTTTTTAGAGTTCAATGGCAGGAGATTGCCCCCAATTGACTGTTTTGACCTTGCAAATGGAAAGCACCCTCAAGTTCGCAAAGTTTTATCTAGTACGGGGATGGGATGAAACTTCCCTCCAATGCTCCAACTATCCACCAAACACAAGCCAGTAAAAATAAATAAAAAACTGGAATTGTAACTTGCGTGCCAAAATCTAACAAAGTATCAGTAGCTTATCCTTAATTTTTTTTAAGCATGCTTTCAAGTATTACGAGACAACAAATTTTGAAATTTCAATTCGGCCACTGTTAAAAACCTTGTTTGGCCTTGAGGAAACAAGATTCCAAATCTCGTTGTATTTTTTCTCGTGGAAAAAAACATTTGGGAGAAAATGGATGGGAAATTTCCCCCTCAAAAAATCTTAGTATGCAATAGTGGCACAACAACATGGGCCCGAAGCAAAAGAGTTAGGGCGCGCAGCCGTGCAATGACATCATAGTGGTTATGATGTAACGACAATGGCGGCTTGATTTCGCGTGAAAAAAGTCGCAAACTATTTTTGGACCGCTAGCCTCAACCCATTTCTGATTAACTCGACTAACTACATGTGGGATGACAATATAGGATATTCTGATCATATTATTAATACGAATATTAATCGCAGGAGACTGGGAATTGTTATAAAAAAGTGTTTCCTCTGACATTCGACGATGTAACCTATTCTGACGTACACTAAAGGTTATCCCTGGCGGTCAGGAGGTCTTTTTTCCTCCTTGTATGAGCGCAGAGGTGGCCTGTCCCATGGGCCACCAGAAACTAGGTTGCATCACTGCTCTGAATAAAACTCACGTTTGATGGACTTACAACTGCCTGCCATTACCATTTCTAAAATTTAAAATATCTGTCACTTCCAAACGCCATGTAGACCTCCTTTCCCTTTTTCATTACATTTCATTTCATTTTAATTCCACCCTGTTCTTTTATTTTATTCTTTCATTTCTCCTTCCTTCCAGTCCTTCCTGCCCACGTCACTCCAACATCCTGTTCACATACGTACTTGTTACCCAGAAGGACTTCAGGCGAGCAGTACTCCATCGTGCCACAAAAGGTCGAAAAAAGTTTTCCATTTTCCATGACGGCAGCTGAACCGAAATCTATTAACTTGGCAGTAAACGTTTCGTCTAAGATAATATTTTCGTCCTAAAGGCAAAAAAGTAAAGGAACTGAGCCAAGAAATGTGTCGAATAATATCAAAACCAACTATTCACTTCGGAAAAATGACATGAAGATATTCTTCATAGGAAAATTTGACTGGCAAAACTACCTTAACATCCCGATGGAGAATGTTCTTGGAGTGTAAATAGGATACGGCGTTAACTACCTAAGTTGAAAATAGAAAGTAAAACAAACGATACGGAAGCTTCATTTAAAACATTCAAAAACAAAACTCAGCGATAAAAAGCGACGTTCGACATCATCTTGACATTACTGTCAAGTAAAGGAACAAACTCGAATCCTGGTAGTCTTATATATGATAGTCCCGTGTTTTACAAGAGTTCATGAATGTTAAAAATTACGGTAAAACATTAAATATAAAGGCAAACCATTCAAAATGTTTTGAATAAAACTATACAAATAATTTGGATAAAATGGAGCCCGATTATGAGCTCAAAGTCGGTCGTAAATCCTTAATATACAGCATTTTGTACATCAAACAATCGAATTTCCTTCTACATTTTCGAAGGACCAAAAACGTATTTGCCAAAGTGCCTACGCCCTCATTATGTATCCCTTTTACAAGTTTTCCGGTTGCTGATGTCTTGTGTTCATCGAAGTGCTGATTCACTTTTGTAATTTACGTAACTATCACATATAATATCACAAATAAGACCACCAAGATTTTAATTCGTTCCTTTACTTGATAATGGTTTCAAGATGACGTCGAAATGTCGCTTTTTATCGTTGAGTTTTCTTAACAAAAAGTCAAATAACTTCTCAAAAATTCATTAATTATTCATGATGAAGACACAAAGGATAATAACCGTGATGTGTTTTTAAGGCTTTTTTTCACTCAATATATATATATATATATATATATATATATATATATATATATATAAGTAGAGCGCTCGATACCATTACAGGTTGCGAGGAATACAGCAAATTGCATAAATTTTGGCAAACCTAAACATATCGTTAAAAAAGCATGTATAGGTAAATGTGTAACTATCAATACTTTAATCAACCTTAATGCATTAGACTGGCAAAAGAATGTACCAAAAAACACATAGCATATCTTCACTGACCGTTGAAGTGAGAATAAAATGAAGATACAATGGTCTTGATATGTTTATATGTTTTGTGCCATAATTTTTGCAATTTGCTGTATATGAACAGATGAAGGAAAAGTCGAGTGCCCAGCTACCTCCACTTTAAGACACCACCGGGACCTGCTGTGAAAATGCAACTTTTTGGCCTTCCGGCTGGGAATCGACCCCGCGACCCCGCGACCCCGCGACCCCGCGACCCCGCGACCCCGCGAATCTATTGCGCTCGACTTTTCCTTCATCTGTCATACCGTTTCTGAATATATTCTTAATCGGCATTCCCACCGCATAAATACTGAACTCGTGGCCATGCTCTTGGCAAGGGCCTCCGTGGCTCGGTTGGCAGAGCATCGCGCTAGATTCGCGGGTTCGATTCCCAGCCGGAAGCCCAAAAAGTTGCATTTTCGCAACAGGTCCCGGTGGTGTCTTAAAGTGGAGGTAGCTGGCCACTCGACTTTTCCTTCACCTGTTCACTTATAATAATAGAGTGAGAGCGTATACATATATATATATATATATATATATATATATATATATAACTACAGACGGAACCGTTTCGGCCTATTGGGCCTCATCAGTGTAGTGCTGATGAGCAGGATGGAGAAGCCTACATTATATAGGCAACTCAAATGTGCCACACATGTGGTACATTTAAAAGCCATGCCAGAGCGCTCTAACTAGAGACTAGTGAGCGTGCGCAAATCCGCTAGCGGCATGACTCATCCTGTAGAGCGCTCAATATGAACCAGGAGGCCATAGAGCGATATCTAACTACAGACGGAACCGTTTCGGCCTATTAGGCCTCATCAGTGTAGTGCTGATGAGCAGGATGGAGAAGCCTACATTATATAGGCAACTCAAATGTGCCACACATGTGGTACATTTAAGCCATGCCAGAGCGCTCTAACTAGAGACTAGTGAGCGTGCGCAAATCCGCTAGCGGCATGACTCATCCTGTAGAGCGCTCAATATGAACCAGGAGGCCATAGAGCGATATCTAACTACAGACGGAACCGTTTCAGCCTATTGGGCCTCATCAGTGTAGTGCTGATGAGCAGGATGGAGAAGCCTACATTATATAGGCAACTCAAATGTGCCACACATGTGGTACATTTAAGCCATGCCAGAGCGCTCTAACTAGAGACTAGTGAGCGTGCGCAAATCCGCTAGCGGCATGACTCATCCTGTAGAGCGCTCAATATGAACCAGGAGGCCATTAATATGGCCCAATATGAACCAGGATATTGGCTCAATATGAACCAGGATAACCAATAGGGTTAAGCAATGCCCACCGCTCGAGTAGCGGTTTGAGCACTCTGGTCCCTTATCAATCCAAGTTCGTTCCGAGCTGCACTGATGAGCTGTAGTACAGCGAAACATACGTCTGCAGATTGAATTTCTATAAATGTTTTTAAGATCGGGAAGTTATATATTACATATATATATATATATATATGTAAGTTGACAAATTGGTGAAGGAAATATTGGATATATTACATATATATGTATATGTAATATTTAAAAACCGAGCAAGAGTGCTTTATCGGGATTTAAGACACGAGGCGATAGCCGAGTGTTTTAGATCCGATAAAGCACAAACTGCGAGTTTTTTAAATGTCTTCTAAAATGAACCTCCTTATACGCTAATTCACGAAGAAAGTTTGGAAATTAATCTTCCGTAAGCCGAGAAAATTGAACTTCTTCAACTGGAAAGGCACATGTGTCTTTATCACTTATATAGATCCGATACGCTTAAGATTTTCTTTTGTCTTTTCCTCATGAATTTTTAATAAATTTTTAATGAATTTTCGACCTACATTACTTTTCACTCGGAACTTGATAATTTTAAGAAACTACTTTCTCTCAACGGCTACCCCCGAAATTTTCTAGACAATTGTATTCGCCGTTTTTTAGACAACAAATTTTCGCCCGTACCTAAAGTTTCCCTTGCACCTAAAAAGATCATGTACTTCTGCCTTCCCTTCACTGGACAAAACAGCCTCCAAATTCGAACACAAATTCGTAAGCTTTGCTCGCATGCCTTCCCTCATATTTCTATTCGTTTTGTTTTCCGTCCGTCGCTCCGCCTAGCACACTTCTTTTCTTTTAAGGACAGGATACCCAACGGTCTAAAATCTCGTGTTGTGTATCTTTTTAAGTGTCGATGCTGTAATGCGTCGTATGTAGGCCAAACAAGCCGACTTCTCCACACACTGAGATACTTGGGTATCTCAGCCCTTACTGGCAAAGAGCGTGCTAACCTCTCCACAACAAACATTCTATCACATCACCACGACACTGGCCATCCCACTACATCAGATGATTTCACCATCCTCTCTCACTCCTCTTCATCTTTCACTGATGAACTCCTCATCAGAGAAAGCTTACTCATTCACAAACTCAATCCTACCCTCAACTCTCAATCAAGCTCAATTCCTCTTTCCTTATTCTGATTGCCTTTACCCTCTTCGCCACCTCTGACACTCATCACTTCCTATTTCCTCTCAAACGCCAAATTTATGCTAATTAGCTATGTAATGATATTTTAGTGATTGTCTCATCGTATTATGTCTCATTCTCTGATGATTTTGCGTCTTAAGCAACGAAACGTTAGATCTTAATAAACCTTTTGACACAAATGTGCTTGTCTTAAGAATTTTTTGCTGGGCCTTAATTTTCATCATTCGAATACGTTTTCCGCCTGGTTCTTCAATTACATCAATTTTAGAATGTGTGTGTGTATGTGTGTGTGTGTGTGTGTGTATGTGTGTGTGTGTGATAAATCAAACACCTCCAACTTTTATATATATATATATATATATATAAAATCTCACAGATTAAAATCTTTAATGACTCATATCCAATGTTTCGGGGCGCTCCCCCTTTACCAAGGATACAGAATACTAACTGAGGAGCCCCTATTTATACCCAAGAACAAAATTTACAATGAAAATGAGAAATCCCTAAGGTTCAAACCTTTCGGAACAAAGGTATCTAATTTACTAATGGTTCTAAAAGGTATCTAATTTACTAAGATTCAAACCGTTTGTCCTTAATGCAGTGAACTTCGATAATAAAAACCATTTCCAGCCGACAATTTTAAAAAGTAGAGCAAGAAACATACTCCGACAGATAAAGTCTTTTCAACTCAATATTTGAGCTATCAGACAAGACAAAACTGGTCACGGTAATATCCCGACTTTATGTCAAAGTCATTGTCACACCTGAGTTTCATCTTGTCTCATAATTCAGATATTGGGTATACAAGATGTTACTTTTCGGAGCGTGTTTCTTGGTCTAAAACGTCGACAGTGGTTGCACCCTTGAGACTTTGGAAGAGCTCAAGTCAAATCTCATCGTGGAAACCTCTCATAAACAAGTGAGTTTCTCTGGTCGGAATAAAGTCAATGGACCAAGATTTCAATAATACATTACCTGTCGAAATATGTAACTTGCTAAGCCTTCGTCCATATTGGGTTGCCTGTCGATAAACTCAAACAAGTCCATGCCCCCACCATGCTTTTCCATAACCAGTTGGAAAAACTCTTGGTTCTCAAATGCATCTATCAACTGAATATTGAAAAGGAACATTAACGTAACGCTGCGGTATCAATTTTAGCCTAGTCCTCGTTATGAAATCCACAGACGAAAGGTTTGGTCAATGCCTGAAAATTATAAAATTCACACATTCCGAATGGCAATGTCCTTATGAAAACTACAGATTCGAATGATTAATAAGACAAGACTGAACTGAGACAATAATATTTCGTCTTTATTACGAATTAATCTCCAGGCTGAGTGACTACAATAACTGGTCAGGTTTGTATCTATATTAATTTTGTGGTCACATAGACCTACGCAAGTTACTGTGGTCATTTAGCCTGAAGATGACTTCGTGATACAGTTGAACTATTATCGTCTCAATCACCGTCTCGTCTCGTCAATAAAACGAATCTTGGTTTCCAGAATTATAGTGCTATTTGAAAAATGTTACTCTATTATTTTTGAAATCATCCTCTGGTTATGGTTTAAATGTCTTAAGAATGTGTACTTCGAGGGTAGTTATTAGGTCAAGAGGTAGTGAACTATCAACCGGGTTATCCATTAGTAGGAGACTATTTAGTCAATTAAACGAAAAACATTGAAATTGCATCCAGGATTCGTCATGCATGTTATTGCCTAAGTTTTAGTCCATATTTAGTTCGAATTTCCAAGTTACTAACACTCCTACAGATTAACGAAAAAGTTGGTTCTTACCTTGACAATATTCGGATGTTTCAGTTTTGCAAGCAAAGAAATCTCAAATGGCACTGTGCCTAGGACGGGATCATCACGCCAAGAACCCTGCAACACTTTGTCTTTCCGGATAAACTTCACCACAACCTGCGATAATGGAGCAGTTGAACTCAGTAATTTCGGGCAATCCGACAAAATGTCCAGCTCTGGACAAAAAACTATAACTTAGGGGCTGATTACATGGGAAAATTTCAGCCCGGCAAATCGGGTTGAAAAAAGTCCCAATTACATGAAATATTTCAGCCCGGGCTGAAACTGAAATCGGAAGTGAACTCAGGCAGGAATTTGTCGGTAGTATTTGTTGTTTTGGCAATTTACATCTTCCCACGCCTGTCAATCATCTTTTCAGCCCGGGTTGAAATTTTTTCATGCGATTACATGGGATTTTTCATATTTACAAGTGATCAAATTTTAAATTCTTTTGTTTTTTCTTCATGGATTATTGATGAGTATTAGAAGTAAAGGTTATATACCGTGATCGAGGTGTTTAAGCGATATATAAACCTGGGGGTGAAGCTCGAAGGGTGATATATCGCTTAAACATTGTGGTCAAGGTATATAATCGACTTCTATCAACGTTGGTGAAGTTTCGAAAAAAGTACTTAATTCGCTTTTCAAACGTATAGAAATGTCGAAATTTCGGTAGAATGTTCATGAATATCTTAATGAGGTTGATAAATTGGTTATCAACCACATGATAACAAAAAAAAACTGAGCTAACGATGATATAAAAATATTTAAATTGGCTGTAAATATGAAAGAGGCCTATATATTTTAAATTGCACGGTGCATGAATGTAACAGCTTGGCGTTGCTGATGAAGAATTGATGCCACATCAATGATTCTGAATTTGTGTCCTTCCTTCTTGCTGGTTATCTAATTGTAAAAACTACGTAGACCAGAAAAATGTGGAGCTTTTCGGACGACTGCAATCACATTCCCCATTTTCAACCAGTATTGTACCGGTGTCACAGAAGATAGTGTCCTTCCCGGGGATACTGTCCCCCGAGATACTATCCACTAGCGGATGCTGCCCCCTTTATTTAGAATCCCGTGGAAAGTGTCTCTCACGTGAAAAGGAAAGACAAAAGCATAAACTTACCTGACAAATCGTTTATTTTACAAAATTAACTAATTTATTTGACAAAATTGATCGTTCAACCCAAATTTAAAATTGTTCCGCAAAGTACAGTCAAACCTGTATTAAGCGGCCCTGCATTAAGCGGACACCCTGTATTAAGCGGACACTTTGTAAAGTCCCGAATTGAATCTCATATAATTCCTATTAATGAAACCTCTATCAAGCGGACACCTCTATTAAGCGGACGCGGACATATAAATTAGCAAATAAAGACACAAAAAACCTGTGTTAAACGGACAAAATTTTCCTCATTTTTCATAATCTGTACAGACATAACGTTAGTCACTATGTTAATGACGATATTTGTCAATCGGTTCAAAGTCTATTTGTTAATTCGACTACATATTATTACATGTGCGTTAAGATAAGATTTTTACATCAAACAATAAAATTTTCTTCAGTTTACTTCTCAATGTCAAAGTTTTCCTTGGACAGTTTATTGGTCAACCATTCGCATGAAAACCGATCTCCTCGGAACTCGTATAAACAAGGAATTTCCAAGCCTTATCCAGCACCTCTATTTATCCGTTTCCCTTTGATTATAACTTTGCAGTATTCGTTTGTCGTTTGAGAAACTTTGTGACCCACACTGCCATTAGTTTTGGAATGTGCCCAACAACCTCCATGTTAGCTGACACATTGTTAGGATGAGCGCATCCAGTTTTCATCTCACAAGACACAACTGTTGTTTTAACAACCGCAACTGCATTTTCATCAGTTGTATTCCTAGGTTCACGTTTCAATTAATATTCCTCGTCGATTTTCGGATTCCAGATTACCATGTATGCATGATACCCTCGTACGAACGATTTTACGACCACAATTTCAGAAGACATTATCTCGTTTGTAACATTCAGTGTTATTCGGCTAGTTATGGCGGCTGTCATTGCCTATAAGGCTCGTGTATCGTATTACACATCTTGCGTCTTATTCCAACACCTTCATAAAACCTGTAGTCAACTTGGTGCTCAAGTAATGACCTGACTTGCCCTGACTACGGTGTATGGCTGGTGCAACTGCTTTTGAATAAGCTGGCGCGTGCTGGAATTGCAAACAAGAGACAAAGTATAGATGTCTGACGTGTGATGTTTCGACTTGCAATAAATCAGACAATTGTTCTGTCTACGCATCAGAAGAGACACCTGGATGGAAAGCAGGCGCTTCTGTGGCTTATTGCATCACTTGCTATAAAAAGGAAAAACATTCCTGTGATACTCTTAGAAAAGAATCCATTGTTGATCGTACTGCTGCTGGTGGTAAGACCCAGCCCGTACCACGGGGGAGGGGCCTGGTGACGAGAACCTCTGTTAAGCGGACACTAGCCTGTTCCCCGAGGGTGTCCGCTTAATACAGGTTTGACTGTATTTAGAAAACTAATGAAATGTTCACACAACGTACAGTTAAAATCGCTCGACTAAATACTTTTGCAACAATACTGAAATCATGAAAGAGCGATTTTGTCGTGGTAACAAATTTAAACACGGTTTTCAAATACGTTGATACCATGGTGATAGGTAATTTACAAAAAGTAAGGGAAAGTGAAATTGAGTTATGGAAAGAGTTATACGCCTGAAGAGGTATACACAGTTACCAAAGACTGTTGGATCGTTTAGTGCTTAAAAGAACTGTATGAAACTTAAAGAGAGGCAGAATACTACGAAAAGGGTAGGCCTAAAGAATTAAGAAAGAGCACGATGCATTTCGGCAGACCACTTATCAAGTACTATACGTCTGCTGACTCAAGAAAATCTATTACCGATAAACATCAACGAAACTAACTGCATGAATTAAAATCAATCAGTTAACTATTTACAAAACTAATATCGTAACTCGGTCAGTGTTCGTTGTTTTGACGACTCATATCTGTTAGTGTCAAAAAAACGAACACCAAACTGCGCTGAGAGTTGACTTTAAGAATTATATCCCTTCATGAATTATAAGTAATACGAAACTAATCACTTAGAAGTGCCTTGATTTATACTGGATAACCCTATCAGCTACATAAGCTGTTCTTCCGAGAGGTTCAGTACGGGTCACCCCTCACGGGTCCAGTGTTACTACAGGAGGAAACCGGAGTACCCGGAGAAAACCTGCGATGCTTGGTAGAGACAAACTGGAGAACACTCTTCTCACTTGTGACCAAGGCAGTTTTAATCGGGTAATTACACGGAGCCGGAATCGAACCCTAGTCACAGTGGTGAGAGACACGTGCCCTACCACTGTGTCACCAACTTGGATATTACCTTTTATTAGTTTCTAACAAAATAGGTAAAAACTCAAAGTTACCGTACTAGTTTTGAAGTTTTGCAGGGGGGAAAGAATCCGCCAGAAGTGACATTATGCACTTAGCACAAAATGTCCGAGGAGACAGCATTTGCCAGCGGATAGTGTCTGGGAGGACACGTTTTGCGAGAAAGGCTTTCTATTGGGACTTAGGTTTATAAAATTTTTAATTCCAAGAGTCAATTAAAGGCATTTCAATGGAGCTTACCTCCTTATTATCGGATCTCCGTTTAGCTAATTTTACAAATCCAAATGCTCCTTTTCCAATGGACTGAAGAGTTAAATAACGATCATCATATCTTCCTCTTCCAGGCGAAACATCGTCTTTTATATTGAGTTCACTCATTGACTGACCGATCTATAAATAAATTAAGGAAACAAAATTAGAGCGGCGTTAAGTTACGATTAGTTGGTGCTTTTAGGGCTAACGTCTCCCAATTTGTCCATAACAACGTCTCAAACAGCTATATGGAAACTTATACGTCTTATCAGTCATACTCTACAGAACATTCTTCATCGAAACTCAATTGAAAAGTGCAGTAAGTCGTTTTGCTGGGTTCACACGCTGCAGCGGAAACCCACAACCATCATCTACTACATCTTTCTGGTTTATTCTGATTTACAACATACTTAAGCTATAGTATAACCCTGTGATACAACATTTTATATTCTTTTGTTTTTTGCTTTGTTCAATCATTAGTTTGAATGATTCTGAATTAGTTTGAATTAAGTCTAGATTCGATAATTACTTTGCTAATCCTAACAAAAATTCACATGCACTTTCACATATTAAAATAATATTACATATGCAAGTTGTTTCAATTCCATATGTGAACCAAAAAAATTCGTAGATTTTCATATGTCAATGTTTCCTTTCATATGTGAAATACATGTTTCGTGAACTAGGAAATCACATGTGAAATGTTGAACAAGTTCATTTCGCATGTGAATTAGGTATTTCATTGTGGAAACATTCCCATTTCGTATGTGAAATGACATGTGAAAAATTTTTTAAGGGTAATAACTAAATTTGCTTGACAAGCGGGTTGCCTTGCTCCAGCTGGACAGCTTATCAGCGGCGTGTCTTCAGCATATAAATGATATCGTTTTGTTTACGCAGATTATGCCTACTGATAATAGCAACATGGGTAGGAACATGACAATCTCCATTGCGGTTAATACGACTGCAAGTGTTGATATCGAGAATTTCCTCTAAGTTTACAACCGATCATAGTTAAGAATTGGGAAAGAATATGGAATGATAGCGCAATGCTAGGTCTACAGTATGGCTTATCATAAGATTTTTCTCCTTATCTCGGTATAAATCTTGAGAACTTTTTAAGGACTTTATGTGGTAAATTTCAGTCATTTTTAAAGACTCGTGGCCTATGGCAGCCAATCTCCAAAAAGCCAAGAAAATATACATTACATTAATGTCCAGCCATAACTATGCCAAGCGTCATGATAATGACTAGGCCATCTTTGACTTCATTTGAGTAACGACGAATGGTTACAAATACACGATACAGAATAACCCATGGTTATCTGAAATTACATACCAGATTCATTGAAAAGGGGAAGGGCAAATAAAATTTAAGGACTTTTGATTACTTGATTTTAAAAGACGAAAATTTATGTACTTTCATGGTTTTTGAGGATCCGTACGAACCTTGTCATCGGACGGTAAAATACCAGAATTCACTTGGAAACTATGCCAGGGGGTCCAAAGGTTTGTGCCCCTGAATTTATCATTTTAAAATTAAACAGCTAATAAATGCTGCATTCTGGACCATCATAAATTTGGTTTAACACGTATTCTGTGGTGCTGTTCTTCCAAAAAGTAACTCATGCAGACCCATGCAATCGCTTTCAATCAAAATCGAAGTCTGAGTTCCAACAACAAATTCACTCCCAGAAAAGGGTTCCGTGTTAAAACAAACGTACGATGCTTTTACGTCACCGCCTTGACATGACTTGCATTAACCTGTCCATGATACAAAAATAGGATACTGCGTAAACAGTGTTGAATAACGTAAAAAGTTCAAAGGTTGGTTAGCTTCTCACATTTCATTGGCTAACGTTTTGTCACATGACTCCTTTTTGTAAAAAACCTAGTCTCGTTGCTGCTTTCATTCCAGAATACGCTTCACTCTTTGACGAAGGGCCTTTGCTCGAAACGTTAGAATTCTTTGCGATCAGTCACGGCAGTTACAAACCATTGAACGTCTCGCATTAACTCGATCTCTTTTGTTTCACAGCAAATGTCTGGAGAGATGTTTAGATTATCAACAAGTCATACTTCTTTACATGAGGATTTCATGTAGAAGAAAATTCCTATGAATAAAAAGGTGCAGGAAAGCATGTAATGCTCGTCTGAAAAAAGACTTATGCGTTAAATAACTGAGAGTTCACTTGTCCGTAAATGGTCCAGGATAACCAACACAAAATACCGATGCGTCCTGAACACAGATTAAATAAACTCGTTCCAAGTCAGCATCTATAACTTGTCTCAAAAATTAACTTCCATACAAGCACAATTGACAACTAGAGAATACGTAATGAATAACCAAACCTCTTTTACTCCATCGACTGATGTGACGAACAGACTGCTATGGCTTGATCCCAGAGTGTGATTAGCCTGCAACTGAACACCCTCCCCTTCGTCTTCGGGATCCCTTGAGATCCATAGGCAAAACAAAATTTGTCCGTCTTTGAGTTCCACTCTTTTGATCTTGTCAGAAAAAACAAACACAATAGACGAATGAATGATTAGCACAACAAAGCTAACCTCTCACCACTGTTAAGTTGTGTATTACAGCCGAAGTGCCACGTAAAGTAGACAAGGTATCTTGCAATTTCTAATCAAAATAACGATGTACACCTTTTCCTTCAACACTCTGGTGGCAGCCCGAGAACACGCATGTAAATCTCATAAGTTGCCACAGTATTGTTGGGCGAACCTCAACAGAGGTTCAAGATAACTATGTGTTCCTCTCCATTAGTACAATTGTCAAAGCATTGCCAGCAACGTCGTTGTTACGATTAAACGTTTATCACAATTTACCATTGATGATGACACATTTTTCTCGCCCAGGCATGTGGGACCAGGAAAAAACTGCATTAATGTAGCAGTTGCGTTTCAGCCCTGTTCCAAGATGGTTTTTCTACCTTATTACTTCATTTTGCCTGAAACAACATGGGTAAACGTTGTTCAGGTGTGAAGCACAACATCGCTCAGGCTTTGTAACAAACTTTGGTCAAGTTGTGCGTTTTTAAGCTTGCACATGAAAAACAAAAAACCAACCCAACTACCAGAGTATTGATTCGTTTTCAGTTTTTTTATTACATAATCATAAAACGGTTTTATATGCTTTTATGCCATCATATAAATATACGAATGCTGCGAGACTTTGAAAAGCGTCACAAAAGCTCGAATCGCGCGTGGTTTTTAGTGTTTCGAAAGTTTTAAGAAAACAGGCAAAAAATTTTGGCTATTGATTTTCCGGGCGGAAAGCGCAATCGCAATATAAAGATCAGAGCCCAGCTCAGTTCGAGTTGCCTCTTTTACTATGGCAATACATTTAAGCAAACAGGCAAATAAATAAATAATCAATAAATAAACTAAGGAAATTTATCATTTCCACCTTTGACAGATACAACACAGGCGAAACTTCGCTGAGAAGATTCAAATAACATGTCTTATAACATATTGGGACAAGTTTAGGGGGCTGCCTTAATTTTAAGTTTTACTATGACGAAATAAGATGTCAAAACGTTGGGCACCTGAAAAAGTAGACCGAGAGAGGAACCATCCTTGTGTTGAGCCCGACCAACAAACATTCCCTCACAGATTGGTTGCGTGGGGGACTGGACATTGGGTGTTCCTCCAGCACTTGACATATTTGGAGTCGATGTGTGCACATTGGATCGCGGGACACTTGGCTTAACAAGGGTCGACCGCTGACCAGAGGTACTAGTACTTTCAGTTCCAGATGAAGAAGATTCCGATCTTAATTCAGTCAGATCTAAACAAGGCAAAATTGTTCTTTTTAATTCACTGTGTGAAATTTCTTAAGACAAGGTATTAAAATCCACCTATTTATTTCCGAATCTAAGGCCTGACTGGCTACTAAAACTCGTCTTTTTCCAGGTAAAGGAGTGAAGATGAACCGAACAGGGTAATGGAGGTGTTATTTTACGTACAAACTGGTAGTTCGTGGAATGTTCACAGAGTAAAGATGGAAAACATTCGGTTACTTTCTTGGCAATTTACAATGGGTTGAAGCCCATAAAAAAGGCATAACATAACAAACCCTCCAACCTCTTTCAAAGTAAACTGAAAAGAATTGTGCGCACAGGTCGCTTTGTCGCTCGTTTAATTGGCATTGGTGATGAGAGTTTTAAACTCATTAATGAAAGGGTTTTGAAGTAAAAGCTGAAACTCAGAAGAAGAAGAAGAAGAAGAAGAAGAAGAAGAAGAAGAGGAGGAGGAGGAGGAGGAAGAAGAAGAAGAAGGAGAAGAAGAAGGAGAAGAAGAAGAAGAAGGAGAAGAAGAAGAAGAACAAAAAGAAGAAAAAAAAGAAGAAAAAGAAGAAGATTAATAAAAAGAATAAGAAAAAGAAGAAGAAGAAAAAGAAGAAGAAGAAGATTAATAAAAAGATGAAGAAAAAGAAGAAGAAAAAGAAGAAGAAGAAAAAGAAGAAGAAGAAAAAGAAGATTAATAAAAAGATGAAGAAAAAGAATAAGAAAAAGAAGAAAAAGAAGCAGAAGAAGAAGATGAAGAAGAAGAGGAAGAAAAATGCTACGGAATCAACGGAATGACCAGATTTGCTCTGATGTGGGAGAACGTCAGAACATTACAGATTTCTCATTTTCTGTCCAGTCAAACCAGAAATTTCCACGTGGTCCAGAAATACGCAGGGGATGTTTAAAAATGTCCTATAAACAAGTGATCTTAAACGAGTGATCTTGAGCAAGTTGAAGCGCGATCTTTGAACAAAAAGAAATAAGAAAGACTTATTTTTTCCATTGTTTGTTCAACACTTTTTGTAATCCGATTCGATCACAAGCATTGTAAAGTAAATTTACCACGCGTCTCCTCCAGACATTTCTCTCTCTATTGAATAAAATCTTCTGGAGTTAGTCGACACATAGTTGTCTGGCATTAACCAGAACAAGATTCTGAAGGTTCTCTTTGGAGGTGAAAAGATAAGTCGAGATAGAAGTTAGATTAGCCCCCCAGACGTCTCCCTCTGGCGAATAAAACTGTCTTCTAAAAGCCAGGATAAACTTGTATTGCGTTCGTTTGCATCAGAACAAAATCTTTCAGGAGCTGAAATATCACTCCTACCTTTTCCTTGTTTAACCAGCATATCTCTGAAGAGGTCCTCGGCAGTATAAACTCCGGAATCCTGATCCTTTCCAGAAGACCCACCAACCGGAGAAGAAATTGCGAGCGGACCTTCGGTGGAGCCGAGGAACTTGTCCAGAATTATGTCATGGTCCTCTTGCGAGTGTCCTCCAGATGATATCACCGAATCCTTGTTGTTCCAGTCTTTACCCATCTTATCCATCTCCTTAACGAATGTCCCTTTCTCTGTTATAATATCGTAACCCTTCTTTGCAGCGATATCCTTTGCTTGCCTACCTTCACGATCAACTAGTTCAGCATCTTCTTCGCTATAAGAAGCCCGTTTTATGTCATTGGTATCCCCAAATTCTTCTTGTCTTCTATTAGTGTATAAAATGGTCTCCTTGTCTATCTGATCCCCACTATCCCCAGTCTTATTAATATCGTTTTCTCTCTCCTCCTCATCGCTAGTCTTTGTCTGACAAGCAGTTTCCTCATCATCTTCGATCTCATCCTCAGCATTCATTAAGCTGCTAAGACTGCTGGTGCTTGGTGAGCTATCTCCAAGAGTAGCTCGAGTGCTGTCGACGTCAAAAGGATGAAGGCCACCAGGTGGGCCAGGCAAACTTCTCAGATCTCCTGCAAAGGGAAAAAAAATCACATTTACCGCTTTGCGTCGTCTATGGACAGATACTTTAAAAAACCCCGTAATATCGTGATGTGACGGTTGTTTGCGTGGACATTAAGCGTGGACAAATAATCATGGACATTCGTCATCTTCGCAATTTTTTTAAATTTAATTTACGTGGCTAGAGTATGGTTTAGCAGACATACCTGGATGTTGACCAGCAGGTTGCTGGCTCAATAGTCAAGTAAAGTGAGATTTGGCGGGAAAATTTTAAGAGGCACATTCCAGAGTTAGCATTCCAGATATGAAAATTGAGTTTACTGGCACAACCCGGGAAAAATGGATTTATTAAAAATATTGTATTGACATGTATTTAGTTAGGGTTAAGGTTAGGATTAGGGTAAGTATTGGTTGTACAATAGTATTGTCAAGTTTCTTTATTTTTTGTGAATTGAACGGTATCTTCATTGACTAAGGCCATTTCACGTTCGAATGTGGTCACGGCTGCATTTTAATTTCCCGCGGCAAGTTCAGAATATTTGTTGTTGAGCCGACTGTAAAGGTCAGCGGCCAGGTGCGTCCGCTAAACTGCACCTGTACCATTTACGTATTGGGGCAGAGGAAGCAAAGATAAACCATACGTGGTCTAAATGCACGTCAAATTAAATTCAGGCAATTTTTGAAAGGACACAATATTCGGAAAAATTAAGCCAGAAGCCCCCCATCAATCAAAATGGTTTAACTACACCCTTGCACTAATGTATCGTCGTTGACGTACATCGTCCATTTATAAAACATTTTTACTTACTTACTTATTTATTTATTTATTTATTTATTTAAGAATATTTAGGTACGGTAGCCCATCAACCATCCTAGCTAATTTCATAAAAAAAATAAAATAAATACGTAGCTTTATATGGGGCCGCGTTGAATAAAAGTTGTATAAATACATATATATATATATATACATATACATACACCTTGACAAAGGTACTAATATATATTCAGTTAAAATGCATCTATATTTTACGTATTTATATCTAAAAATTGAATTTCAAATCCGGTATTAGAAGTTAAAATCTGTTCAAAATTGTTGAAATCAATAAAAATGTTAAAAATAGTTAAAAACATTACGTTATTAAGGCATTACACGCGATTCATGATTCATTCTCGATTCTAAAGATTGTTTTTATTCCAGAGCTTGGCACTTGAATAACTAAAACTCCTAACATAAGCGAAGAGACTTACTTGAAGTAAATTTGCAGTCATTTAGTTGTGAGAATTGTTCCTCAGTGGACTGTGAACCAGTTACATTGGTCCTTTCCTCTTTAGCCCCTTTTTGCGAATCTTTCGAAAGATCTAAGGAATGATACAAGCGTACAAGGGATAAGTCCGATGGACTAAAATCTAATTTACATATAAATTTCCATCCGACATACGGCTTGATAGGCCGGTTTATGGGCTTTTGTCAATATTGGTTACTGTGGATTCTTGAACTTGAGTATAGAGAGGACAGTTGGGAAAATGTGCACAGTTAATACTAAATCGGCTCGAAGCCACATTCTCATTACGACAAGTCGAAGGTTCAATTCTGAAACCAATTTATTGTTTTCAAGACAACGATGGAGAACGCTTACAAAAATGTTTCATCTGAGCTCGCGATAAGAGTGAACAAGAAGCCAATTATCTGGAAAGAATGGAAGAAAACGGAGGAACAGAGACGTTAAAATAAGGGTCAAGGCAGCTTGGAGCAAATGGAATGAGGTCAGCGGTGTAGTAGAAGACAGGAAAATGAGTCCAAAGTTAAAGATAAAGATCTATAAAACGGTCTTACGCCCAGTTCTGCTGTATGGGTCAGAGACGTGGGCACACAAGAAAGATGAGGAAAGACTTTTAGAAAAGACAGAAATGAGAATGTTAAGGAGAATTCCGAAGATCTCTTTGAGTGAAAGGTTAAGAAATGAAGAAATAAGAGCGAAAGCTGGGGTGATCAACATTGCTGAGTAAACAAGAGAAGCAAAGTTAAGGTGGTTCGAACATATCCAGAGAATGGACGAAGGAGACCCGGTAAGAAGAGCATAGAAAGAGTCAGTAAGAGGGAAAAAAGTCTGTAGGAAGACAAAGGATTAGGTGGAAGGACGTAGTGGAGAGGGATATTAGGGAGAAGGGCCTCCGTGTGGAACGAGATAGAGTATACTGGAGACAACTTGTAAGAGCGGCCAACACATAAGCTGGGAAAAGGCAAAGAAGAAGAAGATGATGAAGAAGAAGAAGCCAATTAGACAGGCCTAATGGAAGTAATGGTATAAAAATAGAATACTGCGTAGATATTGTTAAATAAGGTAAAAAGTTTAAAAGTTGGTAATTGCCGAGACTGATCTCAAAGAATTCGAACGTTTCTAGCAAAGGACCTTTTGCTCGAAACGCTGGAATCCTTTGAGATCAGTTAAGGCAGTTACCAACCTTTAAATTTTTTACCCAATGGAAGCATCATTCGACAGCGCTAATCTGCTTTCGAAACAACTTGATGTTTTACTGACAAGTAAAAGTTAAAGAAACAAGTAAAGAAGTCAATATGGTATTGATTAGTTATGCCAATAATTGCTGTTTCGATCGCTCGATAACCGATTACCCGAAAAGCTGTAGATTATTCACCGCCACTGATTAATTTCCGACTACTGTCTAATCTTTAAAAACTCATTAATAATTCATGAGGAAAATACAAAGGAAAATTATAACCGTGTCGTGTCTGTAAATCAGTAAATGTGATAAGAACACGCTTACTTTTCTCTATAAATTTTTGCAGCTTAGAAAACATCAATTTTCACATTTTCTATGCGAATCAACGTGTTATGGGGTCATTTTTTAAGCCGTTTAAAATACTCGGTTGTTGCCTTGTGTTTTGAATCTGATAAAGCACTTCTGGTCGTTTTTTATAAATATTGCTTAAAGCGCGAAAGGTACAAAAGTGCGATGCACAGCAGTTGTTAGTCTCTTAAATTGGAGGGATAATTGCAACAGACTTAGGATATGGTAAAAGCTGTAAACAATGAAAAACACAACAGACAAATCTTACCTATACTTTTAGAACTTGCTTGGGAATCAAGCTCCCTGGAGTAAACGACAGAAGTCTCTTGAGGAACGAACGTCCTTCCAGTTTCAGCTCTCTCCAAACATGGCCCCGGCTCTTCGTCGTCGTCTTCGTCCACTGGAGGAAATGGCATGCTGCTGTCGTCCACCAGATCCATGTGGTCGTAAAACGCAGGAACTAGTTGAGTGATTGGCTATTTAATTTAAAGAATGAAAAGAATGGACAAAAATATTGAAGCGTCAAAAGATAAAACAATTTCATTCTATCCTGAGTGATATAAATACAGAATGCTCTGTAGAAAGTGTTAAACAAAGTAAAAAGTTCAAAGGTTGGTAACTGCCGTAACTGAACTCAATCAATTCCAACGTTTCAGGCAAAGGCCCTTCGTCAGACAATGAAACGTCTTCCCTTTTTTTCAGAACACGTTTCTTTCTCAGGCGAACGCCTTTGCTCGAAACGTTGGCATTCTTTGAGGTCAGTCACGGCAGTTACGAACCTTTGTGTAATCCCTACGAATTATACACATATGGAAATCAAAAGGGTTGGAAAAGATAATAGGCGGGCTAAGTATTGAAGCAAGCAGAGAGGGATTTTCGTGAAGGATAAGCTACGTGTAGAGGCAGGGAGATTAAGGTATATGGGATGAAGCAACCGACCAACGACTGAATAAGAAACAGTCTTCTGGTGTACGATACGAACATCGGTTCATCTAAGAGTTAGATAAACCCTTCTTAATTAGCGAGGACCTTCAATGATAAAAGCGGAGTATATAGCGACGAGTGTGGCTGGTGTGGGTCAGCCCGTGAATTTCCACCTTTTGCTCTTCTACCCTCGGAGTGGATCTTTCTTTAGGAGAAAAGCTGGTCTTACCGAAAAAATCTACTCGCCTAATCATATCTTCTATGGGTCACCGCTATTGTAACAGGAATTTCAGTGTTACAGGTGGATTCTTAGTAACTTCTTTACTAACCATCACTTTCGCTGCTATCAACATTATACGCCAACTGTGTCAAAACAAAACGACCAACTCCTTCAGTAATGTTTCGCACGTGAACATGCATGTGAACACATTGTGCATGCATAACATGTGGATATTGTGTGTGTACCCAACTCTTTTACACTATGCCGGCGGGAAACAGGAAGGACAACCTCTATACCCATGATTTGTAAGAACTGTCATTGTAGGAACTTGTAGATTGAAATTTTTGTGATAATTATGTGGAGTAGAAGTAGGAATAAAATATGAACAGTATAGAGGTTGGGTGAACTCTTTGGCAGCTTCAACGTCAACGGGGACTTCTCGCGACACTTTGAACTTTTTACTTCGTTCTATCCTGCCTGATGTCCTACTGAAAACTGCATCAGGACCCCAACATACTTCCCAGGGGACCAATACCGTGAGTCATATTATCGAAGGACATCAATTTCGTATTATTGGAAGAGTAGTGTGTTTTTAAGCTCCTTGTAAAATCACCGGAAAAGGACATAGGTGTAACCGAAGGACGTATTACTCAAAAAATCCTCGTACACTTCCACAAAAATCCGGAAATCCGGCATTTCAAGTAGTCCAGAAAATCCTAAAAATCCATTTAGGAATAAAAACAGTCCAAATCAGAAATCCAAATTTGCGAAAATTGCTTGTAAAAATAAAAAATCCTGATCGAAATTTGATAACATGCAGACAGTTTTGCTAGAGATTTGCTAAACCGCGCACCATTTTAAGTAATACTGTAGGAACGAGTTTCTGTGGTCAATATGCAGAGAACGATTTTTTCTCCTTGGTAATAGCTGGACACATGAGAGGTCGGCTGGAAACAGTTGTTAAGGCGGAGTACAGTGTATTTTGAGATGCATAAGAAAAAATTCCGAAAATCCGGCAAAAAATAATTAGAAGTTTTCAGTTCAAAAAAATCTCGTACGCTTGTTTGGGCATAATACGCCTCTCGGTGACACTTTCATTAACATCGGTTACCTTCCCAACGAGTTCGTCATCAGAATAACCAAACAACATGAGTGAAAAGTTCTTGTTACAGCTGTAGATAACACCATTTGGTAAGACACTGACCAGTCCACTGATGTTGGTGAACACCCAGACAAGACCTTGATAAGTCCTGGACTCTTGATGATCCTCCTTCAGTTGGTTTTCTTTGATGGAAATACTCAGAGGAAAAGCTGCTCCATCTTTGGTTCGACCAGTCGCTTGTTGCTTTTTGACCTTCTTTGGAGAAATAATGTCGTAATTAAACCAATGCAACAATAATTAAATTGCTAAATTTAAAACTGAAAATACGAGAATTTAAAAGGCATGAAGGGGGCTGTGATAGTGCGACTAGGGTCCCGTCCATACGAATCCGTTTTTGTTTGCATAAGTACGCAGATTTTGCTCTGCGGATTGCCTTCCCGTCCACACATATCCAGCTAATACGGTCACCGAAAACGTAACTTTTCAAAAACGCCCACGTAAGGTATGATGTAAAACGAAACAGATTCCGAAAAATAACATCTTGTAAATTCAAAATTCGAGTTATAGAAAGACAAAGTCAAGTCATCAACAAAGTCATCTTGCAAAGTCATCATCAGACAGAATGAATACAAAAACAAGCCGAGGTCTATACATGCAATATGACGGTGACATCACTGGAAGAGAACAAAGCGTACACGATGCTATATTTACATGATAGGATTAATATGATAGAATTATTGATAGAATGATATCCATCACCCTTTAGTACACCATTGGTCTATCGAGTGTAAATACTGTCGGGTCAGTTAGTGATGATTCATTCCATCATCTAAATATAGTATCGTGTTCGCTTTCTTATCTTCCGGTGATGTAACCGTCATATATTATACAGACCTAGGCTTGTTCTTGTATTCATTCTGTCTGATGATGACTTTGCAATAAAGTCGAAATATTACAGTCTCACTTTTGTCTTGCTCTAACTCGAATTTTGAGTTTGTAAGATATCATTTTTTAGAATCTGTTTTGTTATATATTTCTGGCTGAGGTTTAACGTATATCCCGCGAGAGATTTAGAATGACGGACGGACGTAACACTTTCGTGTCTCTTTCGCTTGGGGTTTTTCAAGCCTAATAGCGTGTCTTCACATCAACCTGGACTAGGTGAGTGTTCCACCTGACTACGTGAGAAGGAGGCTTAACAATATTAGGTTAATTTCACCTCCGATCTCGTAGGCAATTCTGAAACGTCTACATAGAGGATGAAGGCAAGCATAACTTCGACGTTTTTGGGTTAGACCAGGATGCAGAAGTGTTAGGTGAGATAACTTTGCTACCCAAGTAGGCTGTTAAAATTTTCAAATCGCGCTTACCTATATTTATACAGATGTGTGAAAAGGTTTCGAAAACGGTGTCATGTGGACGGAAATATTTTGAAAACGGAGAAAAAAAAATTGCGTTTAAATCGAAAATAGATACGTGTAGACAGGGCCTAAACTTTAGAACTGTCATAGTCTTTGCTATCACATTATACATAAGAGAGTTACAGCATGGGCGTCGTTTGGAATGAGCGGGTTATGTCCCACCTAGGGTACGTTTACACTGGACCAAATTTCTCCGGATTCGCTGGCAATCCGGAGACTTTTTATTCGGAATCAAAGAAGTCGTTTACAATTAAGTAACAAATCTGGCACAGAAAGTCTTCGAATTGCTCGCGAATCCGGAAAAGAATATTGGATACTTTGAATCCGGACAGCTAAGACTCTGGAGAAATCTTTCTCGTTTTTGAGAATGACAGCCAAAGTAGCCAATGGTGGGACAATTTTTTATTAGAGGCTGTAATAAACAATAAATAGAAAGAAATTTTTCGGTTGTCCGGCGTTACTTTCAATAAAATTTGCGACGATTTATGTCCATGCTTAGACAAAAAAGCTCTGTTTGCTTTAACGCAAGCATGTAACTAATCCAGATATTTTTTCATGTGTTAACGGTCAACAAACCCGAATACTTTTTGAATCCGAAGACTTTTGCTGTAGTGTAAACGTAGCCCTAAATTTTAGAGTTGGTGGGACGATCCACATTTTCGTTACCAGAAGTGAAATGGCAAATACGTCCAATGGATTATTAAAGCGGCATTACTTATCATTATACATTCAAACTTCATTCTTGTTTCTTATTGGTCGATATTGACAAGTTAATGCTCAACGTCCGGAAGCCGTGACATCATTTCCGCCGAAGATAGTGAATTATTCGACGGAGCTGTCCAAAAAAAATTATTGGACACTGACGACGTAACCACCACAAAACAGCAAAAATGGCCTGCAGCAGTTTGGAAAGTTAATCGCACGAGTCTTTTTAACGCAAATCTTTTCTTTCATCTATCATTGTTTTAAATGTGTACTAAAACAATTATTGGATTCGGCTTACGCATAATATTAAGAATTATCCATACTTTTGGTCAATGTTATTCGCCTCAGCGTTCGTCTTCGGTAGATAACATTGACCTCGGTCTGGATAATTCTTGATATTACGCTCAGCCTCATCCAATAATTGCTTATTAGAGTGTGAGGTCTGTACAGGTATTTTCCAGTTTGTGCAACCATGTGGTTGGTCAGGAAATATTGCAGTCACATACTGGTTGAATCCATTTTGTTGACTGATTTGGTTTCATCCCCAGCACAATTCACAAATGCACGAGAAGAGTGATCAGGATTCTGACCGATTTCATTAGGTGCTGCCTGTCCTCGACCAGGTTCAGTAACTTAGAAGTTTTTGTTTCATTTATGTTTATTTAAAGGACTTGACAATAGATGTTAATGTAAACTGGAGTAGCTTCAAACACTTTCGTCACGTCATTTCAGGGAACAGTCAACCCATTTTGATTGTGGGGGGATGTTCAGGTTAATTTTCCCGAATATTTTATACTTTCAAAAATCACCCGAATTTAATTTGAGGCGCATTCAGGCCACGTTTGGTGTAACCTCGCTTCCTCAGTCCTAATTTTTAAACTAAATATAAGCCAGTGGCCACGAAGGATTTTGACTTACACCTTTTGCTGTTCATTACCAGAAAATATACTATCATTAACGCTAACCTAAAACTCGTTAACGTAAAGACACATTCATTTTAATCAATCGTCGTTCACTAACGTAGATACGCAACTATTTAGATCAAAGGGCATTCCATAGCGCCAACAGACGACCATTAACACCATTCTACTATACATTAGGGATAATAAAATTTCAATTACGCAAGAGAAATATGTTGCCTATTTGAAATTTTATTTTCCCCAAAGTTTAATGCTTCAGCTTTCAATTCTTGCCCGATTTTCTGGGTTTGTTTTTTTAACAAACTTTGAGGGATGTCATTCCCCTCTAGAAATTACGCCCCTACGTCCTTTAAAGCTGCCGACTGCTGTATAAATTTGGTTTTCACACCTGCATCAGCAAAACGTTTTACTTGGTATAAAATACACCTTTTGCTGTTCATTACCAGAAAATATTCTATCATTAACGCCAGCCTCAAACTCATTAACGCAAAAATACATTCATTTTATTCAATCGATATTCATTAGCGTAAACACGCAACCATTTGCATCAAAGGGCATTCCGTAGCGCCAACAGACGACCATTAATACAATTTCAATTACGCAAGAGAAATATCTTGCCTAATTGAAATTTTACTATCCCTAATGTATAGTAGCATGGTGCCAATGGTCATCTGTTGGCGCTATGGCACGCCCTTTGATGCCAATGGTTGAATAAAATTCGACTGAATAAAATGAATGTATTTTTGCGTTAATGAGTTTGAAGTTGGCTTTAATGATAGTATATTTTCTGGTAATGAACAGTAAAAAGTGTAGTAGCAGCACGTTGCCTCTTCATGTTTCAACTTCCATTTACAAGACGTCGGAAGACTTAATTACAAAAGTCTAGGCCCAGCAACGAAGTGTTGTCATCAAACAACGATTTCCGCCTTATTCGTCAACACCTCTGAAGTGTCAGCGCGCATCTCAAACATGGTAAACGGGATTTTCATGAATTTGGTACTTCCTTACTTTGCTCATTGGTTCTCCTGGATTGGGCAGAGACAGTGAAGGAATTAATTCTTTGACGTTCATATTGACCAGAACATCTGACGACGAATACCCATGAAGATAGGCAAGCTGCTGATCACATTCCAGGATATTGCCCTGAAAAATGAAATAACAGTTACATTAAAGCCAGAGAAGGCTATTGATCTCCAAAATAAAACGCAGCCCGAGAACTAACATCTTGTAAAGTCCAAGACTAGGATGAAAGAAATAAGGCGACAAAGGTTAATGGTAATGTCTCGTCATATCAAACGATGATGTCTGGGAAACAAAGGCGAAATATTACCACGTAAGATCCCTGTAAGATTCAACCTCACGAGTAAAATTAATGAAAACGTGTCATCAATTAAGGCAATTAAGAAAGGGGATACTGAGATCTTTTGATTCGAATTCATAAAAGAAAAAAAACATAAAAGATTTTGCATGACGACAAATTAAACTAACCAAGGGCACAGCTACAAAATAACATTGCTGTAACTACGAAAAATCCACAAGCAAGCAAATAGACAGACATACAGAAGAACCCGTTTAGTTCAATGTGAAGGTATTGACCATCTCGATATTATGCTTACAAGCAATAATATCTTGCGAGACCTAAATAGAAGAGCATTCCAAATGTCAAGGGTCGCTACTTTACACAGTTATTCGAGTATTGTGGGAGTAAAAGAACTGAAGTCGACGGGTAAGAATTTAACTTCTAAAGATGAATTTTCCATAATTTACGAAAAAAAAGTGCAGAAATTTAACCAAGTAAATAATCTGAGAGGAGAACACAAGCGAATGAGAGAGTGCGCACTTGGATCGAATATAAACAGGAAGTAGAGGAAGTTCAAAGGTGGAACTCCGACAAAAATCGAGGAAACGACATATTGACACTTTGAGCTGAAACTCTTTGTGGAGGGACGCGTGAAGTAAAATAAAAAACACTGGACATTATGTTCGAAAAGGCCTCGAGATAAATGTAACCAATTAGATGAACGGAAGGTAGACAAAATGATAATCAAGATGGAAAGTCATTTGCAATTTCTTGTCAGTAAAATGATAACGAGAGGGGGAGTTAAACAAGGGTATGATGAATTTTAAATTCACAGGATGTAAGCTGTGTGGGAAGGAGGGAAAATAAAAAACGGAGACACGAGACGTCTACTATTTTTACCAATACCCATCGATTTGTTTCCCGTTAAAATAAAAACATCAGGCACTGTTTATGCACTGGGCCCTCTAACAAAAATCATCTCAGCCAGAACAATTTTTGCTCACGTTTTCGTTGCTACACATGCGGATTCCTTAGTATCAACACGGTTATTCTTGGCCCTGATTCTAATTACGTTTTTCGACACTTCCGCCAACAACATTTATTGCGTCTCTGGCAATAAATGTTGTATACCTTACATCGGTGAAATTTGCCGACGTCTGTCTAACAGGCTTGCCGAACATCTTCGCCCCGTAGGGAACAATGTCGACGAACTTACCACCCGACTATAGTATTTCTATTTCCAATTTATTTACAATGATATCCGACTTCGTAATTCGATATCAAAACAATAACCACTCCCTTCCAAGGACCACTTTTCCCACGCTCTCTCTCGCTCATCCACGCAGCTACTTCCCACAAGGTCACATGCCGAAAATACGTCATTCAAAAACTACACCGACATTTCAATAGCCCCAACCATTCGGTTTCAGATATGAAAGTCTGTACAATTGCTCAAATCTCATTTGGTAACCAGGATTCTGTCCAGCCAAAAACGACTGCCAGTTAAATTAAAGAATACAGAACAACCCCCTGGCTTCCTCCGCGCAACAGTGGATTGATTTACAAGAAATATGTCGAGACTGGTAATAATTTAATATTGCTAACTGTCAACATCAAAAACGTAACTCAAGAAGCACTGGTCGGAAATAGATTCGTGCTGGTTTGACCTGGTCTCAACGTACGTCTTTCTTTTCTTTAAACTTCTAATTTCTTTTTTTATTTTCCCACTCCCTCAAATATTGTATTTCCTGTGCAATTAAATATTCATCACATGTTTTGCTGACATCGCCTTCCGGTTCCCGCTTTTTAAAATGTGTTGGCAGTTTTGAACGTCGTATAAAAAAGCCCTAAAGAGGCAAAAAGTAGATGTCTGAGCAGTTCACTGACCCTGTTTAACTTTTTATTGCTCGATGAACAGAATAATGAACGGTTTTCCATCTTGATTACCATTTTGTTGACCTTATTTCAGAATCATCCTCAGGGTAACATGAAAAGAAAATTTAATGAATTAACCTACCCTGCTAAAGTCAACTAGAAAGGTTGACTTGAGCGGGACTCGAATTCGCATCCTCGGGTTATCGGACCGCTGCTCTACCGTTGCTCTATCGAGCCAACAAGAAACAGTATGCTTGCTTAATCCATTTTAAGTGCAGGAGAGATTCTCACGGCAACTTAACGCTCGATATCCGGGAGGATGTGCACTGTTTCAATTATATTTCTGAATCATCTTCAGGGTAACATGAAGAAATACATTTTAGAACATAAAATGCGCAGTGCTTATGATTTCGCCCTCACTTTCACCTTGCAGTCCTCCACTATGACATATGTGAAGGGGATAAGGTTGGGAGTGCCTGACTCTCAGCTTCTAGAATTATTTAGGGTAACTAGTATTCGCACTTCCGGTAGTTTTAATTCTTCAAATCCACACATTCGAATTTAGGATAATTCCAATTCTTTAAGCCCGTAAAATTTCTCGTGTGATTTAACACATAAAAATAGTATTTCACACTGTGAAAATGGTTCAATTCCATAAGTGAAATGAAAATTTCATTTGTGAAATTAATTTTTACGTGTGAATCTTCCATTCAATATGTCAAATGCATGTTTCGTACACCAACACTTCACATGTGAAATTCTGAACCAAATCATTTCACATGCGAAATGGGTATTTAATTTGTAAAAACGTTCTGATTTCATATGTGAAATGAGAATTTCATATGTGAAAATGTTTCAATTTTATACGTATTTCACATGTGGAATCACATATGAAATTTTCGTAAGGGGAACCCACACATTAACCTAGAGAACGTAATAAAAGTCTTGATTTAGTAATACTAAATCCAATACCGTATTTATTTCATTTAACTTGGGTATAGTATTTGACCAATCATGGAACGATCGGAAATGACCGATTTCCGATTTTTTCATTTCATAATCGGATGATTCCGATTCCGATTATATTTCGCTTTTCTAATAAACTAATGCGTTGTTACTTGTAACGGCTAAAGCGAAGAAAAGCCGTCGGAACTATCGAAGAACGCTTCGTGTTCTAGCACAACAGCGTTGTCGTCGCTTGTTCTTTCAACAGCTCCACATTTATTGTCTCCTTCGTTTCCGTAAAGATTTCAAGACAGTGGATGATTTGAATCTCGTCAATTTAGTCCGAAACTCGTTTCCGTGAAGATTTCAGCAACAGTGGATGATTTGAAATTCGCCAATTTAGCCCGCTGCACGAAACTAATTGTTTTATATCGTTAACAACACTCCTGTGTGCGACGTCCTGTGTCTGAAATTTCTCAAAAATTGCTTGTTCACAATCGGAAAATTATGGATAACCGTCCCGATTCCGATTACGTACCGATAATCGGTCAAACACATAGTTTTAGCAGACTCGTTAGATGTCTTTAAAACTAAAGTTAAAAGTTATTGTTCGTAAACACACTTATTTATCTTAATTTAATGTAAATACATTTGATGTTATATATTACTATATAACTGTAATTTTACTATCTTTTTTAGTTAAAGTTGGTGTGATGATCATATGATTTTTACCGACATCATAAAATGCAGATGTAGATGTAGAAATACAACCAGAGTACAGATGGTTACCTTGTGATCAAAAACCAAGTGAGCTGTTTGTCTTTCCACAGGTTCCAAGACAGCGATACACCGGGGTTCCTTTTCCCACGTGACTTTTTTCATCCAAAGCGACACAGGAAAAACAACATCGTTGCTGTCCACTGCTTCAAGCTAAATCAACAAAACACACGAAACATACAGTATAACGTTAGGAATAGGTCCCAATACGATGATGCTACAGTGCTAAAGTCAACAGAAAAATGAACAAACTTCAGCTGGATTAAACTTATAACTACGGGTCATGGGACCGCTGCTCTACTAACTGAAACATCCGTTGCCGTCGTTAGGAATTTAAAGGAGTGGTGAGATGGCTAACGCCTCCACGAAAGCCACACCTTATGCAATATTGGTGTCATGATTTTGGGACTCACGATGGAGCAGGTACGGGCAGGAAATTGCTTTTATGGGCCACAATGAAATTTCGAGTACCATCCGAGAGTCACGACGTATGATTAAATTGTCTATCATTTTATCTGATCTATCGTGTACATTCTATGATGGTAAGATGCAATTCATGAAAATAATTTAATAAAAAAGTAATAATAAAAGTAATAATTTTCAATAAATCGGTCAATAAAAAGTCAGCTCTGACCAGCAGTTTCAAACGACTTTATGAACTGCCAAGACAGGAACGCTTTTAAATAAACTTTATTTCCATTTCGGGCTCTGGCCTTCTTCAGAATGTTCAAAAAAAGATGTGCTAACCAGAGCATTTATATACAAAGCAAAGTAATAAATATTCACGAATAAAATTAAAAAATAAAATCACGTAAAATAAGTACTTCAGGAATAGACATACCTATATATAGAGAGAGAGGTATTTTTGACTGGAGTATCACTTTAATGGTGAAACCAGTGGTCTAAGAGTTGTTAGATTGCAAGTTCTAATGCCATCACTCGGACCAACAGTTTCGGATTGTGGATGAAAATTCAGTTTACTTCTCCGAAAGGGGTGTTTATATGGAGGCGAGCCAGCCATCTTGTTAGGCTAGCTCCAGTGAGAGGGTTGGATTTTACCTTGCTTTACATGCGAATTTTCTGGCCTTTCTAGTACGGCTAGATCCAGCGTGCATGTGAGCATTAATTTTTCCAAGCCGTCCAAAGAGGACCAGTCCTTCTTAATGTGTTTACATGGAAAATTTCCAGCGCTCCTAGGCGAGATCTCGGGTAGTCAATAGCGAAATCGCGCTTAGGTCTGGCCTACCTCTCATGTAAACGAAAACAAATTTTACAAGGGATTTCACAGGGAGGCGAGATCTCGGCAAATAGGGCCAAGCCTTACTAGGTCGGTACTAGAGGCAATCCACCGAAGGTGTCTGACCGAGTAAAAGACCAGAACGACCGAAGTACATCTCACAAGATTTAACTTTTAACTTACTCATCCGTAATTGTGTCAAAGTTAATTCTAACTCCCGAGATAACTCGGGCTGAAGCTTTCACCTGGCAGCAAAGATATCTCGCCCCCCTCGAGTTATCTCGGCCTCATGTGAAGGAGCACGCATTTGATCAAGGACATGTATAGGGGACAGGAACATCTCGGGGACCCAAGATATCCCTACAAAGCGAGATATCTCGCCTCGCGTGAACAGGGCCTGAGTTCAACCTGACCACAATGCTAAATCTATAAACCCTAACCCTAACCCTAACCCAAACGCAAACCCCAACCCAAATCCAAACCCTAAACCTAATTCTAACCCTAACCCGAACCCAGAATAGTCTCATTCAATATCTGGTCAGGCTGTAAATTTAGAAAAGTTGAATTAATTTAATTCTTCGTTCTAGGACTTATTAAGAGGACTAACTCTCATACGTATCTAAGATGTTCTTTCTCTACAAGATCAAACACGTTTACTGGATAGACAGTTTGGACTGGTCATAACCATGTTTTCTTTACACGGAAACACTAGCTTTAGTTTCATGCATTTCGTTCTAAGTAGAGCCGAGTGACTTACAACTTTACCGCTGACCATGACCACCGTTCCGTTCTCTTCAATGTGTTGTTCTACGATAGCTTCTGGTTTCGCCTCGTCACTCTTCGTGAACATCTTGGACATTCTCATTCCAATGAGTTCATCATGGGTATACGCAAACATATCACAAGCGACGTCATTTGCTACTAAGATTTCCGAGGTTCTGGCGTTGATAGTGACCACTGCTTTGTTCTAAAATAAGGACATAATATTAGAACAGATAATAGAATGGTTTCGAGCGAGTTTCGGTGTAACAATATTTCAAAAACTCCTTAATAATTCATGTGACAAATACACGCTTACTTTTGCCGTCAAATTTTTGCGGCTTAGAAAATATTAATCTTCAAACTTTTTTCACGAATTAGCATACAACGGTGTTTGATTTTGAAGTCATGTAAGAAACTCACGGTACGTGCTTTATCGGATCTAAAATACTTGGCTATGACCTCGTGTTTTAAATCCGATAAAGCACTCCTGCTCGGTTTTTAAATATTACATAAGAAGATGCACACCTATTTATATATCTACATCTATATCCATATCCATATCCATATCCATATCTATATCTATCTCTATCTTTATAAAAGTCATTAAGAATTCATGAAGAAAATACAAAAGAAAACCATAACTGTGTCGTGTCTGTATATGTGATACAGACACAAGTGCTTTATCCTGATATTCTCCTCAATATATTTCAGCTTCGAAAACATAAATTGCCAAACTTTCGCAGGGAACTAGGGTATGAAGAAGTCCGTCTTATAAGACATTTACAAAACTCGCAGTACGTGCTTTATCGGATCCAAAACACTCGGTTATCATTTCGTGCTTTATATCCGATGAAGCACTCCTGCTCGTTTTGTAAATAGTAATTCGAGAATTATTCGAGACGAAGTCTCGGGGATTATTCAACAATATTCACTTCTCCCTCGGCAAATAACTGTTTAATAACCAAGGTTGGCAACAAAGGAGCGTGTACGGCATGGATTCGAATGGGTGAATATAAACTGACAGAGTCGCAGGGGCTAGACATTTCACCCTGAGACAGTTGGAAAGCAGGGTAGCTTATCAGAATTGCAAACAAGTTCCAATAGAGAGAAAATGTCCCCTCAATGACGACAGTTAATATTGCTCTGAAATAATCGGTGTGACAGGTGCAGACAGTGGTGGAAAGGTCAAGGTTTGGAATCTTTACACCTCCTTAGACCTGAATCCAATTGACCACACAGCTGCCGGAAACTCGGCAACAGCAGTGTCTGCACCTAACCATTCACCCGGGAAAGTAAAGCGACCGTAGGTGTTAACTACAGTGGAATCCCGCCATACGGCCACCTCGTTGTCCCGGCGAAACGCCCATACATTTTCTTATAAGAAAATCCGCAAAATCCCAAGGTGTATATTCCTTTAAAAACTCATTAATAATTCACGAAGAAAACACAGAAGATTTTGGCTCCTAATTAGAATTCTGTAAATCGGATAGAGAATACTAATTGGAATTATGAACTTTTCCCTTCGATTTTCTACTTTAAAATTTACCGAAACTTCAAAATAACCGATAAACATGGCCATTTAAATGTATTTGTATTTCAAGAAAGATACAATATTCGCATCCGATCTGTTTGGGATTTACTACGGCTCGCCTTGTAAATCACATACGGATCGGCCGCTCATACTGTATCTATTACTGATAAATTCACTTCTTTAGTACGGCCAGTCAAACCAAATGTGCACAATGTGATGAGCGTGATGCACGCATATTTGCATTTCAAGTGTCCGGCTTGACAGGTATTTTGGGCCAAAATTCTTCCAGAAAGTGTCCATTGTCCGCGTTAGAGAGGTGCTTGCCTTATAGAGAGTTAATGTACAGGGAAACATGTTATGTACGGCCGGGACCAGATAGTTGTGACCGCCTTATAGAGGTGCCCGCATTGAGAGAGTTGACTTTGATTGTGTTCGCCCTACGGGGCTTACACTGTTTTGGGCCCTTCGACAAACACTTGCGCGAGTTAATTCCAAATTGGACGAGAAACCGTTTCTGCCAATTCAAGTAATTCACAGACGGTAATGGAAAGATTTTTCGAAAATGATTGCACCCATTTAAGAAAGAATTATCACTGGACTTGCAAACATACATCCTCTCGCTAATGTTAATTGAGAGATTGCCACGAAGACGCCATGACAAAACATTACATTATCCAGAGTTCAACATCCAGTGCCAGCAGACAATTTTATGAAATAAAGTAAAATACAAATCCCGACAAACAATGAGATCTTGAAAACCCAAGATATGAGATAACAAGACGACGAATGATTGCGATGATATTTCGACTTTATTACAAATAATTGTAATGTTTATTACAATTATTTGTAATTCATTTCAATTTGACAATGACTTTGCAATAAAGTCGAAATATTATCGCAATCATTCGTCGTCTTGTTTTTAACTCATATCTCGGGTTTTCAAGATGTCATTGTTTTTCGGGATTTGTTTTTTACTTTATTCCAAAGTTCAACTATTTGTAACTTCCCAAAATGGAATCCGACGAATGATACGAGCCAATAACCATTGGCAAATATAGCTGGGTCAGTAACTGCAGAGTTTCAGACAGTTCATTAACACAAACCAAAACATCAGTGGCCTGAGATAGATTCTTGAGGAACTACCAATGTGACGAGAGCTGGTTCGCCTGGTGCGAGGTATGTTATAGTTACTTCATGCAACTTGTCTCGCAACGACGTTGCAAGACAAGTTGCATGGAGAACGTCAACGTGGAACAGGCCTTAAATAAGCTCCTTGCATGAATATCTGTTGTTTACATTATTGTTTACGTGGAGATTATGTTGTTGACATTGGAATCACGGATTGTTCACGATTTCCTATCCAATACTCGCTGGTGAACTTTGGGCATCAGGTGTCGAATAGCAGATTACCACACTCAATTCAAAATCTGTCATGCGAGTGATGCCTGGTCCCCAGTCCCCATTGGTGGTCTTATGTTGAAGAATGTGGTTTCAAGAATCCCGGACAGAAGATGTTAAACGCAGTTAAGGCACTAAAAACTAGCCAGTTTAATGAAAAATATGAACACCAAACATGTTGTCCTTCAGGACATGTTTTCGCTTTACGATTTAACAATTAAGAAAATAAAATTTATGACCTTTGGTGCCGAAGCTTAACGCTTAAGTCTTTCAACGAACAACATTGAACAAGAGTGCGGGGGACGTAGATTTATGAGCTCCTAAACAAGAGAAGTGTTTGGATTATTAGCCTTTTGGCGCTTATCCCGGCATATATTGTTCAAGACTGTCTGAGGAAGGAAAAAAGTCTACTTCCATGTTTGGGCTTACAAGTTAAATTTTTTTATCTTTCGAAAAAAGTTAAAAGGTCATGGCCGGTAAGAAGGCATAGTTAATATGTGACCCTAGTTTCGTTGATCTGTTGGGGGAAATGTCTGATTAGACAGCTTAAACCCTTTTCCCAAGACCGCGTGTCAAACTCATACAAGTCAAAAACTTTTTATGTGGATCTACTTATCTTCAGTTTCATGTAAGTTCCATATGGCAGTAACACTAAATTTCGAACGGGTGTTGAGAAACATGCGTTCTTCGTTGACTCACAGCATTTTCTTTCAAAAGAATTTTTCATCCAAAGCAATGATGCAAATAATTTGGAATATTGAGTAGAGAGCCAAACACAAGACGCTGTCGTCATTCTGTACAGACGTTTCATGTTTTTAAGGTTCTAAAATGGCTGAATATATAGAGAATTTAAGCCCAGGTTGACTATGAACCTTCGAAAATAATCACGTGATTACATGTCGCTATTTCCAGTCTGGACTTAGCTTTTTAAATTTCAGGCCAGAGGTGGCACTAGAGAGGGGGCAGGGGGGGCTACAGCCTCCATCGCGGAACCTTAGCCCCCCTGTCGGGGAAAAATTAACCATTCGTTGGGGAATTTTCACTGATGATCACACTTAAATATTGTACAAACTATGAGAACTTGTTATTGATTTAGCCAAGAAAGATAACAGACTCTTCTCTTCATGTCAAATCTAAAAGCAAACTATTTCTAGTCAGAAGTTGAGATTATTCTTGCAAAAAATAACATGATGTTTTCGACATTCAAATAACGAAATTTTAAAGGAGGTGTGGTCTTGGCCCCTTTGGTTTAGCCCCCCTGTCGGGACCTCAGCCCCTGCGTCGGGGAATTCCTGGCACCACCCCTGTTTCAGACCAGGTTAAAGTTCACCCAGTTAAGGTGACCACAGCTCCGAAAATGTCTGGATCTGTTACTTAACCCTTACAAACGATTTGACAAGTGTGATTTCAAGTGATCACACCAGGTCACACGTGAAAAGATTAAATATCATTCGGTTTAACAAATGGAAATTTTTCGGATGCACGTTCAAGGTTTACAGGTAGTTTAATATCACGGCGTTTTACAAATGTTCCTATTTCACATGTGAAATTTTCATACGCTAGTTTATGGTTGAGCCGTTGGTTCGACTTGTGCAGACCTCTCCAATGATTTGAAATTGTTCGCCATATTTATTCGGATGAAAACATCCGTTCAAGGAGTACACTGGCCGAAGGTCAAAAAAAAGCACAAGAGCGAAACAAAAAGGTAAGACAAGGTAGGTATTCATGACCAGCAGCGAAAGAATACTGCATGGATAAGCACACGAAATATACGCAAGCACAAGCGTAAGCATAAGAGCAAGACGGAAGACAATAAAAAGGTTCTTTTGACTCCCGTTTGTGCTGGCGCTTGTTTTATTCCGATTCAACCCAATTTTGCTTGTGTGCGTGCTTCGTATGCCGATTCAACCTACATTTTGCTTGTGTTTGCGCTTCTTATATCGATTCACACGTAAATTTTGCTTGTATTTGCGCTTGCTTTATGCCAATTCACATGTCAATTTTGTTTGTGTTTGCGCTTGTTTTAGGCCAATACACACATCAATTTTGCTTGCGCTTGTTTTATGCCGATTCACACGTAAAGTTTGCTTGCACTTGTTTTATGCTGATTCACACGAAAATTTCACGTCTGTTTGCACTTGTTTTACGCCGGTCAGCACCTAAACTTTGCTTGTGTTTGCGCTTGTTTTACGCCGATTCACACGGGATATTTCATGAGATTGCCCTTGCATCATTCCTGAGAACCAAACTTGAGATGACGTCGACTCCCAGAACTTCAACATAAGAGACTTGCTAAAACATGCTAAGATCGCTCTTTGGACCTTAAATCGTTCGTGATCTTTGTTTGGAGGAAAAATTTCACGTAAACAAATACACCGTCCAAAGTTCAAAACACTTGTTAAACTCGGTATTGTTTACACGTATTCCAGTAACAGATCGAGGCAAGAGGACGCCAAGGTGCTGGAAGCAAATAACACTTCGGCAATAGGAATATGTAAAGTGTAACCTGAAAGTAAATGTTTGCCGAATTATATGCTTTGACCAATATTTACCCTGTCTCTCAGCAGGAATATTTCATGACAAACCTACGCTGTCTAAAGTCAATTAGAGAAGTTGACTCGAGCGACATTCGAACTCGCATCTTCGGGTTACCGGACCACTGCTCTACCAATTGAGCTATCGGGTTAACTGGGAACACTACGCTGGTTAAATCCATTTCGAATGCACGAGAGATTGTTGCAATAGAGAGGTCAAAAACGGAGATATTTAGACAATTTTTAGACCTTCCAAGTGACCAGAGAACACGTACATGTATGTAACGCTTCGTCAGCGATGATAAATCTACTGTAATCGCTTTCCAAAAAAGATCACAAGATTACGGCACGCATCGCTGTTCAGGATATCTGATGAAACACAGCGAAGCGAAATTTGAGGCCTCGATGTCATACATAAGACACAGCAAACGTAAGGCCTCAAGAACAACGACAGGAATTATTACGTAAGTTTAAACTGATAATGACTCAACTCTTTCCGGCGGGAACTCTCCCTTTAACGAGTAAAATCGTCTGGCGTTAGCCAGAGGAAAATTATAGAATTCTGATGCTACCTGGAAAAAGCTTATATCACAGTGTAAATTCAGTTTGTATACAATCTCCAAAAATAATAGAATGTACATTTCTTCAACCTTAGGACAATGAACTCGGGAAAAACAGCCGTGTATCAACGATAAAAGATCGTAATATACTCAGCAATCAACCATGAGAACACCTGTATCTAAGGAACAGACTTGCATACCTGTCAACTCTGGGAAATGTCAGAGAAGGAGATTTTTTCGAAAGAGCGAAACACGAATATACAACCCACCCTCGACCCCTATACAGTGCAGTGCATTGTTTCTTTTTCTTTCGTTCTTATTAATTAATTAATCAATTAATTAATTAATCAACGGGCATTCATCTTTGCTAATAAACCAATTACACAGACAGAAAAGCCTGTTTGAAAATGTACCCACAATGCATAACATAGACGCTTACGCGAGAAAATCCGTGATTATGAAATAGCTTCTTTCGTGTACTTCCGTGACACAACGCTGGAAAATACCGAGGATTTTTATTTTTGAACTTGAAAACTTTGATATCGGGAGATTTTAAGTATGAATCGGGAGGTCGGGAAAAACTCAACTCGTTTCGAAAGGTCAGAGAGTGTGGGCCGTTTCATACGTCGCACAATCGTCACAATTAATTCAAACGAATTTAATTCAGTCGACTTAATGCGACGGTTATGCGACGTACGAAACGAATTAAATTCGTGTGCAGAACTAAATTCGTCAGTGTTGGTTTCAGACCATGTCGTGACGTCGCATCGAATTAAATGCATAAATTATGATAATATACGATCTTTTTAGCCCATGACCAGATGTTTCGTTCTTTGCCATGAGCATTGGTTGTTCTTATGAAATTGTTTGGAAAATGATTAAATTCGTCGTATGAAATGAACGTGCACCTAAGTCGATTAATTGATGAAGCTGATGTGAATTAAATCCGTCTAAATTAAATGCAACAACTGTGCGACGTACAAAACGGCCCTAACAAGAGAATTGCTTACATTGATACCCACGTGAAAAATGCGTGCAAGCTGCGGGGGTTTTTGGCTGCTGAAGCGTCAGAGGTCAATCCATCTTTTAAGCAAATTAAACCCGGAAGACCAAGGAGTAACAACTAACTTACATCTTGGATTCAAGCCTTTTGTACAAATAAACAATTCTCGAAAACTGGCATCACGACAAGTGTCGCATGGTTATTTCACGAAACATTTCTGATGACAAAAACAGTATCATTGCCAAGGAATACTTATCCAATGCCCACGAGAGATAAAAATGCCGGAACAACTAGTCGACAATCTCGGACAAAGCCGTTGTGTAAAGGTGTTCCAAACATCGGCTGTATCAATCGTTACCTCTGGTTGGCCGTTACGTTAGAAGGGCATATTTCAGTCTAATTAAATACGAAGGATAGCAGTTCCATCATCCTCATATTCTTCGCTATTTTGAAAATGTCGAAAGTGTCACAGTAACAACTATTTGATTCACGGCTATCAAACTATTCCACAAATTTCGTCATACTAAACTTTGCTTTGATACTTTTTGCAACCATGTGGAAAAGAGCAAACGTTGGGTTTATCGCATGATGTCTCAGGTCGCAGTCGTATAAAAACAAAAACATGCAACAATTTCAATAGTATTTTTGAACTTACAGGATTGCGAATGACACTTGGTCCAGCAGTTGCCGTTCCAGCTCCACCAACATAGTTGTAAAACTGCCATGACGCACTCATTGATGCTTGAAGCTTACTCGGATCAGGACAAGGAATGCTGCTGAAACTACCCTTGAATGGCATGGAAGCGTAGCTAAAACTATGTAACGAATTTCCTGAAAAGAAATGAATGCGTAAACGATAACCCTTGCACAAGAATGACTAATAAAGAATGCTTCATGGCAAATGAGAGCGGACGTTTATAAAGGAGATGTGAGCCGGTGCAATTTGCCGTTTCATAGACGGTCTTTGCCATCCCAATGTTTTTGGGTTCCTTAAGTGTACCCAGCGCACCTTGACTTCATCAAGTCACATAAACAAGAAACAACTCAAAATGTTTCACCTGTTTTCTTTCCTTGACTTTAAATTCAACGACGGATTATCTGGGTAACCTAACCCAAACCGAAACCCTAACCTAACCGTCCCAGGAACAGGTTTCCCTCCTCGCTTACATCTTAATTTAACCACCAGTCGCCTTAGTTTATTACTCTAATTCTAACATTTGGACTATACGAAAGCTCGAAGAGAATCAAATACTGTAGCGTAAAAACAAACACTTTGAGAGCAAATAGAATAAAATAAATACACAACTCGGGTTCACCACGGATTCGAACTCACTTGGTACCAATCGCTATGGGTCGCACGAACCACTAGAGTAGGCTTGCAGGCTCAGTTGAAACTCGCCAAAATTACGAAATTAAAAAACATACCATCGTTCAGTGAGGGTCCTCAGGGTGCACTTGGGGAACCCGAAGACATTAGGAAGGCAAAGACCGTTCGGGATGGCAAAGACCGTTTACGAAAGGGTAAATAGCTGAGCAGATCGGTCCCTTTAAATAATGACATTGACGTTTCCTAATTGTACGCACGGACAGATATTTTTTTCACAAAAATTACGCTTTGTTTGTAATAGAAACTTGCTTCCTACATTGGTTCATGTGAGAATAAATCACAATGTTGTTCACTGTGATTTGCTCATAATGTTTTTTGATAATTCCCATAGTTGCCAAAACATTAAAAATCCAGAGCTCGAAGCCAGTTTGCTCAAGATAATGTCTTGGCGAGAAGGCGAGAAAAACATCAACCAATGAAAACGCTGATACGATTTTTTTTCACTAACCAATCAGAACTCTGATTCGACAGCTTTTAATTAGTGAAAAAAACGATCGTACATCGAATCACAGACCTTTGAACCTGAAGTTTACGACTTTCTTTTGTGCCATTTATCGGGGGAAATTGTTTGTATTTGCATAATAAATATCTATACTAAGGCAAGCCCGGAAGCAATTTAGAATAGAATAGAATGATAGATGAACGTCAGTAACGCTCATACTTCATAAAAACGGTTTCCATGCCCGAGAAGGGGATCGAACCGGCAACCTTCTAAAGACCGGTGAGACGCTCTAACCATTGAGCTACTGAGACTCACATGGCGAGTTGGGGTGAGAGTTCGACATACGTACTGCCTCTATGCGGTAGCTCAACAGTTAGAACGTCTCACCAGTCTTCAGAAGGCTGCCGGTTCGATTCCTGTCGGGTTCAGGAAAAATTATTCTGAAGTATAAGCTTGATAAACGTTCATCTATCATCCTCGATATTTTAAAGCTACGAGCCTGCGGAGCAGACGCTTGTGTTGTGTTGCATTTCCTGTTAAGCGTATTAGCAGACTTAGCATACGGGACGCTAATTTATCATAATTAACATTATCTGAAGTAAACTAACAATCGACCAATAACGTACGATTCCAATTGTCTGTGAAAAATCTACGTGACTGAACAAGCTTTTGGCTTCTGGGGCCGGTTGTTCAAAGCACCATTAGCGTTAATCCAGAATTATTAGTTAATCTGCTGTTTTGGTTTCGTCTGTTTTGGTTGTACAATCCAGTTCAAATTTCACAACTTAAAACTTTTTTGTATAAATCCGAAATCTGTTAAAGAAAATTCCAACTTTTCTCAACAGCATGATCACGATTTGTCCACGAATTTTTCGCTAATCCTTGATTAAGCTAATCGCTGTTTGAACAACCGAGCCCTGATGCGCAGAAGTTCGACAGGAAGTGTTACACGACACAAGCGTCTCGATTGCAGGCTACAAAGCTCTCAAATGCGTAAAATATATCGATATAAATAAAGGTAAGAAAGTTAATCTCATCAACGTTTGTATTTTTGAGAATTTCCTTAAAATGAGAAGTCAACAAAACGAGACCCAAAAACCGCATAAATAAAGAGAATAGTTTATGAATTAAACTACAATTATTAATTACAATTATTAATTATAAATTACAATTATTAATTAAACTACAAAGCTAAAGTCAACTAGAAAAGTTGACTACAGCGGGATTCGAACTCGCATCTTCGAGCTTCCGGACCACTGTTCTACTAGTTGAGCCATCGAATCAACTGGCAACAGGTACACTCGTTTCATCCATTTTAACTGCACAAGAGATTCATGCGACATCTTAACGCGTTATATCTATGAGGATGTAGCGTGTCTCGATTCTATTTCAGAATCATCCTCAGGGCAACATGAAGAGAATATTTCATGACGGGATGAAATTCCAGAATTATGACCATCAGTCACCGATACCACCAGAGGCGTTGTCCCAAGGCATGGGATATTATAGTTGGCCACGCTCCATAGATTTGTGATAACGGTGGTCTATTGCCAGAGGGCTAATTGCATCTTGTTAACACATAACGTCATAAATGGTTGTGCTAGGACCCATTTACACGGTACGACTGTCGTATACCATTGTTCATTTTGATGTATCCGAATCAGCCATAAGAGTCTTCAGGACCAATTGCAACATTCGCAAGCAAATAGCAAGCAGGAATCATGCTTTATGACATAATCGCATACGCCAAAATGAAGAATCGTATACGACAATCTTATCGTGTGGATAGATAAGCCTTTAGAGTACGAAAATGGGATCCTCATCCTTACGATGATAGCTCTTAACTACGTCAACCAGGTCATGAGCACCAAATTTTCAAGTCACTTGCAAAACTTTTTAAGCGAGAGTAGTGTCAGACTATTCAACAAATATTTGACATTTACATTCGATCGTCATGAAATAGAACTTATATTTGATAAGAGTTTTTGCTACGAGCCGGTAACACTTTTACCGCCTACTCCAGCAAATGTTACCGACATTATCCACCCGTGTGGTGTGTATCGTCAAGGTGTGTATCTGACGTTATTGCATTGAGAATGCATCATTTGTTGAAGAAATCGCTTACAAAATTTAACATGCAATTTCACATATGGAAATAATATTTCATATGTCAATTGTTTCAATTCCATATGTGAAATGAAAATTTTGTATGTAAAATTAATTTTCATAGGTGAATGCTCCATTTCATATGTGAAAATTTTCCAGTTCCATGTTTTTCACACGTGAGATGACGTGAAATTTTAGTAAGGGATTACCTCTCCAACAATTATTTGGAAGAAAAATGGAAAAAATTTTTTTTTAATGTACTTGAGAAAGGATGGACCGACAAGTTTCCGAAAACCCTTTCAATTGCTGTAACCCAGGAGCTTCGCCTTTTATCCTACGCAGCCGCCACACTCCCCCACGCAGGGGCAAGTAATTTCGTTATCTACTATTTTCAGCTTATTATCTCCTTTGAAAAAAAAAAAATTAACAGCAGCCCTGGATGAAGGATATTTTAGAGTGGCAGATCTTACATTTCATCACCCAAAGAGGAACCGTTGTGAAAAATGTGACTCTTGAGCGCGTGGATGGGAATCGCCCCAATAGAGATCATATACTACAAGATGGGGCACGAGGGCCGAAAATAGCCGGTTCCATTTATTACGTCAGCTGAATACAACCACCACAATACTTTGTGATTTTTTCATTTTCTTGCAAACATTGAATTCCCAAAGCGAATGGAAAGACAACTGATCCGATTAAATTACAAATAAGATTTCAAAAGGCACTCTGGTTGTAGTATTCAGCAGATGTATAAGGGGAACCGGCCATTGGTTCTTCTCCAGGCCCTTTTCCGTCTATTCAAGCACTTCGAGGTCAAATAACTGATCCTTAGGAAATTGTTTTGTGTTTGTTTTCATTAACCCTACAGCACAAAAACTGCTTTCCTGGGTATTAGTCGGCTATTACTTTTGCCTTAATTGTTTTATATACTTGTTTTTAGACAAAACATAGAAAGAGACAAAAGTGAAGTGGCCTTTGGCCCTTGCCTCAAATCTTTTATCTGAGAGTTTGTTTTGCTACCCCCATTTATCCAATATGGTGGCAATCAATTTTTCCCCACAGTTAAGTGAGACTTAGTTACAGTGCCCCTTTTAGTTAATATATGATCTATATGATGGCAACTGTGACCCTGCAAATCTAGTACAGCACTCTGCCAATCAAAAATTCCCTTCATGAAATATAAGTTCCATTTCATGTGATCAAATGTACAAACCAAATCTTCATTGAATATAATTATTATGAAATTTTGATAACCGCTGAGTATTTTGATCAATGAGTTGATGATGACCTACAAGTCTCCAAAAATATAGACTTCATTTCATGTAGTCAAGTGCAAGTGCTAAATATTTGTTGAATCAACCACACATAATCAACCACATAAAGCTTGCCCAAACAAGAATACAACTTAACACAAATCTTGTGCTGAGTTTCACTTTTCCTGGCCATAGAAAATGTGGATGTTAACAAAAGTTAACATGATATTTTAAAATAGCACACATATGTGTTGAATTTCTTGCAACAAATATAGTTTTGAACCTGAAACAGTTTGCCCTTGTGACCATATGATAATAAAAAGCAATTCAAGTTTTCAAAAATTTGAGTACAAATTTAAGGCCACTTCAACTAGCTGCAAGTCAAAGTAAGCTAATCCCAGTCAAACCTCTCCTGATTTGCATTTCATTTGCTCAACACATTACCTGTCCATTGTTCTCCTTTTGCCTCTGCATCCTCCTCTTTAATTCTTTTATTTTTCCCTTCCATTTCTCTCCAAATCTCTGGCAAGCTGCGATTCAGCAAGTTTTTGTGCTCTGGCATAGACTGACTAAGGTCCACACTTGAAAATATATTTTTCTTTGATGTCCTAATTCGATCCAGTGGTGATGAATGAGGTGTGCCAAAGATAGGTCCACTAGCATTCAGCAAGCTTGAAGATCTAATAGGCATGGTCTTATTGAAATCCTGTATTAGATAAATATTTAGAGGAAATACTAAAATTGGAGAACTTAAAAAAGCAGTTTCTCACTGCATGCCTAACTGTATGCATCCATCATTTTAACTGTTCAATGTAAACTATGTGTTTTAAAGTGATTTAAATAAAGTTTTATGTATATAGTCCTTAGTGAAGTCACTTATTTCATTCTACAACCTTGAAAACATCTTTTAAAGTGGCAAGAATATGAATATCAAGTTGGTTTTTAATATTGGAATGGACTGTTTAAAAAACAACCAAGAACCACATTGAAATTTCTTTATTATCACATCTTGTTCTTCAGACATTTAGACTTATTTTCAAGATTTGGAAGTGAGATAACCTATGACATCATAATGCTTGTATAACATTGTGAGATATCTAAAAACAACAGACACTGTATATCCTTTCTAATACTGATTTACCATGGAGTATTGAAGCCAAGAGGCAAGCTTAACTAGTGGCACCTCACTCTCAATAAAATAAAAGTCATGCCAACAATAGTACTACTAACAATATTTGGGAGGATAAAACTGTAATAGTCTTTGTGACATTTTTATATTTCTTTTAGATTTATATAATTTTTTTTTCATGACATCACAGTTTGGTATCACACATATGTTCATGTTTATCTGATGATTTCATAAATAGAACATTGAAAGAAAAGATTTCACTAGAGCAGTACAGGATTGGGAAATACAAGTACCAGAGAAGGGGTTGTCAACAAATTAATATTGAGTGATAATTTTTCGCATTTTAATCATATATTGGCTTGGGTAGTCACTCTTTTTATTCCTTTATCTGATTATAGGCTCTTTAAATAGTTGCTAATTGAAGAAATAAGAAATAGAAGTAACTGAAGGATTATTCATGTCTCAAATTTAATGGTAATGTAACCTAGTCGTCTTCCAATCTGCATTTGGGACGTATTGTACTGTACTTAGTAAATTCCAATTTCAAACGCAAGTGGTTCTATGGGTTAGCAATATAAAAAACAGAAACTTAAAGCGGTTACATATCACAAATAGATGCAGCAGGTCTAGACGTACGCATTCGATCACAAGTACGCTAATAACTAATGTATAACAACGGTCTTTAAATATGTATTCATGTAACCACAAGCAAGAGATTTGCGGTCGCTCATTGCATCGTGTCTAACAAAATGATATCTTTTACATGGGGAAGCACAATACTAAGAGCAGTTCGAAAAAAAACTTTTCGGAGGAAAGACACTAATCTATAGCTAATTCTGCAGCAGCATAATCAACAGTAATTCGGTGCAGCTGCCATCTCTGGAGAATTCCGTAGTTTTATATAAACAATGAGGTGTTACGTACACATCTAGCCCCGCCGTATCATGTAACGAAAAACTACCGCTCAGATTTAAACAAAAGTCAAACTTTTCTTTCTTTTCGTAAGCCATATAGGGCTGTATTGCAAAAATCAGAGCTGAAATCCGGGTCCGAGAGGTTTATAAAAAATAAACAATGAGCAAGTACAGATGCTACATTAATCTCTTCCAAAACACTACGACCGGGGAAAAAAACTTTACAAACTTACCACTGGTGTCTTCCTCGGATACTTAAGAGTAGGAGATAAGGGTTCTAGGGATGTTGACTTCTTTAGCAAAGGAACGCTTTGAGCCCTTGGAGGCATTGGCGACTTCTCTTGCTCCGTTTTGGACGCCATGATTGTTATTTGAAAAGCGCCGCCACAGCGCCGCGTATCTTTCGTCTAATCGGATCACTGTCGGAGTAACTCGACAGACCATCGTCTTAAATTCCTGAAAATTTTAAAAATTTCATACTTTTGTTATTCTAACATGGCCTTTTATCCTAACGTCCTTTTAGGTGTCCCAGACGAAGTTATTTCGTCTGTGGACGATCTGAGATATGACTGGACTACCAATAAATTTGGTGGGAATCCTGTATGTTAAATTAGTTGCTTAAAATTTTATAAGTTCTTGTAGATTTGTTGGTTACTAATGTAATTATATCTTTTCTGAATATTATTAATTTATTTCTTAGAAATGGATTCAAAATGCCCCAGTTAAATACCCACAATGCACTTTGTGTAACAGCTTGCTTCCATTGGTTGCTCAGATCTATTGTCCTTTGGAAGGTTCATTGTTTCACCGTATTTTGTATGTGTTCGGTTGCACAAACATTTCATGCTGGAACAAGAAAGAGAGGTATGGAATAGTTATTGGACATCTTCCTACAATATTCAGTAAGTTCTGCATTTTGGGGACAGAACTTCTTGGCCATCATTGATCATTCACACAATATACATTTTGCATAGATTATGATTATCAATTGTATTATGTATTATAAGGAACTGGATACCTGTAATCATTATAACTGAAACATATACATCATATTTGACAGTAGTAATGCAATGTTCAATATGTTTTTAATGGTCAATTTAATCTGGTTGAGATTTAAATTTTCATTGGTATTATTTGGGCTTGATTATCATGTAATTAGCCAAAGGATTATAATCCCTATATAGACCTTTGACACTTGTTAATTTATACTTAGTTTTTCCTTTTCCTTTTTATCCTGTTAATTGTAACTATGATGTATTAATTTTAAGTAATACCATGACATAAGAGAAATTGGTGATTGAATGTCCTAGAAAGCTGAGGGAGGGTTCGAGGCAGTCCCAAAGGGATGTGCAAGCTTTGCCAAAGCTAGAAGAGGAATTTAATCACTAGCTTTTGCTTATTTTCTAGGCACATATCCCTTGTCTGCATAGCAGTCTGAGCTTGTTTGCTACCACTGCCAAGTTGTTTATCAAAATTTTATTCTTGAATCAAGCTATAGTTACTGTAGTTTAATACTTGCTAATCCAAATGTGCTTATTTATTGACTCTTTATTTTTTGACAGCTGGAAAGTTCTGAGGTGCCAGTCACTAGTTCAGAATACACATGCTCATGAGACTAAGGTGCAACAAGATTTGAAGAATATTACTGTAAACATAATATTTGGAGGTTATTTGCCCATGACAGGATCCAGAAGGGAAATGATGTTACTTAACTCAGGGAAATCAAGACTCCCAGTGTCACTCATTTATATTGTAGTAAATTTCAGTGGGGCAACTGGGTTTCTGGGGACCCATAGGATATATTATTTTGGGAGCCTTCTGGTCCAATACCAGAAGGATGTTGGGTGGCAAAGCATCTCATCACCTGGATAATATCGGAGTAAATCTTCCATAAAGTCTGTCTTACACAAAGTAGTTTTTCATTACACTTATCTTGCAAAAAAAATTTGTTGCAAGTGGCACTAAAGTTTGCAGCACATATGTAACTCCCCTTATGCAACTAATTTTTTCAAAACTACTGTATACATTTCAGAAAAAGTTGAGGTACATTGTTTTCTACTTTTAACTGCAACTGCAACAAATTTTGATGAGTTGTGCAACAATTATAGAGTAATGTTTCTCTATGCAATAATTTTTTTCATAACACCATTTGCAATAAAAATTTCCAGAATTAGCATAGGCTAAAGTTGGGAAAAGACACTATATACATTAGATAATAGTATACTACTAGCATAATGCATTTGTAACTGTCATTGGCTTAAGTAGCTGATTTAACAAGATGTCTCTGTGATAGTTCCTGTCAAGCAATATAGGTTGCATTAAGTCACAGGAATGAACTTTGTTTCAGTTTTTCATTTACAACATATTCAATGGTCAATTGTGAAGAATGAATTGAAGGGTAGAAAAATTGCAAAAATTGCTAACATGTTAATTAATATGCTTCCTGTCAACTTGACAAGATCTGAAGTAGTTTAAAACTACTGTATCTTAGTGGAAGTCTTCATATGCACTCATATTTGTGACATCATAAAATGCTTGGGGGGCCCATACTTAAATTTTGCTCTGAACCCATGGTTGGGATTACCTGCCCTTCCCATCTGTAGTTGAACCCTTGATAAATTTAAAATATCTTTAGGTCTTATATTTGACTATTTTGACATGGTTAGTACCATACTGTACTTTTGTACTACAAGTGTACTTTTTTTGTTATTATTATCAGTAGGTTGCTGAGATGCAAGAAAAGGAAAGTTGGTGTGATGAGGCAGATGAATGGGAAGAGTAAGTTTATCTGATAAATAATATCTTAATGAAAATAACAAAATATAAGGCCAATGGAACCAAGGTTTCTGCTTACCATAACTTGCCCACATGTCTTTTCATCACCTAATACACGGTAAAATGTCGCATTATTTTAATTTTTTTTCTTCATTATTTGTCACTTTTTGAAATATCCATGGGGTTTTCTCTTAGAAAAATTATATTGCTTCTATTTCATGCAATAAAATATGTGAAAAATGGTGTCTGATGGAGTGATTGTGTTTGTTCTTATGTACTGACAGGAATGTAGTTTAACCACAGTGTTACCATGATACTAAATTTACTGAGCTTCCCTCCAGTAATTGTAGACTGTGGACCTGTGTGACTGGAGTTAATTGAAGAAAATAATGAATAATAAATATTGAAAAAAATGCCTCCGATTTATAATTTTTTGATGTTAGGGCAAGCTGACACCTCACCTCCATCAACCTAAACATATATGCAGTTCTTGAATAAATAACAGGAGTGGACATTGTAGTTTGTATAAGGTAGTAATCTACAGTTTATATTTTGTAATTGCAGAGATGTACACTGGCGGTCAAAAAGAACTGCTTAAGCTCCATTTCTTGGGTAATGAAGGGTTGTAATGTTTAAAGCTTGCAGCCAATGGCTTTTGCTCACTCCTCAGCCAAAATAGTCAATTTCAAGAAATATTGATGTACCTTCCACAATTTTTCTCCTACATTGATCTCCTCGAGAATGCGCTCATCCCAGCCACTCACGAGCTGAGACTTCCCAGTGGCTGGATACTCCAGCAGGATAACACAACATGCCACACTCCCAGGCAAGTCTGGGACTTGTTTAAGGAGGGAATATCTGTGATGGATTGGCCCACACAGTCACTCATTCTCAACCCAACTGAGAATATGTGGGATCAGATCAAAGGTATGGTTCAAAAGTACAACCCCAGAAATCTCACAGAACTGTGGACTTCTGTAAATACTGCTTGGGAAGCATTCCCACCAGAAAGGCTAACTGATTTAATAAGCAGCATGCCTTGCAGGTGTGGAGCTGTCATCAGGGCCAGAGGGGGCTCTACTGAATATTAAACATTTTCTATGTGTTTGTTTTTCTGATTTTTGGAGTTACGTAATAATATTATCTAACGCTACAATCTGCACCAATAGTGAGCAGTTCTTTTTGACTGCCAGTGTACAAAATAACAAATGGCTGAAATAACAAAAGGTGTGGCAGTCATTATGGTGCACCTTTACAAAAGATGATCACAACTCTTTTGTTGAGGAACACAAACATGGCGGCTATAATGTCAAGTAAAAAGTTTCCATAACTTTGCGACAATGTCTGAATGCAGGGACGACGGAGTGGCATTTCGAGGGGGGGTGAGATTAAAATACCGTGTTTGCAAGCTTCTACGGGAAATTTCACAAGTATTCTAAAAGGTAGTTATTTCAACATTGTATTTGGAAAAAAATGGGGGCCTCCAGCCCCCCCCCAGCTTCCCCGTCTCTGGAACGCGCGAACGTCCATCAAAATTTTGAGTTTTCTTGACATTCTCGGCGTGTGATTTTAAGGGCTACTGTATTTGATCCCAAAAATTTTGATTGCTCGATCAAAATTGCGGAGATGAAAATCGGCCTTAAGAAACCTATATGTACTGGAAATTGTTAAATACAATGAAATGATCAAAGAACGATGGACGAATGAGAAAACGAATGAATGGAACCAACGAACAGACGGAGGGAAGGGCGGGCGGACGGACCAACGAACAAACAAACGGATCGATGGACGGACGGAGGAATGAACGAACGGTTAGACACGATTTGCAGTTACAAAATTACAAAAACAAACTGACTTGTCAGTAATTCGGTTCGCGGATATATAAAAAAATTCCGAGAGCGTTGACTACGACAACCTTGTTACAAGCCTGCTGATGGTTTGGTACAATATTTAGGTTTTTACTCGTATTACTATACTGGAAAATTGGAAGGGGATATGTTGTGTAAAGGCGATGCTTTAACTCATTTCCTAGTCCGAGACGTCTTCCATTGATGAGTAAAATTGTCTGGCGTGAGGCACATTGAAATGAAAAAGTCGGATAGGGACTGAAGGCTTAATGGCGGTATTTGTTAACGCTTTCCGGTCTGACACGTCTCCCTTTGACGAGTAAAATCATCTGGTGTTACCAGTGTAAAATTAAAAAGTCAGGTACAGACCGAAAAGAGTTAAAGGTCTCTAGCTCAAAGTGAAAGTTCTCTGTTGTACTTTAGCATCCCAGCATTATCCAACCCTTTCCTGCCGAAGACAATCTTCTATTTGATTCTAGCTGCCGCCTAACTGATTTATTAGCGTGAATCCAGACGATTTCCAGTATATCCGCGTGATTCGTTCTCCATTGCAACCATCAATGGCACCTTATTCCTCGTGACAGCTCTGGAACACAACCCTGATTTTTGTGTTTTGTTCCTGTTTAACTTAGAAATGGCGATGAACATGAAGTGGAAAACAATTCCCCCTTACAGCAACTTGAGCAGCACACTCGGGATTTGAATTTAACCGGAACGGTTAAAACAACAGCTCCTTTGAATGGCTTGAATGGCGATGAAACGTATCACCAGGTCAAAGAACCTGTCGGATTTATCCCTTATTACATAACCGTGATCGAAGAGTCACAATTGTCCTCCGAAGCGAAGGCTCTGTCTAACTACGAGAAGAAACTGTTGGTAGAATACCAAAAGAGGGAAGGTTTGGCGGACATCGAAGAAATGATCGAGGCTAACGGAAAGGAATGGGGGAAAGAGAAGTATGAACAGACAGTGGCTAAACATGGAGACAAGACCTTTCAAAAATTTCAGAAGCAACTTAGCCTATGTCCTGAGCAATGTTTAAGGTAAGCCAATCCATACAAGTGGCACGAATGTTCAGGACGTTGACGTTATAAGAGATACAAGAGTAAAACTGCAGAATCTGTTTCAGCATTCTTTCATTAGTCCAAATTTAACGAAGTGTTTGTGTAGTACATTTTTGTACATTTTTCACAAAATTGGTTCGACTAGCTTCTTTATTCATTTTCTGGATTCGTCGGACAGTTCAGACGAACGGAATGTTAAAAATTAGCGTATTTGACCCATTGCGAAGGCTATCCGACCTCTGGCCTGAACAAAACAAACGTATTTCACTTTCGCGGCTGTTGCCACTGGAGTTTTCCTCCTTGCTTAACTGTCATATTTAACGAAAACAATACCATACTGATCCCAGCGCTGCTCGGGAGGTCTCGTTATCGCCTTCTCCAAAAACGTCTTTAAGTTCCATACTTGTTCGTGGACTTGGGGCGGAGCAAGACAATGATCACGGTTGCTACACATTGTTAACCGGTTGGAGAACAAGTTTGTTCGCTGAATGCAGCACCACACTGTCAGAGAGGTGCAGTGCAAGGTCCACAGAATATTGGACATTTTCTTGGCGTAGAACTCAACATTTTTCACAATATTACTCACGTGATACCAAACAATATTTTTCGTGGGCAATGGATAGCATTTTTGACGGGGTGCAGCACAGCGTTGTCCACGGGCACAGTACAGCATCGCTCGTGCATATAGTGCATTGTTCCCGGGGTACGACACTGTTAATTGGGTGCGGCTGAGTGATCTTTGCGGGATGCGGCACATAGGTTGGGGTTTACTGCACTAAATTGTTGACCGAGTGGGGCACAACATTACTCGAAAGCTGAAGCACTTTATTCATTTTAGTACAGCACGAAATTTTTCACGGACAGCGTCACAACATTGTTGACGGCGTGAACGAACTTCGACCAGTCATGTAGTTGCACACTCCCTGGTTAATGCATAGGCAATCTCCACGTCGTATCCCAATCCTTATAAGTAGAATATTACACAAAGTGCTTGTGGGAATTTGGTGATATCACTACCGATATGTGGTTGTTCGCCAACCTCAAACACCGAGACAAACGATTTCCGAGCCCCAGACAGGAATCGTTTCTAATCGTGATACTTATCCAAATATTGAACAAAATTACGGTTACCTCGTATTTTGAATGTGGTCCGTAAAACATTACTTACTACTTTTGGACCGAGCGTGGGGTCTGTACTAGTGAAATATCGGACCGATGTTTTTAGGTGCGGACCAAGACGAACGCAGCGAGTCAAGGTCCGTGCAAAAACAGAAGTCCAATATTCCACTAGTAGACCGAACAATCGAAGTGAATAAATACTTTATTACATGGCTTCACTTGAGTATAATTGAGTGTAAGTGCAAAGGTACAAAACGTCGAATAAAGACTTGAAATTCTGTCGTCATTTCATACAGAATTTTTTCACTAACCTCGCAGTACATCGTTACTTTTCCTTTTTTGGTTGTTCGTAATGCGTTTTCACTTCATATATTGTCAAAAATTTTGATTTCTATTCGACACAAGCAAGGCTTTTTAAAATTCCCCTTACCTGAGCGGGCAACACGGGAAATATCCGACCGCTCATGAACCAATCAAATTGCAGGATTTCCGTATTCGGACAGCTTGCCGCCACAACCATGCAACAATGATCTTGTATTACACGACTTCATGTATATCTTAAATGAAACTCGTCTGTCACAATATTAACTTAAGTATTTCTGCACGATGGTTGACTGTGCGATTATCCTATTTTACTTCAGGTATAGTTGGAATGGTGAGCCATTACTTATGTCCTCACAACATCTTGAAGAAATCCCACCGTGTTCTTACTGTGGTCAAAGACGAGTCTTTGAAATTCAGCTCATGCCTGCATTAGTGTTGCTTTTGGAAAGCATTGGGACAACCGACACAAATAATCTTTCGGTTGAACGGGTATTCACTTCGGTAGACAACAGTGAGATAAGTGACAGTGGTAGTGCAGGAAAAAATCTCCGAGACCATTCACAGTTAGATGATCAGATATGCAAGAAAACCATGTCAGGCTCACAAAACATAGAGTTTGGGACAGTATTTGTTTACACTTGTTCCAAAAGTTGTTGGTCAGATGATCAAGCGTTTCGAGAAGAATATGTGATAGTTCATTCTGACCCAGATCAGAACCTTTTCAAATTCTAATAAAAATATTAGAAATGTTCATGTGCCAGATGAGTTCATTCACTCTAAAAGCAAGTATTATTTAACACAACAAAGCTGCATTTACACTATGCCGGATAGCTTCCCGGAGCGACGTGAAAATCATACTGGATAGGCCTTACGTTTACACTAGAGCACTATTTTCGGAGCGATTTTTGGAACAGAGCGATGTTATTCCACTCTGCTCTTGAAAGTGGTGCTTTTCATTATATTCAATATGGAGTCACGCGAGCGTTTGCGAGTTAAGCCTAGCCCACACGAGCACATTTTCTGTGGCAAGTTTTTCAGTGACCACTTTTATTTGCTCGTATACAGAGGGCCGTCGAGAGAACTTTTGGACCTCTGGTAAAGACCAAATGCGTAGGCCCCTCCTACCAAAGATTTGTCGTATTTTTATTTTCCAATAAAGCAACCCCTCTAGAGAGGTTCTTTAGTTTAGTGATACGACAGTGATAAAGCCATAAAGGGTCCAAGGGGCCCAATAGCATTAAAAGTGGTCTCCATGACGTTGAAAAAGTAATAAGAGGTCCTTGGGGCAGGGATAAAGACATAAAGGGGCCCAACGGCAGTGATAAAGACAAATTTCAAACATTTCAGGTGTCGAATGTTATGGAACGGAACTTGTCGATAATGCATAAAATATCCTTATGCTTCCTAACAAATGGGCCCCCCTTCGACCATGGGCCCCTGGTCAATGACCAGGCTGATCCCTCTCTCGTTAGGCCTACGTACACACGAGAAAAGTTGCCCGAATTTTGTGACATACATTTGGTCGTGTGCACGACCCGTCAGAGAAAATTTGCCACATGCTCAGAGATTGGCAGTGGCTTCTTCAGTTTTGTCTCCACTCTCCATACCTTACTCGTATTAAAATTCGCGCAGTACTAGAATTCGCGCAAGCATAGTTGCGCGAATTTTAGTATTGCGCGAAATATAATCCGCGCGAAAAGCAGAGTGGTGTAACATGAGACAAAATCATTTGGTTTATTTATGCAAACACATATGATATATGTTTTAAAGTATAACATTAAAAATCAAAAATGTCTTCTTCATCATCCTGAGCAATTTCTGTCGGAATATTTTCAGGCTCCACGATTACGTGGAGCCTTACGTGGAAATTAATATTCCACCAGGAATGCCTGCATTTTGCTGCAAATTTCCCAACTCGCGTTGTTTTGCATGACCGTTAAGGTAATGGGAATCTCCAAGCCCCCTTGAGGTAAGGGAGATCGTCGAAATTCAATGTCACGAACTGTTGCTTTCATATTGCCCCATATTCGAAAAAGAACTTGCAAAATCGAGAAATCTCTCGAGGCAAATGGCCAACCAGCGACATTGGTTCAATCCTGCCTCTGATCCTAGTGAACAGACCAATGGCATATGGGTCAAATATGCTGCCCGAAAGTTGCTTCACTACCAAGTTCTGGTTGATTCTTGCAGCCCAGATTTTTCTGTATTCATGAAAGCCGCGTGATGCGCAAGCCAGAGAAAATGATGTCCCCTCAGGATTCCGTTTCACTGAATCAGAGTTCTCGATGTCTGAATTGTTGGTTTCTCCTGCGACAATTTCTTGAATGAAGCAAACAGATGCATACGTTTCTTTGTCGTCACAGTGTTTACATAAAGCAACACTCGAACCACTTTTCCATCCAGGATATTCTTCAGAGGCCGGGACTGAACACTTGACTCCACGGTTACAAACGAATGACTTGCATTTTAGGCATGTGTATTTTGTCATATTATTGCACATGACGCAAATGCCTTCCATTTTCCTACACAATAGTCAATGATCAGTCGCGTTCGCCCAAGGTGCTGCATATGACGTGTAGCAAACACGTGAAACATTTCCGTTTTATGCTCAACCTCATGCAAGCTGTGCGAACGTAGAGAAACAGCGTGTGTTGGAAATCAACGCTCATGGCTCTGTTAAAGTATTTCAAAAAGGTTTCCCAAGACGATATTTCTGTTGCATCATCTAGCGGTAACCTAAATGCAGCTGAAGAAAATGCAGTAAAACACCAATTGTTTTTGGACACTCCAGAACCAAAAAAAGAAGAGGGGCAAATATGGAGAATATGATGCTTTTCAACGAGCAGAAATTGCAAAATGGGGACTTACGCATGGAATACGACCGGCGGCAAGAAAATATTCTGTACCGGAGTCCACTGTTTGTGGATTGATCAAATCTTAAATAAAGGAAAGAACAGAGAACAGAGAACTCGACCAATTGCCAAGGAAGCATCGTGGAGCAAAAACTTTGTTACCCGAGAACATCGATGAGAAAGTTATCTCAATGATCAAAAGCATGAGAGCGGCGGGATGTGTTGTCAATTACAACATCGCTATTCCCATAGCGAAAGGAATCGTACTGGCTAATGACCGGTCAATGTTAAAGGAAAACGGAGGAAAGCTGGATTTCCACTATACATGGTGCCAGTCAATTTTCAGAAAATTGGGTTTCAGTAAACGCAGAGGAACAACTGCAAAACAACCCGTATCACCTGGCTTTTTGAAAGAAATTCGATTCAAGTTTTGTCGGTCTGTTAAAGAAGTGGTGAGTGCTTATGACGTGGTCGACGATCTGATCATAAACATCGACCAGACTCCTTTGCCGTTTGTCCTCTTTAGTAAGTACACAATAGACAAAACTAACGAGAAGTTTGTGACGATAAGTGATAGCGCTGATTATCGCCAAATTACTGGAACATTCTCAGTCACCGCGTCGGGCAAATTTCTACCAATTCAACTAATCTACCAGGGGAAAACAGATCGGTGCCACCCTAAATTCAACTTTCGAAAAGAATTCCACATTATCCACACGGAAAATCATTGGTCAAATGAGAAGAAAGCAATGGAATTGATCAATCATGTTCTTATCCCCTATGTGAAGCAAATAAGAAAAGAGCTTGGTTTTCGCACCACAAAAGAATGGGTTTTGGTCGCGGATGTTTTTAAAGGACATTGGACGGATGCAGTAAAAAAGATCATTTCCGACAATAACGGCATGATGGTACCTGTTCCCAACAACATGACATCATACCTGCAACCCCTAGATGTAACGGTCAATCGTTCTTGCAAAGGTTTCCTACGAAATCTGGCGCAAAAATGGTACTCAGAGCAAGTCCAAGCCCAAATCATGAATGGTATTTAGCCCCATAAAGTGTGTGTTGACTTGCGAATAAGTGTGCTCAAACCACTTCACGCAAAATGGATAGTGCAGTACTACGACTATATGCGATCTAACAAGGATATCATTCTCAAAGGTTGGCGACGATCAGGTGTGAGCGCCGCATTGGAGGAGCCACAACGAAAAGAGGATCCTTTTGAACTCTAAAATGTTGTGAAGAATTAAGTTTTAGGCAAATGAGAATACTTCATTAAAATTTTTAGTATTTGTTGGTATTCTGAATTCATGCTTTATTATTATCATGGATTTTTGCTTACATTGTATACTTTTGACAATAATTTTTTTAATTGAGACAAGCCAAATCGTTTTTTGATCAAATTTAGACAAGTTTTATTTGTTGATAAAAAATAATCTTGATAAATGCGTAAATTGCTTCTATTAATCTGACCTAAAAGAACGAACAAAAAAATTATTACGTGAATTTAAGGCTGCGCGAATAAGTCCTCAACAGGGTGCGCGAAATTAAATCGCGCGAATTTAAAGCTGAGCGAAAATGAGTACCACACGAATTTTAATACAAGTAAGGTAGTCATTTCTGGCGCGTAGGCAAACTAGTTTTCAGCGTAGCATTTGCTGTCTTTATATGCGAGCAAACATCTTTGTCACAGAAAACGTACCACAGAAAATTTACTCGGGTGGACTAGGCTTTACAGGGTTAGCACCAGAGGGGGAGAGGGAGCTACAGCTACTCTGATAGAGTATAATGCTTTTTGTTGGTAGCTGATAAGATATTTTCAACCAAAAATTTCTACGCCTGTAGCATATTCGTAATATTGATGTGTTTTTGGACATTTGGGCAATGTCGGCATGTTTGCACTCGTCGAGGATCAAACATTCCAGTAAGCTGGTGTAACTGAAGTTATTTGCACAAACCGATGATTCAATATCGACGTCATTGGTACATTGAACATCCATGCAGAGCGACAGACAGACAGACAGGCTGCACTCTTGATTTTGATGGAACAAGCACCGCGAAAAACTGAGCTCATTTCTTATTCCACAGAGGTAAGGTAAGGTACTGCGCATGCGCGAGATTTCAAGCTATACGAGATCAGCTCGAGCAAAAGTATAGCTGCTTCTTGACGAAGAGAAGTATTTTCCAAGGAGAAACAAACAGTAATACAGTTTTAGTGCCTACAAAGATGGGAGTTAAAATTTTTGTCCCTTAGAAGAAGTTTTTTTGCTTCAAGCACGCGATTCTTTTCAAGATCCTCAGTCTTCAGTTTCCCGAACATTTTGAGTGGTGATCTGTGCCTGCGAAAATGTGCTTCCAGCGATCATACCCAACTATGTAAACCCTTCTGGGAGGCTTCTATTGTCCAATTTTTCGTCGTGTTTGGACGCCCACGGACATCTCAGACCGGGACTAGTGAAGCCAACTGTAAAGGAAATCTACGGGAAACATGGTTACAAAGGTTACTCTAATAACGTCTACGGGAAAATTTACATTGTCTTTGAGCAGTTCACCCTCAGTGTTAACTGATCGAACATTACTTCGTCAGTTTAAGCTTTACGGCGTGTTGACAAGCAATCTAAATTGCCATAAAATTGTTTGCTTGTGTAAATGGTGAGCTAAATCACTTGCTTTTCCCTTTTCCTTTGCTAGTCCCCTTTCCACGAGGAGTTTTAGATTCATTTGATTTTGAATTCTCTCGTTTATTTGTACTGCCTTTCCTCCCTCGACCGCTACCTCCAGCTTTCGTTGGCTTCTTCACCGTGATCATTGAATTGTGTTCTATATCATCGTTTTCACTTTCAGCATCTTCTTCATTCACAACATTGTCCTCCATTTCTAAAGACTCAACATCCGTCACACTTCTCCCACTTTTCTTTTTGGTCGTAGTTTGGGAAGAGTAAGGAGCAAGATGTGACTCTTTGTTATACGCGCGGGTGAACGCAGACTTGACCTAGAATTAGATGGAAAAAATAGTTGCCATTCAGGTTCGCAACGCAAACTGAAACTGGTGTCCCTTGGTATCAGAATACAAGCAATCCACAAACAAAATATACCAGCTTTTACTGCATCCTCTGTTAGTCTATATCATTTGTTTGGAATAATTTTAAAACACAAATGCATAACCTTTATTCACTTGCCAGCCTCAACGTTGTAAGTACCGTAGAATTCCAAAAGTAACGGCCAACGTTAATTCCGGGTTTAGAAGCCACTGAGGGGCGCTACGTTCGGGGAGTAGTCACTTTCGAGGTGTCGTTATTTTCGGATGGTGGAAATACGTTAAAACGCAACTGCAAAAGTCTTCATGCACTTATTCGCTTCTATTTTAAATGGATGTTTTTTTTTAAAAAAAAACAAACTCTTTTTAAAGGAATACTTACCAAAAGCATTTATTTTAACCCTCCTTCAAGAAAGCCCTAAAAAACTTCCGTCTTCCATGTAACTGTTGGACATTGAGGACGAAGTCATTCGCCGTTCGCAGACGAGCACTTACTGAACCTTTGAGCTTCGTTGATTTATTTGCCATTCCGTTCAAGATAGCACAATAGCCAAGTAGCCGCTACTTTGGCGGGGGTCGGTACTTTTCGAAAATTTTCGAGGCATCGCAAATCTGCCGTTTCTTTCGGGAGGTCTTTACTTTCGGTAAGTCTACCGTAGTAAAACACTAATTTGACAAGGTTGATTTTCACCACCGTAACTTGAGCATTGAGGGTCAGGGAACTTACGACTTGCTTATGTATGACTTAGAGTGACCTGTCTGAAGCTTCTGTTCATCCAATAGTGCACGAACCACGCAAAAAGACAAATAAGACGCACGATGAACACATTGTTTTACTTTCTTGATCGCATATGGCATAAGTCTTGAAAGTAATCTGAGATAAGGGTCCACTTTGGTGTCACTGCTCGTCCAACTTTTCACCACCAACCCTCCATTAAACCAGACTTAAATACGAGAGAACTTGAAGACAGAGGGGACTGAAGGCGCATGAGCGTTCATATCATAAATAATTTACTATCTTGTTGGCAATTCTGAATATTCATAAAACGAATGCGAGAACGGAGCAAAGGGCCCTTGAGGGTGGCATAGGGATGCAAAGCCGACGACAAGTAGACCTCGACATCTGGGGCCCGTTGTTCAAAGCACGATTAGCGCTAATCCAGGTTTACCAGTTAATCTGTTGTTTTGGTTTCGTTTGTTCTGGTTGTACAATCCAGTTCAAATTTCACAACTTACAACTTTTTTTGTATAAACCCGAAATCTGTTAAAGAAAATTTCAACTTTTTTTAGCAGCATGATCAGAATTTGTCCACAAATTTTTCACTAATCCTCGGTTAAGCTAATCGCCTTTTGAACAACCGGGCCCAGGTCACCTGCAAAGCAGCCTCGGGGCGCGCAAAGCAGTCTGGTCAAAGTTAACACCATAGGAATGCTTGGAATACGTGCAAGTTCCGCAATGACTCACATGCTCTGCTACGCAGCACCGTGAGACAAAAAGCGTTCCTTATGATTGCCCTCCCGATTGATATACTCTGATTCACATCCTTCGAAACGCCTAAGGGGTAATACTTATGCATGTAACGTTTTTCAGCTTCTCCACAATTAACGATCTCATTAGCAAATTCCAAAAGGCTTCATTCCCAAGTGAAGGTGACTTTACACGTGGCACAGCGGTAGTGCACGTGTCCCTCACCACTGTGAGTAGGATTGAATTCCGGCTCCATGCAGCTATCTGATTACAATTACCTTGGTCACATGTGAGAAAAGTGTTGTCCAGTTTGCCTCTACCAAGCCTCGCATGTTTTCTCCAGGTACTCCGGTTTCCTCCTGTAGTAACACTGGACCCACGAGGGGTGGCCCTTACTGGATTTCTAACGAGAACAGCTCAGCTACCAGAGCGTTATCCAGTACAAATGTCACTTTTTTTTACTTTAACAGTTCTTAGACGTATATGCATAATGTCATACTTATTTTTGATTCACTGTAACTGTATACTTGTGTTACTCACCTTGGATTCGATGGCAGATTGTAATTTTGGTTTGCCTTCAAAATGACCGAGCTCAAGTATGTTTTCCCAGTCTTCCTTCATCAGATGGTAACTATCCATAACTTTGATCACGTCAGACACCTTTGATGAGCAGTTCTCAGAATTCTTTAAATCCGAAAATCAAAGAAAAAATTATCCACGTTGTTCAACGACCTTAATTCCCAATGACGGAGTAAATGTAACACTGTTAGTAAACTTAATTATAACAGAACGGTGAATCTTATAACTTTTATTCAGAGCTGATCAGGTGCACTGGTTAACCCTTTCCGGTCCGTACCCGACTTTTTAATTTTACTTTGGCGAACGCCAGACGAGTTTACTAAGACGGACGATTTCAGTCGTCAAGGGGAGACGTCTCCGACAGGAAAGGGTTAATCGATAATCAATATTTTCCGGTGACCGACTATTACTAACAAGAATCGAATCACCGAGAATAATAGTGAAAGCTTAAGTCCGAAACAATGTCATTTCAGATCCCAAGTACACCTTTTGCTGTTCATCACCAAAAAACAAAATGTCATTAACACCAACCTCAAACTCATTAACGCAAAAATACGTTGATTTTATTCAATCGACATTCACTAGTGTAGATACGCAACCATTTGTATCAAAGGGCATTCCACAGCGCCAACAGACGACCATTAACAACGTTCTACAATACATTACGGATAATTAACTTTCAATTAGGCAAAATATTTCTCTTGGGCAATTGAAATTTTATTATCCCTAATGTATAGTGGAATGGTGTTAATGGTCATCTGTTGGCGCCATGGAGTGTCCTTTGATGTAAATGGTAGCGTACCTAGGCTTGTGAATGTTGATTGAATAATGAATACATTTTTACTTCAATGAGTTTGAGGTTAGCGTTAATGATAGTTTATTTCTTGGTAATGAACAGCAAAAGGTGTGTAAATTCAAATCGCTATATTATTCCTGCTAATGGGCAATTTAAAAGAATTAATTAATGTCTGGAGTCCCTTTTACAATATCCACGTGACGAGGAGAAAGGTCTGATTTCAGGCAAGATTTTGCAGTGGATAGATTGCAGCACGTTGCATTTCGTAACAAATATCAGAAAAAAACTTTGTAAACGATGTGGCATTCAAACAATGGTAAGGTCATTCCAGCATTGGTCTAATCCCATCGCCTCGTTTGCACGCCTTTGAAACAAGAATATTAAAGAGCAGACTAGATTGTAGTGACTGCAACTGTACAGTAAGAGTGTGTCTAACGCAAGATTAAGCTTTAATTCTCCCATTAGAAGTTCTGTCAACTTTATCTGCCAAGCTAGGGTGTTCTAGGCAGACGGTAAATGAACGGTCGTTTAGCTTAGATCCCCTGAAAGTGCTTCTGAGCGAGACTCCGGACGAGATCAAAACAGTAACCCCTTGGCCGGTGAGACGCGGTAACCATTGATATACCATGACTCGAAAGTTACAAGTATATGCTGTTTCGACTGATGAACAAATTGCCGCCTAAACGTTAGCCTGTATACGATAATAAACGAAATAAAAACATTAATAAAGTCTTCGTGACTCAATCCATGTATAGAGGAAAGGCCTTTTTGAATACTCCACAGGCTACGACGATCCGACGTAAGTCGACGTTTCAAACCAAAGTACAGTCATATTACGATTAACGTTTCTAAATATTCAATAGCCAAGACTTACAGCTTTCATCAATGGAAGACTGAGAGCTTTCCTCAAGTGAGGAATATAATCCATGTTTAGTTCAAGTTTACCAGCTGAAGCGCTAGACGAAAACATCAATGAAGTATTCAATACTAAATTTAGAAACATTACTTTTTTTACAATAAAAGTCTAAAACAATAAAGGGATTTAAAATAAATGATGACTTTTAGTCGGGGAAACGTTCCGATTAAGGGAGCATCTTTCAAAGCCTTTTACTGTATAACCCATTACTATTGTTAAGGTTGAGCGCTACGTTCATGAAAGATGGTTACGAACAGGAACTGAGGCCAGTTGTGTAAAATAAGATTAACTTTGACTACTGTTCAATGTTTCTCATGTTTCTCAATGTTCATGTTTTTCAAACATTAAATCGCTTTAACAACGTGATTAACTTTTTAAGTAATAGATACGACATGAACGACCGAACCGTATGAGATTTACAAGGCGAGCCGTAGTAAATCGCATACAGTTCAAACGTGAATATTGTATCTTTCTTAAAATACTAATACACTTAAATGGCCATGTTTACCGGCTATTTTGAAGTTTCAGTAAATTCTAACGTAAAAATTGTCTGTCATTAAAACACTCATTAATAATTCACGAGAAAATACAACAGAAATTGGCTCCAAATTAGGATTCTGTAAATCGAATAGAGAATACTAATTAGAACTATAAATTTTTCCTCTCCATTTTTTAAGTCAGAATTTACTGAATCTTCAAAATAACCGGTAAACATAACTATTTAAGTGTATTCATATTTTAAGAAAGTTACAAAATTCGCGTTTGAACTGCATGCGATTTACTACGGCTCGCCTCGTAAATTCCATACAGTTCGGCCGCTCATATTGTATCTATGAATGAATGAATGAATGAATGAATGAATGAATGAATGAATGAATGTAACTTTATTTAAACACGCTACCCTCATCATCAAATGATGGTTTTCATGAGGGGCGTCACACAAATACAAAGAATTCATGTAAAGAATTAATCTAAGTCCTAAGGGATAAAAAGTTTAAAAAGATAAAATTCGACGATGCTCGACGTCTGACTCAGTCATACACTTTTTGAATCAAATTTTTAAAGCTGGTTATAGACTCTGTCAGCTTCGCCTCCTTTGGTAGGCTATTGAATAGCAAAGCTCCACTATACCCAAAACTTTTTTTCAAATATTCAGTTTTAGGCTTAGGAACTGAAAGGTTAATGCGGGAATTTCTAAGATTGTAATTATTTAAATTTGCCTCCCTTATAATAAATTTATCTTTTAAATTTGGAGCTGAGTGGTTGTTTAATATTTTGTAAATCAAAACTAACTTATTCAATTTAAGACGGTCGTTCAGATTTTTCCATGACGTAGCTTGGAGCAGATCTGACGACCTCACATAATTAGCACCTGTCATGACTCTTGCTGCCCTATTTTGTAATTTTTGTATTTTCTCTTTCAGCAGACGTCCACAGTTGTCCCATAGCGGAGAACAATAATCAAAGTATGGGAGAACGAGAGAATTATATAAATTTAGTAAAGTTTCGTATGGTATGAAAGGTTTAACTCTTTTCATAATTCCAATACCAGTACCTGCTTTTTTACATATTGAATCTATATGGTTTTCCCAACTCAACTTTTGATCGAGTTCTACACCCAAACATCGAAATGAGGTATATCGAGTAACCGGTTCATCGTTTATCATTACTTGGTCACTACCAACTTTGTTTTTAAGGTTATAGGATGAACCTATAAACATAAGTTTTGTTTTTTTGGTATGAAGTAATTTATTTATGGTTAGTTAACAGGATAGTCAAACCATGTTCCAGTGCCGTTTTCTTCAGATTTCATAATCTATTGTCATTCAGATAATGAGCTTGGAGAAGAAACTAGTAATAGGATCTAAAGAATTTTTTTTTAAGTCTACTGCGTTCTTCCTCACTATAAATTTTCGAACAACTGGTTCAAAGATGCAGCTAAATTTAACTACATTTCAAGAAAATTATCAATAATTCATGAGGAAAATACAAAGAAAAATCATAACCGTGTCGTGCCTTTTAATGTGATAAAAACTTTTAATTTTCTCCTAAAATTTTCGCTGCTTAGAAAACATTAATTTTCAAACTTTCTTCGCAAATTAACGTATTAAGGGGTTTGATTTTGAAGTAATATTTCAAACACGAGTTGGTGTTCTTCCTCCGATTTCTAAATACAGGGAAGCGAGTTTAAAAACGAGGCGAAGCAGAGATTTTTTAACGAGTTTCGAAGTATGTAGAAATCGGAGGAAGAACACTTAACGAGTGTTAGAAATTACTTCTCAAACAAACCAGTAATTTAGGCAAAAATCCAGCCGAAAGTTGGAAAAATTCAGCTGTAATCTTCCTAGGATTTCTAAATACTGATTAATTATGTATTTCTTTTGTTTTTGCTTTATGAATTATTAATTAGTGTGAGAATTCATTTAAAAAACTCGCAGTACGTACTTGATTGGATCTAACATACTCAGGTATGGTATCAGGTTCTAAATCCGATAAAGCAATCCTGTTCGTTTTTACATCCTGATAAAGAGCTTTATACAACCGGGGCGAAGGCAGATGTGCCCAGGTTACAGACGTACGGTTCAAATTCTACGCTTTAATGATTTCATTAAGCCTGGCTTTCACTAGCGACATAAGCATAACCCTTTAACGGGCGATCAGACATATTTGGGCGATCTAATGAATGGAAATTGCATGCACGAACAAATTTCAATAGATTTTCAAAAGGATTTTGAATAGAATACATAATTAGCAGTTTCTTTTGCAAAAATTTGATCCGTTAAAGGGTTAAGCATAACGACATACGCAAGCGCAGTAGGTTCAAGGTTGGTTAATCCCTTTGTATTGGTGAAGAACAAAGAGTTCAGTTGACCACGAAGTACTCAATGCGCTTGCGTATGTCGCTATGCTTATGGTTATGTCTCTAGCGAAAACCAAGCTTTACGTAATATTTCATAAACGAGTGCGAGTGTTCTACCAGGGGCTACAAACACGAGAGAACAATGAAAATCACTAGGCCGTGAACCGAGTGATTTTCACTGTTTCCTCGTGTTTGTAAAACATGAGAGGATAATGAGAATCACGAGGCCGTAGGCCGAGTGATTTTTGTTGTCCTCTCATGTTTTACAGACGCGCGAGAGAACATTGAAAATCACGAGGCGGTAGGCGGAGTGTTTTTTATTGTTCTCGAGTGTTTGTAACCCCTGGTAAAACACGAGACACGAGTTTATGAAATAGCTTCTCAATTGTCTATTATGAATTTATAATTAGAAATGTGGTAATAAACGGTCTAAGTATTGGCCGTTTATTATCTGATTTCTTAATTATGTATTCACTTTACGCGACATTTACCAGGTTTCAAAACACATGCACGTGACCAAATCTTTTCGTCTGATTGGTTAATTAGGGCATGAATTATTAATTAGTTTGAGAAGAAAAAATATAATAACCTTCGTACCTTAGTTGTGTATGACTCAAAAGGTCTTGTAAAATTCTGGTATTTTTCCTAGTGGTGGAGTTCTTCCCCAGCCATGATGGAAATTCAATTTTCTGACCCATTCTACCTTTCATGATTTTTCCAGGAAGTACGCAAGAGAAAAAGGACTAAGAGGAGAAAAAAAATAATATGAAAAGGTAGAAAAGATTACACAAAGGTAATCCTAGTAGAATGATTATGCAAGCGCCAAAGGCTTTCCCTGTTCTGGCTTTCATGAGAAGAGGGTACTTTAAAACATGGTCGGGGGATCGGCTACACTTCCTTACAAGTGGGCGAGCGGCGTTTGAAATATCAGAGCTCTGGCACAAGCACGCTTTGGAAAAAAAAAAAATGAATAAAAAAAAATAAAAAAACCCCAAATATCAACAAAAGCATTATTACAATAGCGATGAAAAAAAAATTACAGCTTCCAAAAATATACTTCCCTTTTTCACAGGTGAATATATTTATTTCTAAAATATTCTCTTTATGTTACCTTAGATGAACAGAAATGTTTTATGATATTCTGACACTGCCGAAGTCAACCGAAAAATGTTGACTCGAGTTGACTTTCAGTCAACTTCGGCAGAGTCAGATTATCATGAAAAATTTCTGTTCACGTATATGTCTGAGGATGATTCTGAAATAGAATTGAAACACTGCACATCCTCTGTTTGGATAAGTCGTCGCGAGAATATCTTGTACACTTAAGTTGGATAAAAAAACTCGCCTCCGGTCCCTGTGGACTCGATACTTCAACAGATTGAGCGGCGGACCGGTATCCCGAAAGTGCGGGTTCAAATGTTACCCAAGCTACAGATGATTCTGAAATGGAATCAAAACACTGCACATCGTCACGGATATAAAGTGTTAAGTTGTCGCGAGAATCTCTCGTGCAGTTAAAATGGATCAAACGAGCATACTGTTCCCAGTTGACTCGATAGTTCAATTTGAAGAGCAGCGGTCCGGAAACCCGAAGATGTGAGTTTGAATAATAATAATAATAATAAAAGGTAGGCAAGATCTTTCGGCATCCTCAGGGAGTGGCGTCCCTGCCTTGCCAGCTGGGTAAACGGGTGACTGAAAGCCACTGCTTGCCTTAATTGGCTGTCAGTGGTAAGTAACCTAACCTTACACTAGTGAGCCCAAGTTACACTTACGTGTCTGAAAGGAACTCTCCTAGTCTACGAACAAAATAGATCACATTATCCAACTTCAGCTATTGGACTGGCGTCTAGCTTGCCTTAATTGGTCGGCTTTGCGGAACAGACCCTTAGAATAGTCTGAGAGGAAGTGTGATGGTTATTGAGGAAGTCTCATGATTTATAGGTGCAAAGCACCAGCCCTTGACCATGCCCAACCAACGGAATTGTGTATGTGAGACTGTGGTGTAAAATGGCATTAACTACTCACGATGTTTTTCACTTTGTGATTGCCATACCACTATACTTTATGGGACATGTGCCCACTTTGGCATAATATGGCAATTTGGGCTGAACGACCTCATTGGCTCGTATGAGCTGACTTTCCTCAATAATAATAATAATAATAATAATAAAGCTATTAAGTGTTTACAGATCACTCCATCCACAAGCAGATGTAGACAGACTTTATGTAAAGAGATCACAAGGAGGAAAAGGCTTGATAAGTGTCGAGGACTGTGTTAATATTGAAGTTGGCAGTTTATATAGGTATGTGGAAGCTAGTAAGGAAAAGTTGCTTATAGTTGTTAAAAATTAAAATATCCTGGATAAAGGAGAGGAGAAGGAAAGAATTAGACAGGAAAGATTAAACAGCTACAGCGGAAAGGCATTGCAAGGACAGTTTGTAAGGGGCAATGAAAACATTAGAGATTTAGAGTCCTGGAATTGGTTGAAAAGAAGCACAATGAAGAAAGAGACAGAAGGTCTCCTAACTGCCGCACAAGATCAGGCCCTTCGTACAAACTAGATCAAGAATAAGATAGATAAACTAGATGTGCCACCAATGTGCCGAATGTGTGGTGAAAAGGAGGAAACTGTTAGCCATATAACGGCAGAATGCAAGAAACTAGCTCAAAACCAGTACAAGAACTAGAGACATGACAAGGTTGCTTAAGTGATCCATTAGAATTTATGCAAAAAATTCGATCTTCCATGCAAAGAAACCTGGTAAGATCATTCCCCAGAGTCAGTGTTGGAAAATGACCAAGTGAAGGTGTTGCGGGACTTCAAAATTCAGACAGATCTCCATTTAGATCATAACAGACCTGATATTGTTGTATTGGAAAAGAAAGAAAGAGTGTGCTACATTATCTATGTGGCATGTCCTTTCGATATGCAAGTGTTAGAAAAGGAGCAGGAAAAGATTGACCACTATCAAGGTCTGAAGATTGAAGTTCAGAAGATCTGGAGCTGCAGGAGGGTATCTATTATCCCAATTATAATTGGAGCGCTTGGGACTGTCAGTAAGAATTTGAAGACATGGTATGACAATATTCTGTCATATGTATGGACTGTATGAGAACACTTCTTTACTTCAAAAGGCTTGCTTGTTGGGCACAGCAAAGATTCTGCGCAGAGTACTGGACACCTAAGGCTACGCGATGTAGCTTGATGTTCTGGGAAACAACAATACCACCGATAATAGTATTTGGTGTGAAATATAAAAATAATAATAATTAGCACAAAACCAGTCCAAGAACTAGAGACATGACAAGGTTGCTCAAGTGATTCATTGGAATTTATGCAAAAAAATTCGATCTTCCATGCAAAGAAATCTGATACGATCATTCCCGAGAATCAGTGTTGGAAAATGACCAAGTGAAGGTGTTGTGGGATTTCAAAATTCAGACAGATCTCCATTTAGATCACAACAGACCTGATATTGTTGTACTGGAAAAGAATGAAAGAGTGTGCTACATTATCGATGTAGCGTGTCCTTTCGATATGAGAGTGTTAGAAAAAGAATAGGAAAAATTGACCACTATCAAGATCTAAAGATTGAAGTTCAAAAGATCTGGAGATGCAGGAGGTATCATGAACTTGCATCATTTTGTTCAGAAGTGAAATTCGTCCTATCTTCTTCGGATACTTCGTTTATTGTGCTATTTACAAAATGTACAGGAAGTGCCATATTACAGTACAACCAATCACGACACATTAACTAAATATTACAAATATTAAAATGTTTCTCACAGGAGGGTATCTATTATCGCAATTATAATTGGAGCGCTTGGGACTGTCAGTAAGAATTTGAAGACATCGTATGGTAAGATAGGAATGTATGGGAACACTTCTTTACTTCAAAAGGCTTGCTTGTTGAGCACAGCAAAGATTCTGCGCAAAGTACTGGACACCTAAGGCTACGGGATGTAGCTTGATGTTCTGGGAAACAACACTACTATCGAAAATAATATTCGGTGTGAAACATGAAAATAACAGTAATAATAATAATAATAATAATAATACGGTTTTAGGAGCATCCTACCAAGTCTCTATGCTCTTACAAGTGGGTAAAATCAGGTCAATTTACATGAAGATATAAATGTATATATAAATATATATATATAAATATATATATATATATATATATATATATATATATATAAATATATATATAAATATATATATATATATATTTATGTATAAATATATTTATGTATAAATATATTAATGTATAAATATGTATAATATGTTCACGTATGTATATATATATATATATATATATATATATATATATATACATACGTGAACGTTTAGGTTTACGAAATACAAAGAGGGCTCAATAACGCACAGAAAGAGCAAATAGAATTATATCGCTTACCTCAAAAAGTCACGTGGTGACTTTTTGAGGTAAGCGATATAATTTTATATATATATATATATATATATATATATATATAACTCATCTATATATATATTTTTAATTTATATATTTTTTTAACTCATTTATATATATATATATATATATATATATACATATATATTTTTTTAACTTATACATAAACAGTATATATATATGTATGTATTAAAACTTAATTCAACTAATTTAAATATTTGCAAAATAGGTTGTCTTAACCGAGCCTTTAAAGTAATTGAAGAATTTGAAAACAGAATATATTCTGGCATGGAGTTCCACAGTTTAGGAGGACATACTTGAAATGCCCTTTCACCATAGCTCTTGGTATTTGACTGTGGTACCACTAATAAGTTCTGTGACGCCGATCTCAGAGTACGTTTAGGCCTACAACTACTTAAGAGTTCTCTTATATATGCTGGTGCCTAGCTGTTAAGGGCTTTAAGGAGGTTAATCATGAAATACTCACTACCGTTTAACTTTCTCTACTTCACATTAACCTATTTGCATGAAATACATATACAGTCAACTCTTTTAATGCGGACAGCTCTCTAAGGTGAACACAACTAGCTGGTCCCGGTCGTACGCAACATATTTCCCAGTAAATTAACTCTCTATAAGGCAGACACTTCTCTAAAGCGGACAGCGGACACTTTTTGGAAGAATTTTGGTCCAAAATATCCATGAGGCCGGACACTTGAAACGCAAATTTACATGCATCACAGTCACGTCAGACGTGTTTGACAAGAATTTGTAATGTATGTAGTGTAATGTAATGTAATGTAATGTAATGTATGTATGTATGTATGTATGTATGTATGTATGTATGTATGTAATGCATGTATGTAATGTATGTATGTAATGTATGTAATGCATGTATGTAATGCATGTATGTATGTATGTATGTATGTAATGTATGTAATGTATGTATGTAATGTATGTATGTATGTATGTAATGTATGTATGTATGTAATGTATGTATGTATGTAATGTATGTATGTATGTAATGTATGTATGTATGTAATGTATGTATGTATGTATGTATGTATGTATGTAATGTATGTACGTATGTAATGTATGTAATGTATGTATGTACGAGGGTCATCCAAAAAGTAACGCCTGCTAAGCCATAACTTCTCCAGGTTTAGGCAGATTTGTTTCAAATTTGAAAAACATATTCAACCATAAGTTTACTTCATAGTGATCATGAATTTGGAGTTGTGCGCTTCCTCCATTCCCAGAATTCCATTTCCAAGATGGCCGCCCATGCTGAAATATGTAAAAAAACAAAGAGCTGTGATAGAATTCTTGGTTTTGGAGGGAGAAAGTGCTGCAGCCATCCATAAAAGACTGAAAAATGTGTATGGGGATCACACTCTTGATGTGAGCAATGTGAGAAGATGGGCAAGCAGGATTAAAGGTGGTGAAACAGCCAAAGGTGAGGCTGTGCTGACTGACCAGCCAAGAAGTGGAAGGCCTGCTCATGCAGTGTCAGACATGAACTTGAAAAGCACTGATGAGTTGATCAAAGAAAACAGGAGGATTACAATTACTGAGATAAGTGAGGCACTAGACATCAGTAGAGGTAGTGCAGGCAATTTGGTCAGTAAATTGGGCTACAGCAAGGTCTGTGCAAAGTGGGTTCCACGGCAGCTGACAGATGCCATGAAGGAGCAACGAGTTGAGGCATTCACTGAGCTTCTGCGGCTTCATAGTGATGATAACACATTTTTGAAAAGAATTGTCACTGGGGATGAAACCTGGGTTCATCATTACGAGCCAGAAAGCAAAAGAAGGTCAATGGAATGGCGACATTCTTACTCACCAAGAAAGAAAAAATTCAAGTCGCAGCCGTCCGCTGGCAAGGTGATTGCTACAGTCTTTTGGGATTATCAGGGTGTGATATTGGTTGACTTTATGCCCAAAGGCACTACCATAAACTCTGACGCCTACATTGCGACTCTAAACAAACTGAAAAACAGACTTCGGCGTTGCCGACAATCTCAACATGGATGGTGTCCTCCTTCAGCACGATAATGCCCGTCCCCACACAAGTTTGCGAACCAGACAGGAAATCACCCGCCATGGGTGGACCACGCTGCCCCATCCACCGTACAGCCCTGATTTGGCTCCATCAGACTTCCATTTGTTCGGACCGATGAAGGAAGCACTGCGTGGTCAGCGATTCTCGACTGATGGAGAGGTTATGAAAGCTGTTCGGTCTTGGCTCCGCTCACAACCATCCTCCTTTTACGAGGCAGGAATAGAGGCTCTGATACAGCGCTGGACAGCAGCTGTGGACAATAGAGGAGACTATATTGAGGGATAGGGTTGTGTTCCTGACATATTTCCGGTCATTTTCATATGCAGTTTGTGTATGTAAACAATAAAATTTCTCTGATCTTGTACAACAGGCGTTACTTTTTGGATGACCCTCGTATGTATGTATGTACGCATGTATGCATGTATGTATGTAATGTATGTAGGTATGTATATATGTATGCAATGTATGTATGTAAGCAATGTATGTATGTATGTACAGTATGTATGCATGTATTAACTTATTATTAAAAATCAACACAATGGCTTGTTTGCGCGACCGTTCAGAGGTTTTATGAAATTCACCCGTTTTCCTTTGTTTCCCTTGTTCCTCGTTCTTCGTAATGCATTTCTCCAGCCAATCTATAACCAATTTCATTCCTTTAAAGTGTGCTTAATATCGTGTAAGGAGGCCGGGAACGTTCAATTTTTCTTTTAATAAAGGTTGCGTTCCAAGTATGACGTCACAAAAGTCGGGTGTCACGTCACGTGAGCTCTCTCGAAGGTGGACATCTCTCTAAGATGGACACCTCTCTAAGACAGACACTTACGGTTGGTCCAGTGCGTGTCCGCTTTAGAGAGTTGACTGTAACTGGTTTATACACATTACTGCGTAACCACGAGTCAATCAGTGTATACCTGTAATGGCAGTAGGTTCCAACTGCCATGACTGCGAATGCGTTGTTCAACGAGATCGCTATCACAAAAGGACTCTGCTGCATCACTTAGGGACTTGAGGATCTTTTTAGGATTCCCCCTGTTCAAAAATATTCATGACTGCGTATCATAATCTTTAAACTTTCACCATTCCCTGAATAAACTGACAGATCTAGATTATTTGCGAGCTTCTATCAGTGACGCCGAAAGCTGCAGGTACAGATGTTGGTAGCTCCACACAGTCGAAAATTAATTTGACCAACCGCATCTACTCTCGGGCAGAATATGCTTAGAATCCTTTAATTTTCGGAAATTTTTATGAGACTTTTAATTTACCAAAAGAATATTCTCGGTAATGGACTTAAATGCCTCACCGTATGAACTTCAGAAATGAACAAAACAGTAAAAGCACTTCCAAATTTAAATTAATAAATACAGATAATTACCAAGCTCAAAATTTCATAGCTGGTTTACAAACGTTCCTTCATATCTAGTTAATCCAGTATTCCATGACAGACGAATCCACATTGTCTATCCTCTAAAGTGCCACTTTAAGTGACATCTCGCGCAAAGATGTTACATAAGTGTAAATGCCATGTATTATAAAATCGTACACTGCTCTTATTGAGTCTGGAACGTGGAAGTTAACAATGCGAAATTGGTTCTATTTTCGTATTTTACGTAGAACTACTTTTAGCACACGAGCAATAGTTCTTCATTCCAGTGAAAAAAAAAAATTGAATTCAATATAGTATTTCCCGGCCAACCGGGCTCCTTCATTTCTTCCGGGCCCGGGGTCAATTCGACCTCACTACCCCACCCTCTCAGCGGAGCCGACTTCTATGTCTGCGTCCCGAAGAGTCTTTTTTTGCATCTCGTAATTGTGATCGAATACTGACGAGTGCGTGTTCGGTTACTTTTCCCTGAGCCATCGAGTCCTCAGTAGGAGTCCAATTCTCCGTTTGTCTGACGGACTCGGTGGACCTGTTTTCTACTCCGTTTGTGGTCTGTCGAACCATTTCGGCAGCCAACCAGCTAACTTGTCCGTCAAGTTCGTTTGGCACTGCTCGTAGGCTTGAATGTTCGTCAAAGCACTAATATCCCTCTTACAAAATCTTACATGTCATTTCACATGTGAAAATAGTATTTCATGTGCGAAAATGTTTCAATTTCATATTTGAAATGAAGATTTCATATGTGAATCTTATACTCCATTTGTGAAGTACATGTTTCGTAGACCAACATGTAAAATTTTCTTAAGGAAATCCAGCTCAGATACATTTCTCCTCTAAGTACTTACCCTGCACTGTATGGCACGACTTGGATGTAGTTTTCTTGTGCGAATAAAGGAATGAGAGAGTAGTCGTTAAAAAATAATGAAAAATAGTCTTGCATGTTCATTTTTGAACTCTCGTCTGAAGAATAAAGCTTTCTGGTAACATCAAAAGGTCCCTATCAAAAAAACCAATCAAATCTTCATTCTTTCGTTTGAAATGACATCACATAGTCTTGCATGTTTGTTTTGGAACTCTTTACTGCGAAATAGAACTTTCTGGCCAAAAGGTCTTTGTTGAAAAGAATTAACAACTTCATGGTTGAACTCGGTTACATACATTGAAAACTCTAAAAAGACTAAATGATACCTTGTTATACCTGGCTCTCTTTCTTGCCCCACGATTGAATAAGCTGAATTGGGGGCAGCCATGTAGCTCGAAAGCACGCGTTTAGTTCTTCTCACGCGGGAGTATTGGGCATATGGAAAAAGCTGTATTAAATGTCTATTTTTTTATTGACGGTTAATTCTCATAAATACACACTCCTTCACACATTGTCTTCAACTTTCTTAGGATAAAAAAGGAAACCGTCAAAGAAAAACCGAATCTTAGGTTAAGTTTTTCGCAATAAGTTACGTGTTTTATAGCGCAGGGAACTGGGATGACCTGCAAATTGACCTAAATGTCGGCCTCCATGTATAATTCAAAATTCAGTTTCCAGGTATCGTTCCAGTCTTTTTAGAGTTTAATGGTTAGAAATAACTTCACATTCCCCTAAAGTGTACAAGAACTGAAAGTGAAAGTTGCTTTATTAGAAAGAACTGTCGGAGCGATAAGTAGTTTTCACAACTCTTTCGTATCGGTCTTTACAGGGCTTGACACCAACTTTTCACCCAACTTTCCAATATGCAAACTAAAGATGACAATTCATGGTCCACAGCAAAATTTTACTTTCCATTAGACCCATTCAGCCTGGCACATGCACACCCTAACGTAGATCAAGAGAAAACCAATAGCCATATGGCGAACTGTAATTCACTTGCATCATTAACAGGCTTCCTCTGTCAGGATGGCTGCTGGGAGTTCTATTCTACGTAAAAGAACATTTGTAGCTTTCAGAAATCAAACATATCGAATACTTCTTCAGCAGCACATTGTTGAACTTTCGTTTTTTAAGGTCGTTTTTTCAATACAAACAACTACTTTCGACATTTCCGCTGAGTTACTTGCAAGATCGGGCAAATATTTTAGTTTTATTTGCATTTTTTACTTTCTGCTGAAAAATTTTCCTGTGGTGAAGGGTAAGTGTTAGTGTCGAGTCCTGCTTTATTTCCAAGGTTTTTATATGTTTGCTATGTATCATTGACTTTATGAGATTGATAGAGCATTTTGACAGTTAAAAATCTTTCACATCTTCAAGATTAATTAATAAAATCATTTGAAACTTTCCGAGACCGAAATATTCACTGCTACTTTCCAAAGCAGAGTGTGAAAATTACAAATGGGTAAATTCACAGTATTTCGTTATGCATAGGTTAGCAACTTTATCTTTTACGAGGTTTGTTTGCAATCAGTAAAAATGTGTTAAGTCGTCAAGTCATTACAAAACACAACACCCCCCCCCCCCAACCTTTTATTCACTACGAGCCTGATACCAACATATGCTTGGAGCGTTTGGACACTGTTGCTGCTGGTTAGTCTTTTCTCGGAACCAGCGAGAAATAGCTGGTTCCAGATCTCACTGCCAAGAATAAAGACCTAGTTGCTAGGCTGGCAGTCCCTCTTTGGTAATGAAACGTATCTTGCAAAGAGGTGGCGCCAGAGGGGGGACAGAGGGGACTACAGCCCTCCTGCGGGGAACCTTAGCCCCCCTGTCGGGGAAAAATTAATACTTTGTTGGGGAATTACACAGATAATGCATTTATATATCGTACAAACTATAAATGCTCGTTACAGATTTAACCAAGAAAGATAATAGACATCTTCATGTCAAATCTAAAACCAAACTGCTTCTAGTCAGTTGTTGCGATTACTCTTGCGAAGAATAAAATGTTTTCGACCTTCAAATAAGGGAATTATAAAGAAGGAGTGGTCCCAGCCCCTTTGGTTTAGCCTCCCTGTAGGGGACAGTCCTAGCGTCTGGGAATTCCTGGCGCCATCACTGATCCTGCATTGTTTTTTCCGGGTAAGTTGTGGTCTGAACGGTAAAGTTCGTATTTCACGCGTCCGAATGGACAGGTGGAATTAAGACGACGTTTCGTGCCCTGATGGATACCTTACCAGCTTGATATCTTTGTTTGCTTTCCCTGCGTCCGCTTTCGCCTCGTCATAATTCATTGATTTTTGCTTGGAAGTCCACATACACAGATTGTGCAAAATCTAAAACGATGATGAAAAAAAACCATAGTTTACGAAAATGATGAAAGAGAGAAAAATTTCGAAAGATTGTCACTAGAACGTGTGTTTTTTACGTCAATTGTAACAGGGTTCTTCCCTTTATCTCAGTATAAGCCTTAAGGACTTTTAAAGGACTTTTTGTGGCACATTTAAGTCATTTTAAGGACCCATGGCATATAGCACCCAATTTTCAAAAAAACACAAGAAAATATATAATACGTTAGTATATATTGAGGACTTTTCATGAATTTGGTTAGGGTTAAGGTTAGGGGTAGGTTTTTAGAAAATTGAAGGGCTTTCGAGTAATTAATTTTCAAAAAACGGAAATTTTAGGACTTTCATGGTTTTTGACGACCCATACAAACCCCGTGTTAGAAAATATGGCAACATTTCAAAAAAGTTTCATTTTCTGGACCTGTCGAATATCGTGATTTGCTCCAATGATAACCTGCTCCATCGCTTGAGGTAAAATTTTGAGGTTTTCTTTGTAGGCGATACTCATCATAGCTCCCTATATAAAACATAAAAAACTTTAAGTAAGTCATATGTGTGCGACAAGAAATAAGATGAGGTCATAATATCCAACTCTGTGCACCCAACCGACCTAACAATCTCGAACATTTTATTTGAACGCGCCTGAAACCCACCATACTACACCTTTTGCTGTTCATTACCAGAAAATATACTATTATTAACGCCAACCTCATACTCATTAACGCGAAAATACATTCATTTATTCAATCAACAGTGATTAGCATAGATACGCAAACATTTGCATCAAGGGGCATTCCATACCAACAGACGACCATTAACACCATTCTACTATACATTAGGGATAATACAATTTCGCACCAGAAATATCTTGCCTAATTGAAATTTTATCATTCCTAATGTATAGTAGCGTGGTGTCAATGGTCGTCTGTTGGCACTATGGAATGCCCTTCGATGTCAATGGTTGAATAAAATTTTTGCGTTAATGAGTTTGAAGTTGGCGTTAATGATAGTATATTTTCTAGTAATGAACAGCAAAAGGTGTAATATGATGCTCTTTATCCTAAAATACCGCTGATCACTTTTCTTCTCCTACAAAAATTTCAGATGCAATTTCATGTGTGAAAATTATATCTCGTGTGAATTGTTTCAATTTCATATCGTATACGTCGTAAGGGGAGTAAAAATGGGCAAAATCGTTTCGCGTTAGCCGGAGTGACACTGTCTAGAGTTAACCAGTAAAAAATGGTACGGACCGAAAGGAGTTAATGAGACGGAACTTGACAATCACCGTTGAGATTAAGTCAGAATTGATTTGAGTTATTTACGAAGGGATTTATCGAGTCGAGTCGAGTCGTTTGGGGTTACCATTTGGTCGGCACTAGAACGGAACCACTGAGACCAGGTAACCGTGTGGAGACTGGGACTGGAAAATTAAGTATTTTATTTACTTCGCAACTTTTTGGAAAAAAGTGGTAACAAGTCAACGGTTAGAATTAGGGGGCTAGGATTGGGGTTAGGATGTCAGGTAAATAAAATACTGAATTTTCCAGTCCCAGTTTCAACACGGTTACCTGGTCTCAGTGGTTCCGTTCTAGTGCCGACCTTACCGAGTCGAGTCGCCGAAACTTGCCACTCGAGTCTGAGTCAATGACTCGAGTCATTACAACACTGGCCTCACGCCACATCACGAATTGCGTTAAAACTTTGTTGCAGTTCGTTTTTCCAAACACCATTCTACGTGTTTGATCTTTGGAAATGTTAATAACGTAACTATAACTGCCATTAAAACAGAGCCGTACCTTTATTTGCTCAATTCTTGGTCTTTGGAAACGTAAATCAAAACAATAGTTTGCCAGGCTTCGAACTTTTTGACTATTTCTGTCGTTACACATGCAAATGATAGGAATCTTCGTTGATTTAATCAAGTTGATTAGTTCTTGCATTCCACCTCGGTCTTCGTTCCCAGCCATACCATCCACTTCATCCATGATTAGAACATGTCTCTCGCTAGAAGATTTTGGCCCTGCAGGGCAAGGAAAAGCCGTGTTTTAAAGCCAAGCAGCGACTATTTTCCCCTCACCATTAAAGAGTTGAAGAAAAAGGAGAGAGAAATTCTACCACATATTAATCTTAATTCTTTCTTAACTCAACAATTCCTATTATGATTAGTAATAAGTCCATCCATAATTTTTCTCTTAAAAAGTAACTTTACAATAAGCAAAATGTCCCACATGAATGAATGAGTGAGATTCTTCATTAAATGGCGCGGGCAGGCTCTGAACTGTAGTAGGTTGTTCTTTTAATGTTTTTAATAAAACCTTCTCAGCATGCATCTTTGATATACTTCAAAAGCAAACATCATGACACTAATTTTTGTTTCCAACTACTGTTGAGCGATGTCGATCAACATATGTTGAACTGTGTGGTGTGTGATGTTGAATGTTGCAAGAAGCGAAGTCAACACATTGAATGAAACGCAAACATGCTCTATTCCATTTCTTACGTTGCAACTTGTTGAACAGCACAAGTTAGCCCACGTCTCACGATTCAAAATTCCTAAGTCAACATCGTTCATCATTTGTTGAAAGAAGTTGAACCGAGGGTCATCGCCTTAACGGTTGTGTTTAAGTGGTCGAATAATGATGGAAGATGTCTCATATACCAGATATCTCAGTGACCCTTCATTTGTTGTTCCACTTGAAGACTCAAATTAAACACTGCAATTAAAGCCTGGTTTCCATATTATCGCTACGATGCCTACGATCGTTGTGATCGCTTAAAAAAACATTAACTCAGCGATCGCAGAAAATTTTCTATCTCGACGATCGCGAATCGCTGAGTTCACGGTTTCCATATAATCGCTGCAATCACAGTGATTATATGGAAATCAGGCTTAAGTATAAAACTAACAAACAGATATGAACTTCCACACACCTGTCGTTTGTAAATAGCCATCCATTGTTCTGTTTCCCAACACTTCAGACACCTGTTGTTCAAGAGTTTTTTTACTCCGGGAATCACTGGCATTAAATTCAATAAATGAATAACCAGATTCCTAGAAGAGAATATTAAGAATTTTCTCAAGTCATATAAATTGGTAGTTCATTATGAAGACAAGTCTGTGTTATTACTTGTACCTTGGTCAAGTTGGTACCTTGGACTCTCATTAACTACTATTATTAATCAGTCATTATCATTTATAATTAATTTGTAATCGCCAGCATTTTCCGTATGTCAGGAATAATAATGATCTTTTAATCGCTTTCAAATCAGGCCACCTTCGAGAAAACAAGATGGCGTCCCCTTTTGTTTCAGTTACGTAAGAACTTTTTTATACTAAACGAAGCCATTGTGCCAGACAATTCAAAAAAAATCAACGAAAATTGGCAATAAAGTATTCAAGGATATGTATTTCTTTTACTTTTAAGCGGTAAATGCACTCACGATGTATTAAAAACGTTTTGTTTACAAACCACGAGTAGGGGGCAAGCCGATTTTTGTTTGAAAAATTAAAAAAAATATATGTGAAAACAATCATACGAAGTATATATTAAAACAATCATTCACCTCAATGTCGGTGAATAGTGTAGATATTTACCTCGCCGCTTAGCGGTTCAGTAAATATCCACCGCTATTCATCTTTACTTGGGTCAATGATTCTTCACTAGTCAACTCCGAGGAAAAGAAGATGGTTTCCGGTTTTCTTTCAGTTACGGAAGAAGAATTTTTTTTAATAAACGAAACAGCCATGCCAGACAATACCAATAAAGCAATGAAATTTTCCATTAAAGTACTTTGAGATATGTATTTATCTTACTTTTTAGCGATAAATGCATTTAGGATGTGTTCAAAATGTTTTGTTTACAAATGACGAAAGGGCACAAGCCGATGTTTCGTAAAATTGTTCTAAAATTTTCAAACCAATATTTACACGAAAACAATTATGCGAAGTATATGCTAAAACAGTTATACGCCTCATATATGTAAAATTTTGATCACGACAAAAAATAGTGGGGCGGACCTCCAGGGCAATTAATGTCAGCATAATTTTCGTTACTTTCTTTTCGTCATTCTGTAGGCATCAGGAGATGAATAGCTTAAAAAATAATATTAGAATACTTCAGCAATTGACGACCAAGGCGGAATCGTAGGCGAATTATGAACAAGATGGTCCATCAAAAAAACAAGGAATGCAAGCCTTGTAAAACGTTTACTAGATGTCAAGTTGCGTTGCTTCACGTAACATCATCAGAGAATGAAAGTATGTTATGTTTATGTTACAAAGGCAACATATTTATATCATATCATATACTATATTAAATTACATCATGTTATGTTATGCTATTTTATGGTATGTTATGTTACATTACATTATATGTGTAGGTTAGTTACCAAATGGGAGGTACTAACGTTGGTTATTAATCGAAGCGCATATCTTAGTTCGTTATCACAGAGGCTTCATACAGAACGTAGTAGTACAGTGCTATTTTTTTTAGTGATTAAAAATAAATTTGGATTTCATTTTCATGTTTTTTGTTGGGTTTTGGTACAGCTAAACGACTAGTTAATATAATCACTGGGACGTTAACTAATTAGGGGTTACTAAGCGAATTTAATGAGCTGCGGTATATCAGAGAAAACCGAGGTGATCATGAACTAATATGTTATACATAATATTAAAAAACTCAATAATTCAAGAAGAAAACACAAAAGATTTTGGCTCCTAATTAGCATGCCAGAAATCGGATACCAAATCCTAATTAGAATTATGAACTTGGGGTTTTCCATACTGAAATTTTCCAAATGTACACCATACCTCACCAAATTGCTTCATTTTTGCACCAATAAGTTCCCATCATATGACTAACACACTGGCCAATTTTTAGCTTCCTAGGTTAAACCCTTCAGTTTTTATGAGGATTTCAAATTTGCCTGTTTTTCCCCATATCGCACCTAAAAATTACTAGGTTTTTGCATTACGGATTACGCACTCATAAAATTACTGATAGATAGCCAGAAAATTATCTTAAAAGGCTAAAAATCACTACCTGACCATTTTTCCATGTGAGGAATCCATTTTTCAAGTCTAAAACACTCATTTCATCAGATATTGGTGTAATTTTAATTTAAAGTTAGGTATATTTTTGCGCATGGATTTTTTATCCAGTACCAGGGCTACAATAAGCCTATTGTTAAAAATGAGGCTATGTACCAAATCCTCTGACTAGCGTATATAAGTTTGTCCATATACACATAGTTTATATGCATGATTGGTTTTTAAGTGCCCAGAATCCCTTCATATAAAAAAGTGGTTGTGAGTTTTTGCCTTATTTTGGTCATTCTACAAGAATACACAATTTTACTGAGAGTGTAAGGAGCTATAATACTCACATTATTACTTTCATATTACTCACAAATTAAAGTAAATAACATGCTGAACCACCAATTACAAGCCAGTTAATCAAGAATAATGTATTTTAACTCTTCCCCACATACAAAGATGTTAAGATAGGATTACTCTCCACCTGGGAACGTAGGCCTTATCCTGGATATGCAGATCCGGCCTCAAATATAGCATGTTAAGTCTCCATCAGTAGGAGGTAACCTGGACCTAGCTTTACGCTGAGCTCTTTTCTCCTCTAGGGCATCAACATAACATACTACACTACACTACACTACACTACACTACATAATATAATATAATATAATATAATAAATTATACATTATATTGCATTTTATTATAAGTATACTATACTATGTTATATTACACAAGCGTTTTAACATGATAGACGTGTGAGAGAAAGTCGGGAGGAAAGACAAAGGCAAGTGGAGTAACATGTAAGGTATCACTACATGAAAGACGCGAAACGGTTAAGAAAAATAAAAATAAAATTATTCATAAAACAGAGTGGGTGGAAATGAGCCCAAACTACTGGCATTGAGTGATGCCAATTTGGTCACCGCTCCATTCTCTCTGTTTCGAGGAAGTTACAACAGAAATTAACAAACTCGGGAGTACTCATGGATGGGACGCAAGAGTTTAGCTGTTTTACCGTATCAGGTCTAACTTTGTACAATCTTTGATCTCAGATAAAGACGATGTACTCAAACTTAACATTCTAACGAATTTCTCTTCACCTTCAAAAAAATAGATAGCATTATCTTAACTGTTTAAACGTACTTTACAGACTAATTGTGCACTTGTAGTCTTGCCAACACCTGGTGGGCCTGATAACAGGGAAGCCTTAAATATTGAGCCATCTTCTTTTCCAGCAAAGTATCCTAAATTAAACGAAGAAAGAAGAGCAACAAAAACAATTGCAAAAAAATTTCGCGAAGTTCTTGACTCCTATCCCTTTTCACGATATGTTATTCATTACGTCGAGAAGGAAAAACATTTTCGTTGTTAGTTTCGTTAATAGTTTACGAACCCAAAACAAAGAAAATCACCACTGCACTAGACAGTTCGGAAGTAATGGACCCACAGCAATCACCAAGAAATTTTTATTACTTGTCCTAGATATCCATGGCTGCCTGGTTGGGCTCAAGTACTGAATGTTGTTGAGCAAGAAGTGGCAAACGAGTCTAAATACGTGAACAAAACTTTGGAATTCGACATACGTATTCTGCGGCAAGATAGTTTCATTTTGTCTGAAGACTGAAACGTTTCACGTCGACGTAAGAGAAATGCTTTTATACGTAAAGTGACCAGAAGTTTTCAAAAGGAACCTTTCCCTACGAGTTCATTACCAACAAACACTGACATACAACAGAAGTTAGAGAAACCTTTAAAAAGGCTGTAGGTCTAAGTTTCCTAATAAACTTACTCTAATTACGGATGAAAAGGTTGAATACCTCCTTTTGGCTTTCCAGATTTCTGATTTGAATGCCAGTTCTGCAACCAACGTAAGAGTTTTCTAACGTTGCTTTTATCACCTTGCTGACCAATGATTTGTTTAATTGACTTCGGACTATATTTATCCACCCAAAGAAGGCTTTCACTTTCAATACCTGCGCAAAGTTGAAGTATGAAAAGACATCATGTCGTTTGATGTAAGTACCGTAAATCCTCTATAAAGCACCCCTGGGAAATTATTTATTTCGAGCCAATTTAAGGGTGGACTGAATACAAAAGGAGGGGCTTAACGGAGAGGAAGGGCTTATTTAGTTTTGTTGAACGCCAGTAGGACCCCTTGCGGAAAATTCACAAGTCATTTTACATGTGAAATACATATGGAATTGGAACACTTTCACATATGAAATATCCAATTCACATGTGAAATAAACAGGCAAACAGACACAGGCAAGCAAACAAAAATAGGATGATCCGTAGACAGTGTTAAGGCTCATTTACACAATACGACTGTTGTATACGATTATCAATTTTGATGTATCCGATTCAGTCAGAAGAGTCTTCAAGACCAACTGCGACATTGGCGAGCCAATAGCAAGCAGGAATTAAGCTTTTATGCCATAATCGCATACGCCATGGTTAAAAACCGTATACGACAATCGAATCGTGTGGATAGGCCTTTAAATAATGTAAAAAGTTCAAAGGTTGGTAACGGCCGAGTCTAATTGCAAAGAAATCTATCGTTTCTGACAAAGGGTCTTTGCTCAAAACGTTAGAATTGTTTGCGATCACAGCAGTTACCAACCTTTAAACTTTTTATAATATTTTTGAAATTTTTATTTTCCCTTTCTTTTCTCTCTTTTTTTTAACTTTTTATAACTTTTCAGACAAGCAGAGGCAAGCAGGCAGGTCAGCAGGCAAACGCGCTGCCTGGCGGGTGGGCATGCAGGCAGGTGGCCGGTCAGGTAGGCAGACGGCAGATAGACAGAAAACCGAAAGACAGGCGGACAGACAGACAGACAGATCAACAGATGGACAGACAGACTGACCAACGGGTGGACAGACAGAAATAAAATGTTTTCAACAACCTAAAAATTAGAAAAAAAAATTTTTATGAATCTGTTACGATTTCCTAAAAAGAATGGTGAGCTCGGATTCATGTAACGGAAGTCAAAGCCGCTGCTTAACACTAAACATATCCTCAATCAATGCTTACCTTTCCCAACTGGAGAAGCTGATGGTGTTTGCGTAGCTGGGGTGGAGCTGGGCGAGGACAGCGCTGATGACAGACTGTGCCCTTGGCTTGGAGAAAAATCCACAGATTTCTGGCTGGCATTCTTGGGTGTACTTAAAGACGTTGGAATTTCCTTTGGCGAATTCTAAATAAGTTTGAGCTTTTACGTAAAAAAACAGGAAAGAAAATGACAACAACACGTGAGCAGTTCCTCATTGTACCTTTCGCTTCGAGGTTTTCGGCATGTCAGGCGTTTTCGCAGATTGTTTAGACGAGGATCTTATCATATCAAATAAGCCATCTTCGTCAAGTTGTTCAGTTCCCAACTGCTCTGCCTAAAAGATAATGTTTGATTCAACATTCCCGTGAGCAAACTTTCCTGTGATTCTTTCAGTTCTTTTTGAGTCTCTACAACATAAACCGTTCCTTAATGTAACGTAAACTCAAACCTTCCCTTCATACAAATTTGGTTCCGCTCCTCTTTCTTTGTTCTGACTCACTTCTTCCTTCTCTCACCAACTCGATGGACTTCCTCTCCTCTTCACCTCTTTTCTCTGCATATAATCCTCATTTTTAGTTCTTGATTTTGATTAGTTAATGGACTTCATTATAAAGTACATGGTTTAAACCCGGGAGAATCGGTACGTATTGGTGACTGACGTTTAGACGGCCTCAGCGGCGGTCAACTTACAGTCACGCTTGTATATTACATATGTAGACCGATTACCATGATGTAAATTATGTCCGAAGATGTTGCATGTTTAGCGACCAAACGTAAGATCACATTAGACATTCTATATTAATCTGATTAAATGGTTTTTCTACGTCCATTCTGCTGGGCATTAATATTTATTTTAAGATTACACTTCCCGCCTGGCCATTCAATAGCCGAGGCTTTGTATTTGGTTCAGAGCCTTTTCACACAAAATCTACCGTTTACATTTTTATCTCTCCTTCAGTTCTTTTCTTTTTGACGCTCTTCTGTCTCGTATTATGACTTACTTCACTTGCCTTAAAACGTCGTGTTACTTAAACCGAAGAAGAAGGAATAAAAAATCATTGAAAGAGACAAAGATCACCTTCTCAAGTTTGGAATTTCCTGCTTCTCTTCCAACCACCAAATAGCTGGTCTTTTTGCTGACTGATTGGGTAACTTTTCCGCCATGTCTTTTAATCAAATCCTGCACGTCTTCTCTTTCAATGCTCTCGAGCACTCCTGTGACCACAAATACCAATCCTTCCAAGCAATTGTCAGCCCCCTGTTGCAGAAGTAAATGCAGAACATAGAAAGGTGGCTAAGTGGATCGTTTCCAACGATAGAAAACATTAGAATTGATATACTCCATGTGTTGAAATCGTCGCTCCTAAAGATTACAAGCAGACATCACGGCCAAATTGGTTGACCTTTAAGAACTTCAAAATTCAAAAACAAAATTATCTTCGTGGGTTCCCATTGTGATCTTGAGAAACTGACCAGACGTAGCGGGATCTTAGAAGACATCTTCTACAAATCGTGGATTACAAACGATAAAATGTCACGAAAAGATTTGACATAGCAGTCATGGTTTGATGATTCCTGGAGTAAATCCACGATTTTGAAACATTCAAAATCCTAAGAACCAACCATATGAGTACATGAAGTTATGAGTACACCAACCATGTGAGTACATGAATGTACACGGCATGAATTATTAGGCGAGATCGAAGGTTTGCAGGTTTAAACTGTGTTTATTTATCTAAATAGATAACACACACTATATCCGGTTTGACTTTTATCCTGTTTTGCTGAATGAACCACTTAACAGAGGCTTCTGGCATTCAACTAAGCTTTTCTAAATTTGTCACCCTGAAGTTTATTGTATGAAAAATAGATTTCGCCTTTCCACTGTCTTTTTAGGGGGCGATGACACGAGACCGGTATGAACTCAAACCACTACCAAAGTGAAAATTTTTTGATATCTTCATATGAGACCGGGATGAAACAAAAGCCATGCTCCTGCAAACATTCCTGACCGCGTTTTGAGTTTTCGTTTCCAGCTACAATATTTTTCTTATTTTTTGCCACATAAATGGTTAATCTGAAGAGATTTCGGTTTTAACGAAGAAAATTTCGTACTCCCGAGTTCGAATCGGTCTGAACTCAGTCGTGTCGGTCCAACATCCGATGTGGGTGAGACCGGTCCAAGCTTATTTTGAACCGGTCTCACATAAACTAAAACAAGGATTCGTACGGGGAGCGATCTCAAGTCGTGTCGCTCTCGTGTAATTAGCCCCTTAGTTATAGATGCACGGAAAACGTCACCGCGCGGTATGAACAAAATCCTGGCCAATGAGACGACAGATAAAAGTGGCTCACGAGACGATAGACCTAAAAGTGGCCTACGAGGCGATATACCTAAAAAGTGGCCACAAGACGATTGACCTAAAAAGTAGCCCAAGAAACGACAGTCAAGTGGGTCATTGACATTCTTACCACTTTGTAACATCATCTGTGCATGTGTGTGGGAACAGATAACAGCTGAATGAAATTTATTTGTACACAGAAATTAGAATGACGTGGTCTAGAACACATTGATCAGATAAGGTTATGTGCTTCTAGCGGATTGAGGTACCCTCCTTTTGAACGAAGGATTTCGAACGTTGAACAAGGCCGTGGAGCCATTTTTCAAAATAAATAACAAGTTTCTGTTCTATTTAAAAGGCAAAACTATCGTCAAAAGAAACTAAAGTAAGCAGAAATCATCCCTGTATGTGAGGTATTTATATATGATATGGGCTGTGTTTTGATGTTTTTAGCCAACAGATTTCCTTGAAGTTTGACCTCTTTCATCTTAACAGATTTCATTAAGATAACAGATAACAATTACAATTAATCTAAAAATAACAGTCTGTAGTCCAATATTTTCTTGGTAGTCTGCCATTAGACCATCAAATCATGATACCCTCGTAACTTTTTAAGGTTCTGTTTCGTTCCTACTCCCCGTGACATTTGCTAACAGAAACCCCTCATTAAGAAAACCTTCAACAATGCACACCGCCTACAACCCAACTTCTCAAACTCATCAATAATTCATGAGTACATCGTTCAATCAGACGCGCTGAATGGCACCACGTGAGCGAACTTGAAATACCATCGAAGTACTAGGCAGATAATAGTTCAAGTCCTTGGACTTGAAATATGATTTCACGCAATCGGTTTATTCATCCATTCATTCATTACTAATACACTAATTGATTGTGCCAATACACTAATTGATTTTGAGAAGTCATTTCAAAGCTTCCAATTTGGACTAGACCGGGTTTTCACTAAACTAGACTCGGCGTCGCCTCAATTGAAACGAATTCCGAGTACGTGAAAACCCGGTCTAGTCCGAATTGGAGGCCTTTAAATATTACATAAAAGACAATATAACTACAATACCTTGGGGATTTCCTTAGATCCAAGAGCTTGAGGACCTTCTCTCATCATGAAACTCCTGTAAGCGGACGACTTTTTTTCTAATGATGGAGGTACAAAATCTGCATCGCCAGCCTTTCCTTTAGGTTTCTCAGGAGTTGATTTTGCTGGAGTAGCGTGTTTTGACGTGAGAGATTTCTCGTCTCCTGTGTTTGCTTTCGGTTTCTCTTTCCCAAATTCAACGGCCACTTCCTTCGACGGAGAAAGCGTGCTCTCTGGTTTTGCATCAAAGGAACTCTTTTTCGCCTGTACCAAACAACAAAACATGTAAAGAAAGCATGCTACAAAACTAACATTTATTCAATGAAGGATCTTTCGGCGTCACAATAGACTCAATAAATAACGCTAAGTCCAACTCAGTGTCAGTTCCTCTTATGTTCATACCCAGTAGCGGCGTGGCCCACCGGAACATCGGGACATTTACCGGTGGGTCCCAAGAATTTGTTGCTTGTGGGCTCCGATGCTTTGTAGGCAGAAGGCTCTTATGTAAAGCGTTACGTTAGGTGCAAAAGCAGCATAAACGTGACGTTTTGTCTCCAGTTACGGAATTTAAAACTCCTGTAGGCCGTGTAAGGGTCACTTTTAATCAAATTTTATTAACAATGCACCCCATCGTAGACCCATTGCACGATGTCAGTTGTTTCTTCTAAGTTTTTATCTCAATGAATTTAAGGTTTTCATATCTGGAATTCACATAGAATTTTTATTGGTAGCACTCTCCTCACCCCACCTTACACTCCTTGCTAAAAGTGGGCCTTTAGCATATTGTTTCCCAGCCCCTACTTGAGAACCACGCCGCCACTGTTCATACCTCATATTTTCGGACGCTGCCATTTTTCTGGCAAGCGTTCTTGAAGCTTGTTCAACCAGTATAGTACCTACATACACATACACGAGTACTTACGGACGCAAATTTACATGTAGCTAGATGTACATATAAACAAACAAAAGATATTTCCAACTCACGATCCTTACTTTTGCAAAAGCTCACTAAGGGCCTGCCTTAGATCACTCAAGACCTGCTTTAACATTTGTCAACGGTATCGCATGCAAACTAGACGAAGGGGTCGTTACCGGAATGTTCTAACATTTTCAGCCATTTGCTTACCTTTAAACAAAAGACTATTTGACCATCACCTCAACTATAACAATTGCTGTAGGGAACTGCACCTAAATCTATCGCCAGTTAAATTCAATACCGAAAGCCTCGCTGCCTAGGAAATGAGTCAGTGATCAGTTGTCTCTTGGGGTTAGCTAGAAAGAACGTCTTGTTTACATGCTTCGATCTTCAAGCATCATGCTTGTTCACATGATTAATCTGAACTTTTAAATGCTCTGAAAATGTGCGTAAAAAGAAGAGCCCGTGCGCTTAAACCCCTGGCTACGAGCCAGAACCTTCCCCTCTTCTGTTTCAAGGTGAAATCATTGCAGTGTGGCTCTGTCTTGATTTCGTATTGCTCAAAGAACTGGCCAGAAATGGCCTTTAAGTAGAATCAACAAAATTCTCTTACCATTTTGGTAGGCCGCTCTTTGGGCACGTCATCTGGGGAATTCACTGTCGTGGTAGTTTTATTTCTGGAATTATTATTAAAGTTGGCGGAGGGTTTATCCTTTGGAAGAGCCCCTGATTCATCAGATCTCTACAATAAATATTAAGTGATGCAATAAGTTATACTTCTCATGCTGAATGCAAAATACTACTTTTTTCCCTCCTGTCAACGAGTTGATTTAAGTCGGTCGTCACTAATTTGGTTGCCTTCAATACTTTCCGAGGAAAGGATTGGAAAAAAAACCCAACCATTTTTCAGTGAGATATGGATATCCTCTAAACGTCATCCTTCATCACTTCAAGAATGTTTTCGAACAAAATTAACTTTGGCGTGAAAAGCCTAAGCTGGAAATAGGATATGTCACACAATATTAAATATTGTTCGAGAAAAAGGATAGGCTGCATAAGTTTAATCACCTCCTTCCTCTTTACTGAGTGAGTCTTTCTGAATGACCTTTCGACAGGATTCGATCCAAAATACTCCGAAACATTCTTTATAACCTTAACAGGTGACTTTCCAATTGCACTGTAAAAAGACAAGGGAAACAGTGCTGTAAGCATACTCAGGAGCTGTACTTGAAATTTAAGCTCAAAGTTCTGATGAATTTTTTAATTCCAAATTGGTCTAAAACTATCTAAAAGTTCTAAAATCCAGTTAAAATAGAGTACTTAACTTTAATTATGCTATCTTACGACATATTACGCTACGTTATAGAGCATCATTTTGCATTATCGAACATAAAGGTACGAAATTAAATGATTCACTACAAAGAATTTAATATGTTCAGCAAACAAATATTTGTTAGAAATTCTATAAAATTTTCATCTATGTAACGTTACATTGGGAACGTTTAACAATGACATATAACTTTAGCTTGTTAGCAAGTCTTTCATGTCGCTATCAGTCTATGCTAGCAAAGCAAATTATCTTTCTTATTAACCAATCTTCAACGAACTCATCCGCCTCAAAAGTGAAATACTATGTTCCAAAGCTTGGTGAAGTATCTGCATGGGTAAAGGCGCTGTTACACTACACGGCTTGTCTCGCAATTTTGTAGCGACATTTTTGTTACTACAAGCGTTGCACGTATTTGAACCAAGTTCTACTTTTCGCAACATTTGCGGTAACGCTGCAACAAGTGTTTTGCCAGTGCTAGGAATGTAGGGGATTTGTATATCCAAAAAGTATTTTGTTTTTCTATGGCAAATAATTCGTGTTTAAATCCATTTTCGTCGTTAGTAATTCTTCAGCCAAAAGAGCAATCGGACCAACAAATCTGGAACACGTCATTATCAGCTATAAAACAATTCTGCTCCCCAAAACTAAGTTTCATTGTTGAAGGGAAAAAACTTTTAAATAGGAAAATATTGCGTTATAGTTATAATATTAGTAATTAATATTTGTACACGGCTCACTGGAATAGCATTTGATGATGTGACACCGGGTTTAAATAAAGACGATTGATTGATTGATTGATTGACTGATTGATTGATCATCGTACTGTATTTCGTAAATTTTCTGACGCAATCGCTCCTTACGGAGGCCGAACCTTCGGCTTCACCGAGTAACATGGCCGGGTTAATGGGTGAGCGTTTGGTCCTAGTTAGAGTTTAACTCTTCCCCGGCGGGAGTTCTCACTTTGACGAGTAAAATTGTCTGGCGTTAGCCAGAGTAAAATAATAGAAGTCGTATGCCGCCGGGAAATTGTTAAAGGGTGAGACGAGCAGCTCACACGAAACATTCCGCTATTTTGACTAAACCTTATATCAACTGGTTGCGGGTTAGAAGATGGAACATGGTTAAAGCAATCAAGCTGTCTGTAGGTTAAGGGTTCGCTCCCGATATTGGGCTCAGCAGCATTTTCTGATAAAGATATTTGCATATCGTTCGCCGGCTACGATTATCATCTTCCAAATCTTTGTTGGCCTGGAGGGTTTTTATCTGCTGGGGTAAAAAAGCGACACGCTGTCTTGAATTCTCTATCCATCATCAACTTGTTCCGTTTAATTTTGTTCATTTCGCATTTTTGTTCGTATACGGTCTATTCGTCTGTTCATCCAGTTGGTGTTAATTCGTTCTGCTTTTGCAAAGAGCGATTGCTTGAAAAAGTTTCTATTTTCTCTTCTCACAGCATGTGTAAAGTCAGCAATTCAGCTGCAGTTCTACCAACTCTTTTACTGGGCAGGCTTATGTTACTATTCTGACAGACTTCATCCAAAACATCGCGTTCCACTATCTGCCCATTCTATGAAACATGATTTTTTTTTCGAGATAGAGCGCCATTTTCCTGTAACCTCATAAATTCTTCTGACTCTAGTACTTTAACTGACTTCGAGTTCTTCAGGGAGCAAGAGTTTGCAGCTTGCATTAGTCAACTACTTGTTTCCATAAATATCCATACCGATTCCGTTTGAATGACAGTTTCGTTTTAAAACATCCAGTATAGCAGCATTCGAAATACAGAGGAAGTTCAACGGGTTTTTTTTTAACTCTTTAAGTTCCGAATGAATTGAAAAGTAACGAAAAAAGGTTGCAGAATTTTGCATGACAATAAACGAGGACAAAAAAGCACTTTTCCCGTTCAAAATTTTATTTGGATTCCAAGTTTCGTTGTTTCATACGAAACTCCTACAGTAAGTTGATGAAAATCGTCAAAATCGAAAACTTCCTCAGAAGACCTGACTTTAATTTGAGCCTTAAGGACTTCATTTAATCCTTAAAAGATTAATTTATTAACATTGAGGACAGTGAAAGTTAAATTTGTTGTCATGGATGGACGGACGGATGAACGGATGGACGGATGGATAGATGGATGGATAGATGCTTTAATGCAACACTAAATGACAGCCAAAAGGTTGAACTGCGTGGGTTTTACAACAATACAACAGCCGTATAAAAGGACGAGATATGTTCACATTAATGAATAATTTTCTCCACACTAGAGTTGTACCACCAACAAACATGTGAAATTTAGAAAAAACAAAAAAAAATTAATTACCTTACATCAAAATACAAGTTATACTTGCAGGATGAGGAAATAAAAGTGTTCTCAAATCGATTCGTTTGTATAAAAGGAAGATCATAAACACGCTGAAATATTAGATAATAATTAGATCTACTTGGTCTACTTGTATGTGAAATAAGATCGTGAAGCTTATGGTTAGTGTCTTCGGATATCCCAGAAAATAGTTTATTACATAGTACCTGACGTCGAGCGGATAAGCTAGTAAGACCCGAAAGTTCCAAACTATGATAATACGAAACTCCGGGGAAAATAATGGATAATGCTCGTTTTTGAACACCTTCTAACTTCTAAAGGTCTCTTGTTATCAATATTAAATATTTGTGACATCAGCTACTTTATTACGGACGAATTATCAGTTACCACTTTTCTCTCCAAACCCACAGCGCGACACAAAGAAAACGCAAATGAAGGGAATTCGGCCCGTGCGCTCATGTCGAGTAACATAAATCTTACTTAACTTTTAATGTATTCGACAACTTTGGCCTCACGCTAATAAAATTTGATCGCAAAACATTAAAATTGGATACCGGCAATGAAACTGGATCGATTTGTCAGATTTTGCCGATATTGCAAAATGTCGGCTCGATCCTGTATCCGATCCGATTACCGGTTGACTACTACGCAGGACGCGGCCACTAACGGAACTTTACTTGCAAGCAGAAACTTGAAAAGTGTGAATGAATCTATCTCTTTCAAAGCCAGAAGTAACATGTTAATCAGTGGCGTAGCTAGGATGTTTTCTTGGGGGAGGGGGAGGGGCAAGCATTTAAATTTTCCGACAATGGCCACAAATCAGTGATAATTACAGTGATGCTTGTAGTCTCATATTTCATCAAGAAACAAGCGACGGGCGACGGAGATTACGCGCAAATAGTTGGCGAATGTCGTATGTCAAAATAGCGAAAATTCGCAAATGGCAAATGATGTAAATAGTGCGAGTAGTGCGGATATTGAGTCATCAGAGTCATTATTAGAATTTTACTGAGTGTTTGACTTGAATTGCAATTAAATTACAATTTCTAGACAGTTAGTTTCTTTTGAACCATCAGCTTTCCCGACAACCCAAATTTTCCGACTGAAGACAGATATTTTCCGACAAACAGCTCTGCGAGGCGGCTTGGGGCGACCGCCTCCCCAGGTCAAACCCCCCCCCCAAAAAAAATCAGCATTTCATTGCTTAACTTAATTAAGTTTGAACGTCATAGGACAATAAGTAGTCGCAATTTGGCTGCTAGCAAAAATTTTGAAAGTGTGACAGTATGAAGACCACTTCAAAAGAATGTGATTACATTAACTAAATGCCATCAACTCTTCATCAACCTTGAGTGCAACGTCTTTAGTTTCAGTGTGCCTTGCAAATTGTAAATGAAAACAGCCCAGTTCAAGGTTGTAACTTCGACGTCAGTCTTATATGCCTGAATGCTTACTCTACTTCATCTTTAACTCACTATTCACAAGACTTCCTTTTATACTTTTACGCAAGGTAATCCCCAACGATTTAACCTCGCCAAGTGCAAACCTTCTTTCACAGAAGCTAATCTATATCTCAACCGTATCAGCCATTAAAATTTTTTTTCGCCATTAATACCTGCTAATCCCTCATGACAGGTTTCTTATGCTGCAATTTTTTTTCTCACTTCGTACACACTCGGATGTTAATTATGCGTGAACTAACCAGTTTACAAGGGCATATAATAGCGCTACTCCAAGTGAACGAACCCATACTTGACAAGAGAAAAACTCTCCCTGACCGCGGCTAGGATTCGAACCCGCGACCTTCGGTTTACTGGTCCGACGCTCAACCAACTGATATGAATGAAACTAGTTAGTTTCGAAATATCAAAATACAAATACCATCATCCTACGGCCAGCTTCCGGCTTGGCCTTGTAGCTAAGTTGGTAGAGTGTCGGACCACTAAACCGAAGGTCGCGAGTTCGAATCCCAGCCGCGGTCAATTAGAGATTTTCTCTACTTGACCGGTATGGATTCGTTCACTTGGAGTAGCGCTAATATATATCCTTGTTCTTCACCCAAGTAAAATGTCTTAAATTTTGGACAAAAAGTTTGTTCTTTTAGTACATTATTCCTTAGAATGTGAACATGAGGTCAAGTTTTGCAAACCTCCAAAACTGTGTTTGTGTATTTCTACATATAACGTGGCTGACGTCCGTTTTGCAACAAGTTATGTAGTTATGAAAAATGATACATGCGCGGGATTTTCTCGGTAATACAATCAGTTAGCAGTTATAGTTTTGAGTGTAAAACTACGGTAAAATTACTGTGGTAGATATAAGACATGTAGCCTGTTTCAACAGTGGCGCAACTAGGCATCAGGGAGCCTGTGGGATAGATTAAAAGTTAAAAGGTTCATAACTGCCGTAACTGATCTCAAAGAATATCAACGTTTCTAGCAAAGGCCCTTCGTCAGGATAGAAACGTGTATTGAAATAGGAGTAGCAACTAGAATAGTTTTTATCACATGACTCCTTTTCGTATAAAACCTAGTCTAGTTGCTACTCCTATTTCAGAACACGTTTCTTTCCTGACAAAGGGCCTTTGCTCGAAACGTTGATATTCTTTGAGATCAGTTACTGCAGTTATCAACCTTTTAACTTTTTACCTTATTTATCACTGCCTACGCAGTATTCTATTCTTATATCATTGTGGGATAGATTACTTGGTGGGCCCTATCTAGGTCGATACTCTCATTAAAAGTTTGCCCACCCTTCCGCAGGAGGGACAACCTTTAAATCATTCCTGGACAGCATTTTTTTGTGAATTAACCTACACTGCTAAAGTCATCTAGAAAAGTTAACTAATGCGGGACTCGAACTCTCTTCTTGTTCTCGTAAGTTGTATGCTCGTTTTACCCAATTTTATCCATCTAGTCAACTATTCTAGTTGACTTTAGCAGCTTAGGTTAATTCACGAAAAATTCTCTTCGTGTTACCCGGAGGATGATTCTGAAACATTTTTTGCTTAATACATTCTATTAACTAGCTTTCTGTACATAAGTTCATTTAAAATATGATTTCTTATTGGGAACGATCTGGTTGTACCTTTTTCAGTTAGCGTCATGACATCATTATGCACATGCCTGCCCTGAATCCGTGGTGAATCGAACATGTGGTGGAAAAAAAACTAAACACAAGCGGGCGGTTTTTAGTTTTTTTAAAGTCAAGTAATGTACCAAGTGTTTGAATTACAGGGATCATACATTACCTCAACCATTACGTATTTCTTTCACAAAATACTAAGACTCAACGTGCAGCAAAAACTTCAGTACACTTTTGGCTTGAAATGTTCCGCGTATTAGACGTCCAGCCTAAGGACCTCACCAAATCGGGATTTTACTATTGGGGGCGGGGGGGAGTAATAGTGGGACATGCTTCCCCAGAAAATTTTGAAATCTTGATGTCCTGAAACACCATTTCTAGAAATCCCAGACGACAATTTCTGCCAAAAATGCTCGGTAAATTGATCGTCGTTTTGTGCTTGTTTTTTCTTTTTTAAAAAACGCTACTGTAATGAATTACAAATTATCGTAATTTATCAGATTGAGACATAATCATCGAGACGAAGTTCGAGAAATCGGATATTACTGACTTCTTGAAAGGCAACCTGGCTAATTTATGTCCTATTCATTTCCTCCACCTATTTACAACTGGCGCCATTTTTTTAACCGGGTCTCTGAAGGATACTTGCACTATTAGAATCTGACGAAAACATCTTCCCAGGCTTCTCGTTGCTCGAAACAGATGTCGAAATCGGGATTTTTTTCTATTCCGACGGCGTATGGTTAGGATTTGGGATTTTCAAGGAAAATCGGGATGGTTGGGCAGTCTACCTGCTGGTAGAGTTCTTCTTGGGACACCAAATGTGTGCAGACGTGTTGGGAGACCAAACATCACGCTGAAGAAAGTCCTCGAAAATGACACTGGAATGGAGGCAAATAAACTTCGCACGGCTATGTTGGACAGGATGAGCTGGAGGAAGAACTTCGTCATGGCAACAGCAACGGATGCGGTTTAATAATAATAATGGGCAGACTGCTGTTTGGATGCTCTGATGAGTCTGATTCAGCTACGGTTATTATAACCAATCGGAGCCTGCATACTATACTCGTTATCTTACAAAGGATGGTCATCTTAATCTTAGATAAGTGAGAATTTTTAGACATATTATGAGCACACTATTGAAATAAAATGGAAGCTTCCTTGGCAGGCTTCGACTGGATTTAAAAAAGTTTCGTGCTATGAAATTTGACCTCAGTGATCAACATGAATATCTGTCACTAAAACCACAGATTAATTACATGATAATCCTCGATAAACGCTAATCGTCTTTTGAACAACCGACTTCTTGATTTTGACGGTAGGCTTAGTTATGAAAAGCTAGCAATAAACTTCAAACCAAAGCTATGTTGAACTAAAAGACAGTCATTTTTCATGAGACATATGCTCGTCGCTTCTACTTTAAATCGCATTTACTTCTCAATATACTCTGTCGACAAGTCATTTTCAAAATGAAAGGACATTCGAATACTAGTGGGAACGCCAGATAAAATCAGAACATGTAGTACCAGATCTAAATCGATATGTGTTAAAGGTCACTTCTTCCAAAAAGGAAGGAATTGGCATTAGTTGTGCACGTTACACGTAGAAGACTTCTCCTGTTTCTGTGCATGGCATTTTCACTGGCCAGCTGTCAACAGAACGGGCGATTGGCTGTTGGGGTGTAGAAGGTGTGAAGAAAGCTAGGTTGTTAAGAAAAGCTATTCGGATTTGGACAGTCGGAGACAGTCAACCAGATCAAGATAGAGAATGAAAAGCATCTTTGGTCTGGTCTTCTTCAGCATTGCGTTAGTGTTATGCTACGTGATATATTCAGACGTTGACGCCGTTCTGACTACTAGCAACAAAATTACGCCATCAATCGATACAACGAATGACCCAGGTTCAGGCGATGATGAAGATGAAAATAACAGTGGTTTTAATCTTGCGAAAACAGAAACAGATGAACCGATAACCGAAGAAGAAGGCAGCAGAGGTAGTGCCAGTGAAAGTAGCGACACTGTTTTTTTTATGCCTACTTCAATGCTAAAGACGGCCAAAGCCGGGACTGGAGCGACGCCATTTGAAGCAACAGACGACTTTGTCAGTTCAGATGATGACGATGGTAAAGATGATGGAATTGGTCGTAGTCGTCAGAAGACAGGACTTGGACAAAAAACTGAAGACGAAGGTAAAAGAAGTGGTAACAGTCAAATTAGTGGTAGTGGCGATTTTGTTACCTCAACTTCAATGCTCGGGATGGCCGGATCAAGGACCACAGCACCCCCATTTGACGCACAATATCACCGAGCCGATTCAGTCAAGAATTATGAGGACGATAACGAAAGCGGTCGAAGTCCTAAAAAAAGAGTTGAACCAAAAACTGAAGACGAAGGCAATAGAGGTAATAGCAACCCAAAGAGAGATGGCGGTGGTCTTGGAATTCCAATTTCAATGCTTGGGGAGGTCAACACGAGAACCACAGCTTCGTCTGTTGAAGCAATGAATGACATGGGTTCAGGCGATGATGACGAGGCTGGCAGTGGTCATTCTCCTACGGAAACAACAACAGTAGAACCAACAACTGAAGGGGAAAATAGTAGAGGTGGAAGCGGTGGAGGTATCTGTACTGATGGCTTTGCAACGACTACTTCACACCTTGATAGAGCGGACTCGAAGACCAGCATGTCACCAATTGAAGCAATGAATGAACGTGATTCAGGCAAAGATGTCAAGATTATCAGGGGGAGTGGTTACACTCCTACGAAAACAGCGACTGACAAACTTACAACAGAAGATGAAAATACTCCAGCCAGTGGCAATATTGGTGGTTTTGTAACGTCAACCTCAACGCTGAGCATAGCTGAGTTGGGGGATGCAGCGCCACCAGTTGACGCAACGAATGGCGCGGGTTCAGGTGATGATGATGAGGACGTCAATGGCAGTGGACTTGGCTCTACAAAAACACCAACAGTCGAACTTACAGTTGAAGACGAAAATACCAGAGGTAGTGGTAGTGGTAGTGGTAGTGGTAGTGGAAGTATTCGTGGTTCTGTAACGTCAACTACAACTCCAGACACGGCTAAGTGGAGGATGACAGTGCCGCCTGTTGATGAAATGAATGACCTGGGTTCAGGTGATGATGACGAGGACGTCAGCGGCAGTGGTCACACTGTTACGAAAATAGCGAGAGTTGAACTTAGAGCTAAAGACGAAAATACTAGAGGTAGTGGTAGTGGAATTGGCAGTGTTGGTGGTTTTGTAACGTCAACCTCAGCTGTTGATGTGACCGAATTGAGGACTGCAGTCCCGCCTGTTGATGAAACAAATGACCTGGGTTCAGGTGATGATGAGGACGTCAATGACAGTGGTCACACTCCTACGAAAACAGCGACAGCCAAACTTACAACTGAAGACAAAAATACAGGAGGTAGCGGCAGTGGAGGTGGAAGTATTCGTGGTTCTGTAACGTCAACCTCAACTTCCGACACTGTTAAGTTGAGGACGACAGTGCTACCTGTTGATGAAACGAATGACCTGGGTTCAGGTGATGATGACGAGGACGTCAATGGCAGTGGTCACACTGTTACGAAAATAACGACAGACGAACTTGAAACTGAAGACGAAGAAACAAGAAGTAGTGGTAGTGGCAGAATTGGTGGTTTTGTAACGTCAACTTCAACTCTTGACACGGCTGAGTTGAGGACTACAGAGCCACCAATTGATGAAACAAATGACCAGGATTCAGGTGATGATGATGAGGACATCAATAGCAGTGGGCTTGGTCCCACAAAAATAGAAACAGTTGAACTTTTACATGAAGACGATGGGAGTGGAGGCAGCGGCAGTGGATATAGCGCTAACGCCGCAAGCTCGACTAATGATGTCACTTTAGTTTAATATTTAACAACAACGCTCTTTAAAAGAGGTTTTTGAAACACTTGGCGGGAATTTAGCTTGTTGTTTCGAGTCAACGACAAAGAATTGAGTTCGTGAAGTTTTCATACTCAAGCCAATTCCTTCATTAAACACTTTTGGGACGGTTAGGTTAGGGCTTGGGTTAGGTGGGCCGGATAATCCGTCTTTGAATTTAAAGTGTAGGAAAGAAAACAGGTAAAACAATTTGAACGTGTTTCTGGTTAATGCGAGTTAACAGAGTTAGGGTGCGAAGGTTACACTAGGGGATGGTGAAAACATTAAGATGACATCGACCGTTTACGAAAGCGGAAATTGCGACGGCGAAGGCAATTCGACAAATACTTTATGTTTTAGTGTCGAACGAAACTGTTAAAAACCAACGATACAACAAACTCTTAATGTCATTTCATTTGAACAATTCAAGCCAAAAATTCGACAACAACAGATAGCTAGATATTTAACGTGCCGGTGGGAACGAAAAAATGCCCTCGTTCACATCGTGTGTATACTCTAGGGCAGGGGTCCTCAATTAATTTCTCATGTGGGCCAAATGATAAAAATGGGTGATTGGTGCGGGCCAGAATACACGTCATTACCAGCCCACTGTGTTTGGGGCTGAAGTGAGACATTTTTTTTGTAAAAAAAAAAAGTTTTTACAGTAACTCTTATAAATCCAACAAGCGTTATCAAACAAATCAAAAATCGTTAATCGCTGTACAATCAAATCACAAACATTAGCGGAGGCGCAAACATCTACTAATCTGGCTGATACCAGTAACTTACTGGTTATTATCATTACCAGTTATGATATCTCAAACATTCGTCTTAGTGAGCTTAGTCTCTTGTTCAATTACTCAGCTGAAATCATTGGCCGGCCGGATTGAAATCGCTCGCGGGCGGCCATTTGAAGATTCCTGCTCTTGGGGCTAAAAATTCCTCATTTCCTAGCATTCAATCTATCGCAAAGACACGTCCCCAGTAACACTTTATTACTGTATACTATAATCTCCATACTCACGACTTCAGGCGACGGCTGTCGGCGTCACCTGAAATACTCAAATGTCGACATGTAACCGGACTCTCTCGAATCAGCTACTCGAGAGAGACGTACAGCAGTTAAGTTTTGAATATATTAATCCGCATTGTTCAAAAGCTATTACCCCGAAGAGACTTCTGCGCCCTTGATGGAAATCAAACTCGGAACCTTCTGATCGGCGGAAAGACGCTCCAGCAGTTGAGTCACATAAACTTAGATGGTGAACGAAGAAACATTCGTGTACTGGTAATGGTTGCGACACAACACCGCCGTTCATGTTGTAAATAGTAGTTATTAGCTGAAAGTGCTACTTCCGCTGACGTCTACTACATTCGGCCAATAAAAAATTTGACCACGTGAGGTGCAGTACAGATACTATTGTGGATAGTCGTAGCGTTTTGATTTGGAAATATTTAAAATATTACGTTCGTGAACTCGTGTGTCGCATTGTATCAGGCATAACAAACATTCAAGACAAAATCGCTGCTGTTTCCTTCCGTTTGTAAAGGGTAAAACACTCAGAGTCATCATTAGACAAAAAATTGTCTCTTCGTCCTCACTGGTTTATCCACCAAGTAATTATTCACATGTACACAGAAATATAGCTATTATCACGTCTGTAATTTTATCCACTCTGAAGATGTTGCATGTAGCAACGAAACGTTTGTAAAATTATCTTCAAAGTTACCGTTTGCCACATTTATTCACTGGTCTCCACCTTAAGATATTGAACTGGGCTTTTGTTTTTTTACTACGACCACGTTTTCCGCCCGCAAAATCCATAGCCAGCGCAAAAATACTACACAATTACACTTGCCCTTCTTGTTAAACCAGGCGTAACAAACACTCCGGAATAAACCGCTAAGGGTTTTTTTCCCTGCGATATATATATATATATATATATATATATATATATATATATATCATATATGGGAGCTTGGAGATGTCCTGAATGATAGATGAACGTTTGTCAATCGCTTACTTCAGGAAACGATTTCTGAGCCCCAGAGGAGGACCAAACCCGCAACCTTCTGATGACCAGTGAGACGCCCTATCTATTGAGCTACTAAGGCTCAGATGGCGAGCTAAGGTGCAAGTTCGACATACGTGCGATCTAAGCGGCAGCTACGATATGTTAATAACGTTGTTGATGCGATATATATGTTGGAAATTTTGGAAATGTTGGAAATGTGGGAAATTCGACATATCCTGAATGATAGATGAACGTTCGTCAAGCTCTTACCTCAGAAAAACGATTTCTGAGCCCCAGACGGGCTTAGCTCACCATCTCAGTCTTGGTAGCTCAATGGTTAGAGCGTCTCGCCGGTAATCAGAAGGTTGCGGGTTCAATCCCTGTCTGGGGCTTAGAAATCGTTTTTCTGAGGTAAGAGCTCGACGAACGTTCATCTATCATTCAGGTTTTTTCCTGCTTGTAATTGGTAAAACATTCACATCCATGAGACTTCAGGGCTTCCGCTCAAAATGTCAGTACCTTGTTCTCTCTTTTTTAGCAGAGCACTACTTTTAGACTTTTTCTACGTTGATTAAGAACTGCCTAAGTAGCACTCTTATTTTGATATCACCATTAAATAGACATCTACACATGGTCTCCCACTAACCTTGATGTGCATGGGTATAATTTTCTCTTCCAGCTAAGTTTCCCGATTTATGGAATAAAGTAGTTAAACCTGATTGCCTGGGTTGTTGGCCAATTTTCTGTAACAGTTTATTAATGCTTGTTATAGGTATCCTCGATGCAGAACGAGTATTTGAAAAACTCACCAAATCGCTTCCAGGCTTTTTCTTTCCTGCTTGTAACCGCTAAATCGTTGAGATCCATGAGAATTTAGGGCTTCCGCTCGAAATGTCAGTACATTGTTCTCTCTTTTCTAGCAGAGCACTACCTTGAAACTTTTTCTACGTTGATTAAGAATGGCCTAATGTGCACAACACTCCATTTTTGAAATACAAACGTAAAGTGACTGTATAAATAAAGCACTGCTTACGGTACTAAACAATATTACTGAGTGTAACTGATATGGTCATTGACAACTGACACCGTAATAATACTTTCAATTACAGGCGTACCTTGGTTCCTTTCTTGCGGTTTTTGGCGGCTCTTCATTCTTTGGAGCTTTATTAAGTCGTGAAGGAAGAACCTCTTCTTCATCTGTGATACAACAACATCAATATTATATTGAGTTATAATCATTCTAACCATCACGTGAAAGCAAAATTAAGAAAACCAGAAAACAGGGAAAACTGATAGAAAGAATGCAATCTCTACCTGAGCTGATAACGGTAACTTTACTGCCTTTGATAGATTCACTGGACGTTTTCCTATGTAAATATACTAAGTTTTATTTTTACAATAAGACGGCTTTTCATTTTATTGCAGGACTGTAACGAAAGTCATTATAAATAAAAGTAAAATCTACAAACCTCAGTTTTGGTGGTAAAGGTTCTTCTCCAGAGGAATCTTGAACAGAAAAGTAAGGCAGTAACGGTCACGTTGCAGACAAGTTTAACAAGTGACTTCTAGAGCATCATTGTTCAAAAGGAGATAAATCCAGTCCAAAATTACATGTACAGTAACATACCGTAACAATTCGATTAAGCCCCCCCCCCCACTCGAATAAGCCCCCCCTTTAGAGTTGCTCTGTGAAAGCTATGACTCATGGCTTGCTAGTGATGATCACCAACTGACACCTCAAGGTAACATGCGTCCTCCTTCGAGAAATGTCATGATAGAATGGGCACTGTCGGCCTGGAAGAAAGTCCCACAAGAGCTGACACAGAAGTCGTTTGTATCTTGCGCTTTGAACACGAAGCTTGATGGATCGGAAGATGGCAACATTGCTTGCATAAAGCATGAACCTTGTCAAGATCTACTGCAACGCCTTCAGAACTACGAATGGAATGAGGATAACGTCAACCCGTTTGAAATTGTTCCTGACGAAGACACAGAAATGGAGGATATTGCAGAGCTTCAGATCGACTAGGAAGATATGGAAGGAACTGAAGGTATTGATATTGATGTAGTTATAGACTAACGGACAGTTAACTTAAAAGTTTGATAAGTTTTTTTGGGTGACAAATCTTTTTTAAACATATCCTGCATGTCGAATAAGCCCCCCTCTTGAACTTCGAGTTTTGAATAAGCCCCCCTGGGGCTTAATCGAATTATTACGGTAATTCATAACGTTCTAAACATGCAGACCTAAGACAGCAGATTATCTTTTAATTCAACATTACCACTGATCCTGGCAGGATGTCTCCTCTTGATAAGAAAAATTATCTGGTCTTAGCTTGAAGGATTAAGTCAGCAAACAGAAAACCAAAACAAAGAACCGCTTCCAAATTGTATTAACATGCAAACCTGGACTACAATTGTGTTGTCTCCTTGTCACCCTATTTTGCAACTTTTCTTTAAAGCAGAAATTTACAAATCAGACTTATATCTTGTTGTTTTGGTGATCGACAAAGTACTAAAAATTTCTATGTATTAACATACCGAACTTTCCCGATTAAACGCCTCCGACGTTTATTTAAGAATCAGCATTTTGGTTCTGGCGTTTATATGGATCCGGTGTCTATTAATGAAGTGTAATTTTGCGGCATTTTTTAAGGTTGACTTATTATCATGCACAGTTTAATGCAGTAACATACGACTTGAAACAAATAAGGAAACAAGGAAACAAGGACCAAGGCAGGTTTGAATTCCCTATTACTGTTCAAATCGTGATTTCGTTTAAGAAAGGACAAATTATGAAAAGACTAAAACGACTAATAACCAAACGCTGGAGGGATCCTTGTGATTTCAAATGCAGTGAGCGCTATAATGAACAAACAGAAAATTGCTTGAGTGTCTCTGTGCTGTGATAGAAACATGAATGACGTCATTTCAACCAGAAAAATGCCTAGTGAAAACACGAGGCGTAGCCGAGTGTTTTCACTAGGCATTTTTCTGGTTGAAATGGCGTCATTCATATTTCTATCACAGTAGAGAGACACGAAAGCTATTTTCTATTTGTTTTATAAAATAACCAAGGTTTTTTCGAGTTTTCGTGACGTCATTCATGTCTCTGTATTCTAGTATAAAATGAAAATGACATCAATCGTGCCTCTATACTCTGAGAGAAAATGAGGTTTGTCCAATCAGAGGACGCGTAGGACGCGTGTTATTTTATAATACAAAAAAAGAAAGTGTGTCAGTAATGTATACAACACAAAAGCGAACATTGCCACGTTTTATTTTGCTGTACAGCATCCTAGTCATGTTAAGCCGCGATTTTTCCTTCGAACATTTATTAAAATTAGTAAAGCAGCATATCAGTATGTCGTAGCAGTGCTATTCAAGAGATTATTTTTACTTGTAACCTTGACCACGAATAAATGCTGGGACCTCGAATAAATGCCCCCCCCCAGACATTTATTTCAAAGTCGCCCACCTGGACCCTGCGTTTATTTTAAACCCAGTGTTTACTCAGGGATTCGCATTTAACCAAGAAAATACGGTAATTTAAAAAAAAAAAGAAAATTTATTGTGAAAAACCATCATAATGATTTTAATAATTTACTGACCGTATTTATTTGCTGCGTAAATCAAATTTTTCTAAATGTTAGATTTGTTGCAATTTTTAATGATTATGCATAAAAGGTAAATCTTATCATAGTGGTCAGTTTTAGGTAGGAATTGGTTTCAGTAAGTCAGATACCGGTAATACAGAATAATAATAATAATACAGTTTCCTCATAGAATACTAGGATTCAAGGCTTCTAAGCAGCAATTCTTCTAATTACCTGAATCAAGCATTGTTTTACTTTTCTTGTGATGTTTCCTGTTTTTTCTTTCCTTTGGGGGCTCTTCATCATCTGACTCCAAGGTCTACATAATCATAATATTTTTTATGCAATTTAAATATAAAATATTAAAAATTGGTAATGCTGAATATTGTCAACATATTTGTACTCAGTACAGTATTCTCTACATTTTGACTAGATTTTAGGTCAACATCAGAAATGCATTCCTGATGGTGACTACAAATGATTAAAATCTAGTTGAAATGCAGAGAATACTCAATGAAAATATGTTGACAATATTTGGGGTTACCATTGTTTTGTATTTGATCAAAATTCTTAGTGGTTCCCATAAGTTCAAGTAACCATACACATCAGTAACATTTGCAGAATATCTTTAAATAGGTAGTTGCCCAAAAATTGTTGCTGTTGCTGTGCAAACTATGTTGACCAGTGGCACAGCCAAATATACATGTTACTTTCTGTTCATATATGGGCCCAGGCACTTCAGAAAAAAAAACACAGGAATTCTTCGGCGTTTGGATGGAATTGTTGACCAGATTGTAGAGGAGGGGGAAGTAAAGAGGGGCCAAAAGGCCCACAAAATCAGTGCAGAACTAAATAGTACACAGGAGCAGACCCAAGGGGAGGGTCAAGAGGGTTTAAGCCCCCCTTTGAGCCACAAAACGTGGAGATTCCTGACCATTGTCTCTATGTTTACATAAACTTTATTTACATCTTTTTTTCCCTTAATTGTGCATCCCATTTATGTGATAAAGAACCAACACCCCTTAAAAACCCAGAATAACCAATGGCCTGGTTAACTACCCCCCTCTCAAAAACATGGAACCACACCTGGCCTGGCAACCCAGTTCTGCAAAATCCTAGACCAGCCCCTGGTACTGTAGCAGATGTTTTATTTCAATTTTGAATTATTTAAAATTTACAGTATCTGGTGTACTGCAGTCATCTTGCACAATATGCCAGATAAGTTTTGGGTAACCTCTGCATTTATGGCTAATACCAGTTCCAGCTCTGGCAAGAACACTAAAGTGGCCAAACTTGTTAATCTGGAGTGGTCTGGGGGCATGTTCCCTTTGGAAAATTTTAAATTTAGTGGCTTCTTAAACAGCTACTGTATTTGGTGCATTTCATGGAAACATTTGAGCAAAGTTAAGTCATTCTGCAGTCACATTCAGGAAATTTTGTCACACAATTTCTCTAAAACAGAGTTTTGCTCCACAGTATCTTTAACTCTCTTTACACTGTGTCTTGCTAAAGATACAGTAACTTGAAACACCAAGCTTGCTTCCAAGATATACCGGTACATTGCTGTGACCAGAACAAAGATGACTGGTGAAATATACTGAAGTAACCAGTGGAACTCCAGTAGCTACCTACCTGTGATTGGTTAACTGGAAGCCATTTCTGAGTGGAGTTCATACCAAATCTTTTATTAAGTAATTTCATACCAGAAAATGCTATGTGTACACCAGGGGTTCTCAACAAGGGGGTAATTAGCCCAAAAGGAGCAATATGGGCTATCTTAGGGGGTAACTGAAGCCCAGCAACAACAATAGGAAAATATGATAAAAATAGAACTGAAAACAAATGCTGCTGTAGGGTAGTATAAACTAGTACACTATGTGGAGAGTGTAGATTGTAGAGTGTAGAAATTATAGACTGTAGAGTAGAGTGTAGAGTAGACTGTACAGCATAGCTGTAGAGTGTGATGGGGAATGGGGTGAACAGTGCCACCTCAAGTGGGTAGTAGATGCAAGTGGGTTGAGACCCCCTGATGTACACAGTTAGAGTCTGTCAGACAAAGCAAATAAGAAACTAGGCACTAGTCTGTATTTTCTCCCAGGATTTAAAAAGGGCATCCTACCCAAGGTGGAAGTTGATTGGTTGACAATTACAAATGGCAGTGAAATCACCAGCTGATCACATATAAAATTTATAGATACAGCAAGAGCTCAATAATATTTAGAGTCATATTGCAGCAAAAATTTCTTGTGTGTACACATCTTAAAGGTTAGAACAAATGAGGTATTAAATCATGGAGACATGTTGCAGGAAAGTTTCCATCCTTCTAGATACATGAGAAGACTTGTCATGGGGAATTATTCTGTTTAAATGGTTAGCTTTAACTCATTAAAGAGGCAGGACTTATCCCTTTGATGAGTAAAATTGTCTGGCATTAGCCAGAGTAAAATATTGAAGTGTGCCCTTGCCCCTTAATGAGTTAATTAATAACCAGTAGAGAAAGGGTGGTGAGCCAGGTTTTAAGGAGAATTAAGAGATATTCTGTGATTGGTTCTCTCATCACATGGTCCCCATAGAATTGAGTATGAACTACTTGCATAAAGGGATACAACTGTTCCTGTTACTTGCAGTATTAACCCAAGTGAATTTCATTCAATGCAAATTTTGTCCCAGTGACAAACGTTTGGCACAGTGCACACAGGAGGAATTTGTCCCTGAGAGCAGACATCACCCTGCCACAGTCTCTGCAACTTGATGCCTGTGGGGATCAATTTATGTATCGCCTGCCACCCTGTTGGGGTGGGGAAATCTTCAACTCTTTGTCAATGAGGTATTGTTCCCTCTCAACCCACTCACAAAAATGTTTGAATAATTGACACTTTCATGGCTAGAGCTCTTTGGTAAAATAGTGGTAAAATAGTGGAGTACTTGTTGTTAGTTGTGAAAGTCTTATGAAGAGAGTTTTTAACACTTTAACAACTGGAGGTCTTTCTTGATGAGTAAAAACTGTTTGGCATTAGTTGGGGTAAAATAGTTGTGAGCTCTTTGCCATGGTGAATTTCATGTAGGTTACACCAAGGATCTTTGGCACACGTTTTGAAAATGCTTGGTGTGGTGGTGTAAAAATGTGTTTTGTTTGCCATACAGACAGTAATAGAGTGCCAGTTTGGCAGGCATGCATAGCAAAATCAGGACTTCGACAGAATTCAGAAATGGCCATTTCATCTTGTGTTAATTTGAAATAAAGCCCGATCATTGGGCCAGGTTTCCAGTTTGGGGCCAGACTTTTTCCAGACTGAAAAAGGAAAAAATAATCAACTGCCACTGCATAGCGACAATGTGTGACATCATGACCTGGGTTCATGCCGGATGGCTCACTGGCACCATGGTGACCAAGCCTAGGTTGGGATATCTGGTAATGTGAGAAGTTGTGAGATGTAATTTTTCGAGTTGCCAAAAGTTCCAAGTCATTCAAAATAGATAGGTCATTACTTTCGAAACTTTATTGTCATACACAGTCTAAATTGAACAATACTAAAATGTTGTAGTGGTCATCATACCATAAGGTTCATACATACATACACCATATGTACAGTCATAGTGGGGAACTGTTACCTCTACAGAGGAGCACGCCTTCCGTGCCCCCAGCCTGGCTATGGGCCTGGCTGTGGCGTGATGCTTGAATGCTCGGCGTGCGTATTCATTTTCGTACCCCTGAGAATACCATGACGCATATTCGGCGTACGATTTCACGGAATCTACCCTGGGCTCTTTGTCAGTTGCGGGAGTGTTAAAGGGACAAATGGGACTGATTAAAACCAAATTCGAATCCTTTCGGAACAACCAAAACCACAAGGGTTCATTAAGAGCAATAATCTCGATTCAAATTGTTCGTTTATGTTTATTATTACGGGGAGTTATAGAAAAGAGGTAGGGAGGGGTGCAATTCTTCAGGGCACGTTCTCAACTATTGTCTGGCCAGAAAACAGGGGAGGACAATATCTAAATTGATCCGCTTTGGGTATCCCAGCATTAAAATATTTTGTGTCCACACTGTCACAGATGAAATATGTACCAAAATTCTGTTTGATCCCTCTGCCACTCTGATCATTCGCGTCCAGAAACATGAGCTGATAGAATACGAGGGTCAATTATTGAGACAACAGAGATGTGAAATCTACCTTCGATGTACTTCTTTTTTGACGATTATTTCTTTTCTCAGTTTTTTTAGCTTTCCTAGATTTGTCGCTGAATCCTTTCGATTTCGCGTCAGCTTCAATCTTTTTCGAACTTCCCGCGACCACAGTCTTCGTCGCCTGGCCGCCGAAAAAACGTCTGATATCCTAAAAACCATCAATGAAAGTTTTACATATGGAACATATTCGCTCAAAGCAGGTCACAAGAGGCTTACCATTCCTTGCAATAGATCTCAGTCAACTTTCGTCTGTGTTTCTTTTCATCAACGTGCAATCTGCAGCCATATTGTCGATCGTGGAAGACCGGCTTGCCACCCCCCTACATTGATTTGTCTTGGAAACGAAAGTAACAAAGGGGGGGAGGGAAATTTCTGAAGTGTTACTCTGAAATAGAAATGGCAAAAAGCGACGAACTTGCGGTCCCAGCGTTGCCTGTTAATAATAATAATTTACCTTCATTTTCATCGCCTTCGTGGCGTTTTGGAAAACGTCACATTCTTCTAATGCTTGGGTTTCTGGGATTTGCCAATGTTTATGCTTTACGAGTGAATCTTAGTGTCGCTTTGGTCGCGATGGTTAACTCTTCGTTCGCAGATTCCAACTCAGAAGCCAAAAGCCACGGATGTGGTAGAATCGTTCAGGTTAGTAAAATTTTTGGCTTCGAGACTGTGCAGTTATTACGATGGTTTGAAAAAGTACGATGGCTTAGTTCACGAGGAAAGATCACGTTTCAAATTGGGATCAATGTAAGTACAGGCATTGTGTCTTCCCCCACTGCCTCTTCGTTCTTTAAAAACCCTGGAAATGTGTATAAACCCAAGGGTTAGGATTTGCTTTACATTCGGGGTTTGAGTTAGGGTAAGAAACAATGAGGGACAGTACTTAAATTGACCCTATAAAAGTCAACTGTGTAACCTTGGTATGGGGGTCTTGACCCATTGTAATATGTAATTCATTGGGAAATCCTTTCTGTTGAGAAAGAATCTTAATCTTGAAAATGACTCACCAATATACCAGTGTTTTAACGTGTCAATCCAAAGTTGAGTCACGAGTTAAATTGAGTCACAGAGGGGTCCAATCACGAGTCAGGTTGAGTCACTGAAGTGTCTGATTGAGTCAATTCAAGTTGTATCAAGTCAATTTATAAAGTTGCCATTAGTCTCAGATATAAGTTGTAAGGAGCATCAAAACAAGTGACCAGGTTGGGATTGAAGAGAGTTGATACCAGTACTCAACATATCAGAATCAAGTCAGGTCATTTATTGCTGGCATTTGCCATTTGCGTCATTCATTACCATCCGAGTAGGGTTTTTACTCAAGTGGACTCAAGTTGTTAGAAAACCATGATATACTTAATCTACAATTACCACAATAGACAGTTAGTAAGTTCTAATTGTCTATCACATAACATTTGTACATGTAAGAGATAGTAAAGATTTATCATAATAGTAGCGACCCAGATGCAGGAGCAAACTGGTATAGTAACTTTTGTGAGATTGGTCAGTTTCAAACAGAATTTAGTTGACATGTTTCTATGGAAATTTCAAGCAAGCCAGTTGAAAGCACCAATTTGTTCACTTCCAAATATTAATTAGTTTATTTTAACTATGGGGTTGAATAGTAATCTGTTTATAATTTTACTAACTAAACATACTGACCAATTATGCAAAGTTACTTTTATTAAAGATCGGAATCATGCCAACCTGTGATTGGTTAAGATTGGGTTTAGGGTTGGGATTAGGATTGGTGTTTGATCTTTGGGGTTTGTGTGATTTGTGTTGCATGTGTTGATCCTTTTTAGAGGTTTGATATTATTCATAAAGGATCATTTGACATTGTTGGCAGGCTGATATAATATACAGTATAAGACCAGATCCTTATAGGGAGTCTATTTGTTTAGAGTCATGGGACAAACACCTTAATTTTGCATGTCATCATGATTTTACCATGTGGCATAAACAGGCTGTTATTTACATATAGGCTGCATATATTATAGATAAATGGATGGATTGATGACCTAATCATACTGTACCTTATAAGTTTTTGAAGGTGCATAGGGCAGCAACTTTCCTTCTCCAATTACTACAAATGATTTTTGGTAACAAAGCATTTTTATTCCAGGCCTTATCTAGTGTCTTTCTGAAGTGATTCCTAGCCTTTTTCATATCTTTTCATTTTCATTATATTTACATAATTATCAAACAAAATGAAATCTTAGTATTTCAAACACCAAGTGGCCAGGGGAAGGGTTGTGGAGGTGAGTTTTTGTAATTTGAATTCATAAAACTGTGCACAGTTGTGGAATTAATACCCAAAACTTGGTCAAGTGAGCTAAAATGGACTCCAACCAATCCTTAAATCAATATTTTTATTTTATTCTAATAGCTTTGTGGCTGATTAGCTTGATAGGTTATTTAACACAGTATTGGAAAACAAAAGCAGAGATTCTTAATGGAAAAACACTTGCAAACCCAGTAAACCTGTGGCAGGGTAATGGTTACTACAACTTAGAACTGTGTTTTTCTATTGTTTGAGGAGTGCAGTTACTACAGTAGAGTTAACCCATTGAGGATAAAGGGTGCACACTGGAATTTTATTCTGGCTACACAGTGCTGATGATTTTACTGATTGTTGAGACTACTACTTCTTGGGACAATGAGAGACAAACATTGAGAAATTGGCAATGCTGGTATCATCTGTTTCCTTAGATATTTAAAAAGTTTATAAGAGGGAGTTTTGGCTTAATTTTCAGTTACCCGTAATTGTCTAACACATTTAATATTGGAAGTATTTATAGTCTTTGTTTATTATGGTGACATTATGCAATAACCAAGTGCTTAAGCTAACAACCAGGTTATGGCATGTCATGCATGTATGCTGTGTCATAGCCAGGATTTTTTTTAGTAGGACCATTGCCCAATGACAATGGGCCAACAGCTGACCACAAAATCAGAAAGTACAGTTAACTTGTTAAGAGGCAGGGCTCATGCTCTTGACTAAAAAAATCATCTAGCATTAGCCAAAGTAAAATTATAAGGAGTGGCCTTGCCCCTTAATGGGTTAATTGGCTAAATCTAATATATAAGTAAATTTCTTATGTAACACAACATGTGAGTGGGGACATGGCATTTGGTCCCCTCTAAATATGGCATTGCATGAACAGCACATGACATTATGCAGTAGTATGGGTAGAGAGTCAGCATTTAGTATACTTGCCAGTTTGGCTGCTTGATGCAAATCTTGAATGGTTAAGGTGAACAATGTTTTCAATTAATCACAAATTGATGATCAGTGTTGTGACACAACATTATTTTGACCTTTTAATGCCCAGGACTCATGTGTGTGACATGTAAAATCATCTGGGACTAGCCAGAGTAATGGACTAAAGTGTGACCTTGCCTCTTTATGGGTTCAGAATATAGTGTTTAACATTTTATTTTATGCCCAAGGCTCATCACTGTGATGAGCAAAATCATCTGCCACTAGACAATTCCTAAGTGTACCCTTCCCTTTAATAGGTTAAGATTGCCCACTGTACTGTAGATGTATTGTTGGGGGGCACTTGAGCATACTTTGAATATACATTATGTATTAAAAATAACTATGTAATATTTTTTAGAGTGGTAAAGATGGACCATTCAAGTGGGATCAAGATACCCAGGGTAATAAAGAGTAAAAACAGGTTCACATGCAACTAGTTTTTACTGTTTAACTCATCAGATTTTACATCATTGGGATTGTAGCCCTTGTTCTTCATGAAAGGCCATCAGAATGTGGAAACTTTCTATTATCACTTACTAATCCAGTAACTAGGTTAACTCCTAAACATCTGTAAAAAAATTTGCCAAACAAGCAATATATCTTGCTTAAATGGCATTTTAATGACCAAAATTTGGGTCTGCACTCAAAATGAAGATGCAAAGTATAATTGGTCAAGTTTGACTGAAAGAATGGCTAATAGTTAACCTAAAGTATTTTTTACAGCCATAGAAAGATTTTTGATGCACAAGTCAGATGATGTAGCCATGTTGTAAAGCCAAACACAACTAGTTGAATTAGTTAACTGTCTTTTGATTCACAGGAGCACAAGATGAGAGCAGTTTGATGTTTGAAATAATAGCATGGCCAGATGTGCATTTTTGGGGGGCTTTCTGGGAGCTTGAAGCACAGCTACTGGAAATTTTGGCCCTGGGTGTAAACCTATTGGTTAAATTTTGAATTTTAGGCCCTGATTTTAGGCAGTCTATGATGTTTTGTGTAGCATTTCAGACAATTTTATCAGTCCAATGAAATTTGAGGGGGTGCAGGCATCTCATGCACTCCTTTGGCCCTGCCACTGGTTTGAAAAGAGTCACAGTAAGCTGTCTAAGGAGGAATTTTTTTTTCAATGTTAAGGAATTATTCTGGGTGCCTTCTTCTATGGTTATATTTTTACTCAGCTGCCGGGAGGCTGGATTGCTTCAAGATATGGTGCCAAAAGGGTATTTGGTTTTGGTGTTTTCTGCACAACCGGTCTAACTCTTCTCACACCATTGGCTGCTAAGCTAAGTCTCTATGCACTTATAGTAGTCCGTGTCTTGGAGGGATTAGGAGAGGTAAGTATGTGAAGTATTGCACGTTCACAAATTTTGAAAGGTTTAAATCAGGGATGGATTTAAAGAGGACAGTGGCACACCAGGGGGGGCTTAAGGGTCTCAAACCCCTTCCTTAGTAGCCACAAAAATGATTTCCATTTGCATTCACGAAAAAAATAAAAATCAGAAAGTGTAATGTAGAATTCAAAGCTAACGGCGTAGAAGGCACGATATGTCTAACAGACGACGGCAAAATGCTCTCATTTTTCCTTCACCCAACTGGTGTACTATGTACAACGACTGTCTGTTAACTATGGCGGAATTGGACTTTAAAGGGGTGTTTATATGGAGACGAACCAGTCCTCTTGGTTGGGGTAGCTCTAGTAAGAGGGCTGAATTTCACCTCGTTTTTACATGGGAATTTTCGGGCCCTTCTAGCAGGGCTGGGATCTTAGACGCATGCGTTATAGGAGGGCCAGCCCTTCTGAATGTGTTCACATGGATAACTTCAGTTCTCCTAGGCGAGATCCCGGGTAGTCAATAGCGAGATCTTGGTTAGGAGGGCTAGCCCACCTCTCATGTAAACGAAAACAAATTTTACGTGGGATTTGACCGGGAGTCGAGATCACGGCAAACAGGGCCAACCCTACAAGGACGGCTGGCTCGTTCCATAGAAACACTACCTAAGAAGGCTTTAGTATATAAGATACCTTGGGAACCAAGCTTCCAGAGCTCCCTGGTAAAAGTCCATTTAGCATTCTAGCCTCCTCTTTACAAAAATCCTGAGTGCGCCGTTGAGGGAGGCCGTAAGGGGCCGCTGTCCACGTTTTTATCTGGTGACTAATTTTACTAAACGAACTGTTAGCGCGATGCATGACCATAAAGATGCTATTTTCACGGACGGATTTAGGCGGGGGCAAACTTGACTTGCGCGCCCCATTTTTGATTAGCAGCCAAGTGACTTTCCGCTTGCTTACAAAACAGAAGCATTATAAATTATGACCACCAAGAAGACTGATGATCATTTTCAAAGAGAACTGATCGGAGAAAAACAGCAAACAAAGAAAGAGTGAGTTGAACAACTTCAAAATCGAAAAACATTGGAAATATTTTCAATAATTGGCCAGTTCTGTGTTAGGAATATATTACGATTGACGTGGGTGAATTGACATATCGCCCGTGACCAACCAAACCAGATATTACAGCAATGAAATGCTGTAGTTATCGTAATTATCTGCGGTGAAGTGGGCTACTCTACACGACAATAACACAGATTCCGCCAGCTTATATAGTTAACCGATACTCTGTATCGGTATGAACTTTTTGTCGATGCAGACCTATGTACAATCAGTGCACATTATGAGCGATATTTAGCTCCTTCGAGGCGGGAGCTCCCTCTTTGACGAGTATAATCGTCTGGCGTTAGCCCGAGTAAAATAGTGGAAGTCTTACGCCGCCGGGAAGGATTTAACGCAAAAAACTGTTGCGGGATTTCACTGCCCTTTCTGCATTCGAACAATAGTGTCGAATATTTTGGAAAGGCTCTGTTTAGTTGGTTGTGGAGTGGTCGGGACTATTGTTGGATTACCTTGTTGTTAGACTTTGAACTTTGGACCAAAGCACAATGTGAGGTGGAACTTCCGGGCGACGTCTAAAAAGAAAAAATCTTGTAACTTTAGAGGCGAGTTAACAATCGTGAATGTAGTGATGTAATCGGAAGTAAAGCAATAAGGTCTTGTAACTTTATAGACGAGTTGTGATTAAACGTTTTACATTTATTGAAAGATACAGTCCCCAATTGTGTTTGGAACCAGCCGAAGCACAACTACCTTGGTGCGCCAGGTAGAGAAGTGCAATAAATAGTAACGCATGGTTAATAAACTAATAAATTTTTTAATTGGCATATTTAACCTCATAAATACATGTATCGATTGTCGTTTAGATAGGTATTATAATCCCACTAACCATGTTCGGCAGCAGCACATGTGCTCAATACTTATTTATTTCCCATTCTGTCGGTGTCAACTTCAACTCAAGAGAAAACGGTCAACATTGCTGTCAATGTTAGATCAATCATCATGCTTTGATTGGTGGTGTTAGACTGTAATCTATATTAAAGCACAGAGTTAAATCCTAACGTCAAAAACAAAATTTAGCACAAGAAACCGGCATCTTAAACTTTTTCCGTATGAAGGTCTAGCGGAATCTCGGAATACTAATTTCATTGCTCGACTTTCTTTATAACGGACTGTTGTATCAAACTATAATTAACAGTTCAATGTAGTTATGATCTACATTGTCAGCAGTTTGTTTGATGTTATCTTTCACAGGGAGTAACATTTCCTGCCATGCATTCCATGTGGAGTTACTGGGCTCCACCATTAGAGAGAACTAAACTTGTTGCTTTGACGTATGCAGGTAAGGCTAATATTATTATGTCTTTCAATATCAAATCTAGACCAAACGCGAAAAGCAGCTTGCGACGAATCAGCTTGCCTTACGTTTCAGAGTTTGCGTTGTTTCAATGAAAATCAGTGAAGGAAAGGTGTAAGGAACCAAAAGCCATGTACAGTAATGAATTCCTTATCAACCTCGTTTGTTCGGTCTGTACGGGAATGTATTTGCCTTAGGGTTTTTTCTGTAGAGACCTCGCTTCTTCGTCGCGATATGAGCGGTAGTGTTCTATCGGATAAACGAGCCGAAGGCGAGTAATTGTATGCCCAATACAACACTGACGCAAATATTGTAAAGTACTTATGATACGAATACACGGAAACATTCGTGTTCTTCAAAAATGATAAAAGTTCGAACAATTTTCGTCGAGAAAATAACACAAAAAGCTCACGTAAATTAGACTTGATACTACACTTGTGGTTGTATGATATTTGTAACAACTGCTTAAACTTTAAATACTTTTGTTTTTTCCTTACGAATACATCAATATAATGAGTATTATAATAACTGATATCAGTTTACTGTTTCTTTGTCTTTAAAGGCAGTCAATTTGGAACTATCATATCTTATCCTGTATCAGGCTGGCTCAGTGCAGGCAGTTTCGCTGGTGGATGGCCATCCGTTTTTTACGTATTTGGTATGAATGTACTTTAGTTCAGGATTTCAATTTGTTCAACTAATTATAACTTTAGTGTGTTTCTCAAATTGCCAAAAATTGAGACCCCATAGTACGAACGTAATTTTGGTTAATTGAGAATCACACGAGCCCAAATAACGGCAAAATTGAATGAGAAACCGTATGATTGTCCATTGAAAAATGAAAATATGCATGAATAAGCTAAGCAGGAAGTGACGTACGCTAGGACAATTGCCGCTTGCCAAAGAGTATTTAAAACTGTGGTCATTGTTTTTGCTCGTAACCGAAGCGCCGGAGGTAACCCAGGGCAGCGAGGGTAGAATCCGAAAAGGGCACAAGCACTTTACTTAGAACATAAGGAAAAGGAAATTTTTAAGTCATCCGGGGAAGCCGTGTAGTGGTCTTCATTAAATTAATAGTCATGACTGGAAGATGCAGTCAATGAACGTTTGTCAATAAGGGGCTGTTTACATGATTCCGGATCGAGTTTCTTTTACGATTGAAGTCAAACTGGTTCTACTAAAATCCCTTCAGCTGTTTACATGAATCCTGGATGAGATTTAACTCATTCCGGATTGAGTTCATACCGGTTCTCATTCTGCAATGAAATCTAATTCGGGTTTGAAATTTCATTCCGTTCTCATGTAAAGGCGCTGCAAGCTTTCATTCCAGAATGGAAGATGTGACCTGGAAGACTGCAACGAACAATATATGCGTGCTTTTAACATATACAGACGACAATATAGTGGAAACATCAGTTTAAACCTCACTATCTCTGTGAACGAACGATGGAATTGGGACAACGAAAGAAACCAAAAGGTTTTTAGCAGACGTCAAAGGTTTTAAAAGACTAAACCTGGGAGGAGGAATAGTATAGGTCTCTAATTAGGTTTTGATACCAGAACATGTTGGAATCAAGTGTAAATCGCTAAAAGAAACATACTGGCTCAAATATTATCGGTTGCCATCTTGAAATTTCAGATTTCACGCGCTGTTCGATCCAGGGATATAATTCGTATGTAAACACGGTTTGAATTCACTTTTAATCCGGAATGAAACTCAGCCCGGATTCATGTAAACACTCCCCAACTCAGTCACATTTTTTAAAGATTAACTCTTTCTGTCCGTATTCGACTTCTTAATAAGACCATTTTACTCGTCAAAGCGAGACGTTTCGGACGGGAAAGGGTTATGAATATCTCAATTAACGCTTAAGACCTTGTCTATACGGATCCGTTAGTGTTTAAAAACCCTATTTTCTTTTCTTCGTTTTCAAAAATATTTCCGTCCACACGATAACGTTTTTGCATTGTTTTCGCCCGTCCACACGAATATAAAACAATAACAGTCTACTGGGCAGCGAAGTCATCCCGCCAAGTACTTGTACGTCCTGGTCTAACCCCAGATCTTCAAGATCTTGCTAGTCTTCGTCCTCTGTCAATAGGGTTAAGATTGGCCTTCCAGGTCGGGAGTTTAAGTTACCGATAATGTTAAGCCTCTATTTCAGCATCGTCCTTGGGGGAACATGAAGAGAATATTTCATTAACTAACCTAAACTGCAAAAGTCAACTAGGAAAGTTGACTGGAGCGGGATTCGAAATCGCATCTTCGGGTTACCAGACCGCTGCTCTACCAATTGAGCTATCGAGTCAACTGGGAACAGTATACTCGTTTTATCCATTTTAAGTGCACGAGAGATTGTAGCGACAACTTAACGCTCGGTATTTGTGAGGATGTGCAGTATTTCGACTTTATTTCAGAATCATCCACAGGGTAACATGAAGAGAATGTATAGTGTATTGTAGGTTATGCAATGTAGATTAATTCGTGAAATATTCTCTTAATTTTAAGCCTCCTCCTCACGTAGTCAGGTTGAACATTCAGCAAAGCTATGTTGATCTCAAGACAAGCTACGGTATTAGTCTTGAAAAGAGTCCAAGCAAACTAAAGGCGACACAAAATGGATACGTTCATCCGCCATTTTAAATTTCGCGCGAGATACCATGCCATGACATAAGCGTTTTTGAAAAGTTCCGTTTTCATCCGTCCACACGAGCGTAGGAAAACGGCGTGTGGAATAATTTCCACTCTGGGTAGCGTTTTTGAAAAGTTCCGTTTCGGTGAACTTTTTCGCTGGATACGTGTACGGGAAGGCAATCCAAGAAACACAAAGAAAAATTTGTGTTTTCAAACAAAAACGGATACGTGTAGACGGGGCCTAAGTCAATTTACATTTCGGTTCAATATATGTTCCAGTTTTAACCTTTGGGCTTACGCGCCTGTGACAAAAATAAAACCAGACTTTTTAATGTTTTTGCATTGTTTACCAGATTTATGCACGGCGATAAAATGAATTCCAAAGGAAGTGTAAGATATCGTGATAGCACTAACGTTTCTTAATTCGAAGTGTACAAGGCATCTCCCGAGTGCCCCTATGGCTCCGGTACTCCTTGCTTGCAACTTCTTCAAATATCCACAAACCTTTTACGTCGTGCTTGGTCAGTTTTCATGAGTCACACGATTTTGTAAGAGACAGCATGTGTCTCCTTAATATCGTTATTGTCATATCGTGGTTGCCGCTTAGGCAGCACATAAGTCGAACTTGCACCCTAGCTTATCATCTGAGTCTCGGTAGCTCAATGGTTAGAGCGTTTTACCGGTCATCAGAAGGTTGCGGGTTGGGTTCCCGTCTTGGGTTCGAAATCGTTTTTCTGAGGTTAGGGCTTGATGAGCGTTCATCGATCATTTAAGAAATCTCCGTCTGATTGTCGGCGCCTCTAATTTCGAAACCGTAGACGGTCAGTCACATGTTTAATGGTCACAACCATCATTACTCTAGATTCCATAGCTCGAAAGGAGATCGTTGCGCCCGCGGTGTTATTACTAGTTTTTCTTACCGGATTTGCAGGTCGACGGCGTGGTCTAGTGATATAACTCAATGTCGAAAGATGCTAGAGAGTGTGGATCGGGCCGTGTGGAGAACAGTTTGTCGTTGTTTACGTTTTTCTGTTGTAATTTTTTCTTCAGCTTCTTTAAAAAGTAAGATTTAGGTTTCTTATTATCTATATGATTAATTTTGTTTCTTAACGTTAGAATTTGTTTTTGGTTCGGGTTAGGGTTGACGTAGTCTGATCATGTAGTCGACCATCGAGCAGGTGCACGACAGTCTACGGTTTCGAAACTTGCGTCGGCGCCACACTGGGCCGGCATTACATACATGTCTATCGACCAGTTTACACGACGTGATTGTCTTATACGATTGTTTGTTGACGTATACCATCAAGCCATCATTGTGTTCAGCATATATTGCTACATTAGCCAGCGAATCGTGTGCAGGAATTATACTCTTGAGACAACGTTGCATACGCCAGAAAGAACACTCGTTTGTGACAATCGTATTGGTGAGGGTAGGGCTAATGCGTTCCCCTGCTCTAAGAATTGCAAACCTACGAATGAAAATTTCTCTGAGGGCCTCTCTGGAATTTCGAGGCAGCAATTTCAAATTTAATCGAACAAGATAGGCAGTCTAATTCCTCCATGTTTTTTTCAGGTACCCTTGGTTTTATCTGGTGTTTCGCGTGGATGTTCTTTGTCCATGACACTCCAAGAGACCATCCGACGATATCTCGCGAAGAACTACTTTATATAGAATCTGCTGTTGGACAAGAACAAGACCATTTAACTCCGAAAAAGCAAGTATGTTTACACCGAATTTTCAAAACCTAGAAGCGGCTGTCGGATCCATTGAGGTAGAAAGTGGAGATCCAGGAAGAGAAGTAACCCCCAAGTGCTGCTGACAATTTTAACGCGGCTGTTACATCTCATCTTATCCTATCCCATGTCAACTCGTCTTATCTTACCGTATGTTGAGTTTGAGTTTTTGAGGGTGTTTCTGTTTTGTGTTAAAATTCCATTTTCATTTTAGTCACTTCATTATAAGGTATTTGTTTCCTTATGAAAACGTCAGCTGTGTAAAATCATCATTTTTCAAGATTATCACTACGAAGTATTAGTACAGTGAAACCTCGGTTTTCGGACTTAATTTGTTCCTAAATGTTGCTCTTAAACCGATTTGTTCGTAAACTGAAACCACCAAGAAGAGAAATGTGCTTCAAATTTGTCATAAATTCAGAGTTTTCCAGAGTTTCCATAAATCCTCGGGGATTTTTCCGGACAACCCTCGCTCCTACCTCATTCGGTCTTGTACGAAAACCTCAGGCCAGTACTTCCCGTACATATCTCAGACTCGGTTTATAAGTAATCAACATTTAATATTGTAAGAAGTAAAATCAAATGAGGTCAGCAGCTACTGTTTGAAATGACGTTACTCGTTTGAGCTTTTGTCGTCTACGACGTCGTCAGAAACTAGTTTCTATGCTAGTTACCATGCTTCTGAAGGACAATTTTAACCTCTTAATATTTACTTCATCTTCGATTAACTCTTTAACGACCAGTGACGTGTATATATATAGGACACCTCTAGAACGAAAGAACAAATGAATAGCCGAAGCAAAAACAACGAGAGAACAATAAACAGAAGGAAAAATCCTGGCGTTAAAGAGTTCAGGTTACATATCAGTTCTCGGTAAGAGCTGGTTTGCCCAAATTCCAGTATTTTCTCTTTGAAGTTACAACTTTTTTTTTGTTTTTTGTTTGTTTTACTTTAGGTAAATCCGACGCCGTGGCGATCAATTTTTTCGTCTATTTCTTTCTGGGCCATTATTGTTGCTCATACCTGTGCAAACTGGGGTTTCTACACCTTGCTTACCACCATGCCTATGTATTTCAAAGAGGTTCTCGGTGTGAACATCAGAGAAGTGAGTATAAGCTGAGTTTCCCTTTTTGTTCTTTTCTTTCTGTTATATTATTGGGAAGAAGGGGTTAGTTTAATTTTACAGAAGTTGATCCCAATAAAAAAGCAAACTGAACGTACCAACGTGCAATTGCAGAACCAAGATCTCTTTAAAAAATTGCATCCGTGAATGTGAGGTCTCTTCCTCCCCTTGTGAAATGTTTTTTCTGTCTTTGAAGCTTGAAAACATTGAAAAATTGCTTTCTTTGCTAAAGTATCTTTTGAAAAACGTGAATTTCTTGGAAAAAAGCACCAATATTTTATGGTACAAAACATTTCTCCCCAAAATGGGAAAGGGAATTTACTAGGTTACCCCCACGTTGTTTGCGTCCCTGCAAACGGAGGACTGAATTAAGGTTAGCATGAATTCAGGATTTTCAGGAAACAGCAGCAGGAACAGCAATATTGAAGTTAAAACAAACGGTATTCTGTCAATGCGCAGGATCTTGTCTGTTCTTATGATTGCATTTGTTGATCGGTTTTGAGGAAACTGTAATTCCGTTCTTGTGCTGACACTTCTATTGCTCCAATATAATATTATAAGAGATGGATTTTTTAATCCGGAGACACACTTCGCAGACGTCTTGTCGCTAAACTCAGCTGCAGCCCGAGAAAGCAACAAAGCAACATTTGTCTGACAGAATGTGAAAAGCTGAAGTTACAAAGCGACGATTATTCAATCATATTTCAATATTTTCGACTCAACCTTCCTTGAACACCATGGCCCATCGCACACAGTTCTTTGGCAATCTTTTCCCTAGCGATAAATTTCAGTTTTTCGATCTTGGAGTGTTTAAGTGACATATCGTAGAGAATTGGAGGGATGAGCGTTGAGCATCCGAAGGGACAATGGCCAGCGACATAGCGACAATTGAACCTCCTGGACTTCTGCAGCGATTTTTGTGACAAGCTACAAGCGATGATAAATTATATACGTAAATCAATCAATGAATCAATCAATCAATAAATAAATGAATAAATAAATAAATAAATAAATGACTCCGCGACAAGCGGTGGTAACTGCACAGAGGCGTCGCTGAGCTCTGGCGACACGGCGACATCTTTGTGTATCTCCCGTTTAATATTTGATGAAGGAAATTTTTGAGTGTCAGAATCCTATATTTTAAAGACCCATCCAGGAATAGTTATGAAAAATGCGACCCTTGGGCCTCTAAATGGAAATCGAATCAATAATCTTGCAAATCTAGTGTAGCACTCTGGACCGTCAAATATAAAAATTGTATTTCTTGTGATCGAACGTAAATGCCAAAATATCCATTGAATATACTTTTGAGATATACATTTTGGAAATGGGGGAGCTTGGAGATATCTTGAATGATAGATGAACATTCGTCAAGCTCTATCATCAGAAAAGCGATTTCTGAACCCTAGATGGGGATCGAATCCGCAACCTTCTGATGACCGGTGAGATGCTCTAACCATCATCAAGATTCACCATCTGACCCTTGGTAGCTCAATGATTAGACTGTCTCACCGGTCATCAGAAGGTTGCGGGTTCGATCCCCGTCTGGGGCTCAGAAATCGTTTTCAGAGGATAGAGCTTGACGAACGTTCCATTATCACTCAAGAATATACCTTTCCTGTCACCGGCATTTTTACCACTATGAATACCGAACTCTCGGCCAAGCTCTTGGCAAAGGCATTCGTTGCTCAGTTGGCAGAGCACTATATTAGATTATCAAGATCGATAGTTCCATTACTAGCCGGAGACCCATGAGTTGCATTTTCGCAATTTACTGGTTCCGGTTGGGTCTCAAGAATGTCAGACTGATACTCAAAAATGTGATCTAGTGTAAATGCCGAATATTCGTTGATTATACACTTAATATCAAAAAGCCTTCTTCTATAGGAATAATCTCTCTGACTTCATCGAAAGCTATAAGGGAAACGTTGAAGGATCATTTTGACCGTACGAGAGTGAATGATTTGGAAACAAACAACATCTGTTGTAGCGCCGGACACGGTTGATCGTCTGTTTATTGTCAGTCCTTGCCTTTGCGACAAGCTTTTGCGACAAGAAACCAGAAAGGAAAGTCAAAGAAAAAAGAAAAAAAACAAAAAACAAAACAAGTAATTGAGTTTTAAAGAAAAAGTTGGGATTTAGGTTAAAATGTCACCAGGGTATATCGTCAACGGTTATAATTAAGATTATGATTAAGGTTAGGATTAGGGTTAGGATTCTAATCCTAACCCTAATCCTAATCATTACATTCGGGATAATTCTGAATCTTTGGACTATTGACATTTCAAGATTATCCTGAATCTTAGGTGAAATGATATCAATTAAATAAATATTCTTAATTTTCCAGCTCCATTCTCCGCACGGTTACCTGGTCTCAGTGGTTACCGTCTAGTGCCGACCCAGAAACATTCAAAACCAGTTCACGAACGAGATTGTGGACGTTCTTCAATTCTTTTGTTTTCACGTTACGTCTACTTACTAATAATTGTTTCTGACATCCTCTATGTTACTATGTGCAGTCTCTTTTTTAATTATTGAATTAGCTGACTCAATCACCAATTGCTCCTTTCTGAGTTTGTGTTAAGTGGATAGTTTAGGTTGACAGCGCAGATGCACCTTTATGCTAAACGAAGGTTGTTGTTTAAATGTCAGATTAACATTATTTTATTGCCTTTCTTTATTATCTTTCAGAACGGCCTCATTTCTGCCATTCCTTTCATAATTAACTTCGTAACTATAGTTTTAGCCGGAGTGCTCGCAGATCATCTACGTCACAGAAACTTGCTTTCGACTGAGGCAGTTAGGAAGCTTGCTAATACTACTGGTAAGAGATCAACTACATTCATGATCTTCTTTCGTGCTGTCTGCCGCATTTTGATAATGAAAGAATATTGATTACTTATTAACCGAGTGTGGGGTCTGCACGGGAAAATATTTGCCTGAGGTTTTCGTACAGACCGAGCGACGAAGGAGCGAGGTTTGTGTGGAAAGAACCGAGGGCATATACTTTCCCGGACAGACTGAACAAACGAGGTTAATAAGGAATTTATTATATGGCTTTTGATTCCTTCCTTCATCACGTTTAACTAAGCATTGTGTTCGTGAGTTAGTGGCTTAGGTTTACTTCTTTGTTTTTACCTATTACATCATGATTTTTTTAATCTGTTCATCTAGTTTTCAGTTTCAAATTATCGTTGAGAATATTTAACTTCTTTTTCCGCAGTTTGTTGTTACAAATTTTCTGTAAAACGTACCTAAATCTGGTTTCTTTGTCTTCAAATCAATTCGCAAATTTTCCCGCTTAAACTTGCCGGTCTGTACGAAAAACTTTTTGCACGGCTAGGCAGCCAATCAGCGTGCGTCATTTTGCGCACAGACCGGATACTGAGCTCAGCCATATAATAATAAATACTTGTATACCTAATGCGTGGTTTGTACTGGAAAGAATTTGACTAGGTTTTCGTATAGATCAAACGACGAAGGAGCGAAGCCTGCGCGAAAAAACTGAAGGTAGTTATTTTCCAGTAAGGAAGTTAGTTAAGTTTAGTTATTTTCCAGTAAGGAAGTCATCATATAGTGTTTTGGTCGTCGAGTGTTGCTGTTTGCATTACATCGTTTGGCTTCTTGTTTCCACCTGTTAAACATTTATTTAACGTACTTTCATACAATTAACTTTAAACAAAAGCTGTTATAGTGTTCCGGCGCATTTTCTTATTTGGAATTTTTCAATTAAGATCCTTTAGGGCCGTTCCATACGTCGCACAATCGTTGCATTTAATTCAGACGAATTTAATTCAGTCGATTTAATGCGATGGTTATGCGACGTATGAAACGAATTAAATTCGTCAGAAACGTCTTATCCGTTATGATCAGACGGATACAACGTCTGAAATGCGCGTTGGTTTCAGTCGACGTCGTAACGTCGCATCGAATTGAATGCATGAATTAGGATAATATACATTCTTTTTAGCCCATGATCAAATGTCTTGTTCTTTGTCACCAGCATCGATTGTTCTTATGAAATTTTTTGGAAAATGATTAAATTCGTCTAAATTCAATTCGTCGTATGAAACGAACACGCATTTACGTCGACTAATTGACGAAGCTAATATGAATTAAATTCGTCTGAATTAAATGCGACAACTGTGGGACGTAGGAAACGATCCTCATACTCCTTTACGTTCATTATAATCAGCTCGAAGATTTTGGCGCCAAAACTTATACCGGTCCGGAAAAAAGGGCGTATTGGGCCTGTGGTTCAAAATCGTAAAATGTCGACTGTATTCAGTAGCCAATCAGCACGCGTAGTTTTGCCCATGCACCGATAAAGGGTTGCAGCGATATAAAAATAAAAACTTATTTAATACCAATACCAATAAACTTTATTTAATGAGGGTAACACAATTACAAAAAATATTTGTATTCTTCCTTGTGGCCCTGTTGCGGGCGGAAACTTATTTGCTTGAGATTTTCGTCAAGACCAGTTGTGGTCACAGTCTGGACTGTTTTCGCCAAAAAGTGCGCATGGGTTTTAAAGATCTTAAACCCTTTCCGGTCCTTACCCGACGTTTTAATTTACTCTGGCTAATGGCAGACAATTTTACTCGTCAAGGGGAGACGTCTTGGACAGGAAAGGGTTAAAAAGTGTCTGAGATATCGACTATTTTTTTATGTAAAAATGCTTTTAAAATACACTAAAATTGGCATAGTTTCATTGAAATTTGATTATTGAATAATCTCAGTCTCACTTTTTCTGAGGTAGCAGCCCAGGTTCAAATGGTTTTCAGAAATCTGGGATGATGTCAATAACAGCAAAAATCAAAATTTTTGAGTTTTTCGATAACGTTATTGTGACGACGCCATATCACGTGACCAAACAACCCCCCCCCCCCCAACTTTGCCGACATATTCCACTTGTAGAATATTAAACAATTATTCTTCGAAGTGAGGTGAATAGTAGAGGATACCTCACATAATTTTTTAAAACAATTTTACGGAACGTCGGCTTGTCGCCCACTCATCATTTGTAAGCAAAAAATTTTGGGCACGTTCTGAGTACATTTATCGCTAAAAAGTAAAAGAAATAAATGTCTTTGCCAAACTTCGTTGCACTTTTGATATAGTCAGATACGGGGCTTCGTTTATTAAGAAAAAGTTCTTCCGTGACTGAAACAAAAGGGGCGCCATCTTGTTTTGCTCGGAGGTTAATAATTTATTATTCACGGAAGTGGAGGTAAGTATCTACACTATTCACTAAGGTGAATAAGTGTTTTAGCATGTGCCTCGCATAATTGTTTTCGCACACTTCTTTTAATTTTTAAGACAATTTTACGGAACGTCTGCTTGTCGTTCGCTCGTCGTTTCTAAACAAAACATTTTGAAACGCATTCTGAGTGCATTTATTGGTAAATTGTAAAGGAAATACATATTCATGGATACTTTTATTGCCAAATTTCGTTACTTTTTTAATATTATCTGGCACGGCGGCTTAGTTTATTCAAAACAATTTTCTTCTTCCGTAACTGAAACAAAACTGGGCACCATCTTGTTAGCTCGGAGGTGAATAATGCAGGATATTCCTAGATAGACGAACCAATCAGATTGCGCAAAAAACACTATTCACTTGCGAGGTATATGCTAATCTTGGTTATTCCATGAACCTAAATCACAATCCCTTCCTGATATAAGCTGCAAAAAAGAACTTTACTTAACAGTAGTTTCAAGCAAAGAAATACGTCCGAAAGCATCCGAACACCTTTAAAGTTGAACCAAAATTGCCGGTCCAAAAAATCTAACTTTGGGATGTAATGCAGTTTATCCCATAGTAATACAGTATGCTATTTTTACTTCAGGATTCCTGATCGCTGCTGCTTCATTAATTGGTACCAGTTTCCTCGGCTGCCATCAGACAACGCTCGCTGTAGTTCTGTTATCTTTCGCGACGTGCGGCAGTGGGATCACCCAGTGCGGGTATAGCGTCAATCATTTGGACATCGGCGCCAGGTATGCCGGGATACTCATGGCGATAACGAATACATTTGGTACCGTTTCCGGCATAGTATCACCTTTCATCGTTGGCGTATTGACAAATAATCAGGTAAGAAGTTCATTTATGAGAGTACGTAAGTCCGAATAGTGCTGTTAAAAAGGAACAGGCGTATTATTAAACTTATTGAGCCCTGGGGGGAGATTGGGTACCAGTTACCAGTTGATCTGTTGTTTCAGATCAGAATATCTTTAACGACTAGTCGAGTTAACATTTTACAGTAAAAATGTTTTTGAATGCGCTCGAAGTCCGTCTAAGAAAATTTCAATTTTCCTTCTGTATGTCGTCGGAATTTGCTTACGCAATTTTAGCTAGTCTAACCTTAAGCTAGTCGCCTTTTGAACAAGTTGACCCAAGTGATATTCAGTGGCAGATTAAAACATTTGTGGGCCCTAAGCACAGGACAATTTTATGGGCCATACAGATTTCAGCTAGATCCGCTCTCTTTTGGGGGGCTTCAGCTTTAAATGTCATCGAAAAGATTTTTATAGTTATATTGAATGTGAACCGCAATAACATGAATGAATCGGTAAAGTTATACAAGAAAGTCAAGAACAACCTTAACAAACAAAACAGTACTACAGTACTAATCTGTCCCTAGTTACACGTACATTAGTGAATATAAGTAATATTACCCATGGAGAGGTCGGATCACAGCATAATCTTGTTCGTTCTACAGTTTTACTATGTGTATTTTCTTTATGGCAAAAGAACTAATCATATCATTAAGTGGAATTGAACGCATCAACTCCGATTCTATAGATAGGAATGAGGGTGGCAACAAACACGACTGACCCATGGTTGAGCTCTGCTAGTCCTTGATACGTTTCAATACGGAGTAAGATGAGTAAAGGAAAATGATCGTGCGGAAAATGTAAAGTTTATGCATATTGCATTATAAGTTCATAAGGCATTTTACGTCTGTATGGATCGATTTCACGGTAAGCCAAATAGCCAATTCCTATCATCCATTAAGTGGCAGAAAAAGAAGAATGACAATATGGCCACCAGATGAATCGATCAGAGTCAGTCACGGCTCACCTACGCAGTTTTTTTCAGTCTTATTCTTTTTAACATGATTGTGCATTTTGTTGTTAGGTTCTACGTTTAAAAACATTTACATAGATATATATACATGTATTAGCATAATGAATAATGAAATGGTTAACTCTTTCGAGGGGAAAGCACTCCTTTTGACGAGTAAAATTGTCTGGCGTTAGCCAGAGTAAAATAGTCTGGTTTTAGCCAGAGTAAAATAATAGAAGAATAGAATTAATAGTAATAAATAACAGAAAGAATAAAATTAAGAATTCAGTAATTTTGAGGTATTATTTGACCGTCGATCAAAAGTACGTCATCCTGTTTTCGTCAAAGTTTGAAAAATCGTAAAAGGTAATGTTTAGTTATTCGAAAAATTAGTCTTTCTTTTGTATTTTTCTGGGAAATACACTATGAATCCTTTCATTCCTTTGAACTCTGTTTGAATATTTCTATAGTCTTTACTTGTAGTAGTTTACCCCGGTCAAAACGCATGTAAGACTTGCAAGCTATCAAGTACGAATCCCTCAAGGATAAACATGTCTGTACTTAGTTATCTCATTCTAAAGTGAAAAATAAAGCATAGCTAAATGGACAAACAGCTTCGTGGGTGCCTGGCCTTCGTGGGCCCTAGGCATGTACCTATAGTGTCCATTGGTTAATCCGCCCCTGGTGATAATACATTCGAGTTTAGAACCGAATATGACGTCTTTGAAACAAGAAGAAGCCTTGGGTATTTCATAAAACAAATATGCACTTTGATTGGCATGACAATCGCTCTAAGTTAAATAAGTATACACAAGATATAAGGTTATTGAGGTCCAAACGTTTTCCACGTTCAAGTCATCATCAGGGTAAAAACTGAACTGTCCGCTGTAGTACGTGGTCTGTATAGGTTTGTAGTTATTCCCAAGAAAAACAACTGAGCAACATAGTGCTTTAATTGTTTATTCAGTTTGAGGTTCTTCACCACTCGATGTTTGGATATCTGATGAAACACTCCTTTGTGTAAAATAAAAGTCCTTAAAAGTCCGAATTTGGGCATAGTGTTACACCGTGCATGCATGATATTTTTATCTACTGATAGTCCTTTAACCACTACCAGAGGACAATTTGAAAAAGTAAAGGATAAAACACAGACCGAAAAATGTCATCTTGTGACTTGATATTCAAGTTAGAACAAGAAACAGACAAGCTGAAAACGGTAATATTTCGGCTCTATTTCAGAGTCATCATCAGACCAAGTGATTTACAAAAGCTCACTAAGTTATATATATATATATATATATATATACAATTACAAGGATGATGTCATCGGTTATTAACAACGAAATTAAAAGTCGGATGTTAACACATGTCAGATTGACAGCTGGACAGGAGAAAAGCCAGATAATTGTCGAGTAGCTGAGAAATGTGGAAATGTCGGATCAGACAAAAAGTGAAAGTTCTTTGCTGGCCTTTAGGCCACTGTTCATTCCCGGCTTATTAAGTTTAATTAAGAGAGCTTCTAAAATAAGTAATAGGTTCGAACTATTGAATTTACAAGAATGAATTATCTTAAAGTTATTAAAGATAAAATTATTGGGATATGATTCGGAAGGAACAGAGGAACTGTTAAGATTATCAAAGAGAGAATTGAGGTTTGCAAGATAATGGGCATGTGGACAGTAGAGAAGATGTTGTGCTACAGCGCTGGTGTCGATGTTGTATGAGTGTTCCGAAAGGCGAGTTTGTAGACAGCGTTCTGTTTTGCCAATATATTTGTTATTACAACCAGGACAAGTGATTTCATGAATAACGTTGTTTCGAGAAAGATCGGGTATTTTATCTTTATTAGAAACGAAAAAGGCAGTTTTTTTGGTTTGGTAAATGACAACAAAATTAACTTTAACTTTTAGGTTACGCCGTAGTTTTTTAATTAGGTTTCGAACAAGAAATTCACCTTGTTTACCTAGGTAGCGAAGTCTTAGCCAAATTTTGGGATCACTGTCATCAAAGGGCTTGTTGGGAGAGGTGAAGTTGCCGAAATGCTTAGCTTTGAGTTTTTTAATGAGCAAGTTTCTGACTTTGGCTGGAAAACCATTCCAAGACATAAGGGATCTGAGCGAATGAATTTGCTGGTTGAGTGACAAAGAGCTGCTACATATTTTGAAAGCGCGGTAAAACAAAGAGTTAATCCAAGTGACTTTGCGACCAAAGGGTTCAAACCTGGAATAGTGGGTGTATTGGCCAGTGTGAGTATCTTTTCGATAGACATCGAAGATAGTCCTTTGTAAGTTTAATTTCTTTGCAAAAGGCAGCTTGCAGGATACTTTGTGAAAACAGCCAGAAGTCCGTTGGTTGGCTTCTTAACGCTGCATATTTTGTACTTCCGCTTGGATTCACCCCATTAATGTCAGTTTTCCGCACGATATGAAATCTAGGGGAATGGTCATATTTTGCTTCACTTTCCGACCCAGTGAACTCGATTTCCATATCTGGAATGCTGACTGGTCAATGAAATGTGAAGCGAAGATGGCCGTCCATGGAGGGCAATTTTGTGCGTCACTTTTAGTCCCCTACGCGGGCTTGTACGTCTGTTTTACTCTCCCGCGCGACTTTTCACTTTTTCTGAAAATTTTCCTTATTGAAAATACACAAAAAACATGTCTTCAAAAGATGGAAATGAGTTTAAGAATTTCACATATATTTCGACAAAGTCAAACCGAGTTACAGGTTAAATATTTTCACGAAAATAAATTACCAAATTGACGAGAAACCTGATAAAACGGTCCCGAAAAGTTACTTGAGGAAAGTACTCTGTGCACGTCCTTTTTTACCGTCTGTTTACCATCTTTAGACAATTTACGACAGTTCTTAAACCACACGGCAATATAACGAATCTTTTTAAATACTCGAATTTGTATAAGTTGTCCAGTAACATTTTTTCTGTGCAATTTTTCCGTGGTTGTGAACTTATTCGAAGGCGAACCAAACAAAAACTGAAAACTAAAGTCGTGTAAAGGACTGGAACTGACGTAGAAGGCCGCGAAGAGGACTGAAACTGACGTGCAAAATTTCCCTCCATGGGCGGCCATCTTGGCTTCACTTTTTGCTTGAGCAAATGACTGGGAGTTAGCATTCTAGCTATGGAAATTGAGTTCACTGTGTACGTCAGTTTCAGTCCTTTACACGGTCTTGTATGTCAGTTTTAGTCTCCTACGCGACATTTTGCACTTTTCTGAAGGGTTTTGTTTGAAAAGACACACAAAATATTTTTTTAAAAGACAGAAGCGAGTTTAAGAATTGCAAATATATTTCGACAAAATCAAATCGAGTTAGAGGTTATATATTTTCACTAAATTAAATTACCAAGTCGACGAGAAACCTAATGAAACATTCTCGAAAAATTATTTGAGGAAATTGCTAGGGGCACGTCGTCTTTTTGTCTACCATCGTTAGAGAATTTAGCACAATTCTTAGTCCACACAGCAATTTTGAGTCTATTTGAATACTCGATTATCTAAAAATAGTGCAGTAATATTTCGCCTGAACACTTTTCCCATGGATGGAAATGTTTTCGAAGCCCGAACCAAACACAAACTGAACATTAAAAACGTGTAAAAGACTGGAAACGACGTACAAGACCACGAAGAGGACTGAAACTGACGTACAAAATTTCCCTCCAAGGTCGGCCATCTTAGCTTCACTCTTTGCTCGGCCAAATGACTTGGAGTTAGCATTCCAGGTATGGAAATCGAGTTGACTGTTCCGACCTGGATTACTTTCATTGGTCACTTTAAGCGCCGCCAAAGTAACGAAAAAACGCGAACGTTTTCTCTCAAAAAATAAAACATATTTTTGGATGTCTAGAACTATAGTTTTCGTTTGCGATAATGAATTCAAGTTCAATGTTTTCCAATTTGCAGCCAACGCGGGAAAGATGGCAGGTCGTGTTCTATATTGCCGCCGGGATCTACGTTTTTGGAGCTATCTTTTACTTGTTTTTCGCCAGTGGTAAAGAACAGAAATGGAACAGACTGGTTTGCAAGGATGAAGATACAAGTGAGGACGAGATTTATGAGAACCCAAGTCCATGTGATCTCGTAAATGGATCGATCAATGTTACTCGGAGAACTACGGGTGATTGCTAGAGGTTTCATTTCTTATCCTCGTTTATGCTTTCTTTTTCATACTTCCCTTTCTTTTAAAACATCAGCCATTGATTGATCAGGTGGTAAGCATAACCTTAAAATGAAGCGTAAAACCCAGCATAGTACTTTGAGAATAATCATAGACACAGTAGAATCGATTAACTGGCTTTAATCTTCAACTTAAAGCTCCTCTTCTTTTATCTATTTATTTCATTTTTTTATTCTTCCCCATTTTGATTCTAGAGTTATAATCATTTACCAGCTGTTGCCTGGTTATTTATGGCGAGGTCTGTGCTGGTGAAATACACTGTAAAAATTCGAATAAGCGCTTACGTTTAAGTTAGCGCCCACCCCTGAACGGCAATTTTGAAGTAAGCGCCCATCTTCGAAGAAGCGCCCATCCCAATATTTTTAGTAGTTTTTTAGCCAGATGTTATATGCACACACCTGTAATAAGACAGACGTTTAAGCTTTGGTTTAATCTCGCTTTAATATTTTCACTGTTCCTCAGGAAGAGTAGTGTTATTCTCAAAGTTTGAATTGGTATGTCCATGTGCGCGCAAAGTTCATTCAATCGCAGCATCTCCTCTGCAAACTACTTGGCAATGGCGCAACTCTTCTGTTTTGTTTTGTTTTGTTAAGTTGAAACAAACTCCTTATCTTTTGTTTTGTTACTCTCTAAAAAAAAATGTCCTCATCAAATGAAAATGATGCAAATATGGAATAAGAACCCACCTTCAAGGTCGCAAAATTAAATAAGGGCCCAGGGCGCTTGTTCGAATTTTTACGTCAAAACGCGTTTTTTAAGTACCGACCTGGACGAGGTCAGCTACTCAAGGGCAGTGGCGTACGGATGGGGGGGGGGGGGGGGGGGGGCATCGCCCCGGGCGGTACTTGCGTAAGGGCGGCAATTTTGCTCTAATTAAAAAGGGGAAAGAATATGACAAATCTTCCGAAATTCGAACTGCCGAGTTTAATCAAATTTAAGTTTTACGACTTTTTGATGCGGTGCTTATTCGAGAGTGGCGTTTAGCAAATTTTATTTATAGAAATATAATGTAATCTATATAACATAATGTGAGGCCGTATAATTAATCTTCGGGGGTTTTTTTATCAATTGTTGTACTGGGGAAGGGGCCGCAATTTTTACTGGAACCCTGGGCTACATTTTAGCATGGTAAACCACTGTTCGCTGGGCCTTGGTAAAATCAGAGGCTTGGTATTTCATAAGCACAGATCGAACAAGCATAGTCAATAGGTAATTTATTACATGGCCTTTGTCAAATTAAATGCATACTGCGAAAATATTCGTTCGTAAAATATTCTTCGTTTTCCTCGACCTTGACTGTATCTTGGTTACGTCCTGAAGTTTCTGTAGACTCTATTTGAAGTCTTATTATTATAAGTAATACCATGAAATGAGGTGTATTGGTTATTAAACCTCCCACTCGATGAGGGTTGTTTAGTAAAATTCCCGAGGGCCGAAGGCCCGAGGAAATTTTTCAAAATGACAAGAATCGAGCGAGAGGTTTAACAGCTAATGCACCGAAATTTCATAGTGTTACTTGGTAATATCATATTTGCCAAATTCAACTAATACTACCTCCTGTGACGCCAAACCGGGTCGTATTACAGTGAACTTCCTCCAAGATGGACACCTTCGGGACCGCTATTACTGTCCGTCTTAGAGAGGTGTCCGTCTTAGAAGGAGATTGAACAATCTGACACCGACCTTCAGGATTAAAGCGATTAAGCCTCGTTCACTCAGTGTCAGTCTTTCTGCCGCGAGAGAACGATCCTGACATTTCGAATGAAAGCCTTTCAATGTAAGTCAGGTAGTTAACCACTCGATTTAGAATTTGTTAATTTTTGGAACAGAAATCATCTTTGTTATTGTGACATATTAAAACTTCGTTACCCGAATCTATTGATCAGGTCGTTATCTGTCCGCTCTGAGAGGTATTTTGAACGTTTTTCCATTTGACTCATGTCCGTTGTCCGTCTTATAGAGGTGTCCGTCTTAGAGAGAGTTTGATTATGGCGAAATAATGTATAAACGGCCGGGACCAAACATGGTGTCCGTCTTAGGAAGGTGTCCGTATTGGAGAGGTGTCCGTTAAGAGAGAGTTCACTGAAGTCCTAATACGACCCGGTTTGACATCACTGCGGGTTGTATTAGTACTGTACAAATGAATTTTAATGAGGTAAATTAGTTATTAATGGCACCTGGAAAACAAAAGAAATTGAAGCAAACATGATATTACTAAAATGATGGCCGAGCAAACGAGTTTAGATAGAGCCATAATAGAACCATAACTTTTAAAATCTTTTAATAACCAACGTTTGGTTACTAGACCAGTAACATCATCAGAGTGACTGTGTGGACAATGAAACATCGGCTTAAATAAGTGTTAAATAAGTGTTTAAGCCGATGTTTTATTGTAAATAGTCACTCTGATGATGTTACTAGTCAAGTAACAAAACAGTTATGAAAAGATTTTAAAAGTTATGGTTCCATTATGGCTGTATTTAAACTCGTTTGTTGGGTTAGTATTTTCATAAAAAAAAACTTTGTTTTCCGCCAGATTCTTCAATTGCAACCATTTTATTTGAATTTGAAAAGTTTGGAATTTCCTCAGCACCTTCGCTCTTCACAGATACTTTTCTGCTCCTGGTTGCTCTTAAAACTTTAGCCTTTCTGATTTTCCCAAAATTTTAATTTCTTTCTAACATTAACAAGTTTTTTTTAAACTCTTCTGGTCTGAGCAAGCGGATGAGGAAAATGTCCGCCGTTTACGAACCAGTCACACTGCAGGGTTTACGTATCAGTACCTCATAACCCAATGGCCATGTGAGTACTCACGCTTGTTGTGATATTAGAGCTTACTAATACGGTATTTGAAATTATGGATTACTTTAAGTTGGTCCGATAATATATGTTATTTTCTCCACTATTAAAACGCGATAGATGAAATATCTTAATTGTAACATCGACATCATCGATGTAAAGACAAATTTTAGAGCAACACCAATATTTTCTGTCAAAGGTGTAAACTGCGAATGTTTAATTAGTATAAATTAATAAATAATCAAAATTCTTCTTTTTAAAATCCTGGCTGGCTTCCATGTTAATATTTATTTGATCCACAAAACTTGAATGTATGGATTTTGTTACCTAAAGGTTGTCTGTAATAACTTTCATATGCTTCATGAGACATATTAAGAGGACATGAAGAAAGGACTGTCCAATTAATATCATAGTTTCAAGTCAGGCTCAAGAACGTTCTTATTGACATAAACATGCCCTTCGATTTACTTGGCAAAAAGACTTGCATTTCAAGATAGTCCGGAAACATGGATATTTGAATGCATTCATTTCATAAGTAGTACATACTATTTATGACATAGCGCAGCTTTTTTGCGTCCTCACGCAAAATGAGGTACGCTCATTGGTTGCTAAATGGTCCGATATTTTACGACGATCGACCGACCCAACACGCTTTTCATTCCGAACTGGTAAGTTTTGGCGGGAAGATGTTCGAGTTGATTTTAACGAAGTTTAAGGAGCGTTATTGCTGCATTACGTTTCTACATTGAAAAATTCCTTATAACGACATGTGCTGGAGCACTAGTGCTGTTTTTCGTTAAAATTAATTGCATAAGAGTACAATAAATGAACGTTTAACTGGCGGAAACAAGAAGCAAAACAAACAAGTTACGAATTAAGGTAAACAGAAACTTTCGGCGACATGAACGTCGTTGAAAATGTGCAAGAAAACCAACTTAAAGGTATATAGTAAACATTTTGTTCACCTCGTTTTCTATTTCCGCACTGAAATGTATTTGCCTTCTGTTTTTGCCGTACGCACCTCGCTCTCAGTCAGTATTTAACGGCTTAAATTTTTATTTCAGCTGTATTTCAGCTTACTTCAGAATCCATAGTCATTGGCCATGCTGCTGCGGCCACTCAGCCATTTTTTTTTCTCTTGCTATTTGTGATGGCGAAGCTGGTAAAATGAAATAAAACAAAGCATAAAAGAGCCATTTTTGGCATCCCCGGAATACGCTAAATTAGCATGCAATTAATACAGTTTTATGCAAATCATGTTTACAAGTTGGAGGTATAGAATGCTAAAATACGTTGTTTCTAATACTATTTTTAACAGAGTAATTATGAACTGGAACAATTTATTTCGCGAAATTGCCGAGGAGCGAATCATTGATAAATCGCCCTTAGAAGCTTGATCTAATATTAGCCACAAAATTATTATCATTATCATTATTATGATCATTATGGTTATAGTTATCGTTACCATTATGATACCTTAATGGTCACGTCAATCCTCATTCTTCTTCTTCCTCTTCTTCTTCTTCTTCTTATTCTTATTCTTCTTCTTATTATTATTATCACAACTCGCACACCACCCAATTAAAAACAGTGCAAGGGGTCTCAGCCTGTACGGGGTCCCAGTATCCCGCGAGGTAAGGCCGCAACAGACATTGCACATTTTAGAAAACTTATTATTATTATTATTATTTTCACGCAGGCAAATAATTTGCCGGTCTAATATCCTAAAGAGCGGGTCATATCTTACGACCAAAGGTCCCCAGGTTACTATCCTCTCATCCAGTTTCAATCATCAAGCACTTTCCTTAGTATTCTAGCTGTCCCTAGTAATGCGGTTTTCTGCATAAGTTCCACCCTCACATCAACTCCGATTTTGTTCAGCAACAATTGTGTCCTGTTTGTAATTGTTCCCAATGCTCCTACCACCATAGGAATTACTTCGACTTTCTTCATTTTCCACAAGCTTGCAACCTCCCATCGTAATTCTTGATATTTTTCTATTTTTTTCTTGTTCCTTTGCATTCACCCTGCTATCGTTTGGCAATGCTACATCTATTATTTTACAAATCCTTTCTTGCCTTTCTACTATCACCATGTCCGGCCTTCTTCCGTCTATAACTTTATCACACTGTATGTTAAAATCCCGTAATAGCTTGACCTCCTCCGACTCGATCACTCCTTGAGGTTGGTGATCATACCATATTTTTTCCCTGCTCCCATAAGTTTGTATTTTCCACAAGTATTCCAATGTATTATTCTTGCCAAGTTATCATGTCTTATTTTGTATTCCTGCTACGGGCTCCCAGCATCTCACTAGGTAAGGCCACAACAGACATTGGACATTTCAGGGAAATTATCATTATTATTATTATTATTACAACTCGCACACCACCCAACTAAGGACAGTGGAAGGGGTCTCAGCCTGCAAATAATAATCTCAGCAATAATAATAAGTTGAAGTCCAAACTTCAACTTATTATTATTGCTATTATTATTAACTTATTATTGTTATTATTATTACTGTTATTATTATTATTATTATTATTATCATTATTATTTCTTTACTTAGCCAAATGTTTGACTAGGGGCCAACATAGTCCTCTAAAACTAGCGACATGTAAAATAGTGCCCATGTCATTGTGTCTATTTGTAAGTCATAACAGACATCATAGTTTACACAGTTATCAATCCACTCTTTATCTTTGGTACTATTGTCTCAGCTCGATGCACTACAACACGCTGCATTTCGGAAACTTTCCCAAAATACTCTTTCACTCTTTATACATCGGCCCATCATATCGTGCAGGCTTTGCACGTTCCCAAGACAGCCTATGACTAGAAGTGCAATTTTCACTTGCCAACCTGGTGACTGCGTTCGTAAGTCGTAACATAATTATTGAGACTTCATATTCTCCTGCTCTTTAGCTTCCACATTCTCCTCTCTCGGACAGGCCATATCAGCTAAAGCAATCCTCTTCTCATCTCCATATCCAGTTGTTAAATCTGGTCTTCGGTGCTGTATTGCGGTCACGGTTTGGTATTCAAAATCCCATAGGAGTCTCCTGGTATTTGCTTCCAACACGCTACCTCGATCCCATTTCAGTAGATACCACAACCGATCTTTCCCAGTACCCCTTCTTGCCGTGCCCATTCCACCACAGACACCATCAGGGCCTGATCATGCTTTTTTAGATACTCATGGGCAGCTAGTTTACAGCGAACTGTCAACCAGTGCAGTACTGTCTCTTAGTGTTGTCTACATATCCGACACATAACACTGTCAACATGTCTACCCTTTTTTGCAATGTGGTACCTTGTCTCCACCATCTGCTCCATCGCTGCTATGACTCCAGCGACCTTCTCCGACATATTTGTTCTCTTTAGCCAAAGGTGCACTTTGACATCTAGATTCCCCTACACAAAACTTTGGTAAGCTTTTTCTTTATATTGTTCACAGCGCTTCTTCTCCCTCGCTTTGACATAGGCTCCTTTCACTGTACCCAAAATCAATTGCCAGCCCTCTTGCAATGCTACATTCTCTAGCCATATTTGACCATCACGAAACTCCAATATCAGACCAACTTTCTTCATCAAAGTGCAAGCCTCCCGAAACAGTGATCTGAATTCCTTGCCAAACTCTTTAGTTCTTGCAATCGTCATGTGTTCACATTTTGCTTCTCTATTCCTTCCTAGTATGTCTTGAAGTCATCAATGAACAAACTATGGGTCAGTTTTATTTCTTTCGCTCCTGGAGCTCCCATAAGGTAACCACTGGTCTGTGAGACCATTATACCAATAAGCACTTCACATAAACAGAAGCCAACTGGTGACCAACTGTCTCCTTGTAGAAACCTCGTTTTGAATTGTATCAGACTGCTACTTAACAAATCCTTCCCATTCTTGATTACAAGTCTGGATTTCCACCTTTCTCTGAATGCACCTATCAGGTTCAACACCTCTCTTGGAAAACGGAGCCACCCAAAAACCATATCCATCCACGCATGTTCCACGTTGTCATACGCCTTTTTGTAATCATAATACACTACGGGAAGATTCCGGCGATGTTCCTTAACTTCCTCCAATGCACATCTGTCTACCAGCAGATGGTCAGTTGTACCCAATGCTCCACTCATTGTTCCCATTTGTCCCTCATCCCATATATCATTCATCTGTGCGTGCTCAGCCATGTATTTTGCCAAGACACCCGTGATTATCTTATAAAGGTTTATCAAGCTTTGGACGGAACTCGCTGACCATACTGATATCAGTCTCTTGGGGTAACACTGCTGTTTTGCCTGTTCCAATCCAAGTTGGTGTCTGTTCCAAGTCTCCAATTATTATGTTGAAAGCATGTGCCATGGAACTCCAGAGCCTCCTTAACTTCTTTCACCAGAAAGTTTGGATACCGTCAACTTCGGACCGGACCAATTTTTTTTCTTGCGCACCACTTTTCTCACGTTCTCGACCTGCATGACAAACGTTTTCACCTGTGTAATCTTTATTCCGAGGTCTTGCTTCACTCTTTCCATCCAAGGGTGCTCTTGTACTCGCTCACCATGCTCCCAGATCCTAGCCCAGAATTCAGTGAGGCTTACGACATCTGGCAAGTTCCCTCCTGTAAAACAACCTCCTGTAAAACAAGTTCTCATTTTCATTGAAGATGCCATTGCTCTTCCTTTGCTTCGTTTTTCCTAGTCAGTTGGCTAACCTGACCTGTAGTACGTGGATCCCATTTAATCACTCCGCTTTGAATTTTCGCAATGCACTATCATTCAAATGTTCTCCTTTGTCACGACCTGCATATCTTCGGACTCCCACAAGGTTTCTTCTCTCGACAATTGTCATTTTTTTCTTAATATTCCGTCTGCACAGTTCGTTTGCAATCCTCGATGTCACTTGTTTCAGTGCGATGATCTTTCTCTCCAACTTGATTTGTTTTCTATTTTTAATCCCATTGCTTGGTCTGCCCGGTAACCTTTTGCAACCCCATCTCTATTGCATAAACCAGCTGCCATCTCTATTGCATAAACGTCGCGCTCTGAGAACATTCTCGAACATTTGAGTGTGTCATACTTTTCTTAGTCATTTCTTAGACATACTACTTGTTCATGCTGACATAGTAATTTTGCTGACTCACGTTGATGTAAGAACTTCCTAGATTACTTAAGTCATGAACACTGTCATGGTTGTTGCTAAATATAGTATATTAAGCCATTCTAGAAATTATGTAAATCATGCATTGTTTACAGACAGACTATATAAGGGCGATTCGCTCTGCCCCTGTGTGTGTTTTAAAACCGATACGTGTATTCAAGTCTAGTCTGTGTAAAAAATAGGGAGTTAACAGTTGCTGTTAGAACGCTTTACTGTTGGAACTTTCGTCTTTTGTCACCTCTGGGTTGTCAGAGTCGCAAGCTTTAAAGTGACAAGAGGACAGATACGCTTTGAACGTTTTTAGTTGATAGTCTGTATATCTAAGCTCCTTAGTTTCTTTTCTTGTTTGTAAATAAATTTATGATTTCTTGTTACACGTCAGTAACAATATCCAAAATTGATCTCATATCGGTTGTATCTTTAACCTTAGTATTTGCAATTCTATTCAAAACCTCAATTTTATGCTTTTCTATCCTCACTTTCAACAGTGGACTCCTTTCCACACTAAGCTCTTCGCGTAGTTCTACCAATTATTCATCTACCTTCATGCACAGCTCGTCAAACAATTTATCATTATCTTGATTAGCTTCGACCCGTACATTGCCATCCACTTCAGCATCCCCTGCGGTAACCTCTCCACTACCATGTTCAACAATATCCTGTTCACTTTCACCACCTCTTTCCCGGATTAGCAAAACAGCTTGAACTTCTGGTTCCTTTTTAAATCTGGCAGCATAGTCACGAAGATACTGAACATTTATATACTTAAGTTCTTTGAACTTTTGGTCCCACGCATCCTTAAGTCGGCTCATGTAACCACACCCACCTTCTATAGCTTGTCGGGCAAGACTAACAAGTTCAACTTTCATTTCAGCACTCCACTTCGTCTGATGACCATCACGCTCTTCATCCATTTCCCCATAGGACTGCAAGAATCTTTTTGCATTGTCCGCCAATATCTGAGGTGGTACCTAATCCAGTTCCGGCATACTGTAACACCAATTCTCTTTCAGCCCTCTCATGTACCCTCTTGCGTCACACTGTCTTGCTTCCAGATAACATCATCACCAAAATCCTCTTCATTTCGTCATTGCAATCACGTTTCCTTCTAATCCTTCTGTTGTGATTGGCAAGGACGTCCTTCTGTTGATTTTCAGCAGGTTCCCTTGCTACTGGAATACTATGAACGCCTGCCATAGCTGCAGGCATCTCTGCCGCTTCTGCTCCAGAACTTCTTGTTTTAACCATCACTCTCAATTACCACCCTATCTTAATTAAAAGAAAACCCATGTGTTAGGCATTTACGTCACCAGGAATTCTACAGTCTATCCTAAGTTGCCAGGCTCTTAGGACAAGGTTTGATTGATGCTCAGGGTCACCACTTCGAGCAGGGAACAGTACACGGCTGTCTTAACCCAGGAGCCATTCAGCTATTGACACGGTAAACATTGTAGCTTGGGTCTATTTGTCCCATAGATGGGGGATTTGAATTCGAATTTACCTTATCCCTAACGGGTTGCCCACCAAGGTTAAAGAGTCCTATCTACCCTTAAAGACTTTATTTCGGTGGTCTTAACTCCTACAACCACCGGACTACTTTTAGTCTGACCTCTAGCCTTTGACCCGTCTGTCCGGCATAAGCTGTGAAAGATAATAATAATAATGATAATAATAATGATAATAATAATAATAATAATAATAATAATAATAACCACCTCCTCATCGACTATTATTATGCCGTGGTGGGGAGGCTTGTGTACCTCAGTGAACTTAAGAGCTATGCTGGTAACTTAAGAGCTACCAGGAGTATAAGCTCCCGCTAGCATAGCTCTTAAGTTCACTGAGGTACACAAGCCTCCCTACCACGGCAAGATAATAGTCGACGAGGAGGTGGTTGTTATTATTATTGTTCATATATTTGGCTGCATGTATACTTGTCCAAACACCGGGTCCCCTCCGGAGTCCAAGAGTGAGAAGGCTCTAGAAGTCTATTCTCCAGTTGGACCAATTTTCATGTTCTTATAGATAATGTTTTTCTAAGTATATGTGCAGTACCAATGAGAGTAATCTTCTGCAGTTCTTGAAGCTAGCTATTTCCTGGAATTCTCTCGACATTCCTACTAGTTCCCTTTCGGATCATTCCTAGTGCGCCCATGATGACTGGTATCGTTGTTGCGTTTAGATGCCACATCCTGGTGATCTCAATTTATGATTATTATTATTATTATTATTATCATTATTATTATTATTATTGTATTATCTTTCACAGCTTATGCCGGTAGTATTTAATTTTCCCTCGAAAAACTAGCTACAACAGGTAGCCTAAGGTTCCGAGTTTTTCAGCTTTCCAAGCTTCTTCTCAGTATTCTTGCTGTTCCAAGCAATGCTGTCTTTTGGAGAAGTTCTACTCTCATATGTACGTCCAGTTTTTCAATCCAACTATCCAGTTACAATACAATACTTTATTGACATCTCCCCAAAGGGGTTTTTCAGTGACAATAATTAATAAATAAAAGTTAAAAACTGTACAGTATATTAATAAATATTAAAGGTAATAATTAAGTAATTAAAAACTAGCTAATATTGGCAACAGGATAACTCATCATAGTTCATCGTAAAAAGTCTTTCATAAGATGTTTTCTTAAATTACGCTTAAAATTATTTAAACATTTGCTAAACTTAATTTCAGATGGTAAGTTATTCCATCTGCTAACAGTTATTCCATCTACTAACTGCTCCCAAAGTACCTACTACAATTGGTATTATCTCAATTTCCCTCATCACTCACATTCTTTTTATTTCCCTTTTTCAGGTCGTCATACTTTTACATTTTTCTCTAATTCTATTTAACCGATTCTACTGTCTCTTGGAACTACGATGTCTATAATCTAGCATTCCTTTTTCTTTAATACCACCACGATATCAGGTCTTCCACATTCAATTAGACTATCGCATTGTATATTTAAGTCCCATAGAATCTTAACTTCATCTGATTCAATGACTCCATTTGGTTGACGTTCATGCCATTTTTCTGCTCGCACTAGGTGATATAAACCACAAAGTTTCCAGTGTACAATACGAGCCACATTGTCATATCGTCTTTTGTACTATTTTTGTGTAGCTTCTTACATTCACTTATCAACTGTGTTACATGCTTTCCCTTTTCACCACAAAGCCTGCAAAGTGGGGACTCAACCGTTCTATCTATGTGAAACTTGACATAATTTGTCCTCAGCGCTTGTTCTTGTGCAGCACATAGAAGTGCTTCATTCTCGGGTTTCAAATCCCCTTTCTTTAACCACCTCCATGTCTGCACCATGTGTACCTCTTCCCTTATATCTCTCTTATATTGTCCATACATTCTTTTGTCAGTCCAGGCTTTCTCCAGATCTTCTCTTACTTTCCTCTTAAAATTTTCTTTTGCTTCACACCCTTCTGTTTCAATCACATTTGTCTTGGCAGCTTGTTGCAGGAGTGGTTTCACACTGTTCTTTACATACCACCTCAAACTGTTCTCTTCCACACTGATGCATCCTTCGCAACTAATCAAACCTCTCCCATCTTTTTCCCTTTATCCCAAATGTAATCTGTGGGTGTCACTTTTTGGGTGAAAAGCATCATACATTGTCATCAGTTTACGTGTTCTGCAATCCATTGCAGCTACTTCTGCTTTACTCCATGTCAATATACCAGCCCCATATCTCAGCAGCGCAACAGCCCAATTGTTCATTGCCATGATCTTATTTCTGCTATTCAATTTTGATTATAGTACCAATCTAAACCTCCTTTCATATTCCTTTACAAACTTTCTCTTCATTTGAGCTTCCATAAATTTATCTAATTCTAGAATCCCAAGGTATTTGTATCTATCTGCTTCTACTGATTTTATTGCTTCGCAATCGGGTAGCTGTATTCCATTACATTTTACAATCTTTCCTTTTTTCATTACAAACATTCCACATTTCTTAATTCCGAATTCCATTCCAATATCTTTACTAAGTATATGAACGGTTCTTACCAATGACCCTATTTGTTCCTCATTCTTTCCAAACAACTTTAAATCATCCATATAAAGTAGATGGTTAATCTTCAGTTGATTTCCTCGAAACTCGTACCCTACCTTTACTTTTCTCAAAACTAAGCTTAACAGTATCATACATATCACAAAAATTAAAGGGGATAAACTATCTCCTTAAAAGATACCTCGTCTTATATTTGCATGTTCTAGACTTTCTCCCAATGACATTAACTCCGTTTTCCAGTTCTTGATGCTGCTTTCAAGAAATGTTTTCACATTATTGGTAACTCGGAACATACTCATACATTCTAAAATCCAAGAATGAGGCACCATATCGTACGCCTTGCGATAAACTATCCAGGCCATGGAGAGATTTGTGTGTCTTTTCTTGCAATCTTTTAAAACTAGCTTGTCAATTAACAGTTGGTCTTTTGTTCCTCTCGACTTTCTTCTACACCCTTTTTGTTCATGTGGTAGTAAGTCATTCATTTCCAAAAAAGTGTACATACTGTCTGCAATCATACTTGTCATCAATTTCCACATCAAAGGTAAACATGATATGGGTCTAAAATTATCAACTGCATTACTTCTTGATTGGTCTTTTAAGCACAGTACTGTCCTACTGCATGTCATCTATCAAGGTACTTCAGCCCTATCACTAACTGTTCTGTGATCTTTTGATGACACGGTGTTATTCTCTTTATCCAATAACCCTCGACCCTGTCTGGTCCTGGGGCTCTTCAGTTTGGGATCTTTTTGCACTGCTTTCTGATATCCTCCTCATTTATCTTCAAATCTTCTTGGTTTGAATGTCCAATTTCCTGTTTAACTTCATCTAACCATTCAGGCTCCCAGTTATGTTCTATTTCATTGTCCCAAATTTCACTCCAAAACTTTCATCTGCATCTGGTACCACGTTTTCAAATTCAGTCCCCTGTCCGTGGTTTATTTCCATATAGAACTTTTTTTTGGTCACTCTGAAACATTCGGTTCTGCCTATATTGCTTTATCCTCTGTTTGTACCTCTTTACCTTAGCTATTTTAGCTTGTTCTCTTTGTTTAAGTTCCTCTATTACCATTGTTATTCCCTTTATTCTTATTTTATATTTCACTTCAAGCCTCTTGTATTTACCCTCCTTTCCAATTTCTCACTTTTCTGTCGTTCCATTATGTTAATATCTTTCCTAAGCTGTTGGATATCCCTCTCTTGTCTTCTTTTCCACCATGGCTCTTTTTCTTAGTTGGTTTATTAACTTCCCTTAATCCAATTTTCTCCGTCACTACATTTCTAGCTGCTATCAGTAATTGGTTTGTTTCCGTTATACTATCCGTTTGTATTCGTGTAACTATCTGATTAGCGTTTGCTGTTATCTCATTCATCTTTAGTCGATCCACTTTCTTAAAAGGTAACACTCTGTATTCTTGTTCACCCTTCGTGATTTCAATTATCTTATCAACCATTTATTTTTCATCCTGATTGAGCTCTTCATATCTTTCTACTGTAATACCTTATTCACCAATTCCTCCAGATTGGTCTGTTGTCTGTGTGTCTTCCTGCTGATACACAGACCTTACTCTTGCTTGTTCCTAAAATTCTGTTCTCATCTCATCATTCATGGCCATGTTACTATCTGTTTTCTCTTGCCTCTCCAGATTATCTTCTCTATGGCTTATTTCCTCACTCGATACTCTTCGTCGTATACTCTCCAGTTCAATATCCTTTAGCCAATTGTTCTTCCTTATCGCTCTGGTTTGATCACAAATCTTTTGTTCAGTTGTAGGAAATAGTCCTCTCTCTTGCCATATTCTGTGCATTTGTTGTCGGTATCCTCTTTTTGTGGTTTACCATCCTCATTGAACGGTTTGCTTAAATAAAAGCACTCCATTATGACAACATTGATATCTTTTGTCCATTTTCTTCTTGAAGTTTCAGCAGTAACTTGACGACCGGGCCTGCGCTGTTGCTCCACAGGACACCTGCCGGAAAAGAAACTTTTGCTTGTCGTTCCAGTCTCATTCATGTCGTTCTCTTCTACATTAATAGTGTTCATAATCTTTCACTCATATGTATGAGGTTAAAATGTACGGGTCATACGTCAGTCCTAAGTTGCCCGATTCTCAGGATAAAGCTATTACTGATAGGTATCGCCTCTTCCTATCAGGTTTCGTTTGCGACCACATAACGCAGTAGCCATTCACTCCTCGACACGAAAGACATCTTGAGTTGCGGGTTGTTTTCTTCGAGGAACTACCACCAGACGGGTTGCCAACCAAGGCTGAAGGGCCCCATCTGCTCTGGTTTGAAATCGGAGTTACCCTCTCCTAGGTGAACTAGCATCCAAGATTAACGAGTTTCACCTACCCGAAGCATCCAATTTTAAGGCGCCAGACAATTCGCTGCTTCTCCTGTCAGTTCCAAACAGTTCTGCCTTGTGTAGGTCAGGAGCTGGACTTGGTTGTCAGAGGCTACGTTTTACGTATGCTTTTGGGGCATTTACTGAGAGAGCTTCTCCTCTACAGTCACCCCAGCGATAACAACCTTAGAACAATTTTTATTACTATTATTATTATTTTCATTATTGTTCATATATTTGGCTGTATATATACTTGTCTTGTTATTATTATTATTATTGATATTACAGTATTATTACCATTCCATAAGTTATTTGAGTGAAATTTTTATTTCAGGTAATTGTTGGTTTTTTTGTGTGGGTGAAGAGAACAAGCATAAAATCGATGCAATGGTTCCCCCCAGATAGTGACATTGTTTATATGATAAATTATGTGGTGTACTGCATCACGTACATATTCAACCATTCCACCATTTCAAATACGCTTATAGTGTCAGTTCTGAATTTTAGAATAACGCTTTGAAGCGTGGCCAGATTATAATCTGGGCAACCTGACCTCAACTTAACCCTAAATCTATACCTAATCCTAACCCTAACCCTAATCCTAACCCTAATCCTAACTCTAATCCTAACCTAACACTTTCACCAGCTCCTTTCTAAGGACCAGATTGCTCAGCTTACTATCTGGCTACGCTTCAAAGCGTCATTCTAAAATTTAGAACGAAGCGTTTTAGAGCAGGTGGAACGGATAATATATTATGTAAAAGCAATATTCAGCAAGACATTTATGCAGGTGAACATTACTTTCAAAAGTCGTTTTGTAAAACATCGCCAAAACGTACTTTGGTTGAATAGTGTATATCAAAGAGGAACAGCAACCCAACTAAAAAATAATATTCTTCATAAATCACGCAATGGTTTAATTTGAAAGGTGCAGATAGTTCTGAGTCGTTATACCGTCCTTTCTGACGTTACGCTTAATCATGATTTCACGAAAGGAAACCTTTCTTAAATCCACGACCAGCCGACAGTATTAAAAAGTAAAAGATAAAACATATTCCGAAAAATAGTGTCATCTTGTAAACTCAAGATGCGAGTTATACAAGAGCCGAAAGTGAAATGGTGATGTTTCGATTTTCTTACAAAGTCATTTTCAGACCAAGTGACTTTACACAAACATACCTAAGCCTTTATGTATACATGAACCGTGATGACATCATCGGTGACGAAGAAGAACGCCTACCTGGCTATATTTACATGTCAAATGCTAATAAGTAATATCTAATTGTGGTAGGTGCTGATAACAGGATGTGACAGAACAGTGTTAAGGATGAATAGGAAGGTGATAGAAGTATATCTAGGTGAAAAGCGTTAACTCCTTGCCAGCCTTAAGACCCGAGTTGAGTTCTGGTTTAATAAACTTAATGTGCTGTGCTTCTATAATTAAAAGTTGATAGGTGTTACTAGGCTTATTAGAATAGAGAATTTTATAATTATTAAAAATGAGATTTTCATCTTAATAAGCCTAGTAACACCTATCTTGAGTTTACAAGATGACACTATTTTTTGAAACCTTTCTTAGAATGCATTTTTTACCGTGCCTTTATTTGTCTGGATAAAGATGGACGTAAATTGCACAAGGGATAACAGGGGATAATGTTACTATATGTACCCTCCAGTTTTTACTGTTAGCTGCTTAAACGTGGTACTCTGTCAAAAATTTAGAGAGCAAGAATTTGTCGATTCGAGTGAATGCCGTCCATCGGAGTGAAGCCATTCATCAGTTTTATCCCTAATGAGGAGCTTTCGCTCGAAACGTCAGTATCTTGTTCTCTCGATCTTTGGCAGAATACCACCTTTGAATTTTTTTCTGCTTCGTTCAGTACTGCCTACGTAGCATTCCATTTTTTGAGGTTGCTAAAGAATTACTTGAAATAACTTATAAGTGCTTTTAAGAAAAGGTTTACTTAGTAATATCGTCATGGTCGAATGGTCCACCTTTATTAACCCTTTTGGGTCCATACCCGACTCTGATATTTTACTCTGGCTAACGCCAGACAATTTTACTTGTCAAAGGGAGACCTCTTGGACAGAAAAGGGTCAAACGTTTTGATTTTGAGTTATTTTCTTGTTGTTTATATTTAAATTGATATCACAACAGGTTTTCTTTTGTTTTGGCTTAAATACCATAAATTTGGTCTTATCCAAAGTTAATGATAATTTATTAGCTCTAAACCATTCTGATAATTTATCAGTCTCCACTTTCAAGATGCTAGTCAAGAAAGCTGGATATTTAAAAAAAAAGTTCGTATCATCTGCAAGCAGGATCAAACTGAAGGCTTTTGAAGCATTTGGCAAATCATTGATATACAATAAAAAAAAAAAAATTAGTGGACCTAAAATGGAACCTTGAGGTACACCACAGCTAACCTTTTCCTACTCAATCCTGTGTCTTCTGACTCAAACTTTCATTACTTTACTCTGGCTACCACCAGACTATTTCACTGTGCCTGATGCCCGGTGGTTTTGGTAGTCAAATGGAGACGTTTCACCAAAGAAGAGTTAAAGAAGGGTTATTTATGGTAGAAAATCGAAGGCAGTAAAAAAGATCAAAAACGTCGAAGGGAAATAAACCAAATAAAAACCATAAACAAGAGGAGAGGATCAATTAAAACTCCGGTCAAACGAACGAAGACCAACGTTGACTGGGATGATCAGCGATTCTTTGGTTAACGGACGAGGTAAAGACAAACGCATTACGACTACCAAAGGAAATGTACAAGTAAATCGCTTCTTATTTATTGAAAGATTGCAAGCAGTCAACGTTAAGACGTAAGTCCTGTTAGTTTAATTTGAGATAAACGATATAATTAAAGAGGATTAGAGCTAACTGCACCAGGAATATACAAATTTGGTAAGTGAATACTGCGCTATTGATATCATCTTTGATAAACGGGATTTTGAAAGTTGTGGTTCTATTAAATTAGAAAAGAAAGATATGATTAGAAAGTTATGATTCTATTAAATTTTATGGAGATATATCAAAGGCAGCAGTTCTCAACCAAACTTTCTCGCGGCCTCAAAGTGCTGAACTCACTCTACTCAGCGACGTGACCCCAAGTCCCAGTACATGAGGGTCAAAAAAGGCAGTGGCCGCATCAGACATTCGTGAACGGAGGAAGTCAGAGGTAAGGCGAAAATAAATGGGGGGAAATCAACGCATACAGTAAAGGCTTCTTGGTGGCAGAAAAATGTGAAAATGTTGAGGAGGCATTCTTTTTGTTGCAAGAGGACTTTAATTGCTAGGATACCAAAGACTTCAAGGCAAGTACTCGGCTTATATAAACGTTTGCCGGTGAAGTAGTCGTCTATATTTAACCTTCTTCCGATTTTGCGGTCCAAAGATACCATACGGAATTTCACGACTGTAATGTAATAAGACTTTTATGCCGCTTAAACTCCTGATGTCCTGACTCCAGGTTGCGAAGCATCATGATCTCTTAGTCGCTGTTACTGGCCTAATATCACCGCTGAGGCTTGAACTCGTAAAAGAGCCGTGTTGATTCCCAGCTACAGCGCTCCCCCGTCACTAGGAACTGCTTGTGACCACACTAAGTACTGAGTGACTGCAACGACCCTGGTCGAACCTTGCCACCCCATTTGGGGTCGCTGACCCCTCTTTGAGAACCCATGCTCTGAGGGACAAACCATCAGGAAATTTGACTTTAAAGGTCGAAATCATAGTTGGGAGGTCTTTATGAATACGCTTCTAAACGTTACTGAAAAGCATTCACCATTTTCTGTAAAGAAAGTAAAAAGTATTCATGAACATTGGCTTACACACGTAATTAGAAAACACTTGGTGCAGGCTTGGACTGGCCATTGTGCCATAGCGCCACAGAACAATGGCTGACTATTGTTCTACAGTACGATGGCACAATGGCCAGTCCAAGCCTGACTTGGTGCCATCGTGGTCTTGGTGGTAACCTCAAAAACTGAAAGCGATTAGAACCGATTCTGCTTTTTTCCACGAGGCATATCAGAGGGCTAAAAATAATGTCAATAAATTCGAAATCTACGTCTCAATAATATAATGACTGCCCTTTACTGGTGGAGTCGGTCTTCTATTACTTTTGTCTGGCTAACGCCACACGATTTTACTCTTCAAAGGAAGACATCCTGTCCAGAAAGAGTTAATTATAATACAACCCAAAAGAAATATGGAAATCAATCAACGAAATTATTGGCGAAATATGTTTGTTTGGCCAATGTTCTTCCAGGATAAACAATAGTTCGTAGTGATTTTTACCATCGTTTGTTTTAGCTCGCATGATTGGTTGAACTTTACTAACATAAACATGGACTCCTGCTTGCTTCAGTGTCAATACTTCCAAACACCGAACGTATCCGCCTTCGAAAAGCCGGTAAACTTCATAAGATTTTGTGCAGCTAGTCCCTCCTTATCGTAGTCGAACTAAATAAATGCAAATTAGGTGATTGAATGTGTCGTATAATCCAAATGGGCGCGAGTCAATGAAGTTGTTCTTTGTCTTCATGACAATTAATCTACGTTGTATATTGTTTTCTTTATTGTCCGTCTCAAAGTTTGGATCAACAGACAGCATCATCTTTTCAACCGCGGACGCGATCTCGACTAAGGTAGGCTTGAGGTAGTTATTCACGGTAACACCTCGCTCTTGCAAGTATTTCTTAATTGCAGATGCATTCATCGAATTGAACTTCTCTTTTGCGCTCGCTTCCGACATTTTAATAGTTGCTTCAGTTCTTGCTAAGAGCTAAACGATCTTAATGCATCAGACGACACGAACACTTCCCGCGAGTACAAGTAGCTCTACAACAGGCGAAAGCGGCCGAATGCACTAGTGGATCTAGATTTGGCTTGAAGGGAGGGCCCAGTGAAGGATTAGTACCTGTCGAAGACCACAGTCTAGTGGCCGAAAGCTTGACAAATTAAGTATCTTTCTGGTCAGAGAACGTCTTTGTTTATTTCAACAATCTCTCTGTGTTTGTAGATTCAAATCCTGATATTCCAGACCGACTCTAATTTTAACTGTATTATGTTTTCATATTTACGTACATTATAATATTTTAATTTGTTCAATTACAGTGTCGGTCAGTCTTGTGGGAAGATAATAACACTCTTATCTGATTAAGTTCTTGTAGATTTTTAATCAGTAAAATAGGTAGACGCATAGCTCTTCGAATAGTAGTTTTTAACCGGTTGATATTTTATCACTAAAGCTGACCGAGCCACTGTGTTTGAAGTAATATTTCAAGCACAAGTTGGATTTCTTCCTCAGATTTCTAAATACAGAGAAACGAGTTTAAAAATGAGGCAAACCGAGCTTTTTTTAACGAGTTTCGAGGTATTTTGAAATCGGAGGAAGAACACTTAATGAGTGTTTGAAATTGCTTCTCAAACAAACCAGTATTTTAGGCGAAAATCCAGCCGAAAGATGGCCAAATTCAGCTGTAATCTTCCTCCGATTTCTAAATATTGATTAATTATGTATTTCTTTTGTTTTCTGCGTTATGAACTATTAATTAGTTTGAGAATATCATTAAATAAATAAATCGTCCGGATCATCTCGGTTGTTTTAACGCATTTGAGACGGTTAGGGCGAACGGGACGATTCCGACAAATATTAGCTAGGGAACCAAACTTAAATGATCAAAGTTGAAATTCACTAAAAACATGCAATGTTGGATGAAAATATGCGTTGTTGAATTTTGCAATGTACAGCCATCCATATTGTAAAACGCATGGTCTGTAGCCATGAACCCAAAGGCTGTTTCTTTTGGAAATGAAAACAGCATGCCCACGGTTCCACTTTATAATTTTGTCTAGATGTCTTAAATTTGCAAAATTACACAATATTCCCCGTCAGGTCCTGAGAAACTGTGAAGTATTTGGCATGGTCGGTTTAGCGAGCTTGTTGGTAGGCTTTCAAGTGACTTGGAAAGTTGTAGTCTACGATGTTAGTTATTCATTGTTGAGGTATTCATGCACTCATTAATTTAGAGGGGTGGTTCTCAACACTAAATGACAATTAGAAACGTCAAAATGCGATAATGGTGAATGAATAATGAACGCTCACTATTTGCATCCCAACACCCCCTCTCTGTTGCTTTGCTTCCATCAACCCCGAGATACACTGATGTAGACTCTCGTACAGATCGCTTTTCCCAACTTCTGTGTTGTTTACGTGCAACTCTGCCATCGCCATCTGGCCTAATTGAAGGGCTGGATAATGTGGTTTACCCAAAAGTATGTGGACCAAACGTTTCTGGAATGAAATGTTGATAAAAATCAGTTGTAGGGGGGAATATAATACGAGAAAAGGAAGGAAGGGTCAACTGGACTCAGGACTATCACAACGTCTTAAGCTTTTGAATTCCGCAAGTTATCCAAGCTCAGTAATTCTCATTAACCCAATATATCAATGAAATAACGTAATTTATTTTTGGTAGAGAGAAACGAAGTATTGGTAAATGAATTACAACAAATGTCAGGGAGAGAATTGTGTCCCCGAAACGTGTCCCTTGGTGTGAAGAGTTCGTGGAATAATTCTCAGGCGACAATTTCCTAGAAGAGTCCAATATAGAGCGTCGTTTAGTTCCGAACAAAATATCAACTCAGCCCTCTTCCTCCCTTGAAGGATTTTTGATTAAAAACAAGTCAAGTAGAACAGGTGCCCGTGTCAAGCGTCCTGATGTGTCGAGGAAAAAATGGCACCTGCATGCGATATTAAATCTCCTCTTACGTCCCAACCTTCAATTCAAGCTTGCGAACAAAAAACAAGTGGCTTTCTTATGTTTCTATCTTTTACGAAACACTGCTAGCGAAGTGATCAGTTGGAATGTTCATCGCATTCTAAGGCGCTTCGGATGACTTCTCTTGATTTACTTAAAGTCGTTGCTAAATTTAGCGAAAGTAAAAGCCAAACTTATTCGATCATCATTATCTCTGAGCAGATTCTGAAATGAAATTGAAACACTATCCATCTTCTCATGGATAAGCATTAAGTTGTCGCAAGAATATCTCGTGCAGTTAAGTTGGACAAAACTCGCCTGCAAGCCCTGTGTACTCGATAGTTCAACAGGTAGAGCGGCGGACTGGTATCCTGAAGGTACACGAGTTCAAATCCCGCTTGAGTCAACAATTTCAGTTGACTTCGGCAGTGTCAGATTATCATGATAACTTTCTGTTTATTCAATCGTAGTAGTCGCATCTAAGAAAAGATGAAAAAAGGTTTGTATGCTATCTAAACACTCTCAAACTGTTTTGTTTTTGTTTTAATCATTGTTCAATCGATCCTCTAGTAATCAACCTAGTAAAAGTTTCCAGGAAGTGCACTGACAAAAAAGCCGAGAGAACAAGGTACTGACGTACCTAGTGCTAGCCCTTGAGTCTGATGAAGCGCTTCCGCTCGCAATGAAGGTATTTTTTTCTCTAGGTTTTTGGGGCGCTATCTTTAAACTTGTTCTTCGTTAATTTAGAACTGCCCCTGCAGCACTTCGTTTTCGATATTACAAGCTTCTAGTGATCAATTTGAATGTGACTGTCAAAGGCGCTTCTGATCTCACATCTTTGATGATATCAGCTGTGATCTTTGAGTGATAATGAAATTCGCTTCATTTTAACTCAAATATCGCAGCTGATTACATCGGAGATAAAAGCAAACTAATATTAGGATTATGGTGATACCACGTGATCTGATCCGAAAGGGTGGGCTTTCGCTCTTGCACTAGATGATTGGGGCAACTGGTTCTGGTAGATGTGTAGCCAACATTCTCGGGCCACTTGTGCGATCTTGTTGATTTTGGCGGTTAAAGCTGCTCGCTGATATATCGAACGGTAAATAAATAAAGTAACCGTCGTTTATGATGAGTTGAATACTAAGAATAAAGATTTAGCGCAACTAAGTCTATTGTCTAGTTGTACATACATCAAAGATGCCCTAGAGACATTCTAGTCGGAGCTGCATCTGTTTCTGTAACAGCGGTCTTACTAGTTGGCCTGAGAGGCTATGGCCCTGGCTGCAGTCAAACAGATGGCTGGTTTCACTAAATGCTACTTGCCACAGATTTGTAGCAGTTTTTTTACCAACAAATGATATTTGGCACCCCCAAAATAGCATCTCCCACTAGTGGCTGCCTTAAATAGGGAAATCTAAATCCGACAGCAGCTTAATTTATAGTTTAACTCCTTAAGTGGGATCATTGAAACCACGGCCAATAATACAATTACTCTTACTAAGCGGACAGGATTTCATTTGAATATGCAAACATTTAACGACATTTTCGTCTTCCGTCTAAACTATGTGGTACGGGGGGAGTTGAACTTAGAAGTCATCTGTTTATACTTCAGTGACACTCCATTAAGGTTTGTCTTTTACAGGTCACGCGATCAGCTGGTATTTAAGAAGGATTCAAATCGACGAGTATGGAGATAAAATGAGGATGTCGATATTTTGTTTACGACGTAGACGCATCGTGTTCGTGGGCATTCTGTTCCCGTGTTCAGTCTATCTGTTTTGTTCCCTTCTGCTACTTGTCAAGATTGGTAAGCCTACCAATCTCATCGGCAACGAAAGATTAATTCCCCCAAGGAGAGTTTCAAAGAATGACAAGGACAAAGGGCTGCGTTCATACAACCTCATATTAGGTGGACGACAACTCGACACCCGTAAACAAAGTTTAAGGTTTCAAAGATACCTTCTCAATTTAACGAATCTTTCTTCGAAGAAGAATCAACAGATGTCAGCGAGAGATACCGTGCAACGAAAGGAAAAATCAGGGATACATTACACGGTTCAATACACGACTGAAGCATCTGCATCGACCATAGCACAGCAGCACAGTGGAGAGAATATATTCATTCAATGGCGACAGCACAAAGGAACTTACTGCGATGGTAAAGTGGAGTTGTTTCCTGAGGGACATTTTGTGTCGTTTCGAGATGCGATCTTTAGGAAGAAGCTAATCCAAGGTAAAAACCTTGGCGGGGAAGAAATGAGCAAAGTTATGAGACAGCCAGAGGATGCAGAATATTTTATCGTTCACAAAGGCTTCTTCAGTTTACCCTGCCGACAGTTTCCGTCAGAGTATCGATTTCCGTCCAATCACGAAAGTCATTTGAACGAATGGCTTGCAAACGTAATCCCGTATGCAAACGAAAGTGTCAGTACCAATCCAGTTTCTTATATCGAGGATTTTACAATAATAGTGAAACGATATGAATACGTGAACCTTTATCACTCGATGACAGACTTCTACAATGCGTTTCTTGTGATGAGATATTTTCAAAAATCTCCTCATGATACGAAAATTTTATTTTTCGATGCTCATCCGAAAGGCAGTTTGGACTCCGTTTGGACAACGATGTTTAACTCCGCTTCCCGAGTTTCTCAGTTGAAAACCGTCAGCCGGTACAAGCACGCCGTATGGAACTCTCCGGGGTATGAAAGTCCTATGTATGATTATGACGTGTTAGAAAGGATACCCCTGATTGAGGACTTCCATCGCTTCTTCCTAAATCAACACGGTATATTGACGGAGTCTGATCTGGACTGTAAACGCTTGCGGTTAGTTGTAATTTGGAGACGAGATTACGTTGCCCATCCGCGAAACCCGTCCGGGAATATCGAACGAAAAATCTGGAATGAGAAAGAACTTCTCGATGCAGCTAAGAACACGCGTTTCTTTTCTTCGGTGATTGGAGTTCAACTGGACAAGATGGCAATGAAAAGGCAGCTTTCACTTATTGCAAATGCAGATATTCTAGCTGGAATGCATGGCGCGGGACTCACACACACTTTATTTCTACCCAGTCATGGTGGTCTCATTGAACTATTCCCTAGCTATTTTCCTGAACTTGGACATTTCAAAGCATTAGCTCGGTGGCGTAATCTTCATTATCTCAATTGGATAAATGAAGAAGCCCAAAACGAAAAGAAGAATAAACGTACTCGAATTCCTCCTTCGGTCTTTACCGGGCTGTTGGCTAAGATGAGGAAGAAACTCTGTCCCTGAAATCCGACGCATCCTTACCGACCGCCTTGGGGAGAAGTTCCTGCGACGAGTCTCTTCTCCGTTTTACCTGTTTTATCAATGCAGTGTTTATGAACGTCAATTTTCCTCTGGTCCGAGATCTCAAACCTGCTCGTCAACCGCTCATCAAAGTCGTGAAAGTTCAGTAGAGGTGGGAGAACTTTATTAAAGAAACAAATTAATTTCTGATCGTGTCCACGTCATGACGTAACTACTAGGGTGGCCTGGGAAGGTGGCCCTTGAAAAAAACTTGGACACCCCAGTGATATCCCAAAGGACGCTCAAACTGATAGAGTAAAGCAATCTTTAGTAACTATAAGACATGACATCCCCACAATTGCGTGTCCCAATGATGACATATTTAAGTTTTCGGGACGCTCTTCTTCCAATCTGTATACCAAATGTTGACACCCAAAAGTTTACCAAGCTCTCAATAAAGTCCCCCAAACTATACCATAGTTATGCTACTTTGCCAACGTCATCGCAAAACTGCTACGATATACGAATAAAACTAGCGTTACCAATAAAAGTGTGCACTTGAATACGGTATTAAATCGGAGGCAATGTTACGTGGCGTGATCCTTACATTCAGTGGTGGATTAAAACCTTCGTGGGGCCCAGGCACAGGGTAATTTCGTGGGCCCTATAGATCCCAGCTAGATCCACTCTCTTTTCAGGGCTTCAGCTTTAAATGTCATCGATAAGATTTTTGTAGCTCTATGGAACGTAAACAGAAATGACATGAATGAATCAGTAAAGTTATTCACGAAGTCAAGAACAGTCTTCACAAGCAAAACAGTACTACAGTACTAGTCTGCCCCTAGTAACACGTACATTGGTGAACATTAGTAATATTACCCATAGGCAGGTCGGATGATTACAGCATAATGTTGTTCGTTCTACAGTTTTACTATGTGTATTTTCTTTATGGCAAAAGAACTAATCATATCATTAACTGGAATTGAACGCATCAACTCCGATTCTATAGATAGGAATGAGGGTGGTAACAAACACGACTGACCCATGGTTGAGCTCTGCTAGTCCTTGATACGTTTCAATACGGAGCAAGATGAGTAAAGGAAAATGATCGTGCGGAAAATCTGAAGTTTATGCATAATGCATTATAAGTTCATAAGGCATTTTACGTCTGTATGGATCGATTTCAAGGTAAGCCAAATAGCCAATTCCTATCATCAAATGACAAAAAAGAAGAAAGCCAATATGGCCACCAGATAAATCGATCAGTGTCTGTCAAGGCTCACCTACGCAATCTTTTCAGTCTCATTCCTTTTAACATGTTTGTGCATTTTTTTTGTTAGGTTCTCTTGTAACGTGCACACTCGGTCGGTTAACTTTCTCTTTATTTCAACGTAATCACAACGAACTATTATTATACAAATTTCGCCTATTACAGGGTGTCCCAAAAAAACCGAAAACTATTGAAATCACCAATAACAATTTAATTGTTAGAATTTGAATGCCTTAGCACTCTGTTGGTCCCCACGAGTGCATAAATGATTGATATAAGTAATTTTATAATTTGCTTTAAATTCTCACGGGCAAAAAATCGCGCACTTTACAAGTCGATTTTCTTACCTAAATTTTAATACATGCACCTTGTCAATATTTTACGCATCATTACGTTCAGCTTTTTCGTAGGGCATTCAAATTTTAACAATAAGTAATTTCAATAGTTTTCGGTTTTTTTTTGGGACACCCAGTATGGTGTTTTTCCTTGCACGTGAATAGTTTACGGTATTTTACCTTACACAATACGACTATTGATACTACTGGGAAACTACATGAAAGTACTTTTACTGAGAACTATGCTTCTATTGATGGTCTAGTAAAACTACATGTATTATTCCGCCACGAGCCATGTGACAGGATTAAGTAATTTTACATTTACTATGTGCTGTCAATGTTGGGAAAAATCCCACATGTACGGTGGCCCACAAGTATCACGGCAAAAACTTTTGAAAACAACGCAAACATTAAGTTTTACACGGCCCGTAAGTATCACGGCAAGAATTTGTGGAAACATCACGGCAAAAGTTTGCGGAAACATAACGGCAAAAGATTGTGGAAACATCACGGTAAAAGTTCTCATGGCGGAAGTAAATTTTACGGCGGAAATTGGTTCGGAAGGCCGAGTATTGCTTTGTGGAAACATGGACGAATTTATTTAAGTAGACATTCCAGTTTACTTTTATAAAAGTAAACTGGAAAAAAATGGAAGAACATATTTTATACTTGGATTTTGCAGTCAACAGAAGTATTTGACATTATGTCTGATCAGTCCCAGAGGTGGATTCAGGCTTTATAATGACAGGTTCCAAGCACCAAATGGTAAATTCTTCTAGGGGGTCTGGGGGCATGCTCCCGCAGGAAATTTTGAAACCTGAAGTCTCTGAGATGCCATCTCCTGCATTATGGGGGCAACTTTATGTACAACTGGCTTGCTTGCAAAAAGCCACAAAAGGTTCCTCAAAACATAACACATTATCAACTTGTAGAGCAAAATTTATTTTTATTCTGTTTTTCATATTATGAAAAATAATAAAAAAATAATTGGTCAGGTATTAGCCATTAACATGTTACCAGGCTCAACCATGGGGACGTTCCTGACCTACGAGCCCATAGATGCTCTGAAAAGAGCAGTGTCAATGTACAGAAGGTTTAAGAAAAAAACAGGGAAAATGTTAATCATCAGAACATAATATGTTTACCATTCTCATTCGTCTGGGATGCCGGGTTGCAAATAAGTAAATAATATCTTCCAAATTCATTTCCATGTCTCTGTGGGTGTACATGAGAGCCAAACCATTTAACCGTTCTTGTCCCATGGTGCTCCTCAAATAACTCTTCAGATTTTGAAGGGAGGAAATTGATCTTTCACATGAGCAAGATGTGACAAGAATTGTGGCCAGAATTTGAAGAATTGTGAAGATATTTGGGAAACAAGCTGGATCAATATCCTAAGCTTTGCAGGAATGTCTTCAGCTTTTTCTTTCTTCTCATGCCATAACCTTTCCCAAAGATCTAATTCAGCAGACAGTCCAGCAATATTTGGTACATCTTGGTTGTAATGTTGGCAGAAATCTTCAACATGAGATTTCCAGGTTGAAGGATTCTTCAACAGAACAGCTGGTACTGAAGAGAAGCCTTTGAAACACAGGTAAGCTTCAGTAGGAAAGCATGATTCCTGTTGGTGTAGAGCATGTGCCAAGAAGACTTGAGTCAGGTTAATTCGGTAGTAATCCTGAAGAGATGATGATGGGCAGTTACTTCTATAAATTTGGTGCTGAACAGTCCTAGGTCTAGAAGGTTGGATGCCAAATCTTTCAGAAAGTTGGACAGCCTCCTCATAAAGCCTGTTGTGGTGTTGATCAACATGGGCATGCATTTCTTCAAGAGCACCTTTCAGGGTTGAGATTTCTTGTTAAGCAGCCAGGATGTCCATTTCTTCCCTTTCCAGTTTAGCAGTTGCAGGTCTTGTAAGCCCAAGTATATACTTCACTATGACCAATGTTACAATGAACTCAAAAGTAACAGCGTTTGTTAAGACCTGCGCATCATCTCTGCTAGTAGAATTCCAATTACCAGCTCCAATAACACCATCACCATCCTTATTCAAAGAGATATCTTCTAAGGTAGCAAATATTGGAAGCAGGAGTTCAACCACCCAGTCAAGACCACCAAGACGAGCAATCCAACGAATGCAGCACACATCAATCAAAATTCTGTGATTGCTGTTTGGCAACAGTTCCATTACCTTCTCAACCAGGTGGTGTTGTCGTTTTGGCGAATTAGTAAAAAATTCAGAAAGCTTTCTGACAGTTCCCATCATATTACGGACCAATGGTAATGTGCAAGAATTAGCAACACAAAGATTCAAGCGATGATTCATGCAATGAACATAAACAGCCTTTGAAAATTGACGTTGGATTAATGTACATGCACCAACATACCTGCCAGCCATATTCCCTGCACCATCATACAATTGACCCCTGCAGTCATCCATGCTCAAACGAAGGCCAGTAATCGAATTGAGGATAAGACCTTTAATAGCTTCTCCAGTCGTTTCTACTCCACAAAGGTGAAATCCAACGAACTCTTCTCGTATGATTCCCGAAGAATCAACAAAGCGAAGAACAAGAGAGATTTTGCTAGTTGGATACGTCAGCAGCTTCGTCGGCCATTATAGAAAACATTTTACTCGAATTAACTTCGGCGACAATCTTTGACAAAATGTAACCTCCCACAGTCTCAATAATCTCGTTCTGTATGGTTTTGGAACGATACGTAGCATTTTGTGGCGCATCCTCCAGATGTTCTCTCAGTTTCTCGTCGCCGCCGTCAATTCGAAATGCGAGAAGGGCTTGAAAGTTTCCCTGGAAACGTTCGTCGTCAGGGCTATCATCTTTTCTTCCTCGAAGGGGGATGTTGTTTTGGCCACAAAAAATAACGGTCTTGATGATCGATTTTATCCTCTCTCGATTTTCTCTCACCTGAGCTTGCATCTGTTCATTTAACTGCCGATCAATCGGAACAACCTGGTTTCTCATCATCTTGGTGAACTCCTGCATAGCAATCACAGCCGCACAGTGTATTTCCGACTTCCCAGACGAATGAATCTGAAACTTAGTGCATGCAGATGTCCAGAACGTGAATGGAGATTTAAACAGTCGGTTGAGCTTCGCACCGTTTTTGCCAAACTCCATTCCAAAACAAACGCAGGATAGACAAAAAGCCCCGTCCAAGTACTTTGAATAAACCAGCCAAGGATTGCGTTCTAACCAATCTGGTTTAAACTTTCGATGTCGACCACCACTTTCCAGTGTCGAAGGAAAATTAAAAAGACGGTCAGGTTTCCAGACGTTCTGAATAAATTTGAATTTATCCGCACCAGAAAATCGAGCGATGTTTTTGTAAACCAAGCCAATGTCATATAGCGAACAGTCTTCCTTACGGCAAACCGGGTTTCCTCGAGCGTGAAATGCCGCCATCTCTCATGAGTATTTATAAAGGCTGACAGGTTCACGAGCGGTTCACAAAACCTACAAGGCCAATCGAAAGCAATCTTGACAGGTTCCACTTAATTGGCTAACCAATCATGATGAGGTTTGAGCGGTTCACTTTCTGGTTAACCAATAGTAGAGACGTTTGACAGGTTCCACTTAATTGGCTAACCAATCAAAAGAATTTTGAGCAGATCACGATCAGTTCGCATTCGGTTTGCTTCTTGCACACGGTATTTAATCCGTAGTTCAAGACATTGCCAAAGAAATAACGGCAAAATAATTCCAGTTTTAATAATATTGGGCTTTTCAAGCATAAAAATACCCAAATGATGCAACGGCATTACATGTCCTTTTACTTGAATTTTTTAATTAACATTATTTTTATCAAATTTTGACCGGTTCAATGGAACCCATGGAACTAGTCTGGATCCACCCCTGAGTCCGATTATGAACTCGATAGTTTTGACAATGAGGTCGAAACTGCGAATTCTAGCGCTTCATCTCTTGAAGACCAAACAGATGGTTGCACAACGGAAACCATTACCGAAATGAACATAATTCTTCAAGGCATACTCAAAGAGCAAATGGAGACAAACAGAGTAAGTTAACACAAACGATTATGTTAACATATAGTGTATGAGTGTATTTCGCAGCTTACGTGATTTGTACAATTTAGAGGTTGGACGCGCAAAAAGAAGCACATGACCAGCTGTGTGCTTCAATGCAGGTTATGTCTGGAGCAATGGACACTTTGACGCGGAGAATTCTTGATTTTGAAAATGGAAAAATAGGATCAACCCACCAAAAACAAAAGAGAAAGGTTGACGTGGATATCAAGGTTTGTGGAGCTATACAGTATTACGGGAGTTTCTTTCCGTTCATGATTTGTAACTGTAAGTTAAATTTTAGATGTAACGCAGTACAGGATATATGGCTAGAGTTGGAATAAGAAAAAGTTGATCGGTATCTCCAAAACAATAAGTTCTTGATCGTCTTGGAATGCTATAAAACGGACAGGGTCTTACATTGCCTATCAAGAGAGATGTGATCAGATAAATCTAGGGATTAACAAAGGGACATAACAAGCTGACTTCGTAAAGCCTCGGGTGTGAATAAAGCTAAAGCAAGATGCAAGTTTTCGGTTGGAGTTCGTCCTAGGTTTAAAGTGGCGAGTTTGATCTAGACATATATATCTTGACAACAAGTTTAGACATACTTTTATTGCAAAGTTTAGTATTCCTTAACTAATCTATAACATTCCTTAAATTATATCATAGTCTGATAGTATTAACTCTGAATATTTGTGATTTATACTGTATCGTTACTCAGCAAAAAATTCGAACAAAGTAGATCCAGTCATTTGATGCAATGTATGCTCAAATTATATTGACATATACCGACATCTTTAATGGACAATGTCAGCAGCTAGTTTGCGTTGACCTCTATGTAGGTACTTTAGTGACAATATTGCCACTAATAGTTCTATAATGCTTGTTAAATAGTGATATCACCCTTCATACATGAGGTATTTAGGATCATGTATAACCGCGCAAATGTATTTTGGTGATAACATTGTCGTGCATTCTTTTTTCTAGAGTACTGTGAGATCGATTGTGAAACGGAAAGAGGAGCAAAATGGCGATGACGTATTTATAGTGGCTGAAAGGTACAGTCATAATGCAATTTACTTTGCATCATACCGTATTTCCTCTATTTATCCCGCTTCCTGTACTTAACCCACCCCACCCCTAAAAAGTCCAAAGTCTGGAGCGTTAAAAATTAAATAAAACTCTACCTTCTATTAAGCACAAACCCTAAAGAGGTATTTATCTTCTTTAGCAAATGGATATGTTTTAATTTGGAACTAAGAGCACTATGCGGTAATTTAAACTTTTTATCAAGATTTTCGTTCACTTAATTGATCCTTTCGATGCATAATCATTGGAAGAAGAAAGGTCTAAGGAGTAAGGAAAACATTTCCGAGATATTACTTATGATAGCGTCGAGGAGCTTTACGCATAAACCAAGCTAATCCTTATTGATATCATCGAATTAAACTATGAGAGAAACAATATGAATTTTTCCCTTATAGTAGATAGGATAAATGTTGGATCCTTTTATAACCATAATCTGTTTGAGCTCATAAAATGACATTGAACTTTGTGCTACTAATCTTTGTCTTTTGGGAGGAAGTTGAAAGACATTGTCAATCGTCAAAATTACGAACATAGAAAATTATGAATTCCTAAAGAACTCGAAATTTATAAATCTTTCGATCCCATGGATGCTCTTATAATAACCCACAAATTAACTGTGAATGACAACTTTTTTGTCGATATCAAAATAAAAGTCTTCAAAAAGGATACATTTTGTGTCTTTATATAGAATTGATTCGCCATCAAACATTGCAAAGATAAATAAGGTCGCGAAAGAAGTTTTCATGACGGAAAAGAGCAGAGGGAACAATATAAGTTACGAAAAGGCAACCGGTTGGTAACAAAGCGAAAATAAAGGAAACTGTATTCAACAATTTTTCTTCAAAAACGTACTCTAGATTTCAGCATCGATATAGTTCTACGTTGTATATAATAAGAAGGTTACCGAATTGAAACCAAATTTCAGATAGTCCCTTTGAAGTAATTTATATTATTTAAGCTTATTAATGTAGAGTATTTATCATACACAAACGTAAGTTAATCATAATGCATTGGTTCGTGTCCTGATGCTTCGTCTGAATGCACACAGATTGTCCATTGCTAATAATTTAAATTGTTTAAGCTTTTTCATGTAGCTTATTTCATTAAGCTTATTGGTATTGTGTATTTATCAAACTCAAACTCAAGTTAATCATAATGCATTGGTAGCAGTCTGGTTCGTGTCTTGATGTTTTGTCTGAATGCACGCAGACTGTCCATTGCTAATAATTTAAATTATTTAAGCTTACTGATATTGCGTATTTATCAAACTCAAACTTAAGTTAATCATAATGCGTTGGTAGCAGTCTGGTTCGTGTCCTGATGTTTCGTCTGGATGCACACAGACTGTCCATTGCTAATTATTTAAATTATTCAAGCTTATTGATATTGCGTATTTATTAAACACAAACTCAAGTTAATCATAATGCGTTGGTAGCAGTCTGGTTCGTGTCTTGATGTTTTGTCTGAATGCACGCAGACTGTCCATTGCTAATAATTTAAATTATTTAAGCTTACTGATATTGCGTATTTATCAAACTCAAACTTAAGTTAATCATAATGCGTTGGTAGCAGTCTGGTTCGTGTCCTGATGTTTCGTCTGGATGCACACAGACTGTCCATTGCTAATTATTTAAATTATTCAAGCTTATTGATATTGCGTATTTATTAAACACAAACTCAAGTTAATCATAATGCGTTGGTAGCAGTCTGGTTCGTGTCTTGATGTTTTGTCTGAATGCACTCAAACTGTCCATTGCTAATAATTTAAATTATTCAAGCTTATTTGATATTGTGTGTTTATCAAACTCAAACTTAAGTTAATCATAATGCATTGGTAGCAGTTTGGTTCGTGTGCTGATGTTTCGTCTGAATGCACACAGGTTGTCCATTGCCAAAATTTTATATTACTTGATTTTTTTCTCGTACAATTTTCAACCAAGCTTAAATCTAAGGTAATCATAATGTAGAGACAGCAGCATGGCTCGTGTCCTAGTGTTTCATCTGAATTCAAACAGATTTTCCATTACAATTAGTTTACGTTGGTCCAACTTAACGATGCACAGTATTCAATCAAGCTTAACCCCTTCCTCTCTAAAACAATCCCATTGACGAGTAAAGTCGTCTGGTGCTGGACAGAGTAAAATACTGAAGTCTGTTTCTGACGTTAAAGAGTAAAAACATATTGTAGTGATTGTTAGTTAAATAGTTGATCAGTTAATAACCAAACCAGCGTTTTTCTAGGGTTTCATTTTGCGCTACATTTTCTTTCTAAATTTCTGTTTTTAAATTCAGATGCTGTAAAAATTCATTTTCGCTCGATTAAGAAGGTTACGAACAATCCTCTTACTCCGAACAAGAAAAGAAAGATGTGCATGGGGAGCAGGAGAGAAAGAGTGAGAATTTTTTATTCCTTTCTTCTCACATTTTATCAAATAGCAATCAACAAGCTCTTTGAAATTTTTTATGCCTATCCTAATAACCGCATATCATTGGTGAACCAGTTTTTGAATGGAACTATTTATTTATTTATTTACTTATTTATTTATATATTTCATTAGTTGTTGGAACGAAGAAGAAATGAGGCAACTGAAGAGGAATTTCAGCGATATGGAAAGTTGCTGGAAATTGGCTATATGTCGGAAGATGAAGACGATGAAGATGGCAACGGTTGGTGTCATCTGAAGCTGGAATGGAGGGCAGATGAAATAACGAAATTTTTCAGTACTCTTGATCGCAGAATAATGGAAAAGAAAAAACTGCACATGTCTGAGCGTACCAAACGGATATCAGTTGGAACATCATCGAAGAAAGCACCTAGGGATGCCCCGCAATTGGCACTTAAGCCTAGAGATGATAACCAGAATCGTGGTGTAAGGCATGGAATTCAAGAAGCAAGAAATGAAAGAACGCCAAATAGCAGAAGAGGTCGCGACAGAGTTCGAATGCGTGGAGGAAACAATATACTCCTTACTAGTAACTCAAACAGAACTCAAAGAAGTCAGCAGCTACGTTGCACCGCTCGCAGAGAAATAAACTTATCTCATTCGGACGTTCTAGACCCAGTAATGGATTAGAAGCATTTACCGAAACCAGTCATTCATTAGCATAAACATATAGGAATGTATTTTGACGAACTGATTATGAAGAGAGCTTTAATTATGGAAGGAATGTGATAATCAATGAAAAGATAATCGATATAATTAATGTTTGCAGAGGCACCCCATTCATGAATATTAAGATAAAATTGTAAAGTTATTAGTCCGGAACCTAGTTAACTATCTTGCTCGTCATACACATAAAGCAGTCAATCACAACAGGGTCAATTTTCATAACAAGTACTTATTTGCAATACTAGTAGAGTTTCGATGCAATTCTCAAATAACCAGCTTCTCTCTTAAACATACAAGAAAACCTTTGAAAAGTTGCTATTTATTGTAAGGGGCTTTAAGAGTTTCTAGTTTTCACATCGTTATTCGAATACAATTACCTCGGCTGCCTAGACAGTACATAAATGCGAACGAGTTAATATTAATTGGTCAATATTCAGAGAAATCTATAAAATTGAATGAAGTTCCCTATATTTATGTTGTATATTTCTTTGGTTATATAAATATGAATAACAATGCAAGTACTTGGGAGCAAAACTTTTTTGCTTTGACATTTGTAGCTGTTTCACCGGTTTATACTCTATAAAAACAACTTATTTTTGCCCATGCAAACCTAACCTTGCTGAATTTCAACTGTTTGATGCCAAGTTTATTTTTCTCTTTAGTTTACTAATTGTTATATGTATTAGGATATAATTATAGAAAGTTAATTTTGCCTTAAGTTTATGTGAACCATTGTAGCCAGGGCAAAATTAGCAAAGACCGTCCGTGACAGGAAGGAGTGAAGCTTAAATAAAAATCAATTACCTACTAAAAAAATTCGAGACCCCAGAGCCCAGATCGAACTGGCTGTATGACGTACGTCCACATTTGGGTTTGGATCTTCCTGGGATATGCTTTACAAAAAATTTTAGAATTCTTAAGTTTTCGCAAGGAAATGTTCGACCATCATGAAGAGGAAGGTGGGAAGACAGGAAACAAAACCTCAGACTAAGTGCAAATTCTGTAAAGTAACAGGTTTTATTTTCGTCTTGTATCATTAAAAATTCATCTATTCTTGCGTTCTGGGCTGGTGTTTTAGCTTAGGCCCTGGTGGGCCCGCTTCTAGCTACTCGACTGATCAAGATATAATTATGTCATTCCATTATATGCGATACTTACCAGAAATATTCGATTAAAGCACGTCCATCATAAAATGTCTGTTTCCTTATCAAAAAATCTTTGGTGTATTTTTGAACCCTGCTGGCTATGTTGTATGTTTTACGTGAAAACTAAGCGATGCATCAACTTAATAAATATTTTTTTCTTTTGAAAAAATAATTCGTGTGCCTGCGTGTCAAGGAAATTTTTTATCAATATATTTTAATCTTATATTATATATTTTTAAATTCAAAAACCGACTTCTACTGTGGTAAGAATCATATAAAACGATACACTGCAAATAAAAAAGCAGAGCATTAAAGACAAAGTTTTGCCAATTTAATATATTCCACATCTACAAGAGTAGCTTATGGAAATATTCAGACCATATTCGGAGATACATTCCATGATATCTTCAACACTAATTTATCAATCGTATTCGAACATATTCTTATCTCGGAATATCAAAAGTGTTTTATTCCGACATATTCAGCACTTGAATATCCATAATATTCCAAGATATTCAGATAGCAATACTGGTGAATACGTCTGAATATCAGGGATATTCAAAACACTATTCAGACGTATAGACATCGGAATATCCGCGTTTTCATGCAGTGTATTTTTATCATATATGGGGTTTAATGAAGTAAATAGTTTGTAAAATATTCATAAAAGCAGATACCGAGAAAAGGAAACAGAAGGCGAAAAATCCGAAAGCAAACAACTCCATGTACAGACGGAATTTGCCGTTGTCGATTACCATCAAACAAAAATATCCGCCCTTAGCCCTGCCGGTTGTTTTGTTTGAATAGCAGAATTTTGTTCGTATATTTGTAGTGATACTAAGGCTAAATAGCTTGGGGATGCCTAAGGATGCGATTATTACTCTTTGCCAACAGAATTCTGAGGACGTATGGGAATTATGAAATCTTGAGATACTTCTCAAGCATTATTATGCAAATTTGTGCAGCTCTTGATGATTATTGTTCGTGACAAATTCATTGCCAAAGCTAAATATCAGGATCAAGGCTTCTGGAGGTCATGGGTATCAAAGAGGATATAGATGTCCCCTATCTAGGCAAAGGTTAACCATACGCTTGTCTAAATTTTCTTTTACTTGAAGTATAACTATTTATAAATATGCTGTTGTTAGAATGTATGCATACTCAAAAGCCCAAGGCTGTTAATCTTTCAATCATTGATGTTCGGACAAAATTTGTGCTGAACTTTTCAATATATATTGGTGTATATTTTATTATCCTTCTTGGGACCAAATAGGTGTTTAGAGTAAGACAACTTGCTGCAAGACATATAAGTTGACTGGCAACACATGTCAGATAAGGATTTGTGAAGTAATTAAATGAATAGTTCATAGCCTAGAGAACCTGATCTAGGGACAGGGGTATGGGCGATAATGGTCAAGTATGTTGCAACATATCATTAAATCCTTACGAAATAAATGTATAGGACAAATTAACCCTACTATATTTTGACTCAAATGCTGTTTCTCCTAAACAGAAACTTTTCATGATAATCTGACACTGCCGAAGTCAACATTTTTCAGTTTACCTCAAACGGAGGTACAGACTAATTCGCGACCCGGATAATTCGCGGACCGGGTCCTTGGACCCCGATGTCCGCGAATTAAGGGGGTTCTACTATATTTATCTGACTTAAAGCCGACGTTCGAGGTACTTATCCGTCTTAAATCACGGTTGAAGGGGGTTTCCTTCGGGAAATGTCGAGGGACATGAATCGATTTTGCTTTGAGAAGTACTGAGTAAACCTGCTTTCAGTTTGTGTTCCTTTCTGGGTTAACTGTTGTCAATACAATTCCAGCTATTTCAAGTATTGTATATACAGTCCCCGCCAGCTTTTCAAAAACTCTTTTGTTTAGATAAGTTTCTTTGAAGGATAAAGCTTTCGAAAGGACAAAGAATATCAACTTAATCGTGTTTTAATAAAGATTTCTTGCGGTATTAGGCAAACAATTAAGGCTGGGACACGCAAGGCTTGAAGTTGCGGAGACGTCGCAGGATGTGTCCGTTTTGTCAGAAACACGAGGAGACTTGTTTGCGGGGACTTTTTTACTTGATCGACTAGTTTTAATTAGAGACTATAGTTGATTATACCCATCGGAGGAAGAGAAAGTGAGTCATGGTATTGTTGGGAATTAAATGACACCCATTGATTGGTTGTCCTTTGACTTTATCGATGAAACTTGTCGCATGAACTGTTCACACAAAGAGACATTTCTCGGAGACACACTTCTCTCGCTGCGAGAAGTTGATGGCATACAATTCAATTTAAATTTATGGAGCAATTCTCGGGGACAAAACATTCTTTTGAGTCATAAATGGCTTCTGGGAATTCTTCGTAACGCAGTCAACGGTTTCTGTCTGTCCAGAGCAAGAATGGCTTTCACTACCTGAGGTTTTTGGATCACTGTCATTTGGTTGAATAAATGGCAAGTGCAGCTCAAGAACAGAAAGAAATGGAGTGTTGCTCCTCACACCATGTACAATCAAATGACCATTCAATTCTTTTAAATATATCCGTATTTTGCCGCATGGCGAAGTCTTGTATTACCAGTGTGCTTGTTTGAGTAGCTATGCTCTTCGAGTAACTTGACCAGATGGAAATTTTTCCTATTGGTACATTTAATTCAATACACCGAATTTTTTCCAACACGTATTCATCACTATTATATAAGTTCATGTAATTATTTTTTCATAGATATAACGCTTACAACAGATCTATTTCCCCAGTTAACTGACCACCTGATATCATCAATCCAGTCGTCTGAATTAATTAGTGATTACGTCATTGTCGTGTGTATATAGCGTTTTCGGCAAGTTTCTAATTATTTGGTTTGATAATGACTCTGCAATAGAGTCGAAATATTACCACCAATATTGTGTCCTTTCTTGTGTTTACTTGAATATTAAGTTCCTAGATGGATATTTTCAGTTTGGCTTTTCTGTTATAATTTGTATATATGTTGCGGGTTATGGTTAGACATTAGATGTTTGACTTTCGGGTGCAAAGTAGTTTCGCAATGGAATCAGCAGGGTTTTGAAAATAGTCTGCATTATCGTAGAGATAATATGATGATCGTTTGCTGTTTCTATTTGTCACTGTTCAGAAATACTGATGTCAATTGCATGCACATCGTTTCTAAGATACACGCCGATTCAAAGTACTGTGGCAGTATTGCACTAGAAATATGTTCTTTTGTTTCTGAAACCGATCAAGAAAGAAAACAAACCAATCCATTCATGAAATATGAGACTGGTAGAATTTGATTTTAATATACAAGCATTTATTTTTGGGGCGTTGTCACCTGTCCAATCTATGTGCTACGGGGAGATTTGAAACTAGACCTCCTTCGTTATTACTTCAGTACATTTGATTGTATAATTGCAGTTACAGGTGATGGCCACTTAATGAAGTTGGTCATTTGTACGTCACGCGACGCCCTTGCCTGAAGCAAGATGCTAAACGAGGACTGGGAGATGAAACGAGGATGTCTACATTTCGTTTTCGAGGTAGACGCGTTTTAACCACAGGCATTTTGATCGCGACAACAGCCTACATGTTTTTGACCCTTTTACTATTTATCAAGATAAGTAAACCGACAAAATTAATCGTGGAGGGAAGATTAATTCCCCCAACGAGGGTTTCAACGTATGACAAGAACCATGTACTTGATTCGAACGACCAATTGTTGGTTGGACGACTCAACGACACCCGTAAACAAAGTTTAAGGTTTCAAAGATACCTTCTCAATTTAACGAATCTTTCTTCGAAGAAGAATCAACAGATGTCAGCGAGAGATACCGTGCAACGAAAGGAAAAATCAGGGATACATTACACGGTTCAATACACGACTGAAGCATCTGCATCGACCATAGCACAGCAGCACAGTGGAGAGAATATATTCATTCAATGGCGACAGCACAAAAGAACTTACTGCGATGGTAAAGCGGAGTTGTTTCCTGAGGGACATTTTGTGTCGTTTCGAGATGCGATCTTTAGGAAGGAGCTAATCCAAGGTAAAAACCTTGGCGGGGAAGAAATGAGCAAAGTTATGAGACAGTCAGAGTATGCAGAATATTTTATCGTTCACAAAGGCTTCTTCAGTTTACCCTGCCGACAGTTTCCGTCAGAGTATCGATTTCCGTCCAATCACGAAAGTCATTTGAACGAATGGCTTGCAAACGTAATCCCGTATGCAAACGAAAGTGTCAGTACCAATCCAGTTTCTTATATCGAGGATTTTACAATAATAGTGAAACGATATGAATACGTGAACCTTTATCACTCGATGACAGACTTCTACAATGCGTTTCTTGTGATGAGATATTTTCAAAAATCTCCTCATGATACGAAAATTTTATTTTTCGATGCTCATCCGAAAGGCAATTTAGACTCCGTTTGGACAACGATGTTTAACTCCGCTTCCCGAGTTTCTCAGTTGAAAACCGTCAGCCGGTACAAGCACGCCGTATGGAACTCTCCGGGGTATGAAAGTCCTATGTATGATTATGACGTGTTAGAAAGGATACCCCTGATTGAGGACTTCCATCGCTTCTTCCTAAATCAACACGGTATATTGACGGAGTCTGATCTGGACTGTAAACGCTTGCGGTTAGTTGTAATTTGGAGACGAGATTACGTTGCCCATCCGCGAAACCCATCCGGGAATATCGAACGAAAAATCTGGAATGAGAAAGAACTTCTCGATGCAGCTAAGAACACGAGTTTCTTTTCTTCGGTGATTGGAGTTCAACTGGACAAGATGGCAATGAAAAGGCAGCTTTCACTTATTGCAAATGCAGATATTCTAGCTGGAATGCATGGCGCGGGACTCACGCACACTTTATTTCTACCCAGTCATGGTGGTCTCATTGAACTATTCCCTAGCTATTTTCCTGAACTTGGACATTTCAAAGCATTAGCTCGGTGGCGTAATCTTCATTATCTCAATTGGATAAATGAAGAAGCCCAAAACGAAAAGAAGAATAAACGTACTCGAATTCCTCCTTCGGTCTTTACCGGGCTGTTGGCTAAGATGAGGAAGAAACTCTGTCCCTGAAGTCCGACGCATGCTTACCGACAGCCTCAAGGAGATATTGTTGCTCGAAGCCGTTCTCTGTTTTATCTATATTCTATCGTTCGTGTGTTAGTGAACGTTTATTCTACTCTTAACTGTTCTCCGAGTTCATCATCAACCGCTCGTCAAAGCCGTGAAAATTCGATAAAATTAAGCCAACGATGGACAAAGACAAATGCTTCAAACCGATAAATGCAATCCCAAAGAGTCTGGATTGTGGCCACATCAATGTGAAGAGCTGATTCGATATCAATATAAAGCTGGTACGAGCTACGGAAATTTTGCACTTAGATACTTTATTTACACTGCTACTGACATGCAACACTATGAGGCACCTAGCCTGATCCTTGCACTTGTAAATGAAACTTAATCAATGACGTTGGCACCAAACGTAACGGGGCTTACGAAATGTTGGTTAATTACAGAACTCGGACAAACGTCGCAGAATAATTGCTTTCCCTCTAAAAATGGGCGTCACCGATTGGTCCTTCGTTACTATTTCAACAGAGAGCGTCTTCGTCAGGTTTATTTAAGAGAAAGCGTATAAACGAAACGACACTTTGCTAACGAAGCAACAAAACACGTTTTATCTATACTTAATGCCAAGATACGAACGAACTTGACACAAAGGACAGTTAGACACTTCACTATGAACGCATGCTGCTCGGTTTGATTCAAAGTGAATTAAATGTTCTGAATTATGTTTTGACGTCGTTACATTTCATTGACAAATGAGGTTCGAGTTATTGAGGGGAAAATTAAAAAGAAATAACTTGAAGGGAAAATGATTTCACTTCGAGTTGGTGAGATGCTGGAGTTATTGAGAGTTCGTGTTCCCGAGAGTAAAATCACAGTAAAAGTATAAAGCAAATCTAGGAGTATTTGATTTTGGTTCGAGTAACCGCGAGGCTCGAGTTATCGAGGGTTTGACTTCTCTGCCAAAAAACGAGAAAACGGCATGCTGGCGTTTCGAGTGAAAGCCCACCGCCTAAGGAAAATGCGAGGTGAAACAAAAAAGCAAAACAAAAAAGTATGTATCAAATATTCGACGAAGACTTGAGATGAATTCAACCAGTCAGATACTTAACTGAATTCCAGGTATGATGTAATTACTATTCAGACTAGATTTGAGCTTGAAATACGATATGAAACTGTGAAATAACTTAACTATGATGAGGACTGTTACATTCTGATTTTACTACCTCAATTTTACAAAACTATATTCATTTAGTATCGAAAAATCTTTTTCAAACATTCTTGCTGACTATGTCACATCCCAAACGACGCCTTCACCTGGCAGAGCGCAAGACTTGGTCAGAATGCATCTGATTAGCTAACCTGTAATGTCAATCACTGTCAACTAAAATTGCCCACCAAAAGCATAAAACAGACGCTTCTTTCCCAACAAGCAGGGAGTACAAGAGAGAGCAGAGGAGAGAGCAGACAAGCGAGAACAGAGAAAACGAACAGAACCAACGAAGAGCGCAAAGCAGAGAAAACGAGGCTGAAATAGACACCAAGAAGAGAACCTAGAGTCATAAGAACTTACTGCGACAGCTGAACATTTACTGAACATTCGTAAACCTTAGTTTTGTATATTGTTTTATGATTCCAATGTGGGGAAATAGTTAACATATTCCAATTAGTTTATAAATAACTTGCAGGTGATAACAAGCGATGACGTCTTGAGAACACGTGGTAATATTAGCCAACAGAATTTTCATGTAAGAAATTGGCAGAGGGGCGTATCTGTGGGTCAATAAGTAGTAGGTGTTTTGGTTCGATTGTGTTAGGGTTTAATAAAAAGCACGAGTAAAACGACGAATAATTTGTTGTATTGTGAAGTGTTGGGCGAACACAGGGATCCCTACTGAAATTGTTTCCTATATCTGACAGTACTCTTGCGCGAAATTTGGTGATTTTATCCGGCAGGTAACGATTTAGACCATTTTCATACCTTACAGACCAAACTGTTACGTCCCCATGGGAGGGGAACCGCCCAAGAAATTTTCTAGTTCTAGTCTCCACGCGGTTTTCATGTTGCAGCAAATCGTAGAATAGGATAATAGTGAAAAAACTTTAGATCAGTGTGTTTGCGGCACGAGTATTTGTCTTGGTACGTATCGATTTCCACAGTTTTTTGTCAGTTATAAGATTTCAGTGGAATCCTACACGACTGAGCGGGTTTTGTGTTGTTACTGGGCCGTGAGCAATGTGTCAATCCAAATCGGTTATTTTTGAGTCATCGTTCTTTCTCGGTACGCATTTGTAAAATGTGAAGTATAATGGAAATTGGTGAGAACTGGTTAACTTGGGATGTATGAACTGGGGGCCGAAACGTGGAACATTGATTTGAGAATGGTGAAGGAATTCATAACGAGACACTCTGGCATTATTGTTTTTATTTCCATAATGCTAATGTTGATTTTCTATTACTGTGCAGTTGAAGTCGAAGAAAGTTCTTTTAAGATTCATTTGTATGGGAACTCAGGGCATGGTGCTAGCGAAATGGACTGGGCAAATTTGACGACTTACGATGCAAACGCAAGTGAGGCAGTGAGTGGAAGTTGTAACAAATTATATGAAATTGCCCGAGATATGCTTGCTGGAGAAAGAGTTAAACTACCTTTTGAAACAAAACGAACGAGATGGAAATTCCACAAGCGTGGTAATCTTGATATACTAAATAAGACATCACTACGTTGGAACTATCCTTGGAAAAACAATTTAACTTCTGCGCTACGTCTGTTTAAGCGTTACAGGAAGGTGAGAGCAAGGGACTTGAAGGTGAAAAAGTACTTTATAACATTTGCTAATAACTGTTGCAAGAGCTCGAAAATAAAGGCAATCAGATCGGCGCGTTTCCCTGGTGGCTTCGATTTCGCAACGGCTTATGGTTTGAAATCACTTAGCAATAGATTTCGACACAGAAACTCGTTCATCCTACGTCAGAGTCGAGGTAGCGGATACTGGCTTTGGAAACCATATATTATATTAAAAACTCTAGTTGAGAATATGGTGGATGGTGACATTTTAATGTATCAAGATGCTGGAGCATACCTTGTCAAAGATGCAGGACCTTTGCTCAAGCTGTGTCAGGAAGTGAAAAATGGAATTGTGGTTTTCTACACACGTTTTTCGGAAAAATACCACAGCAAACGAGATGCCTTTGTTTTGATGGATATGGACGACAGTCGTGTTTATGAATCACTCCAGCGCATAGCTTCGTTTGTGCTTGTTCGTAGAAATTGTAGGTCATTGCAGTTTGTAATGGAGTGGATGGCCTATGCCTCTGATCCTCGTATTTTGACAGACATGGATAATCAGATGGGGAAAGAAAATCTGCCTGAATTTGTTGACAACCGGCATGATCAAACTGTGTTGTCCCTGTTGTCTAAAAAATGGGAAATTCTTGGATTTAGGGACCCTAGCCAACATGGGAGTGGAGAATTTGAGTACATGTATGCAGCTGGTCCATATGAACAGCTTATCAACCATACCAGGGACAAGAATTGACAAGAAGTTAATGCTAAAGTTCATATTCATCAAAAATTAAGTTATGAATTGTAATTATGTATTTAATGATACCTGTGTAATGTCTGAATTACAAATTATTTATTGGACCCCATAAGATGGCAGACTTATATCAAAATAATTGGGCAAATTGCTTGACAATCTGCTCATAGAAAGCTTGGGCTCTTTGTCTGATTGTTGGATAGAACTTTTGAATGGTATTTTAAATTAATGGTATTTTCAACCTCTGTGTAATGTTGTGAGTGCACAGGTATTTTTTTGCACACTACTGGCCATTTTCTTCTCCTAACTCTGACCTAACCCTAACCCATAACTCTCTAAATTTTTGGGCAATTGCCAATAGGGTATACTATATGGTCATTTGCAGAAATGGCTACTGTTTGAAACCGGTGGTAAGTTGCTGTTTTAAATGCTATTGTACTCGTATAACAGGCTAACACTTTTAAAACATGGTTAAAAATGTTAAAAATAAAGTGTTTTAAAAATTTTTAAAATGCTTTTAACACTTTTTTAAAGCATGGGGTCCTTTTGTTTCTGTCGTTTATCAGGTAGTCATGGCTCAGTTATCCTTGAAATAGATTGTACCTGTACTAAAAGGAAAACCTCACCACCTGCACTCTAGTATCCAAAGAGAGACTTTGGAAAGAAAGTTGCTGTGTCACACTGTTTTGAACCCTCTTTGGCCTACCCATTTACAGAATGCTTCTTATGTCCTTGTAAATTGAAACTGAAGCAGCAAAATGTTGTCCCTGTTTGGAATTTCTGTTGTAATGTGTTTTAGGTGAAACATGCTCACTACTTCAAGGTTAGTGCTCTTGTAATGATTAGGAAAGGAACATTGATGAACCTAGAACCTCCAACCATGTCCATTCTGAAATGGACATGGTTGGAGGATTCTGATCACTAACAACATTGCAGTTGTTAGTGATCAGAATCCATCCTGTTGTAAGCATGTTATGGAATTACTTCTATAAAAGATTCATTGAAAAGCTAAATATTAAATGCTGCAAATAGGAAAGTTTCTTAAATAAGCATTTATTCAATTCTAATGTTTAAATATTTATGCATTGTTATTTTGCCGGCAATAAAAAGTTTAAACCAATTTTTATGATTTCTGTGGCATTTTATATGTGACTGAGAATGATGAAAAAAATATACTTATTTTTTTTTTCTGAGGAGGTATTGCTTTTGTTTATTTAACCCCCATTGCAAAGTTTCAGTTTTAGCAACTAATAACTTTGCCATCCTTATATCTTGATATAACTAGCACACCGTACACCAAGTTTCACCTTTTGGGATCTTGCATTCCGCAGGCCAACAAGAGCTCTGTCCCTGAAAATGTTAAACGCTGACTAAACTATCGTGGCCATTTCCCACAGTCAATCTGCGGTAGTGTTGTCGAAGTTAGTGTGAATCGTATTTCAAAGCAAATAATGCCAGAAGGGAAAGGGAAACATCGCTTAGAATCTTCAGTGGTTGTTCCCGAACGTTCCTCTCAGAAAAGGTATGTCGTTCCGGCATACTAATTATGATTAATTTGTACAGAGAAATGATTAACCAGTACAGAGTTGCCGAGTTTTGTAGTTAAGTTCTGACTGAATTGGAAAGCGTAACCAGTTATCTCTGTTCCTTCTAGCGAAGCAGCTCGTGTTCGCGCATGCAAAACCATCAGTGATATAAGTTTTTTCTTCCCCTATCAACTCAGGTGTTTGCCAATTTTTTAAGTGGATTGTAGTTGGTGGGTTTCTGGTTCAAAGTTGAATATGCATCTAGGAAACATTGCTGCAGAAACATTTGAGATCATCGATGTTTCCTCAAACATTTTCCCGTTTGCCCACCCGTGAAAACGTTGTGGAAGCAAAAGTGGCTTCCCGGGGAGCAAAAAAAAAATGTTTCTGAACTCACTGGGAGGGTCTTGAAGGACTGTACACCAGGGTTTAGAATATCTCCACTCTGAAATTTATGTAAAATTATTAACTGTAAAAAGGAGCACAACTCAACATTTAAAGAGTAATGCTTTTCACTCTGTAGTGCGTTCTAAGTGAGCCATTTTGGCTCTTGATAGATCCATGTTACACTTGGCACTGCTGATCAACATTATGTAATCTGATGTTAAATGTTGTTGCTTGGTATTTATATGATGTTCTTTGTATGCATGCTCTCAAGCTATTCTACTCAGAATGTAATCAATACAAACCAGTACATAAATGTAACCTTTGCTCACCATCTGAGTCCACATAGCTCATTGGTTAGAACATCTCACCAGTGACCAGAAGGTTATGGATTCGTTTACTGTCAGGGGTTCAGGAAGTTTTTTTGAGTAGAATAGCTTGAGAGCATGCATATAAAGAACATAATATTTAATCTGTTGCTTTCAAAATATGACAGTTGTAGGTTCATGATACTGGAAATTTTGATGGCCCTGTCAAAAATGGATGATTCATCTTTGGTGCAAAAAAAAAAGGCCTGGTCAAAGGTGCCAATAAATAATCCTTCAGTTTCTTAAGGCTGTGATAAATTCTGGTTTATAGTATTAGATTCTGATATTTCAGAAACCCATTCAAGTATGGTTGGCTCATCCTTTGTTTAAGACACATTACTCAACAAAGTTGTCTACATTTGATAACTATCGCAGTGATGATGAAGGTTAAAATTTAACTTTCAAACCTTCGCTACAAAGCCTTCACAAAGATTCAAGCCTTTGGTACTAGGCAGCTTGTATAGTATTTCCCCAAGTATTTATAAACAAATAAATTTATATATAAATCACACTCTGTCAAAAATCTTGAAAGCTTTAAAAAAATATTATTTCCATTTATATTATTTCACCACACATGACTACAATGAACAGAAAGTTCAAACTTAATTAGAAACCTTTCACATAAACTGGGAAAACAAATAAAAACATGTAAGGATATTAGCATGATTGATGGTGTTTACAATTACATACAGTATTTAAAGAAAAAGGATGTGGTGTGAAGGTTTGAAGAGCCAAAAAAACCTTTGAAGGTTAAAAATATCTTTGAAGGTTTGAACTTTCTCCCCACCATTAGTGATGACATTTCTGGTATGCTTGATTTGTTTTAGATAAATTGTATGCTAAGATTATTGCTACCAAATTAACTAAGTAAGACAGTGACTATAACATCATGTACCATGTAGGGATAGTTAGTATGAAGATAACCAGTAGTGGTTAGAGATGCACCAGAACTTGGTTAGTTCTGGCCAGAACTCTGATTTTTCTAAGTTCTGGTTCTGGCCAGAACTCGTGAAAAATGTTCAGCTGGAACCAGAACTTTTTGATAAAATAGTAATAAGAACAATAGTTCATAGTAATAATAACACTAGTCCTTTTTCTAAAATAGATTTTATGGTTTATATGAACACAACAGTTAAAAATAAATTGTAGATGTGATGTCATTAAATTATCTATTCCACAAGCTCCACAATGTCAAAATTACTGAATGCAAAAGATATTTTTAACTTATAGTCTTATAACAATAGTTAGATTACAAGTGCAAGGTACAAAAAAGTATTTTTTGCTCAAACAATATCACTTAATGGCACTAAAAAGCAACCTTGAATACACTTTACACAAGCCAATGTTTGTACTGGCATACTTTGACAGTTTAATTTTGTGGTTGTGTCATTTATGTGAGGAGAAATCTGGGAAGATTATGATGAAAATTGAGCTGAAATATGGTTAGTGGTTATCTGTAGTGCTCAGGCTTTCTAAGACTATGCACGGCCTAAATGCAATCAAAAACAGAGAACTATTTGCAAATAAATATCCACACTTCATTGGGCAAAAATGTTCATGATACTAATACAGAAACAACAAAATTTATAAAACATAAGACATAAAACTAGTTTTTGTTTGTAATGGAAATGTGAAGGACAATTTTAATAATTTCTTATTTGGCATTGTTAAATGAGGAGATATTTTCACTTTTTGACCTCTTGATTCCACACTGACAATGTCCAACTAAGTAACATCATCTCCTTTGTGGTTCAATTAGAAACATACTACTTTGATTTTCGGTTCCAGTTCTAGCCAGAACTTATTTTCAGTTCTAGGCAGTTCTAGTTCTGCCTGGAACTTTTAAATTTGGTTCTGGTGCATCCCTAGTACTGGTGTACAACTAAAACTCATAGATTTGTCAAAGACTGTTGTGTTTTTGGTGGCTAATATTTTGATGGCCACAACAGTAGTTATCCTCAAAGGCCAGATGATCTTTACTCTTGACCCTTAAGCCTGAAGATGACTGCCATTGAGGCCATCAAACCATCAGTCACAGCAACCACCACAAACAGTCTAAACACATAGTGATTTATTAACACATAGCGGTTCTCCCAGGTTCAAATCATTCATTTTAAAACCAGCTGTGGTTGACAGTCTAACCCATTCCTGTCTGAGACAGCCTTTGTCAATTATTCTGGGTAAAGCCGAATGCTTCGATTGAGTCAAGGGAAAAGATGAGCTAAAACCGGTCCTAAGGGGAGTGGGCTAATAAATTGTAATTCATTTCATTTGCATCATTTCACTTACAGTATGTGGGTCCTGGTTTTAGCAACTGTGACATTGCTTTTAGTTGTAAACTGTGATGTGACTTTTCTTGGTAGGGCTACAGTGAACTCAGAATCAGATTCTGACAGTGAACGTCGCTCGAAAAAGTGGAGAGAAAAAAGGAGGCCAAGCCCTGAACATAGAAATAAATGGGAAAGAAATCGAGAAAACAGAACTGGGGGGAACAGAAGAGCAGAAAGGGATGAAAGGGAAGAGTCAGCAAGAGGTATGCAGTGTATTAAATAAAAATTTTAATTGCTTCAGTTACCACCAGAAATTTGTGGACAAATTAACTTTTGGGCTTGTTTGCATGGAGGAATGGTGATCCTTCTTTGAAGTTCACCCTTCTAGGGGGATGACTTTTTCAGCCAGGTGAAAAGTGTTGACCTGATGCAGGGTTACCCTTAGGCTGGGCCACCCTACTTTTCATCAGCTATGAAGTTGACACGATCTTCAGGAGCAGTTCCAAAAATCCTGGAAAAGGAGGGACCGGAAAGACTGTCCTATAGACGGTTTTATTTCAGATCCATCCTCTGGGTAACACGAAGTGAATATTTGATGAATTACGTGTAACCTTGAAATTATTGAAATATCCACTTCGTGTTTCCCTGACGATGATTCTAAAATAGAGTGGGAACACTGCACATCCTTACGGATATCGAGCGTTAAGTTGTTGCGAGAATCTCTCTTGCGATGTGATGGACGTATGATGAAGCCGCCTGATTGTCTTCCGCAAAATGTCCTAGAGCTGTTAAATCTGGAGCAGGTTTTTTTTCCTTTTAGATGGTGATCTGCAATCTCGAAGTTTACCACGAAGAGTTTCGGATCAGTCCGTTACGGAAAGGCTTGAACAAAGAAGGTCAAATGACATGGAGTTTGGTTTGCGTTATTCAAGCGTAATGGACTTGGATCCTTCAGATGTACCTCGTGGTGGACGATATTTTCTCGTTAGTTCTTGAGCGGTCTTTTATACTGGTTAATCCGATAAACTAGCGAACCAGTTCTCTCTAGAGCACTAGTAATGCCAACCCTCATGGGACCGTGTCACTACGGTAGGAAATCGGAGTACCCGGAGAAAACCCACGGAACTTGGTGAAGTCAAACCACACGACACTCTTCTCACGTGTAATCAAAGTAATAAGTTGATTTTCAGTCTTGTTGATTTTTAGTCTTTGTTTCTAGCATGATGACAGAGAGTCTAGCACAAGGACTTATTATCAGCGTAATTCATGGGGAAGAGGAGGAAGAAGAGGAGACACACGAAGGGGAAATGGAAGAAGTGAGCGCCGAAGGTCTCGAAGTCCGTTATGGAAGCATGATAAGTTTGAAGAAATAGTAGCTGAAGGTAGTGAAGGCAAAGATTCAAATGAAAAGGTTCGTTATTAGCCAGAGATTGTCCAGGCGGGAATCTTAGTCTAATAATAAATATCAAAGTCCAGCACAAAATGCACAACAAAGGCATAATAAAGAAAGATTTATTAACATCTAACGTTTCGCTGTTTACTTTACAACATCTTCAGAGATAATTATCTCTGAAGATGTTGTAAAGTAATTGATATCTACTATTTTGTTCGTTATTGTATATTGAATTTAAATTTATAGACCTTCAGCAGGTTTGTTATTTAATCGAAATGTTTAACACAGAGGGAAACCTCGGATCAAAGTAAAAAAAGTTCAAAGGTTGGTACTTGACTTGACCAATCGAAAAGAATTCTAACGTTTCGAGTAAAGGCCCTTGGTCAGAGAGTGAAACACGTTTCGCTTCCTGACGAACAGCCTCTATATACTCGAAACGTTAGAATTGTTTGCGATTAGTCATGGCAGTAACCAACCTTTGAACTTTTTACGTTATACAACACTGTCTACTCGAAATCCTATTTTTATGTTATCACCGGATCAAAGGTATGCTAAATTAATCGTGAAAGAGAGAACCAAGTGTTTGGCGAGTCACTGTACAATTCAATACGTTAGCGCAGCACACTTGTCTTGATACATCTGCTCAGCATATTTGTCTTTGTATCTGTACAGCACACTTGTCTTGATACGTCTGCATAGCACACTTGTCTTGATGCATTTGCACAGCACATTTGTCTTGATAGAACTGCACAGCATCTTGATAAATTTTCAGAGCACACTTGTCTTGATACAATTTTAAGGTCCGCTTGTCTTGATACATTTGCGCAACACATTTTCAAAGCACACTTGTCTCGATACATTTCCACAGCACACTTGGACTGCACATTTGCAGAAAACATTTGTCTTGATACATTTTCAAAGTACACTTGTCTTGTACATCTGCGCAGCACACTCGTTTTGATATGTCTATACAGCACTCTTGTCTTGATACATCTGTGCAGCGCACTTGTCAGCACACTTATCTTGATACATCTACGCAGCACAATGTGTCATGTTTTGAAAATCACGTAGGGTGACGCCATCTGGAATTATCTGGACGCCTGACAGCATTACAAGCTTCCGAATCTCACTCTTTCCTGTCCAAAGGCTTACGTTCGCTGTTGTTCGTGAAAAATTCTGTTCATGTTTCCCTGAGGACGATTTTGAAGTAGAATGGAAACACTACACATCCTCACGGATATAAAGCGTTAAGTTGTCGCGAGAATCTGTCGTACACTTAAAATTAATTAAACGAATATGCTATTCCCAGTTGACTCGATAGCTCAGTTGGTAGAGCAGGGGTCCGGAAACCGAAGACGTGAGTTCGAATCCCACTCAAGTCAATTTTTCTACTTGACATTAGTGGTGTAGGTTTGTCATGCAATATTCTGTTCATGTTACCGTGAGGATGATTCTGCAATAGAAAGTATGGTTTAAAAATTTTCAAGATTTTAAGGACGTATTCCCCCATCGTAAAGAGATTGATGATCGTATTGCTTTCGTAACAACAAAGATCTCTTATGTTTTCATGTATAGGCAACTAAATCGTCAGAAGAAGACAAAAAGTAAGATTTGTGCACCGGCTTCACTGACCACTCGATAGCCATTGCAAATTTTTATAGCTATTGAATGTCTGGTTGTCAATACGTGTAAGTGTGAAAGACGATAGCTAGAGTGATAAGTACGTTTTTTAAATAAGATATGAACTAGACCAATTATACGAGTACGAAGCCGTGTCTTACTGGGGCGTGAATGTCATTTGTAGTGTGTATACGAGAGATTTCGCGCTTTATGTAAAGTACGTCTTGTCTTTTTTTACGTATAAAAGGGCCAAATGATCTCTTAGGTTTACTCCAATTATTCTTCATGTAAATATGTACATTTACTTGATTATTGTCAAGCGATTGTCTTGGCAAAAACGTTGTGTAATTGCTGGTACTAACTCGCCCAAGCATGTGAATAAAAAGATTTAAATCCTATCTTTTGAACATCAGAAGTTGATTTTAAGATTAAGTTCGTTGATCTCCCAGGAGACCAACTAAACAAAAGTGAACATCTGGTTATACAAGGAGTTGGAGTTAGCTATCTAACAGGCAGAGTCTGTTACTTTTCTCTTTACAGCGAATTCGCCTGCTATGGTTACAAAGTTTGATTTATGGCACAAGTGATTGGTCATCACAGGTTTACCATTTTAAATTCAATTTCGTCCTGAACTTTGATTTTGTTTGTAAAGTTCAAATAGTCTTGGAGTGATAAACGCTGGCCTCACTGTGGTGCGTTATTGACATGGTATGATATGGCTGAACCGACAGTCCGTCCAATTTGGTAAACAAGCCGAAAACATGACTTGAACAGGCATCCTAACTTCGATCCTTTAGTTTTATCATTCCGAGAACTATCCCTGGGCTGTTGGGCTTATTTGGAGGACTTGGCTTGAAACAAAGTGTCTTTATTTGTACTGAATAGCCCTGTCGGCTAACTGAGCTGTTCTTTCTAGAGGTCCAGTAAAGACTACCTACCCCTCTTGGGTCCAGTGTTACTACAGCGTGAAACCGGAGAGCCCGGAAAAAACGTTCGATGTTTGGTACGGTCAAAGTGGACAACACTCTTCTCATATTTGACCAGGTAGTTTTAATCAGATAGCTGCGTAGGGCCGGAATCGAACCCAAGTAACAGTGGTGAGAGACACGTGTAATGTTAAATCCAGTTTGGTAAACAAGCCGAAAACATGACTTGAACAGGCATTCTAGTTTTGAATCTTTAGTTTTACGATTCGGAGTTCAATTCTGAGCTCTTGGGCTTATTTGGAAATCTTGGTATAAAGTGAAGTGCCTTTATTTACAGTGGATAACCCTGTCAGCTAGCTAAGCTCTTCTCCCGAGAGGTCCAGTGTTACTACAGGTGGAAACTGGAGTACCCGGAGAAAACCTGCGATGCTTGGTACAGTCAAACTGGACAACACTCGTCTCACATATGACCAAGGTAATTTTAATCAGATAGCTGCATGGAGCCGGAGTCGAACCCTATTTACAGCACAGTGGCGAAAGACGTGTGATTGTAAATCCAGTTTGGTAAGCAAGCCACAAACGTGACTCTAGCAGACTTTCGAGCTTTGAGTCTTTTGATTTACCATTCGGATGCTCTATTCATTAGCTGCTGGGCTTATTTTTGAGATCTTGGCTTCATTAGTAAAGGTTAACCTGTTTATCAGCTGATAGTGAAATAGATTATTTTGGGAAGCTTTTGGGCAAATATGTCCCGTGCGCATTCACTGTCAGTTAAAGCAAGTGGTTCCGAATCGTACCATGGGAACATCCAACCTTAACCTCATCTTCATTAAGTATCATTCATTATACGAGAAACCAATCGTACTTGCCCCGATTGGCATTTCAGACCACTGTATGACAAAATGGAAATCATAAGAATAACACTAAGATAAAACAAGACACGATTAAAGATCAGAGGCAACCTTTCTAAGTAGTTTGAAAAAAGTCTTTTTTTCCCTTGGAAACTCTACCAAGGAACATATGGATATATTAATCAAGTTCTAGACAATTGTAAATTTTTGATGGTTTAACAATCTCGCATCAATTATTCTGTTAATAATAAGTTTCATATTTCTTCGAATCATCGTTTTTCTTATATATCCGTTACATTTAAGGGCGATAATAAAACCTCTGCACGGTTCATGAGTAACTGCTTTTACACTAATAAAAACTCTATCAGTTAATCAATTTACTTGTTAACAATTTGAAACCTCGTAATCATACAATAATAATCTGGTGATAATAAATTGGCATAGTAATTTAAAAAATAACGCTTTTAAGTTTACTTTCTGTTTGCAACATGTTTCGGAGACCCGTTCTTGAATTTTCGGCCAACTGATTTTTTCAGTAAAAAACAAATGTAATTCCGAGAAAAGCCTGTACTTAGCACTCTGACAAGAACAAACGTCACGGAGTTGAGCACGATAGCTCACTTTTGAAATCGTCAATTATAACGAATAATTACATTAGTCTGAGGATGACTTAGTTAAAGTTGAAAATTAATCACTAAAATTGTGCTTCAGTAATCTATCTGTGATTATGCACACTGTTCTCAGGCTGGTGGTATTATGGCAGTTGGTGCATGATTCCGTGTATATTGTTGATGTATGAATTGATCTTATAGGATGTCAGTTTTAAAGAATGCTTTCCGAAAACGATTGAAAAAATAAGTTAATTAGAAGTAAGAACGATACTGCATCTACTTCTACAAACCTGAACAAGATCACCTTCAACAGACTCTGAAGATGACCGCTGCTGAGGCCGTCAAAACGTCAGTCACTACAAACACCACAAACAATGTTTCTCAAGACTACCCTAACCTGGATGGTAACTAGCCATTCGGCGGATAAAATTTAAGTTCAGTTGTTCAAAGCATAGACAACGGTGTTCACTCGTTTGGACTAGTCTCCGGATGAGCCGTCCAAGCTTCGTACAACCGGTTACTGATCGATTCATTACATTCTCAACTTCCTGTCATAATTATCTGTTTTTAGGGATCGTGAATCAGTCTGCGACGCATGCAATTCACTACGAAAGAATTCCTAATTCTAGTATTCTGCACGGTTTACGGTTAAGGTCTTGCCTTTACTATGTTAACATATTAATAAGCCAATGTCACGTGTCTATACAGACCCGTCTCACTCCACATTCGCAGCAGTACTTGGCTTGAGGCACTGGATATTTCGTGCCACATTCGTAACAAAACTTAGGCAACTTTGTCCCACTTCTGTCTCTAGCGCTTCCGACACTAACACCACTTTCCTTGCTTGACACACTACTACCTGGGCTGCTGTGTCCAGAACCCTTTCTGCGAACGCCACCATTTGGTCTGCAGCAGTCACTTTCCTCTCCTGATCCGCTTCTGTCATGCATATTTCCCAAGTCAGATAATCGTGACCCCAATTTCTTGTGTGATTGAAGCATACTTGTCTGGCCATCAAAGTCGTCCAAAAGCGTAGCTTTCGGTCTTTGGAGATTCCTGTCGGCAGAATGGACAATCGGTGAAATTGTAGACTGAAGATTGACTTTCTCTAAATATAACGCAAATCGTTTAATGCAAAGACCGTTCTGAGTTTAGACTTCCTATCATTTTTCGATGCAATTTTTCCTGCTACTCGGAGGATCCGAGAAGGATGCTCTGTGGAACTCAGTTCTGAGTACCACACATTTCCCAGCAAAATTTAGTTCTACATTGTGGGAGCTCCCCCCTTGACGAGTAAAATTAGGGAAGTCTTATCCCGCCGGGGAAGATAGAAGCTTCCTACTATTGGCTATTTCAAAAAGATAAGTGCGCTCGTACTGCAGAACATTAAATTACCTGCGGTTTTCGCATAAAACCTACTTAGCCATCCGTAAACCTCGATGCATTTTGGTAATCCATGAAAGAGGTCCATTGCATAGTACTTTTCAATTTCCAAAGATACCAACTGGACTTAGAGGTGATACAGCCTGGCAACTAGGCTCTCGATTCTCTGTGTGGTAGCCTTGATCACAGGAAGAACAATTGAGCCATATTATGACTGGAAAACCCGTTGCCAAACAAAAAGTAAAGACAAATACGGGACCTTTTTGGCCATCAGTTTCAGTCTCTTAAGTGGTCATTTCGGTGTTGTTCACAGTCGACTGACGTCGAATGCGTTTAGTGTTGGGTTGCACGTGACGTGATGGCGGTCATTTTGGTAGTTTTTTAAGAAGAAAAACGCATTAGCTACTCATGGAAATTATTAGTGAAGCTAGGAGGGCGTTGGTACAAACAGTTGTTGAACAATTGAACTCCGCTATACTGAGGGCGAACCAGTCGTTTTTCTTGAGTTAAACCAATAACAAAAGAAAATCCACTTCAGAGGCAATCAACTGTACGCAAATTTTTACGATTGTAAGAATAATTTATGAGAGATAACACTTCATTTGAAACTTTAAGTTCGTGTTTTTGCCGCTCTTGTTTACGAAAAATAAAGTGGTTGGCACGGAGCAATTTGTTGATGACACTTCAATGAATAACAAGAATATACCGAATCCGTATGTAATACATAAGAACAAACCTCAAGATATCTGTCAGGGCATGTCAGTTTTATTAAGCAGTTCGGGTAGTTGAGAAGTTCAGGGTCCGAAATTTACAGTCGCCCAGTCGTCAGAAACGACCAGAATTTAAAACTGATGACCAAATCGCAGAAAATGGTTGCCAATTGGACGACCATGTTGCAAGCTACTACTTCTTGGAGAACTGATATTAAGAGCCAAAAAATCCTAATTTCAGTTCGAGATATTTGCAAGAGAAAAAGTACAAATATACAACCAGTCCATTTGTTATTGAATGATCCGTACGCCCCGCTCCAAATGCTCATATTCTCCGTCATCTTGTTATACGTTTTACCCCTAAGCAACAACACTCAAACTTGATGAGGAGATTTCATCTTGGACGTCTAGATCTGAAAAGATGGTTGCCCAATGGGCAACCTACTTAAAAAGTTAATTTCGGTAGCTGAAGTTGAACATTAAGGCTGGTTTCCATATAACCGTAACAGCCGTAAAGAGGCCGGCGAAAGTGCTGCGACAGTGCTGCGGTATCGCCTGCGACGGACTTATCTCTAATGGAAACATTTGTTCACGGTGTCTGCGGCAGTCGCCGGCACACTGTCTGCGGTGCCGTGAAAGTTGAATTCATTTCAACTATGCCGACGGTTACGGCACCGCCGGCAGATCAAAATTTTAATGGAAACGTCCTCACGCCGGTGCCGGGGACATGGCGCTGTTACTTTATTGTCCCTTGTGAGTCACGTGACGGCCGCCATCCAATCAGAATCACAGGTCAAAATTATGGCAAGTTTGGGATTCAAGATGGCGAGTAGGGATGGACCGAATATTAATAACGAAACTCCCATGAATTGTATTCAAAACTATCGCGTTATTTATGACAAGAGCAGCAAATTTTAGTAAATATAGTAGACTATCATTTTATCCCCCTCAACGGGGTGTTTTACCCCGGTGGTTTACGAATTAATATTTCGTTCACTTGTATCTGCAATTTCAATTTTGCTTAAAAACTCTGAAGATGAGAACAGTAATAAACCAGCGACGGTCCACTAACCTGTAGAAATATTCTCTGTCATGAAGTTTTAATTCCTGAAAGAGAGTATGAAACTGACCACGTACACAGCGTTGCAGGAAAATTTCTCGAACCCAGGATCGGTGTTTTCTTTTCATCTTTTTTCTCGCCCTTCGTCGATTCAAGTAATTGATAAGGAGAGCAAGTTGACACTTCAACAACAACCTTCGGTTCAAGGCAGCCATTTTCAAATTTAAGTCTGCGCGCCAATTCTCGAAGCAGACGTGGGATTTGGTCGACTGCCCGCCAATGCCACATTCAAATGGAAACACTTTTTAAGGCGCCGCCGACAGTGTGCTACGCAATGGCGCAGGCGATGCCGCAGCACTGTCGCAGCACTTTCGCCGGCCTCTTTACGGCTGTTACGGTTATATGGAAACCAGCCTTTAGTAAAGTAGGCGGCCATTAAACTTCGGCCAGCCAGCTGTCGTCCAAAAATAGTGCTAATGCCCCATAATTTCTTTATAAAAAGGTTCTCCGGTTATTTTTCTTTAACTATGGCGCATTTAACTGGTTAAAAGCGTTCCTGACGCTTAGCTGCATTGCCCCTTCTAGTATTAGTTATGATCTCTATTGAGCAGCTATTGTGCGTGACCTCCACGATTGCCTCCGTATTGTGCGTGTTTCTGCGTTACAAGGTGGTGACTGTTAATATTAATCATAAATTAGTCGTGTATATGAAATGGCCCTTAAAAACGCCATACCTGTTTCTCCTGTTCCCTGATGCTGCCCTGCTTATATCTTTGTCGTGAAAAAGATCACCGGTGATGTCCGCTTGAGACAAAGAAAATAAACCATTGGCAACTTGAGTCTTTGGACTACGGCTTCCAATGTCTGCACTGCCTTTATTACCTTGAAAATTATAAGTAGTAAAACAAGAATCAAATCTGAATAATAATTTACAGGCTCTTAACTAGCATTGAGTCAACCGAGTGGGTTGACTTGTTAGGAATTTTCTTGAAAGAACATATCAAAATAAGAACATGGACACTTTGGTTTTGGGCATTATGCTATACTGATGTTGTATGTTATTGAAATAACTCCAGGTTTGTTAATTTGCGGCTCTAGCTAGTTTGAAACATGGAGACGGCTATGAATAATCATTCCTTGAACGCAGTAGCGTAGGAAGTTTGTTGAAGTGAGGGGGGGGTGGGAACAAAATTTTAATTCAGGGTGGGCGTTAACCCTTCTGAAGGATACTAAAAGTGACCATACATTTATCTCGAATCTTAACAGCATCTCTGCGCCAATTCTAAATTATAGTGGAGTATCAACCGTCGTTAAAATATGTGAAGTACATTAGATTTTTAAATATTTTATGTTTTAACTTTAAAATGCAAATACGTCCGATGGGAAAAATTAGAAAACACTTTGCATGCTGTTACCATATCCGCTTTTAAGGGGGGTCGAATGATATTGTGGCCCCCCTAAATAAAACGTTAGGGGGACCGCGGCTCCCGTACCTCCCTATTTCCTACGCCACTGACTGAACGGAAGTAAACGATTGCGCTGCATGTGTAAGAAAGTATGTCATTGGTTGCTTGTATTTCGTCAGCGCGTTTAGGGCAATATCTCCAAAATTTATGGAATGAACTGAAATGATAAAAAGAACATTCATTATTGAGCAAACTACTGTTACAGGAATTGCATAAAACTGTCGCATGAATTCGTTCAAAAGTCTCCCAAGAGTTTTGAGAATCGAAGTGTGACTTTTTGACCCAAGAATAAGGCTTTCTACTTTTAGATTACTTTTAAGATGGTTGTTTTGCCTTTTGGTCCAGGGGTGGCGCCAGAGGGGGCAACAGCCTCCCGCCGGGAAACCTTAGCCTCCCCGTCGGGGAAAATTGAACAATTCGTCGGGGAAGTATAGGGTTGTACTTTGCTATCACTATTATTATTTCCCTGTACTTTTAGACTTGACAATTGAAAATTGTAAATATTAACTTTGACATTTTATTAGTTTATCTTGAAACAAGAAATTTTCTCATTTTTCAGAACCATCATAAGCGTGAGGAAATAAAAATTCGAGAACGATCTGCCTATTGCTATTTACATAATACGTTAATATAATATGTCTTACTGTAGTCGGTACAAAAACAAATTGTTCATTTATCCATGCATATGCATTCATTTCAAAAAAAAGAAAAAGCATTTTCCTGCACCTAAACTTTAACCCCCCTGTCGGGGACCTTAGCCCCTGCGTCGGGGAATTCCTGGCGCCACCCCTGTTTTGGTCAATGTCAGTAACGTGCACCTATTTTACATAAAAACCTAAGTACATGGATCAAGGAAAATTCGTGCTGGCAAAGATCTCAAGACTTATATGAATGTTAATGTTGAATTTGTGCTAAAGTGTACAGATTTCATTTCAACTATGTATTTAACTATGTTTTAGTCCTAACGTATGTTATGTACTGACTGACCAGAGGATGTAGTACTCGAATGTCTTCTTGTAACCATTTCCTTTCGACCAGGTGTAGCCTTGGTGCTTTGAGTTCTTCTTGCGACTGTGTGCTTGCTTGGAACACCGCCATTTGGCGACGAGCCATTGTATTGAGAATCAGTAGGAACTCTAGACGAAATTTTTCTATCTAAAGAACGAAATAATTCGTTAGCAAATATAAATTGTCATTAAATTGCCAGCGAAATTAACATCGACAGTCTGGTATTTTCTCCAACATGCTGTCATGCAGCTGAACTACATACATTTAATGCAAATATAGATAATCTGTCGGAACTCCATATCAGCGAGAAGGCTCACTAACCAGTCAAACGGCCCACGAGCAAAACGACCAGCGGATAGGTTACTAATAACTATACCTTTCCCATGATACATTGTTAGGCGAGGGGCCTGTCGAGAAAGCAAGGCATACTTAAATACTTTATATTGATACGAAAACACCAAGTTAAATCATGAAGCCAAATATCGCCGACCTGATAGCCTTTCTGGCTTTCAGCTTCAAGTCCTGATCGCTCAATTGGCGATCATTTTCTGTCTTCCATCAAAGTCATTTGGCCGAATATTGGCCTGAAACTGAGCGCCAAAAAACCATCCGTGTCTGCCATTTTGGACTCATTTTTAGGTCCAACGTATACAGAGTTGAGTACAGCATAGACGAAAACCAAGTAAGAAGTGGTTGTGCAGACTGTCTATGTTGTCCATTATTCACACTAGCAATTGTCTGTCTTTACCATGTCACATCCACACTCTTGTCATCGTTTGACCATTTCTCTGGTTAAATCGACAACAAATGCTTGTGCAACTTACCACAGCATGAATCGATCAAACTTCGCGGATATTTACAATAATTACGTTATACGTTCTTCCCACTACTTAATCACTCGTCAGGCAATCAAAGTTCATGCGTTAGTAGATTATCTGACTCACTGGATGGACCAGGTTGTCTCTGAACTGACAAAATGAGTCTAAAATTTTTTTGCCAGATTTTGTACATGTGAACATTCGTAAACCAGGGGTTACAACTGTATCACATAATTTTCAGTTCCAGAGTAGTAAGGAGCTTACAAAATTTAGGTCCTCCATATTTTCAGTTCTGTCTTCAGCTTTTAAGCCCCCGTTTACACTGTATCATTTTGGGCAAGGCACGGCAAATTTTGGGCAAATTTTGGACAGTTAGCCGTGTGGAGACCTACATATACAGAGGTGCTCGGCACGGCTAAATTTTAAGGTGTCCGCACCGTTTACACTGTGGAAATCACCCGTGCCATGTCAAAATTTTAGCCGTGCCGTGCCCAAGATGTTAACTGTGTAAACGGGGTTTTAATCGCACACATACCTTTAAAAAATCGGGGAACTCTAGCTACTAATTTTTTCAGGTTCCTGCTCGTTAAACAGGGCGGTTTCTATGGCGAACGCGTGTAACAATTATGGAGTAGTTTACTGCACCATTTTTACTTCAACGACAAAATAAACTTTGCAAGTATTGTACAAATCGTAGTCACTAATAATTACTACCACGATTATTTAATGTGGTACACATTGAAGATGGTAGTAATTTACCAACCTTTGTCAAACGATGATGGTATGTAACTGCTGTTACTATATTTTGATGACAAAACTTGACGTTGGTTTTTATTTGCAGAGGGAGAGTCCAAATTGGGAACTGATCGTTTCTTCCCTGGCAACGGGGGCTTGTACTGAAACGAAATAACGTAATAATATTTAATATTTTTGATGTTGTACAGCAACAAGCGTGACCAGATGCAACCGTTGAACACGGTAATGAGCTTTCTGATGCGAGCTTTGTATGTACTATTTTCAATATGAGCGGCGGGTTGCATCAGATATATAAGTACTTAGAAAACAAATACCTGTAAACATATAAAAACAAACCAACGACTATGGAACGACAAGGATTTGTTGATTACGATACAAACTTTATTTAATCACGGAAATCTCACTCATTATACAAAAAATGCTCTTTCGGAGAGCCGTGAGGACAAGAAAGTAAGTTTAAAAAGTAAAATTACTCATTTCGAATTGATATTTTTTCTTAAAAACATCTATATTAGGACTAGCCTTAAGGTCCTCAGGGAGCGAATTCCAGCATGTTGCTCCCCCGTAGACAAGACTTCACTTAAGGAAATTGGTGTTAGGCTTGGAGATAGAAAGATTAATCGAATTTCCTCTAGTATTGTAGTCATGTACTGCATCTCTTGTTGAGAATTTATCTGAGGGATACGAAGGAGCCAAATTGTGAGTTATTTTATACATTAGGGTGGCTTTATTTGCCAATCAACGATCTTCAAGTTTTTGCCATCCTAATTGCGCTAACGTGTCAACGGATCTGATCTCATAGCCAGAGCGGGTAATTATCTGGCTCGCTCTGTTTTGTAATTTTTGAAGTTTTTCTTTACGGCTCTTACCACATGAGTCCCATATTGATGAGCAATAATCAAAATGGGGTAGCACAATGGCATTATAAATCTTAATAAGGGAGTCACGTGGCACATAATCGCGTATTCTTTTCAAGATTCCTAGACCCTTTTAACTTGTTTGTTTTTGTTTCTCACATTTCATTGGTTAACTTTTTGTCACATGACTCCTTTTCGTGAAAAAAATCTAGTCATGTTGCAGTTCCTGTTTCAGATTACGTTTCACTCTGACGAAGGGCTTCTGCTCGAAACGTTAGAATTCTTTGCGATCAGTCACGGCAGTTATCAACCTTTGAACTTTTTACCTTATTTAACACTCTCTACGCAGTATTCTATTTTTACAAAATTCGAGAAAGGTGTGGGTGAGTCTCTCAATGAGCATTCATCATGATATCTCACATAACAAGCCACGCAATACTGTCCGTTATTTCAGTCGTAAGTGATAACGCTTTACCTACCTGTGTTCGTTTAGCAAGTCTGGTTAGGTCTTGTGCATCAGCTTTCTTAGACACGACTCGACTTTTCTGTTCCTTGCAAAATTCTATGTGTCTCTGAGCGGAGTGTTCATTAAATCTTCTCTGACAATGAGGGCACTGGACGTAATCTGGATTAACCACCGTACTTGGAGCTACCAATTTACTGGTAGCTTGGGACGTCGAAGAAGAGCCACGAGCTGCACGGACAGTTGCCAGAAATGCTTCATGTTTTGCCCTCCAGTTGTTCTAAATGTAGGTTAATTATATTCCTTATAAAAAAATGTTCCAGGACTTGCCTTCTAAAATTTCTAGAATTTCTACATTTCATGCATTTCGGAAACATTCATGTTAACAAGTAGAGTTGGGGGTAGGATTGGGAATAGGATAGGGTTAGAGACAAAACGTTGTTCCCCCCTACGTTTCCCGAGCATGGCTCAACGATGAAATATTCTATAAGAAACATTCCATCGGCAAGCAAACAGGGATCTGCCATTTTGGATTTTGAAACATTTTGGATTTGACACGCATACGCCGGTGACGTGTATGTAGCGAAGCCATGGGCACTAGGAAACACTGTTTCTCGGGTAGGCAAACAAAGAAACAATGTTTGCGACACAGAAATCGTGTCCAGGATTACAATTTTGCTCCCGCAACAGTGTTTCGGAGAAACATTCGAGGAAACATTGTTTCCTTGTTTGCCCAAGGCTTAAGAGGTTAGTCAAATTTCGGGCGAGTTATTAAGGGAGGAGAAAGTTTTCGACAATGGTTTTATCGGTGCAAAAGCACTGGAATAGTTTTTAAGATGAAAAACCAAATTCTTGATCTTTTTGGCGACTAATTTCATCCCCATTTTTCAGGCCTGCTGAGCTGAAGCGTCAAAACCTCTGAACTTATATAAAGTTTACAAGGATCAAAGAAGTAGATTAAAGAACTGAACAGCTCGTGCACCATTTCTGGATGATAGGGATTGAGCATTGACCTAACTGACTGAATGTAAGCTGAGCGCTTCAAACCGACAATAACATTTCCTTTATCAGGTTTAAATCAGCAAGATTAGAAGTGATAGATCTTAGGATACGAATCTTCTTTTGGTCTAAGTGATTCCCCAATATTCTTATCCAAAGGTCTATGACCACTAATCTTGCTCTTTTAAAACCTGACAAAGAAAGTGGTACTGCCGTTTTGAAGACCTCTAATTAATTTCAGTCATTTAGATCTACAGTCACAGATTCTCCAAGACTTAAAAAAGATTGAGCACTCATGTAACTGGCTTCTTAGAGAGTTCCGTCAAAGCTTTCAAATCTATAATTTGCCCTAAAGTAATTTTTAAAGTGTTGAACAAACGTCTGGTCGGTTGGACTTGAAGGCACAGTTTGGCGTACCACGTGACAGTGACTGACTGCTGGTGGTGGTGGTGGGGTTTAATTCAGTTTATAAGGCAACCATGGTTTGATGGGTTTGTTCAGGGAAGTCCTCTTCATCATCCATAACGTTTAAACAAACTCACAATTTAGGCGTATATGCCACGACAAATTTAGAAAACTAAACAAACTAAGCAATCTACGAAAAGTAAAGGTAGTGCTTAGCGATTATTACAACGTGCGCCTTGTGAATAACTAGAATTTTCACTGGACTTAGGTTACCCGAATAAAAGGACACTTTTACTGACATGTAATTTCATTCCAGTTACAAGTCGCATTACAACATTATAGTAAACTTGTGATGAATACGTGTGTCAGACTGTATATTGCGATAAACACGTAACGAACCTTTTTCGAGACTTTTTCAGGCTCCTGATTTTTCTTTCTTTGCAACTTGGCATCACTTCCAATCAACCTTTGCTTCTGGGAACTGAAAGGTTTCCGCTTTTTTTTCGCAGATTTCTCACATATGCTCTTGTGCCGCGGCTAAATCGAAACAATTGTAAAAAAGTAACTGTATAAAGTATTCCCAAATTTGTAGAATATTTAGCAGGGTGTACGCACTATTTTTCAGGTATGGTAGATGCCAAAGGAAACTTCGATTCGATCAATCAATTTTAACTCGTATTTTTAGTGCTGTTGCTTTCTTCCTACTTCTCTTTTCCATATTCATCCACTATGTCCATCATCTTTAGCTAAACCAGTTTAGAGAAATTAAATTTCATGCTAGAAGGGCAAATGTTACTTCTGTTTGAAATAATGAAATAAAGAGTGACGTCACTCTCCCGGCTTTGAAATGTCAAACTCGAAACGTGAAATGAATGAAAAAATGTAGTCACTAAACAAATTCATATGACATGCAAGTTGTAGTTGGTTCTGATGCGCTATGTGTATTTATATTCATTCTAACCTTCCGTAGCAATGCACGACAGGTTGTAAAGGCTGTCAAATAGCTTCGGATGATCATCAGACAGTTGTCTGATGATCGTCCGAAGAGACGTGAAACTCTGAGTAACAACTAGGAGTTTTAAGCTTATATATATATACATATATACATCTTAATAACATAAATCGTAGCCGGACCAACACGACCAAGTCAGAACTTAGAGTACTAGTACCAAGCCGGGAAATCGGAAAGTCATTCGTTGATTTTTCATTTGAAATATTTTAAGTAAACGATTGTTATGGTTATACACCATCTAAAGGATAGGAAAAAAGCTTCTCGAGTGTATAACCTCTAGAACGCCCTTGTTTTATCGAAGCTATCTACACTGGACTCCTGCGCCTTAGAATTCCTCATATGATTGTTATCTTTGTTATGGTTGTTATGGTGAAATCTTTTTCAATGTTTATATCCTCAAAGGGAATTTTTTTCGCAAGTTAAAAAATTAAATTTGAGGCAAAGTCAGGGGCCGCGACACGATTTTAAAAGTGAGGAGACCAGAATTTATCCTGAAATATGCATTTTCGCGGGATTTTCTTGTAAAATATGAAAAAAATTAAGGGGAAAAATGACCAGATTTTATGTGTAAAAAGTGATGTATCAATTTAAACGTTTATCAAATATACATACACCCTGAAAATACAAAGGCCACTAAAGCTGCTACTTTTTTACTCATGTTCATATCATTCCTGTCTGTCGTAGAAGAAAACTACTTTCAGATATTCTGCATGGGAAACGAAAATGATTCTATTAACTGTATACAAACAATAACCTGGTTTCTATCTTGCTACACTTCTTAGTCCTTGCTACACACGTAGCACGTGGAAACCAAACTGGCTTTGAGAAACAGCTGGCTGTTTATATAAGTGAAAATGTCTATTGTTTTGTTCTTTTTCGTGACGTTTCCAAACAATAGAATCACAAAAGCTATAATTATCTCTTTTACAGTGCTGTTTATTTTCGATAATTGTTAAGCTACTGAAATTTAAAATTAATCATATAAAAACAAAACATTTCTCAGCAAAAAAGTGTGGGGGCCATGGGCCCCGCAGCCCTCCCGGTGGCGCGGCCCCTGAAAGTATTTTTTTTTACTGTTAAAAACCAGCTAAAAAGGAACAGAAAAAGATAAGTAGAAAAGAAAAGCGGCATGAAACTGGTCAAGAATGGGCTGAAAGATTGGAGAAAGCGACGGCAACAAAAGTTGGTAAGTGAGCCAGTAGAAGGATGGGAAGTTAGATGTGAAAGAGAAGAGAGGCTTACAAGAAACGTTCAGAAGTAGAAAAGGTAAGAAAAACAATATCTAAAAGAACATAACAGGGAGACAATGTCACAAGTGAGTAAAGCAAAGTGGGAAGTGAGATTGCTGGTTTGTGAGACGTGTGGCAAAAAGTTGTATTGAACCTGAAACACAGCCAGAAAGAGTTCATAGACTGGTGGTGACACAAAGTGACAATGAAATTTGACTAAAGCCTCTGTAAACTGATCTTTGAATTAAAGTTATGAAATATGTTGGTTTTGGTTGAACAGCTGTATGAACTGTGGCACATGAAGACTACTTTACCTTTAGGCTCTTTGACAGCCTTTACAACCTGTCAACGTTTTCCACATTCTCAAGGAATATAATGGATAGTGGGGGAGGGGTGGTTGCGTATTTGTATTTCTGGTATAAGTATGCAGCCATGTGTTGTGTGACAAGGTTCACATCTGTCAATAATGAACATTTTTGTACTGTTAACATGCATTTTTCCACTTTGTGTGACTGTGATGCAGTATGTGAGCAACATATCAATTGCTGCTGAGTTGCCATGGCACAGTTTGGGCTATATGGCTTATACCTTTCCAAGGTACAGTAACCAATCCTCACTGACCCTGTTCACTACAACTTGAGTCATCACAGACTCTTACCTAACAGTTGCACACAGTTGAAAGTAGAGGCAAGTTTAATAAAAACTTTCCTAATCCAATACTGGTCAGTGACTGACAGTGACCAACCAGTTGTATTAATGTTAACATAAAATTTAGGTGCTTGTTTGCTATGGCTACCAGGCCCTATAGGCTGTTAACAGCAATAAAATGTCTGTTGAGAAATCAATCAAAGATGGGCCATCTATGATAATTATTGTGGCAACATGCCAATATTGTTGAGATAAATAGTTAACCAGTAATTTCTGATGAAAAAAAAAACTGTGAGTGGTCAGGTACTTTCAAAATGCCTTAGCACATTATGTACTGGATATTTCTTTTGTACATGTATAATGGCAGAGTGCAGTAGTCCAGGAGGTGGCTGTAAGCTCTTTGGGACCAATGATGTGTATATTTAATGGCATATTTCAATTTTCTTACTTGATGTAAAACTTTAAGGTAAAAGCAGTGAGAAAGTAAAGCAACTGCTATTAAAGAAAGTAAAGGCTCAGAAAAATAAAGGAAATGAAGAGAGACATAATCTGGCCACCATCAAATCCAACTATGTTGCTGAACTCAAAAGCAGTGTCCCAAAGAGTGTGAAAAAGGTTTACACCATCAAAGCTATTGATTTAGCTTTTTACAATATGCAGCTGTCTGAAGTTCATACCATATCCACTTAAAATATTGTTATGTCCATTTTTGATTATTGCATGCTACAAGGATAGGTTATGTGCCTCACTTAAGAAAGAGCTGTGAATTAAACTTTAAATACCATGGTTTAGGAAATGTAGCCACAGAATGGTCAAAAAATGACTCAATCCTCATTTTTTGGTTCAAGCCTATTAAGTTCAATACAGCAAGGTCCTTTACCACTATGGTAGATCATGCAATCAATGAACAACCATCAGAAACATGTTGGTTTTATATAGAAGTGACATTTTGTTTTTAAATTAGCTTTCAAAATTTTCACAGGAGCAAAGCAGGGAAGTAAAGTGCTGCTTAGTACTTTTATTTATGCATTGTTTTGTGACAATAAAAATGAAAAATGTGGGTGGTGTTTTTAACTGACAGGTATAATCTTCTGGGTTTTTGTTAGGAAGGTTCAAAAGTTTATTTGTCTCACCCCTAGCACCATTATGCAAAGTTTTTTGTGTCAAACAGAGAGCTTGTATCTGCTTGATTGAGTACAAACTATTACAATCAATGGCACTTGGGCAAATTATAATGGAAATATAATACAAGTGCTATTGAAATAGCTTCTATATATAAAACAGAGGAAATACCTCTCCAACATGCAACTAGATACATTAATTCATTACCAAACCAGGAACTCAATGAAGAAAGAAACTATGATTTACAGGTGAGGTTAAATACTGTGGTATCAATAATATACCCAAAATGTAAGACTTCTATTTACTAGCGCATAAATTGTAATGCTTCAAAATTTCGGTCCTTGGTCAGGTAGCTGTGGGATTTATCCAGGTACGAGCTTCTATAACAACTTTCTATCATTGTGAAAGATGTATTAAAACCAGCAAAAGAACTGATGAATGTTTACACTAAATAATCAACAGTAATTCTAAAATATGGCCAGGAAATGAATATCAACATCAATCTAAAGTCTTGCTGTTCGGATTGATGCATCCAAGTCTTCAGCGTCTAAGCTTACTGTAGCATTTGATGCTACGAAAGTTTGAATTTAATTTGCAGTCACAGTATGATAATGTTGCGGTAGTATTTTAGATAAACTAGCTATGGAAATTTTAGCCCCATTTTCTCTTACCAAGACGTCCTCGTTGAACTTCCTTTGACAAATTGGACATGGATAGCGTTGAGGCACTTGAGTATCATGAAATACTAAAAAATAAAATTAAAGATTGCAAAGAGGATATTTGCCCTCAGATATGGGCCTCCCACGATCCTTTAAAAGCTTGAAAAATCCGAAAAAAATTACCGTCCAAAGTGTCTTCCATCATCCTTCACCATTTGTGAATAAGATATTGTGGATACTGAGCTAAATATCGGTAAATATCTATCACGTTCATTGAAACCGACAACAACTTCGCAGTATCAGATGTTGGAGAAACCGCTGGCACAAAAAAATCAAGACTATTCTTAATAACAACATTCGTTGTCATGGATACACCGTGATCTAACTTTCATTCATCACTGGCCAATTCACTGGATGATTAAATAACTGTGATTGTTGCTAACTGCGAGTACAGGCCGTGAACCTGGAGCTACCATCGACATTTATCAAACTTCGTTGTCGTTAGTCTCAAATGTGCGACTACTGTTCGTCTATACAATATGAATGACAATTTTATTTCAAACTGCGATGCAGGTTTAAGTGCGCAGTTGATCTTGTGTACAAGAGCAGGGGCGGATCTAGGATTTTTTGAAAGGGGGGGGTACCAGGCCAGTTGGGGTTCCAGGTTTATGAGAATATGGGTTGGTCAACCAGGCCTTCGGTTATTCTAGCTTTTTAAAAGATGGTGATTCCTTTATAACTTATATAAGGTGCACAATTAAAGAAAAAAATATGCAAGTCAAGTTTATTATTTAAACATGGAGATTATGGCAAGGAATCTCCACATTCTTTTGTGGCTCAAGGGGGGTTTAAACTTCCTAACTCCCCCTTGGATCTGCCACTGAATAGGTGCCTTTCACCCTTGCTTACAAGCTTGCGGAAGAAATAGACATCTTCCTTTGCGCTCAAGTTACGGATTAATTTATGTAAAATAGTGATTAACTGATGATTTTCGCATTCAAACTACTCACTTGAGTGCTATGCAATGTAACACTGTCATACAAACAAGCAAACAGTGAGACGTGTGTTCTTGTTCGCGTTAGCTGTCAAACGACTGTTGGGATTTGCAGGGGCGGACCCAGAATTTTAAGAAAGTGGGGGCGCAAAATTGTTTTATGAATTCAGTTCCACTGTGCCAGGCGTTCAGTTTCGGGGAGGGCTGACTTCTTGCTTGAGGGTGCAATAAGCCTGCCTGCCCTTAGATTGAACTCTTGCCACCCATGCTATCATTTCTCTTCTAGCTGCACAGTTCTACTCATTTATGAGCACAATCTCGAATTGCGGCAGTGCCTTGGAAGTTGGAAAGCGAGGAACCACTGAATACAACAGTATTTGCGAGGATTGCAATTGTAAAGTAACGTGATGACGTTTTCTTGCCATGGATGACATAGCCTCTCTCGGGTTTCCTTTCCCCGAAGATCTAAAAAGTGGAGGCTCTCCCCAAAAAATTTCAAAGTTACAACTTACAGACTGTCCAACCGTCCCGATTTGGTCGGGGCAGTTCCGGTTTCACGCAATTTGTCCCATGTCCCAACCGACAACAGGTCGGGACAACGAAAGTCCCGCTTTGGCGCCCCACAAATTTCTAAATCAAGCTTCTATAACAACTGTCTATCATTGTGAAAGATGTATTAAAACCAGCAAAGGAACTGACAACAGGTCAGGACAACGAAAGTCCCGCTTTGGCGGCCCACAAATTTCTAAATCAATATATGTCAATTGCACTCTGATATAAGGAAATATTCTGAAACTTTTGTCAGCGACACAAATATTTTATAATGCTACCCAAGGAATTATCTAATTTGTCGAGTCCACAATGAATTCCCTTTGCGGAAAAAGTGATCTTGCATAAAGTATTGAGACAAATGATATCGTTGGTCATAAATACCAGATGCACGTAATATAATAATAGTAACACTTTAAAAAGCTGAATACTGAAGTCTCCCATGGGCCATGGCGACACCCCAAAAGAAGAGAAAGTGTTATGGCTCCTTTAATTCCAGCTGGAAGAAGCAAGATTTCATTGTCGAAATTAAAGAATTGATTTTGGATTTTCGTCGTTGATGCCCTAACGTGGCACTGTCAGTGACTTGTAGATATAAGCACTAGCAGTATATACCAGGGTTTTTTACATTTTTAGTGCAAAATCCTAATGTTCAGTTCATTCTGTACCAATGTATATAATAAATGTTAAATGGTTTTTTGTCTGAACTTCTAGTTTTGTTTACAACAACTTCTAGTCTTGTCTCCCGTAGACTTCCGTTGCTGTCCTTTTTTCTCCTGCTCAAACGTGCTTAAAATTGCCGTCAAAACTGCTCTCAAAATGCGGGAAATTCCATTTCAGAGACCCACGAATTTAAAAATTTCCCGGGGGAACCTGCCCCGGACCCCCCTAGATGACTCGGGCTTCGCCCTCGCCCTCACCCCTGACCGCTACGCGGTCAGAGATCAATGTCCTGGCCAGGCACACCTCAAACGTTGGACAGTCTGAACTTACAAGAAGTAGAACGAAAGCAAAAGGTAGCCTGATCAAATTCGTCGTCAAGATTTGTCAGGATATTTACAACCTAGACAAAAAGTGATGACCGCTCCCATTTTCTTGCTGCGCGGGCTCATAGAGCCTTCGTGTTTTCTAGTATAGTGAACTCCAAATAAATATGTTACATTTGTTCAAACCGTTGATTCCTATTGCAGATGATTTTCCAGTGTTTTCGTTGGTGGTTTGTTCTGTGTTGATATTTGCTGCTTATTACTTTTTCTGGGTCGTGGAAAAGCCGCGTCTGATATGCAAAAATGGTTTACTACGTCGCATGCTGAACGTTCAATGTCCAACTATACACAGTTATTATTATCCAACGTTTTGGTGTTTTGGAGCCAGAGCTCAAACGTTGTTTCGTGTGCTCTTAAAGTCAACGCCCCCAGTGCCGTACCGAAGGTAAGCTGCTGTGAATAAGGCTGTGCTAACAAATCATCTAAAAATCAGAAAGCGAGTGGGAAGTTGATACATTCTGAGTCAATTCTCTCTAAGGATCTTGCGTAATAATATGTCATTATCAAAACTTCGAGCGTACGCTTTCCGCATAAGGTTTAAATTAGGCTTCAAAATTTACACAAAATTTATACCTTTGGAACTTCTAGGCCTGAAGAACATTCATATTTTTAAATTTCATATCTCCTGCATGATGAAAATGGTCATGAAGAATATTTTAATATTGCGAAGTAATTATAGAGGTATATGACCACTAAAATTGTCCTGTCCATACAAGGGGTGGCTTCAGAGAGGGGCAGAGGGGGCTGCAGCTCCCTGTCAGGGAACCTTAGCCTTGCTGTCAGAGAAAAATGAAAAACTACTTGGGGAATTTTCGCTGTCTACACATTTATATATTGTACAAATGATGAGTATTTGTTATTGATTTAGCCAAGAAAGATAATATATAGACTCCTCTCTTCATATCATATCTAACAGTAAACTGTTTTTACTCAGTTGTTGTGATTATTCTTGCAAAAAGTAACATGATATTTTTGACCTTCAAATAAGGAACTTATGTCCTGGCCCCTTGGGCTTAGTCATGTGTTGAGGAATTCCTGGTACCACCCCTGGTCCATACTGGCTACATGCCTAAACTTGAAATAGAAAGTCTAACCTAAACCTTAACCCTGAACCTTACCTAATCTTAAGCCAACTGTCATACTATCTTAATGACACCTGTCAATTAATGCAGCTATTTCATTAAGTTGTGTAGCCATCCTACAATACTGTGCTCAAGGTGCTAGGTATTCTATTTGCAGCTACTTCATAGTCATGTAGCCATCCTATAATACCATGCTTAAGGTGCCAGGTATTCTATGATTGTGTAAAAATTTCTAAATTTCTTAACTCATTCCTGGTCAAGTCGAAGTATTATTTTATTCTGGCTAATGCCTGATGATTTTACTCACCATGAAGAGATGACTTCTCAAGGAATGGAAAGAGTTACAAACTACTGTATATCAATCGACTCTTTCCAGGTTGAAACATCTCTCCATCTTTCCATCCATACCAGGCCAATGGAAGCTTTTCTAAGTTACGGGTGTCGTGTTTGAGAGAATGCCATAAAGAGGGCCATACCCTTTGGTGAACTTTAAAGATAATGTGCTATATTCATAGAATGGCAGATAACAACTTTGATAACTTTTATTTTTAAAAATTGTACTGAACAATTTATAAAGAGTTACACTCAAATAGGTTCCAGAACACCTCTGTCACTGTACATTGCATATAAATGATTTACAAATTACATCAGTATCTAACGTGTTAAGTAATATAAGTCTTTATGAGAATGACAAATGATCTGTGCATTTTTCACCTTGGGGCAGTCATGGTACTTCTATGCCATGTGTTTGTATGGTATGCTAGGTTACTGGAGTTGCTTTAAGCCTTACTTGACATAGGTGAATATGCCAATAGCAATTTGCAGGGGACCTGTCAAGACCTCTCCATATCATAAGATGTAAAATACTTATTTGTAATAATAAATGAGAATGTGCTTCCATGAGGAACAACATCATTTATCCATTAGGCTAACATTTGTGTAGTTGTTCTGCTTATATTGGACACCTGCAGTCCAGAAGTTGTAAGTGTCTGGGCACCTGGACACCTGCTGCTTCCAGAACCCTTGATCCAAATCAAGTCAAATTTTATTGTTGTATTCAGACTAATGGCATATGATTCTGATTGTCAAGAGATGTCTTGGCAAGGAAAGAGTCAAGCATAATGTACAAGTCAGATATGGTTGTCACTGTGATCCCTCACCCATGTGTAATTAACTCTTAAGAACACAATTCATACTTACTAATATGTGCTTGCAAATGATGTAATATGTCCTGAAGAAACTTGTGGTTGAATGGTGTTTGTGGCAGTAAAGAATTGTATGCAACAGCTGTGTGGTGTCTGCATGCTCTTATATGCTCACCCCTATGGATGCAATCTGGAAAACTCTTCCCAATGCTTGTAGTTCTGCCTTGCTAATTAAGGAGCAGTAAAGTCAACGTGACGTGAAATTTCCTATGAGCTACAACTAGTCTTGTTTTGCCTTTATGGTTATATACTGAAAAAAAGTATGATATTAAGTTTGTATCTATTCTTTCTCAAATCATCCTAAAATCCTACTTCTTAAAAAGGATCCCCTAACCCTCCCTAGAAAGGAAAACAAAGCCTCCATTGACCACAACCAGTGGTAAATCCCCCCAGGTTGGGACCATGTCAACACCCATCAAAATTTATCCTTCCCAAACATTAAGGAGCTTAATACTGCTGAATTTGAATAATTCACGCTTTCAGCCATAATCATCCCTGAAGTATTGAGTGTTGGTTAGGCATTGTGTTACATGAGCAGAAAAGTATAAGGATTATATACTACTTGAAGTTTAAAGAAATACCTGACATTTTGAGGTAAACTCTGGATCTAAGTGAAAAGTAAGGTAGCCAGAGAACATACTTTATTTTTAAGCCATGTGACTGTTAATTAGGGTTATCACAACTACTTATCTCTGTTACTGCATCAACCAAGCTGCCCACCTGATACACTTTAATGACCAAGAGAATAACTTTTATTTGTCATTTTACCAAACAACTCTGCCTTACCAACTGACTTACTCAATATGACATTTCCCATCCCCTGAATGATTGAAATGGGCAGGAAGTTGGCAGCAAAGATAATGATAAATTAACTGTTATTGTGATGAAAACAGGGTTGTAACCACAGTATCAAAATTTCAAGGGAATTAAAAATTTTTTCCATTCAGAACACTAATTCATCCCCAACTTGCTTGCTTGGAAGTCGGAGAGATGCTAGCTGAAAACTTAATCATGGACACTTAATCACCTTGATTATGTTTTCTACTTTCTCTTCCCTAATGCTGAAAGCTTTTGTCTTGAACTAAAACTTTTAGCAATGATCAACTTTTAAACTGGCTAAAAATTCTAACAAATTCATTGTCGCAAATAAAACCATAAATGCTCCGATCAAGAGCTGTATTAGTTGTAGAACTGTGGTCTATGGCATGGTTTTACAATAATACTACAATTCTCACACTTCGATCTCCAAAGAAGACTTCGTTCAAACAGGTTGTTCGGCGAAAAAGGGTTATCCACGCGATTTTTTTCTGAGATTTCGGTGTTTTCTGAATTTTTTAAACCAAATATCATGGATATTTGTCTTCATTATTCCTAAGTTCCTTCGGAAACGTTCACAAAAAATCATTGGGAGAACGAAGAAATGTCAAGAACTTAGAGCGTAGCATTTCACCTCTTTGTTTGATAGAAAAGGAGATGTCAACAACTTTACCATTAGGCCCGGACCTTCGTCCTTAGTTTATGAAGGCCTTATTAAAATCAATATATTAATAAATTTAATTCGGCAAAACCGTGTCCAGCATTTCGCTCTTTTCGAATACGTTCCTCAAACTACTCATAACCAGGACAAATTACAAAAAAAGAGAAACGAAAGAAATGATTTCGTTTTAGGAACTAGCGTAAAAAATTTGAAACGGAAGAGCAACCAGCCATTTTTTGACTTCTTGTTAGTATTCCAAGTTGTGACGTGATTGAGTTGCTGGGGAAGTAGATTAGTTCAAGGATTAAAGAATGACAAATTAATTGGCCACCAGTAGCGTGGCCAGACCTACATTTTTTTTTTCTGATGGGGGGGGGGGGGGGGAGGGGTGAAGGGTGGCTTATGGGAACTCCAACCAATGACTACGAAAAATTTTGGCCATGGGAATAAACTGGTTAAATTTTGAATTTTATGACCCCAGATACTGATTGGAGGCAATCTAAAATGTTTTAAGTAATGTTTGAGGCAAGTGAAAATGGGAGGGGGGGGGGGGGCACAGGCACCATCTTGACCACACCACTGCTGGCTACTTGGGTCTTATCGTTCATATATTTGTAATTCAAACTAGTCTTCTTATTATTCTCTTCTCCGTGACCTACCTTTGTGCGGTCAATATGTATATCTATATTTCTTGTAATATTCTGCTAGTCACAATCTGACGGATTTTGGAAACAGGTTTTGTAAGGATATCCTGTCCCCTCTTCTTGTACAACGCCATATGTCTGTCTTTTCCAAGTTAAACCTTCAAAACTCTACCTATTGACCAACATCCATGTGGAGAATAGTGTTAAAACACCAATACTATGTCGTCCTCTTTGGCCTCAGTTTGATTTGTGATTCATTTGTTCCTTGGGTTTAAACCAGGAAGCCATTCTGTGAGCCAACCATTTCGAAAATGTCGGACTGGTTCTTGAACTCTCTGCCATCTTTTCTCGAGGACTGTAATATGTTTCGTCTTGGTATCTGATGCAAACTGTTCTCCTACCTGTCAGATTAGAAAATGGTTTGAAATCAAAATAATGTTATCCGGCGAGTTGGCTATCTAATACTTAATAGACACGAACTTACTTGCATTTCAGCGCCGGTAAAGACTTTTATGTCTACATTGCCTAAGATGGCGTTCTTAAGTTTTTTTGAATCTTTAATTATCGGTTCATATGCTTTTCCAGAAGCCAGTACATGGGGTAGGTTGAAATCGGCTACCTTCAAGTTGAAGGTTGGATTTTTTCATTGTTGAACAAATGAACTTGTTTTCTCAGGTAACTGTTTGCTCCCGACAAAATTTCTTCCGTTGTATGTTTTACGTAATCTTTTTCATGGGGGCTAGACAATTGGCCATGTGATGGAATCCATTTAGAAATGAATAAGGAACTTTCCCAAAGTATAATGTAATTTTCAGGTGCGCAGCTTTCGGTGCTAGACAAGTGAAAAGTGATAAGTAGCGTTTATTTCTCTGTTTTCCATTGAAACGTAGAGTAGTTTGAGCAGTTTTCTTTCATTGACATTTTTAAAATAATCTGGCGAGGAGGAGCCGTATTTGTTTGCAGCCTTTTTGCTGCGTTTCAGTGATGGCATATACCCAGGGTTTATAGTTACAGAAATTATCAAATATTGCGTTAAAACTGAAGTGAGGGTGCGATTTTTAGCCCATATGTGATTTTCTGTTTCGTGTATGACTTCACAGAATTTTTGTTAACCCACTCGTTCCGTGGTAAAATAATTGGAAAACCGGCATCGAAGAGGAGTAATTTTGTCCAGGTCAAGATAGTAAATCTCAGACCAACTATTGCACTGATTCATTCCAGAAGAGGAACGCTGATGGTTTTGAGGGAGACAGATTTCGTGTTGGTTAATCATGAAATATTCTCTTCAAGTTTCTCTGAGGATGATTCTGAAATAGAATCGAAACACTGCACATCCTCACGAATAAGCACTAATGGCCATGAGAATCTCTTGTGCATTTATATTGGTTTGGACGAGCATACTATTCCCAGCTGACTCGATAGCTCAACTGGTCAAGCAGCGGTCCGTAAACTCGAAAATGCGAAATGAATAAATGAATGAATAAGTCAATGCTTGCTTCTTTTACTTAGGAACTAATTTTATTCGCATGGTGCTGTTGCACTTACGACATATTGTGTTTCTTGTTTTCATCATTTCAGGGAAATTCTGAACACCCCGGACGGTGGTGTCATTCATCTTGATTGGGTAGATAACTGTCGGCTTGAAAAACAGGAAAAAGAAAAGATTGTTATAATTCTACCTGGCCTCACAGGTGTGGTACATGCGCTTATGTATCTTCGGTGTTGCTAGTCAGTTTGCATTTTGAGTCCATTTGTATGTGGAGGTAACAAAACAAATGGTATGTTGAAGTTTTGAAATATGTTTTCCAATTCTGGAGTTAAGTAACGGACTTCGATATTTGGATCAAATAAATATATTTGAAATAATCTTAAGCGCAGGATGAACAACAGCGCCCAGCAAAAATCACGAATTATGGGCATATTTATAAGTTCTTTTATTGTTTCTAACGCTTCGATGCGTAGCGCAACATCAGAGAGTGAATGAAAATATTTACATGTATAGGATTACAACGTTAGCGTTGTGTGCTGGAGGAGGTGGGGATTAAGGACAAATGAAAGATAGAGAGACAGGATATTTTGAGGGAATAAATAGGACCTAAAGATAAAAGGAAAGTGAAGAGAAGTAAGTTTAAAAGAGGGTGAGAGGAAAGGAGCCAGTGTTTGCAAATTATTGAAGGTAATAAAAAGCTTTTATAAAATATGCCTTTCATTCGTGTTTTTCGCTGGGCTCTGCTGTTCATCCTACCCTTAAGATTCCCGCCTGGAACCTCAGTTGTTGAAATAACCTTGCATCAGAATTAAGTCCTGGCCAAATTGTTGTACAGACAACCGAACATTGTTCGATGAGGTTGTTAGAAGGCGTTGTCCAGCCGGTTAGTCAGATAATTGACGTGGTCGCATTTCGATAAGTGTTCAGCAACATCACTATCTTGAAAATCCGAAGAATCTTCCGAAAATCTGCTATCTAAGCATCGTTCGGTTTAACCTGTGTACCACTGAATGCAGCCAGGAAAAGTAATTTCACATCTGGAATTTTATCTTTATTTCGAAAGAAAATAAGATTCTTTTCTTTTTGAGTACCAAACTAAAGTCAGTACTAATATCAGTGATGATGGAAATAATAATAATAGCAATAATAATAACAATAATAACAGTAATAATAATAGTAATAGTAATAGTGGTAGTGGTAGTGGTAGTGGTAGTGATAGTGATAGTGATAGTGATAGTGATAGTGATAGTGGTAGTGATAGTGATAGTGGTAGTGGTAGTGGTAGTGATAGTGGTAGTGGTAGTGATAGTGGTAGTGGTAGTGGTAGTGATAGTGGTAGTGATAGTGACAGTGGTAGTAACAGTGATAGTGATAGTAATAGTGATAGTAATAGTGATAGTAATGGTTTTATAATAGTAATGGTAATGGTAGTACTAGTAATAGCATAGCAATAGTAATAGCGACAGTGACAGTGGAAGTGACAGTGGTAGTAGTGATCATGATATCGATAAAGTAACCGCGTTTGCATGGAGCATTAGTGCTGTTACCAATGAAGGCCCAAGTTTGTTTATTTGTTTGTATATGTTTGGCTCCCACCAGACCATTCTTAATTGCACGTTGATCTAAATACATTTGTCTCTATGTTTATTGTCTTGATTGTATTTATTTTAGGTGGAAGTGAATGCAGTTATGCCATACATTTAGCTGTTTTAGGCCAAAAGCATGGATTTAGGTATCAGCATTTACTAACTTTGCTAGCAGAATTGATATTTGTTCTAATATTACATAATTCGTAAGAGCGTCTTCTAAATATACCAATTGTGGCTGACGTTTAAGTATTGAAATTTATTAAACAAGTTTTTGTGCGGATTTGTAATCACATTTACTGGTTTATCATCAAAAATTGAGAATAAGAAAAAGTTTCGGATTTTTAACAAAAGTTTTGTGCTCTGATACTGAGCGAGAGGATTAAGGAAAAGTGGCGGAAATGGGTGAGTGTCACTTTGGTACAGTTGCTCTTTTTTGATAAACATTTGATGCATTCTTACCTCAGAACTGTGATCTTTAACCACCGTGGCTTTGGACCATCGAAACTTAAAGTAAGTGCGTCAACGAGTTACCTCATGCTTTTGAAATAACTTGTTTTATATGTGGTAGCAACATTCCTTACTCGCAAAAAATATTTGTAAGTTGGAAAGTCTTCTTGCTCGTTTATGTCTTTGGGTCACTTTGCCAGTATTGACCAATCTTCACAGCAAGGTGCACTTCATAGCTTGTATAGTCTATGCAGAAGGCAAGGACTATGAGGGAAGGACGTTTGCTTGAATGTCTCGACAATGACCACTCATGTCAGAAAGCAAGGTCACATCCGTGCCTAGGAATGTATTTGGTGCTTTGTCATGGTCACTTTACCCTATTGGCAACATTAACTACAACATTTTTATCCATTGCTTGACTAAATGTGACCCATTCAATAAAATCTTTGTGTAGAGTGGCGATTACGCTTAGGTCGTCGACGGATCTCAGACGTAGAGATATTTGCATAATTGAAACGTCGGTTGTTTCATCTGAAATGAGAGGTTAAATTCTTACGTTCTTTTCTGCCACCATTTCTGATCAAGGATTCTATCCACACTGCACTCATGTAGTACATTTTGGATTATCAAACCACTCTTTTGGCGAAATCGCCTGGACGAAGATGTTTGTCATCAGTTCGGCATGGACTTATGACTTTCTAATTTCCATGTCGATGGAGTTCATGCCTTCTGCATGTATCCCCAGAGATTAGTTTTTCAAGCAAAAAACACATGTATTATCGTTTTGTAATATTCAGGCAACATCGTCGGTTTTAGTATACGTTATCATTATTGTTGTGCTTGTTTTCCTGGAACTGCTTAGCCTGTGTACCATGCATGACTTTGTTAATCCAAAATGTATCAACCTCAGCCAAGAAAAGATGGTTATATTCTGTTTTCTTGTGCGCTTGATTTTAAAACACTGTTAAAACTGATACTTTTAAACTGACTTGACCACAACGTTGTTGCTTTTCTCGGATCTTCCATCGCCTTTACAGCAACCAGGCGGCTGGCAAGGATGATCGAAAGCTTCTACTCGTCCAAGAATTGAAGTTTTGGATGCTTGAATTGGAAGTTTGTGTAGGATAACGCTTCAGGTAGTCGAAAAGAAAGCGTATCTGAATGCCACTTCACAGACTTGAAAGGAATTTTAAATCTTTGGTTATTTTCCATATCGACAACAACAATTTCTTCTCGCTTGTTGGAAGAACATTTAGAAACATTTCGACGTCTTAAGTGTTGAAAATTAAATCTAAACCAACACATTGTGATTAGCTTGAAATCAGTTAAAAGCTAATGGTCTTCACGAATGGAAACAAAATGTATTCTACAGTATTCCTGGTTGCCAGTATGAGTGCACGCTTACGTAGTTTGATTCTGTACGTCCGTTTTCAGAAAGAACAAGTTCATCGATTGTTAATAAAGAAATACTAGTTATTTCGTGAAGGATAGAAAAATGTAAAGTGTTTCGTATAAAAGTTTAGTAAGGTAGTATTAATACTAAGGCCATAACTATACAAGACTGTTTACTTATAATCAGTTTTACTGTTTTATTTTATTTTATGAACAGACGCCAAGAACTTTTTCTGCGGTAGACACTGAAGACTTTAAACTCGTTTTAAATCATATCCAAGGAGTCTATACTGGCTGTTCTATGGTGGCCTGTGGGTTTTCCTTGGGAGGGTAGGTGACATTTTTCATAAATTGCTAATATGTAAGTATTAGCAATATATGTAAGTTCGGAGGGAAAGTTGGAAAAGAAATGGCGACCATTTTTCAGTCAAGCATACTTGTAAGAAAATGATTAAGAATCACTATTTTACGAGCGAAAAATCACAAATGGGGTCAGAATAGTTTCATTTTATTTTCTAAAAGGTTTTTGAATCTGTCCGGTGATATTATTACTTTTAACTTTTCTTGACCCATTTTTCCTTTTTAACAGTCCCTCTTTATTACCAAATGATCTTTGAAGAAGTGCAGGAGTTCCCTCACCTTTTCCTCGAGAATCGACCGCTACCAGTGCTAAAATTCAGTGGTCCGGTGTTAAGAATTCTCAGGAGAATTGTTGATTTGAGACCTGTATTAACAGTACTTGTTTTCCCACTTTGGCAGTAAATTCATAGTATTTTCACTTGCTCTGCTTTTTAATAACATACTGTATTGTGAATAGATTGCTTGAACACAATTTGATATCTACCACTCACTTCCATATAATACATTTCATTTATTATATGGCTGAGCTCGCTATCCGGTCTGTACGCAAAATGACGCACGCCGATTGGCTGCCTAGCCGTTCAATAAGTTTTTCGTACAGACTGGCAAGTTTTGGCGAAAAAATTTCCGAGTTGATTTTGAGACAAACAAACAAGATTATTCAGGTACGTTTTACGAAAGATTTGCAATGACAAACTACCAAAAAAGTAATTAAATTTTCTCAACAATAGTTTGAAGCATAAAACTGGATGGATTGATGCTGAAAACACGCAGTAATAGGTAAAAACAAGCAAGTAAACCTAAGCCGCTCTCTCACGAACTAAAAAGTTCATTAAAAGGGATGAAGGAAGGAAACAAAAGCCCTATAGTAAGTTCCTTATTAGTTTTGCTTGTTCGGTGTTTTGGGAAAAGTGTTTGCCCTCAGTTTTTCCACACTGACCGCGCTCCTTCGTCATTTGGTCTATACGAAATCCTCATGCAAATACTCTCCAGTACAGACCTCACACTCGGTTAATAAGTAATGAATAACTCACTGAAAAATGAAATAGTGAGAAGAAACAGTTGTCAAATTCAATTTTGTGACCTGTGGGCCCTGGTTTTCATGTACCTTTAGGTCCCTTATTGTCCTAAAAGTATCTGTTAATGATGTGCTTCAAGATCTAAGTCAACAATTGATCTTGTATAATAATGTGTTTCTAAGTCGATTAGGTGGGAGTTGGGTTTGAGGTTTAGGCGAAGCCCTCAGCTTCGCTGTCAATTCCAGTCAGTGGCCAGTAGGAGGTCTGGAGCGAGCAGCTTTTTTCCGTTCAGATAAGCTATAGCCGTTGGCAATAACGTGATACTATTTGAACGTATGAACTTGAATGTAGTCAAAATGTGCCAAAAGATGTGGAATACATTGCGTTTGGAAGTTAGTTTACCTAGCGTTCACGGACACTGTGCTCAAAAACTAAAAAGGAAAGGGCTTTGACTTGCGCTGATGGGTGTATTCTGCTTTTGTCACCATTGACTCTCGTGCGACAATCTCTGTGATATGTGATTAAAATAAACAGCACTGTTAAAATGCTATATCTGAAACAAGACATACAAAGTCTTTAAGATGAGGAGTTTACACTGGTTAGTAAACTTTTTAACCAGAGTCAGCTCTTCTTAGAAAAAAGCACTCTTATACTGTATTTTGTGATATTTTTATTTGACATTTGTATTTCACTTTGTTTAGTAAACCCGGAAAACTTTCCCCTGCACAGTTGGGTTAAAGAAATACTAAATGGATTCCCGTGTTTGAGATGTCGTGAATGAAACACTCGGAATGTTGCGAGACTTGAGAAAAGCGTAAAAAAAAAAAACACGAGCCGCTAGGCGAGTGCCTGTAGCTTTCCGATAATTTTTTTATAAGATAACGACAGATGAAAACATTGTAAGTTTATTCACACATTGATGACGTGAGGGGTCTCCCAGAAATCATCAACATAAAAAAAAATGTTTTAAGATGTGCTGTTGTGACATTATCTTGACGAAATTAAGTTTAGAATCGGAACTCACTTTCTCAAAAAATTATGCATGGATTTTAAGAATGTTAAAGATTGAAAAGTGGTGCCTGGGATATCGACTTTCTTATGTGAAAAATGCCATAAAATACACTAAAATTGCAGTAAACTCACTGAAATCTGATCACCGAATGATTTCATGCAAGTTACTTCATGGATGGCCGCCCTGATACAAAAATTATAGAGTTTTTAAGTTTCTTGTTGACGTCGCAGGATGTTATCATATTACTTAAAGTTAGCTGCTGATATGAACTGTCCTTAGCAACTGTCCAATGGAATACGTCCGAGCAGTCTTAAACATGCCTTTTAGCTTAAGAATACGTTAAGCAGTTCAATACGTTGACCTGCCTATCACCAATGGTAATTTGGCCCTCTTACGCAGTTAAATCTTTAAATGTCTTACCGTTTTAAGGTAGACTTTAGAGAGTTTATGCAGGCTAATACGGCGTCGGCATTTAACAAAGTTGTTTAACTTTACACATTTGAGTGGAATAACATCCTACTAACGTTGTAATGAATTGTGAACGTTGTTTAGGCCTCTGAAACTCTTCAGGTCAGGTCAGTGTGTAAACGTTTAAAGGCTCCAAAACGTCTTACGTATAGGTGGTGTGCACGTGACGTCATGGCAGCCATCTTGGATGAACTTTCACAAAAGAATCTCATTAACGTCGACCAGTGAACTCTAAAAAGACTGGAACGATAACTCGAGGTGGAATTTTGAAGCCAAAATTGGCGGATATGGAGGCTGCCATGTACGTCAAACCCAGTCCTTTTAGTGGAAAATGTACGACAATTAAATCTTCAATTTACCGGAGTAAAAATTTTGCTAGGTAAATAACGAAGAATTCAGTACATACCTCAATAATACAGCTTTTGTCAAAGCTGTTTCTGGCGACTTACAGTAGCGAAAAGGATGAATTATTTGGAAAAAAAGAGCAAAACTTGAGTTTGAAACTGCGCGAAACTTTCACGTTATTTATATTTTTCAACGCTGTCCTAATGGATTAAGGAGTTTAAGCCAAAGATTCAGCTAGTTCAACCTTATATCTTGTCTCGAACTTAGTTTTCAGGCTCGTAAATTTTAAATCTAAAGAATAAACCAATAATTTAATTGGTAAAACTGCAAGCTCACTGCTCCTCAGTGTTGTTCCATGTCTCCCCAGTCCCCTTTCAAGAAAAAAACTAGATATCATTGATCTAAACCAGGTTACCAACATTTGTAATTTTACTTTTGTCTTTTTGTTTTAGGGGTAGACGTAGGTCAAGTTTCAGTAATGGTTAGGGTAAGATTTAGGATTCGGTTGGGATTATTTTCAGATTTATCAATGGTTAATATTTGGCTGACCTGATTTAAGTCGATGTGATTTATTGCGAACCCGTTTTGTTTGCCAGGGCAATTAAAAAACAATAAAGAGGAAGAAATCTGAGGTAAAAAAACACCTTTAAACGAGAGAAAGGCGAACGTATCGAATCCTTGTACCTTCGAATTTTAGAGTATGTGAACTCATACACGACCAATGAAGACCAGAAATACAGTTAAATATAAGGTTCAATATTAAAGTAAACAAGATGTCACCAACAAATACCCGTGTTTTGATAAATATGAAGAGAATAGGTCAGTGTCTTATGTTTAAAAATTAACCGAGTATTGACAAGAACAATTAAAGTAAGGTTTGTCCACTTTGACACAAAAAATGTGCGAAAATTCACTTAATTGAGAATTACTGCAAGTTCGAAGTTGTTGTTCACATCGAAAAATGTTAGGTTAGGGTTTACAAGAATGGAACAGGATAAAGCTACTATATTAAAATAATGCCCGGAATTTTTGATATGAAAATCTTCGAAAACCAAAGTATGAAAGCAAAAGACAAAGAAAAACAAGAAAAACCTGCACTTTCGCCACGAGTTTCAGGTCAAATTTTGCTATAATTTGGCAAATAATTCGTCTTTCAATCCATTTTCGTCACTAGAATTCCTTCTGACGAAAGACTTACTGGTCTAACACATACTGGTTTATCATTACATGTTCTAAAACAACTGTGCTTCCAGAAATCGATAATTTTCTTGTCGGCTACTGTACTGTGTTTTTCACACTTCAGACGTACGTGGCTCCCTTCAATGGCCGGAACTTTGGCTTCATCCGATCATAAGGCCGGGCATAAGGAGTTATCGTTCCAATCTTTTTATAAAGTTCACTGACTTCTACGATATGTGGAACCAACGTGGCTGCGCCATCATTGTCTTTTGAATCCTAAGAGATTGGTTGCAACCCACGTATTGTGTGTTAACGTATTCGTGGAACCGTGGAAATGTCTTCGACGACGTACTGTGTTGAAGTCGAACGGTGATGAAAAATACGCTTGGAACTTCAAATTATTCATTCCTGTTGTTTTGAACGACCATTTCTGTTCTAAGATCACGTTGCCGCAGTGTTTGCCGTAGTGTTTGCTTAAACCCTCTACTCTCGAAAGTACATGACCCCTTGCAAGCAGTTAAACCCGAACCTAACTTGACATGAATTTTATTTCCTTGCAGCGTGATAACCACGCAGTACATTATCGAAAGTGGTGATGGATGCTTGCTTTCAGCAGCTATGGCAGTTTGTGTTCCGTGGAATTCGTTTGAGTCATGTGAATCACTGGAGCAGCCGCTGAATGCTTTGCTGTTTAACCGGCATTTGACGAATAAATTATGCGAAATGATTAAAAGGTTGGTAACCTTTATAGCGCCTATGCCTTGGAAACATTGTCAATCCAGTTTTGCTATTATTTAAAAGTGCATTCAAAGTAAGGAATTGTGGTGTCTTAGCACACTTCTTAGGCCACACGGCAATAATAAATCCTTTTAAATACTCGAATGTGTAAAACTGGCCCAGAAATATTTCGTCTGAACACTTTTTCCATGGTTGTGAATGTGTCCGTAGCCGAACCAAACAAAAACTTCAGACTAAAGTCGTGTAAAGGACTGGAACTGACGTACAAAACCGCGAAGAGGACTGAAACTGACGTACAAAATTTCCCTTCATGGGTGGCCATCTTGACTTTACCATTTGCCCGAGCAAATGACCGGGGGTTAGCATTCCAGATATGGAAATTGAGTTCACTGGTTCATCCATATGGAAAAAGCATTGAGAAGGAGGGGCACGGGGTTAAATCCATCTTGCTCATGTGTCATGCAATTACAAGTAAATATTTTAAACTATTCCAACTAAATTTGTCAGTGGTTGTAGTTCGAGGTATTTAGAATTTTAGAACATCCCAATTAAATGGCTCATGCCATGGCCACGTTGACAGAGACTGTAGAAAAATGAAAAAATTAAGAATATCTTAGGAATTAACTGGAGAAAACTGTAAAAAAATTGCATACATATGATAAGAAAGAAAATACATATTGCAGTACACATTGTATAGTTGGCATGGAAACCGTTTAATCGTAAACTTCTTCTCATTTCAAAAACTATAATTGTAATATCCAAGTTTTGTCATGAACAATAATATGATCAAGACCTCTGACATGCAATACGACTTTCAAAAAGCTAAAAACACTGTCCCAGCAGCTCGTGTTTTTTTACGCTTTTCTCAAGTCTCGCAACATCCCGCGTGTTTGGATCACAGTATCCAAACACGGGAACCAATTTGGTATTTCCTTCCTCTGGCCACGCCACTGTACACCATAGTGCATAATGTTAAGTCCATTTCTTTGTTGCGTATTAAGTTAGCATACATCTTATTCAGGGGCTGAGATACAGGGGGTGGCATGGAGTGCTTCGGTCCCCACTTTTAAAGTTGGGGCAGATCCCTCAATTTCTGTCGAAAAATGCAGCGTTTGTACTTTAATTGTTAGTGAATCTTGGCATCTGGAGGAAATTTTGTGTAACATCAAGTGGAGAAAGTGACAAGAAAACTGTTATAATTTATAAAGAAAACAAAAATTGTAGCGAGGCGACCGTGGACATGTCACGATATGTTCACGCTAACAAGATTTGTTGGAAGGATATCCTGCGAAACTCATTCTGCGCTTGATTTGCTATCTGTGCTGAGTCACATATTAGTGCCACCACTCCCCCTTTTTGGGAGTTGTCTCCCCCCTTGGTATTGAAGAAACCATTGAAACGTGAAGTTTTTCATTTTCTAGTAGGCTTACTGAAACGCTTGAGAGATTGTAGAAGAAGAAATTCCCAGTTATTAAGTTAAGAATTATGTATAGTAGCGGAAAAGTTTGGTTATTATAGTATCATTAACTATCATTCGTAATGTTATTCATCACTTGCTCCTTTGATTCTGAAACTTCTTATGTACGGACAAGAATAGCTTGAAAGTCGGCTGATAAGTTGTCCGCTTTTGCTTTGTTTAAGGAATATAGACGTTTTCAAAGAACAAATTGGAAAGCTGCCTTACGATCTTAATCACGTTCTAGAAGTAAGTAAATCTGTATTTTTCTGTCGAGTGTTCTTTAATCTGTAATATTACGCACGTCATCGAAGTGAATCTGTATTTTTTTTATTGTATGCAGTGCTTGATCTTAACCTTTTCGCTAACTAGTCCCTGGGCTAGTAAGGCTTGAAATTTACAAGTCAAGTCGTCATCTGGTAGCCAAGCCTTAAATTATGTTGGAATAATACTCTTTTTATTTTTTTTCTTGTTAAGTTAACTTTATTTGCAAACAAACGTAAAACGTTACACTGTTGTTATAGGTTTTTACTTTTCTATCATGTGTTTGATTTATTGGTGAGATTTGAACAATCATATGGAGGTTATGTTTAGCATGTTGACTGTCCATAAGCGATGATGGAAAAAGAATGTATTCGGCGGGAAATCGGGAAATCAAAAACAAGAACGAAAACAAAAACAGAAACAAAAGAAAAACAAAAACAGAAAAAGACAAAAACAAAAACAAAAAACAACAGATTAACCAAATAAAGGAATTATTATGACAGGTAGGCTAACAATTAATTGGTCGAATGGATATACTATAAATGTCTCAATTAGTGATCTAATGGAGATTGCTTATTTATTTCTTAACATGTCCTTTCAAAACAGCTCCTAGTAGGACTCGGGCAAACCTAATTTTTTACCAGTGCTGGACTAATGGACTACCGCTTAGATCGAGCGTTGTTATCTGCGGTCTACAATTCTCAGTGTCGCATTGGCTTTTTCGGAGCAATTTCTACCATGTTTTTTGCAGATAGATATCGTACACTGAGGAAACAGTGTCAGGGTTGTGACTGAATCTACATTTCGGGATTCGTTCGGTTCTTTAAGTCGGAAATCAAATCAATGTTTAAGTTGCCTCAAGTTTAAATATTCTTGAACTTCGAGATGTTTAATTTTGCGACGTTTCGGTAAAGTTGAAGAAACTATATGGATACTGAACATTCTAGAATCCTGCCATTTTTTTCTCAAGATTTTAGCATGCAACCGGTGGAGTTAAAAAACGCCAGATTTGTGCGAGTATCAGTTCTAAACAGGCGACTGTCAACCTAAAGGATTGTTAATCTATAAATGTTTGAAATATATCTTGGTAAAATCCATGAAAGCAGAACTTTTTCGGTCCCAAAGCTTAAACCGCGTAATGCACGCTTCAACCGGCTGAAAGGCGTGTTTCTGTTACTCCATAAAAAGAATGACAGGCTTATTTTTACCTGTCAAGTGGAAGAAAAATTTACATTTTTTTGACCTTGGGTTTTCTAGTATCATATGGGTTATTTTATGTAAGAAATAAAAAAACTTTTTATGTGGCTGTACAGAGTTGACCGAAACACTCGAGGAAGCTTGGAAAAATTCGATGTGGAGGTTAAATACTCATCCTTTCGTCTCGTGTTCTCGCGGGTTTTTCTCGCTTTTCCAACTTGTGCTTGCGTTTCGCTTAAAAAAACGCTCAGGTTGTTTTTAAAAAATCTTTGCTTTGTTTTTATCTACAGTCAAAAACCATTCGTGAATTTGATGAGCGTTTTACCTCTCCCACATTTGGTTACCGGAGTCACGAGGAATACTATCACGAAGCGTCTCTGCATGCAAAGGACTTGGAAATCATCAGAATCCCTCTTCTATTCCTGAATGCCGCTGACGATCCTTTTTCTCCAGGGCACGGTAATATAAATTACATACCGTATTTATTCCAGTAGACACCCACTATCTAATAAACGCCTATCTCTGATAAACGCTCCCTCAACTCATAAAAATATTTAATAAATGTCCCCCTCCCATAAACGGCCCCCTTTCAATAAACGCCTCCCTCCAATAAACTCCGTCCTTTCAAGAAGCGCGCCCTAGTAAACCAAATGGGCCTGTTTGTGAAATTGTGAAATCCTTCAAAACCTGTGCGCTTAACCTTCCAGTAAACGGATCTGAAGATCATTTGTGTCACATCCAGTGTCAACTTTCAGTCCTGCAAGAATGCGTTAGGCTCGATCCTTTCAAGGTCATCGCTGATTCGGATTTTGAGGACTCAGATGGCGAACTTTTCTTGAGTCAGATGCGATGACAGAAATTGAGCGAAAATTTCATTGTTGAATTGTGTGAAAATGATGATGAGGGTGCGGTTAACGAACCTTCTATCTTTTATTACTAACGATGATGACGGTGAAATTGACGTTGTATGGACATTTACGTCAAATCGTGTAAATATTTTCTATTTTTGAAGTTGAAATATTAAATTTTGAAATGAACGCTCCTCTCTAATAAACGCCTCCCTTTAGAACTCAATATTTTAATAAACGCCCAGGGCGTCTATTGGAATAAATACCGTGACAGTCTGCCTGTATTTTCAGTTAAGAAACCGGTTGTGGCATTTTTCTAAAGATTCTTACTTCAATAAGACCATGAAGACGTCCGTTTCTATTGTTCTCAAGTGGATATTTTACCTCTAAGTTCCCTCAGCATGCATACTTTTACTAATTTTCCCTCATTAACATGCATGACCGAACATCAAATAATGCTTTTAAAATTAAGCATTGAACAACTCATTAATACAAGTGCTGGTACCCACCTTGAACAATACTAACATCCCAAAAAGAACTTCAAGCATTACCAAGTAAATTTCGTCGGTCATCATGGTATTACAAACTAATACCATGACATGAGGGAAATGAGTGATTAAATGTCCCCTCAGACCTCGGGAGGTTTGTGAAAGTCCTTTGGGCTAACGGCCTCGGCACTTCCCCAAACCCCCCTCGGCTTTCGGGAACATTTAATCACTAATTTCCCTCATGTCATGGCATTACTTATAATAAGAATCTGGAATGTTTTTAAAGGTTTGAGTGAGATCATGCCGGCGACTACCACGCCAGCCCTTTTTTACCACTTACCGGCCGATTATTTTTGGGATCTTTTAGATCAATCCGCTCAGCACGCTATTCTGCGCGATATCTTCAATGAAGGCAGAAAGATCACTCCCACATGAAAGACAACTGGATTAATTCGAGATTACATAGCAAAAAGTATCGCATCCACAATCTAAGAGCCCGCGTGAGGGTGGACCGATTTTGGTGGGAGTCTGATGAGATTCTGTTCCTGTGTATAAACAATCCCGCTTTGGGGTTAGGGGGAAGTGACAAGGGGGGTGTATTTTGCTCGTTCGTTTGATTAATATAAACAATATTATATCTAAAATTTTTAAACCAGCGCTTCGTCACTTTATTTGTCGATCTGTTATGAATGCGATCCCGAAGAACAAACGTGGAGTGGTATATGACTTAATCGTTGGCATACGAGTTTACCCATCGGCGTAGGAACCGGGGGGCATTCAGGGCACGTGCCTCCCCAACCTTTTTGAAACGACAAAAAGTGCCCTTATTAAAGAAAAAGTAAACTCCTTTTTATAACGAAGTGTAACGCATTTGTTTATGCCTTCTTGCTTGGATGTAGGAAAAAACAAAACACACTGAACAACATCACTTTTGGTCAAATATTAGTCTAACCAAGAAACTAGAGCTTTTCCTGTTGAATTAGTATCCGAGAATCCCGAAGTATTATCACAAATTAATTAAACGATAGAATCGGTTAAGCCAGCTACATTTGAAAAAGATCTTCAAGCTAACGATTTTCAGTTTTGCTAAAATCCAATCCTCGGTCAAAAGAACTGGTATGACAGACGTTGTCTATTTTGACCTTCAAAATAGACACCTTGCCCTTTCCGTACGCAAAGGTGCCTGGGAAAGGTTTTCCCCTCGCAAATTACATTGCTTCCTACGCCACTGAGTTTACCGGAATCTATCTCTGTCTATACCTATGCCTATGCCTATGCCTATACCCATACCCATACCTATATCTATATCTATACCTGTACCTATATACCTGTACCTATATACCTGTACCTATATACCTGTACCTATATACCTGTACCTATATACCTATACCTATACCTATACCTATATACCTATACCTCTACCTATATACCTATACCTCTACCTATATACCTATACCTCTACCTATATACCTATACCTCTACCTATATACCTATACCTATATACCTATACCTCTACCTATATACCTATACCTCTACCTATATACCTATACCTATATACCTATACCTCTACCTATATACCTATACCTCTACCTATATACCTATACCTCTACCTATATACCTATACCTATACCTCTACCTATATACCTCTACCTATATACCTATACCTATATACCTATACCTCTACCTATATACCTCTACCTATATACCTATACCTCTACCTATATACCTATACCTCTACCTATATACCTATACCTATATACCTATACCTCTACCTATATACCTATACCTCTACCTATATACCTATACCTCTACCTATATACCTATACCTCTACCTATATACCTATACCTATATACCTATACCTATATACCTATACCTCTACCTATATACCTCTACCTATATACCTATACCTCTACCTATATACCTATACCTCTACCTATATACCTATACCTATATACCTATACCTATATACCTATACCTCTACCTATATACCTCTACCTATATACCTATACCTCTACCTATATACCTATACCTCTACCTATATACCTCTACCTATATACCTATACCTCTACCTATATACCTATACCTCTACCTATATACCTATACCTATATACCTATACCTATATACCTATACCTCTACCTATATACCTCTACCTATATACCTATACCTCTACCTATATACCTATACCTATACCTATATACCTCTATCTATATACCTCTACCTCTACCTATATACCTCTACCTATATACCTCTACCTATATACCTCTACCTATATACCTATATACCTCTACCTCTACCTATATACCTATACCTATATACCTATACCTATAACTATACCTTTACCTACACCTATAACAATACCTACACGTATACGTACACGTACACCAATACCTCTACCAATACCATATTCATGTTCACGTCCATCTACCTACCTACCTACCTACCTACCTACCTACCTACCTACCTACCTACCTACCTACCTACCTACCTACCTACCTACCTACCTACCTACCTACCTACCTACCTACCTATCTACCTACCTTCCTACCTACCTACCTACCTACCTACCTACCTGCCTACCTACCTACCTGCCTACTTACCTACTTACCTACCTACCTACTTACCTACCTACCTACCTACCTACCTACCTACCTACCTACCTACCTACCTACCTACCTACCTACCTACTTACCTACCTACCTACCTACCTGCCTACTTACCTACCTACCTACCTACCTACCTACCTACCTACCTGCCTGCCTACGTACCTACTTACCTACATACCTACCTACCTACCTACCTGTCTGTCTGTCTGTCTGTCTATCCGTCTATCTGTCTATCTATCTATCTATCTATATATATATATCTGTCTGTCTGTCTATACGTACACACACTCATATACATATAAGTATACGTACATATACAAATATATATATATATATATATATATATATATACGTATAGCTGTATATATGCATGTTCACGTAGGTATTCTTATACATAAACATATACTTATACATAAGTATATACTTATACATCAACACTTACGTACAGCTATACGTATACGTATCATGTATAAGTGTATGTATATAAACGAAACGGTTTCCGCTGTAATTCCTGTGCTTGTAGTTATTCCTATTGAAAAGATAAGTCAAAATCCTCTTCTTGCGTTGGTGCTTACGTCACGTGGTGGACACCTTGGTTTCGTTGACGGACCCTTGATCAACGACGTCGGCTTCACAGAAAGACTATTTATGGAATATGCTAAAGGAATTTTCGGTGGTTTCTGTGACAAAAGATCAGAGAAATTACAATCAGAACCTACTGAATCTCTGGAGACGTCCAACTGAATCAGAGGAAAGGCTGTGAATTTGTCAACTTACATAGTTGTTTTGTCCTTACGGAAAACTTCCGCATGACTTCACGCGACTAATCACATGTGATTTTGAAAGATGTGAATATTTCACATATTATTCGAAGTGATTTTTTTTCAAACGTTCTGAAGGCCATTTACTGAACTGGGGATGTATACATTTGATGAACTGCCTATCCATTCATGTATATTACCAACTTTTGCTTAAAAGTACTGTAAGTCATACGGGATCGTGGAATCTTTGTCTCAAAAACGTTTAGGCTTACTATATCTTTTATAATGGTTCTGAGAAACCCCCCCCAAAAAACCAAACATTAAATATCAGCATATACCTCGCATGGAATGGTGTTTTTACACAATCTGATTGCTTCATCCAGACTTGAAATATCCTGCACTGTTCAACTTGGAGCGAAGCAAGATGGCGTCTAGTTTTGTTTCCGTTACGGAAGAAGAAAGTTTTTTCAATAAATGAACCCGCCGTGTGAGACAATGCCAAAAAAACACAACGAAATTTTGCATTGATGCAATCCGGAATATGTATTTTTTTTTTTTTACTTTTTAGCGATAAATGCACCCAGGATGTGTCCAAAATGTTTTGCGAAAACAATTATGCGAGGTATATGCCAAGACAATTATTCACTTCCACTTCGGTGAATAATTGTTGAATGTATATTAGACAATGTGATATTTCTAAAATTCTAAATAACGTCTTCGATAAGAAGTTGGTAATTTTAAATGAATGACTATATGTTTATTTTAATGATTTCTTTTTATGTAGTTACATGTGATTTTGAAACGTTAGATTACGTGGAATTATACATAAGGGACAACAAGGAATAGTGAAATTTTTGGTTGCATTATTTTTGTTCGTTGGCCTACTAACAGTGGCGAAACCTAAGCATAATAACATGTCATGGTATGCCAATATCAAATCATGTACGATATTTAAACTCTGTTTACACTGTAACATTAGCATGTTTGGGAAACGGGACTGGAAACGCGACGGCGACGTCTTATTTTCGCGTAAGCAATGGGACGAGTACTTCTAAAAGTAACGGTGCCGTCGCCAAATATTTTTGTTTGAGAAAGTGAATGTGCGACTTATGGAATTTGAAAATGTTAGTGATCACTTCATTCACATGACATCGGCAAACGAAGACACTAGGAAACTTCTTAATGCATTCGACGAAGGTCTTATTTCTGAAGAGAAGCAATAATCTTTTCAATCTCAACTTTAATAGCGAACTTAATTAAATGACATGAACCGGAGTTCCTTCTTTGGTAACCGTACAGCGACATCTTTATTTATATTTAGCCCAAACTTTCGCCAGTCCACTGCGTTTACGAGCTGTAAATGACGACAAAATGGTAGCTACTTTAGTCTAAACTTTTGCCTACTTATGGCGACAACAAAAAGATAGCTATCCAAAGCCAATTTTCTCAAAAAGGACCCTATTTAATAAATGGTGGGGAAGGCAAGTCGCTACTGTAAATTGCGCAGTCTTTGAAGTCACAGGGATAATCGCTCCAAGCATATCTGACAGTTTGAACGCTGCAATCCTCTGAAGGGGTGATAATCACTGACATTGCATAATGCTTCCTTATTTGTGCCTTAATCCGCTCGCTGCTGTCCTCGCAAAGAACCTGAGCAAAGGAAACAAAAATTAAAGCGGGCGCGTAGCGAAGGGGGTGGTCGCCCAACCTCCTTGGACGTAGGATAAACAACAGTTTTATGCCGAACATTAAAGATTTGTTGAACTGGGGTCTTCCCAAAGTGTCTAAATGGTTGAGGGTGTGTGTCAAAAATCTTCATTTTTGGGTACCCCGTTATAGAATTTGTGGCTACACCCTGGTGTAGATGGTAGAAATGATATAACCAATGATTAATCGAGAAATAAATACTATGTTAACCAGGAGGAAGACCAAAAATCCAGGGACGTGTAATCAGCTGAGCACCATATTTTTTCGAACAAACATTCCAATAATGTTTATTTTATTATTTGTCTTTTTTACATTGTATACGTCACCATCCGTTTTTGATTTCCTTTTCTTTATAGACATTGTTCTGTTCTATTTGTCTCTTTTTTTACTTGTGTTAAAAATCATTTTCGTAACTTGTGGCATTTGATCTTTTCCATGAAACCTCGGAGATGAATTGTCTCGAAATATTACCCCGCCAAAATCGAGAAACTAATTAGTGGCAAAAATTTTACGTAATAACACCGTGTAAACTTAAAATAATATTGCAAATATGTACCTCCAATCCATTGCAACTTCTGACCTCGATTTTTCTGAAAACCGATTTAAACACGACTTTCAGTGCCACTGTGAGAGACTCCTTTAGCTGTACAATCTCCGATACCAATGAACCGGAATAAACGTTTTTGCCGTATGCAATTGAAAGACTACCATGCGCCAAACGGATGCCAACGTCTTTTTTGTCAGCAGGATGTATGATTCCGTACGGGGAGTAGAGATTACCAAGATCCATCGACACTGCCATTAAGTTTTCCTGTCAATCATTTGGGGCGTAACCGTATTGACAGGTTTGTTCCCAATGTAACGGAGCAAAATTCCATCTCTGAGGTGTGGCAGACTTGCCCATTACTGAAATCTAAAGAAATATTACATGGCAGACTGACGTAAATTGGACGAGCGCTGTGAAGGAAGAGAGAATGTCATTGTAGTGAGTCAAGCCAATGAGAATTAACATTTCATATGTGAAAGTATTTCAATTCCATTAGTGAACTGAAAATATCGTTCTTCAAATCAAAAATTGTTTTGTAGGACCATAATTCAAGTGAGGAATCAGTCAAACCTTACTTACGCTCTGCCATCGCTTGCAGAATGTGAGAATTGTTTAGAGAGATCAATTGCTCCTACAGGTGTTTCAACCTTGTGCCTGTTAAACTGGTAAAAAAATGTTCCAAATATTCCAGTCAAAAAGAAGCTTAATCAGCATTGGTTCTCAAGTATGGAGTTGCAACAAGTCGTTGAGTGATGGATTCGATTAACATTAATAAACGCAAAAATAAAAACCGAACTGGTAATATTAGCGTAGTCGCGGTACTAGATGACTTCGTAAAACGACTTGCGACCAGTTAACCCTTTCGTGCATGATTTTTTCATTCTTCTGTTTTATTGTTCTCTTTAACTTTTTCCTTTGTCCTTTCATTGGTTCTTTTGTTGTAATTTATTGTACGACAATGGTATACATGAAGGGTCAATGGATAATATAGTGCAGGAAAACCTGTTGATCAATAGGTTATCGTGACATGTTCCATTCGAAGGATTTTGTAGCCTTTATTAGAGTCTGTTCTTAAAGAAAAATATGCCCCTTAAATCAACAAAAGCAACTATAACTTCTACATTTACTTCAGGAACGGTGTTTCTTCAGGACTAGTTATTGCTTAAGATTAGGTTGACTGCTGAAAATTGATTTTATTCCGCCTCTAGTGGTGTTTACATGGAAGCGAGCCAGCCCTCGTAGTGGGGCTAGCCCTTTTTGCCGAAATCTCGCTTCCAAGTTAAATCCCAAGTAAAAGTTGTTTTCGTTTACATGAAAGGAGTGCAAGCCCTCCTAGACAATATCTCGCCACTGACAACCCGATATCTCGCCTAGAAGGGCTGGAAATTTTCCATGTAAACACATTAAGAAGGGGTGGCCCACCTATAACGCATGCGTGCTAGATCCCAACTAGAAAGGCCAGAAAACTCGCATGTAAAAGAGAGGTGAAATTCAGTTCTCTTACTTGGGCTAGCCCTACCAAGAGGGCTGGCTCGCCTCCATATAAACACTCCCTCAGTCTCTAGTGTTTCTTTTTGAATAGGTCCAAGGACCACCTTCAATGTTTGTCTGGTACAAGCAATAGAAGTTCATTTAAAAAGAATCAGTCACTGTCACATCAACAATTTATTACACAATAACAGGATTTCCCGGTAACCCATTCCAACTGAGATATCTGTGGCGCAATATTTTGTTTCGATGGGATTATTTATCAGAAATGAACACATTTTGCATGCACCAGGCAAACATAGAAAGTGGTTCCCGACAAATATCAAACAAAACGTTCAGCACAGAGAACAAATAAAATCAATTTTTGAACAATAAACCCACTTTTGAGCAATAAAGAGATCGTTCCTAAAGAAAATGAGCGACTTGTTGTCGCTATGTTTGATTCAGAGAGAACATTTGTTTTCAAGAGTGGTATGTCAAAAAGTTTACAAAATTCTTCGAATGGAACCAGTCATGGAAACCTATTAATCAAAACATGTTTCCAGAATCATATCATACTGTATCTTGCTATCTGGAAGTCAATTCGTTCCACCGTGGTTTTTGGGCACTGACCTCTGGCACATTTTCCATAGCACAGCTCGTCCTGAGAGGTGCCTTTTTACAAGAAAGAGTGATTTTCCAATTAGACTATGTGGTGCTCTGATGAACTGGAAATCCGATATTTTATCTTTATACAAGCAATCGTAAGACAAGGACAGTATAAAGGACCTTTTGGTAATCAGAAGATATGGTAAAATTTTGCATCTACCAGTGGCATAGCTACACCAGAGCCTACCCGGGCCTGTGCCCGGGTGAAATATTGCAGACAAATCTAGCTCACGTTAGGCAAAGTATAGAGTGTAGTCACTACAAAGATTAAATATAACTATTCTGTTTGCCTAAAGACCAAGCATTAATTTAATTCCCACATTAATGTTGCAAATTTCGTAAAAATATATCCTTGCAAGATCAAGTAAAAAACAATGTTTTTGACTGTCACTGCTAAGGCATGTGTCAGTGGGTACTGATGAGTAAAATTTTGAAGCGTAAACATGGCGGCAAAGCAATTGTCGTTGTTCGATTGTTGTAATCCAAATAAAAAGAGAAGGACAAGAAGTGGAAACTCCAAGTCAAGCGAGCTGGGAAGTGATGTTGAGAAACTAGAGGAAACACAGCAAGGTAGACAAAACAACAATGTATTCGTAGATAATCCTAATGGTCCAACTACGATCATTGTAAATCCGGCAGCACAATCAGTGTCTCCTACCTTGAGTCACAACGAAGATTCACGATGTGACTCGGAGAACACAAAAGTGACAGATGTTGCCAGAAATATGTGGCAAGGTGGCACCCGCGCATGGGCACTAGGGTGACAATGGCGGCAAAATGACATATATAAAATGTATGAGATATCGATTAATTTTAAGATATATCGATTATAAACTTACGTGTCCTCTCATCAGGACTCGAATCATGTTTAGTACAGTGCAAGCTTCATATGTGACTTAAAAACGGCTGCTTTGGTATTTATTTACTTACTTCCAGGAGCGATCCTTGTTTTATCACTCGCTGCTGCCCCTTTCTCCTTATATTACTTTAAAATTGTGCCCGAAATCAACCCAGATAATTGTGGAATGGCGAATGAACCCTTGCACAATGTAAATCATCACGACTCGATATAGCTTCTGTGATGTTTGAACTTTCCAAATCCGTTGGGAAAAACATAAATTCTGCATCACAAAGTACTTCCAAGGTCGTCTTTATTTTCATTGTATTTTCTGTCCCGAACGAGTTTCCGCTGCCATATTGAATTTTAGCTGTAATACGATATACCACTGACGTTTCATAGCGGGCTCGAAATGTCCTCGATTTCTGGTAATGAACTTGTGCAAAGTACAATCAGTGAATCTACTTGCCAAAGTTCCCAAGTTTTGACCAGAACAAAACAGTCAAAACCAGCTGCTCCGGCAGATATTGCCGCCCTGCCAGGTCATCCCCCAGTTCAACCAATGATGGTATTTCCCGCCACAGTGATTGGGGTAAGCAGCGTAGCTTCAGCTATGATTAGTATAAACAGTACCATTGGCTTGAGTATTCTTGAGAGAGAAATGCGACATTTTGCTATCCATGCCGTCTTTTTAGTACAGGATCTTGCAGGCAGTGAGAAACCTTTACAAAACATGGTTTCTCTGATTGGAAGCATGCAAAGGGCAAGGATGACATGAGTCCACGTCATGACTGCTCCAATTCACATAAAGTGCTATGGTTTCCTGGCAGCAACTCCAAAAGAATGAGGAGTGCAAGAGTTCAATTGCAGATAGGCTTCTTGCAACAAGATTACAACTAGTTGCAAAGAATCGATATTACCAGAAGACCATAGCTGAGATTATTTTACTTTGTGGTCAACAGGAAATTGCCATAAGGGGACGTCGAGAGTCTATTAAATCAAGAAACAGAGGCAATTTTCTAGAGATTTTGAACTTGGTTGCCAATCATGATGAAAAAATCAGGGAGAGAATAGTATGTGGACTCAGAAATGCTACATACATTTCTTCTGACATTCAAAACATGTTGTTACAACTTATGGGTGACATGGTTCAGAATGTAATCTGGAGAAAAATCCAAGAGGCGGGTGTGTTTTCAGTCATAGCAGATGAGAACAAAGATTGTGCAAAGAAAGAACAACTAACCATTGTTCTTCGATGTGTTGACTCAAAAGAAAGTGTTATTTATGAGTGTTTTTTGACTTTTGTTGAAGCTGCCAGCTTTAATGTAGAAAGTCTCACAGAATACATTGTGAATACTCTTAAGAAACAACACTTAGATTTGATGCAGATTGTTTCACAAGGTTATGATTGTGCTTCTGTGATGAGCGGGCAGTGTTCTGGAGTTCAAACACGGTATAAGGCTTTTGCACGATCTGCAGTCTACATTCATTGCTGTGCCCATGTTTTAAACTTGGTATTAGTCGACAGTGTTAAGGCTATACCAGATGCTGCACGTTGTTTTCCTCTCCTTGAAAGCCTGTACGTGTTTTTGTCTAGAACAAAATCTCATGTAGTATTCCTGGAGAAACAAAAAGAACTACATTCTGATAAGCAACCTAGGGAACTGCAAAGACTGTCTGACACTCGTTGGGCCTGCCGCTACAGGTCGGTAAATGCCGTCTGCTGCACATTTGATGCAGTACTTGCTACTTTGGAACAAATATCTGAACAGAGTAGTGGAGACAAGGCTACAGAAGCTACAGGCTTACTGCTCCAGATGAAATGTTTTCGATTTCTCATTTGCCTTATCACTTTTGACAAGCTGCTATTAGTTATCAAAGGCTTATCAGATGTACTGCAAAGTCCAAGCCTGGATCTAGCTAAAGCAGCTGACCTGGTTTCAGCTACCATTGAAACACTACAAAGCTTTCGGAATGGTCATGAATGGGATCATCTGTACGCTTATGCAGAAAGTGTTGCCAGTCTACATAGCATTGATCTTAATGGACCTCGGCCATAACGACAAATAACTCTACCAACTCATCTGCAAGATGCAGTAGTCTTTGAGTGCACTGGGCTAAGAGAGGTACTGACAACAAGCCAGCAATATAAAGTTACCTTTTACTATCCTATTTTAGATGCATTCTTATCAGAACTGAAGCGACGTTTTGATGACAAGAATGTTGCCATTATGAGAGCTATTCAAGCTTGTAGTCCTGAATGTACCCATTTCCTGGAGCTAGATCACCTGCAGGAACTAATGGATTGCTATGGTCTGGACTGTGACGCCATACGGATGGAGTCCAGGCTAGCTAAGCGCACATTGGCCAAAATGACCATGGAAAGCACTGCTGATGTATTCAAGGAGCTTTCACCACTGAAACAAGCTTTCCCAACATTGGTTAGACTCATACAGATTGCCCTAACAATCTGTGTTAGCACGGCATCTTGTGAGAGATCATTTTCTGCCATGAAGAGAATTAAGACGTACCTGCGATCCACTATGCATGAGAAAAGACTTGGCAACTTAGCTTTGCTTTCTGTTGAACAAGAAATTTCAAGATCCCTTAAATTGGAATATGTTATTGACACTTTCTGTACGCAGGACGAGAACAAAAGAATCCTTTTGTTCTAGAATTTTTGTTCTTTTTGTTGCTTGTCCATAATTTTATGATAATTGTGGGAAGTTTTTTTGAGTTATACTAGTCTAAAAATTTGAAATGAAGTTGCATTTTTAGTGTACTAAATGTTATTGGGCTCAAGCACTGCAAAGGGTCTTGTGGGGCATGCTGCATGCCCCTGTCTAGCATTTTAATAACTAAAAACTACCAGGAAATGTTGAGACTTTTGCCCATGCTGTGCCCACATAAAATTTGATTCCTGGCTACGCCACTGGCATCTACTTTCTGACGTATTTCCTTATTTTGCCTCTCAAAGATGTAGTTGCTCACCATGCTTACAATACGTTGATCACTAAAACATCCATTTTCTTTTTGTTTACTACGTGCAGTCTTTGTTTATTAAATTTGTAGCTACAGGAGAGTAATGTATCCTTCTTACCACCAGTTTGGGAAACGTTAGTGGGAAAGGTTGCATATTGAGGTTTAAGTTTACGTTCTTTTGAACGAAGAGAAAATGAACTACATTGATTTTTTGACACAATTTTTCAATTATCCTATCACAAATGCCGCCTGGAAATAGCAAAGTAGAAATGATCAATTATGCAATATGAATGTATTGCTAACATGCACATCATGTGGCGGAACTGCTAATCAACTGAAAAGAAAAAAAATCATTTCATTTTGTGACAGTGCCCACATTTGCTTACAAAAATTACATACATCATGGAAACATTCGTCCAAGACATGCAGCTATCTGAATCCTGCCTACTTTATATTGTCAGTTCACACTTTTAATTTTCTATGGAATGATTGATCTTTGCCAATTCGACTACCCAATGACGTCCACAAAACGGCGATATGCTTTAGAAATTACTGATGCATACTGAAAATGGCGTCTGTTAAAAACTAAAGCGGAAAAAAATTACATAACCCAACTAAATATAAGTTCCAAAGAATGAAGAGAATCAATACTTACTAACTAAATTAGCGAAAGCTTTTTCTCAAGGTAAGGTATAAACCATCGTGTAATAGGGACTAAGAGCAATGAATTAGTCTAAACCACGACCTAATTTTTTAAATATTTATTTAGTTGAAATGTTCAACTAAAAACTCTCCACATTTACGTAAACATAACAACGATATCACAATAGACAAAAAGCCCAGTAGCGGATCCGAGGGTGTTTAGGGGGTTTAACCCCCCCTCTTAAGTCACAAAATAATGTGGGGATCCGTTGCCATAATCTCCATGTTTACAAAAGAAAGTTGATATGCATCTTATTTTTCTTTAATTGTGCACATTATATAAGTGATAAAAGAACCACCATCCCTTAAAAAGCTAGAATAACCGATGACTTGGTTGACCAACCCATCTTTTCATAAACCTGGAACCCCAACTGGCCTAGCAAACCCCTCCCCTTTCGCAAAATCCTAGATCCGCTCCTGAAGCCCCTTCCAATGTTTTGGCGCCTTCACATAATATCACCAGTGTTACGGTTAATAAAGTTAATATGTTCGGCTTATTCTCCTAAAATCGCATGTACGTTAATTCAATATCGCATTTGACTAAAAATACAATGATATAAATTTGGACTTACATGGTGTATTTGTCAAACTTTCGTCTCCCCAAAAGAAGTATAAAGTAAAATAGGTAGTCATAATCGTACACCAACAGAATCATTGCATGACAATGGCCATTACTGAACTTTAAAGTACTAGCATCCGAGGGTTTAGATTCATAGATGTTATCATCAAAATAGCCTAATACATCTCAATAAATTCAAGCAATATTTCAAGTTTACACTTGATCATACGAAATGGAGTACGCACACAGTGAAGGAGATTTTGGAGTTTCAGAACCACAATGCGTTGATTGCTGATAACGATACAGGAGCGTCGTTAGCGGTCTGACCAATCTTATAAATGTTGGATCAATATTTTTAAAGTAACATTCCCGATGCTCTCTCTAAATGGGCTAAATTTGATGTTTTCTTCGAGGGGGGATAAGGAAGGGGCAAATTCTTTCGCAAAAATATACCTACATAGACTCCGGTCTGTGTTTTTCGGTTTCGTGACCAGCCTGCGTCCATCGAGACTATTTACAGGGAGTGAGCAAAAAAAAGTGGCCATCCTAAATAATTATGGTTAACGTAACATAATCATCAGAAGATGAACAGACGAGGTTAAGAATGATCGTTTTAGGATGCATGCGTCTAAATAATTTCAAATATCATCTCAAATCTTAATTTTAATAACCGAGTTTTGAAATTCACAAACGTTACGCAGTTTTTAATTATATTATAGTTTACAAATTCCTGGTACATCTCTAATGTCCTTCATTTTGACTCTAACGAATTTGTTCGCACAACCGCAAATAAAGTTTATTTACAAACTACTACAGGCAACAACAGTAACTCAAGTACATACCTACTGTATGTACCATTCAATACCTAGCTGGCACTCTCTTCAATTTGATCACAGCTTTGCATAAACGAGGCATGCTTTCAATAAGCTGATGCAAGTATTCTTTGGTGATTGATTGTAATCCATTTTTGATTACTGCAAAACGTTCGTTTTCATTTTCCAACTTTTGGTCTTTTGTTAATCAGTCCAACTCAGCCCATAAATTCTCAATGGGATTTAGGAGAATCCATCCCCATTCATCAATATTCCCACTAATGTGCTCACGAGCAGATGATAATCGCGGTAAACGATTCTCCTCACTCCCAAATGGTTTCTCAGATTTTTTTTCTCCATTTGAATTCTCTCTCTTTCAAGAGGTGATTTATAGTTTTGGCGGAGTATTTGACCCCTGTCTGAGCTTCTAATTTATCAACTAGCTGATGTTTGGTTGGGGTGCCTGATTTGAAAGTTTTAATAATTAAATGGTCACTTCAATCGGTAGTTTCTATCCAGAAACAGGATCACGACTGCAATCTCCACTCAATTTACCTTAATGCAAAGTTCTTTTTTGTTTTTTTTTTCCCTAGAATATGTCAATGTGAATTTTTTTGAAACTGTACATGTGGTAACTCCAGCTTAAAGCAATCCAAGAATTTCATGATTCCTTCGAATTTTCATCTCAGATTTCTCGGTGCCGACTTTTTTAAGTCCCTTACTAGCCACATCACTTTAACATGAGTAAAAGAACAAAGAAATAAAAGTAAGGATAAGAAACGAAGAGAAAAGACAAGGATTAGGACTACACAGGAGTGAATAAAAGTAAGAGTTGGGATAAGGAGACGGATAAGGTTAACGATAATGATGGAAACAAGGATAAGGATAACGATGATAAGCCAAACAAAAGGATAAATTACAGGATAGATTACCTCCTTCAGAGTTTCCACCATCTTACAAAGCTATTCCTTTTGAAATTTCAACCTAGTACAGATCTTTAAAACATCAGCTATGGATTGGCCAGGCGGAAAACGTAATCTCAAGAGGAATATCAAAGCCCAGCAAAATATCTTTACGAAAGCCATCGAGTCGGACACAGAAGTAAAATCATAATATTTAATAAAGTTCTAACGTTTCGTTGTATCATCACAACATCATCAGAGAATAATTTAAATAACTGTCTAAAGCCTAAGTATATAGTTACAGGGTGTAATAATACTCATGCATTAACCAATCGGAGGACGTACTAAAAATAAAAGTTACAGGTATGAGTACACTAACAACATGGAAGAGCGAAGGAAGAAATTATAAAAGGAAAAGTGGTGCTGAGCCAATATTGGCATTTAAAGAGGGTTTAAGATTGCGAATGAGTAGACTTTCTCGTAAGAGAAGTTCGAACTCGAAAGGACAAGAAGAAAGGATTTTAAAATCATCAAAGGAGACTGGGTGATCCGTGTCACGTGATGTGAAAGAATACTGGTGTGGGAAGGGTTAGTGCGCTTTTCACCTGTGAGAGGTGGGATTCCCATATGGTCAGATACGCGTGTATGGAAGATGCCGGATGGTTTCTCCGACATACGAAGCTCCGCAGCTTGGACACGTAAAATGATAAACTACATGCGATCTTAAGCGTAGAGGAATCTTGTCTTTAAAAGAGAAGAAATGCAAAAGTCTAACCGACGGGTAAGCAACACACCTAATGTTGATGTGAGGAAAAGCGGATGAGAAAAGTTTTTTTATCTGAGTTCGGATATGAGAGAAATGTTGTCCAGTAAATGGTAAAGAAACGTAAACAACACGTTTGGGAGCCGTAAGCAATTTCGTTGATTTGGAGAAGACTTTGTCTAGAAAGGAGGCGATACATCTGTCAAGAAGTTTTACTGGATAACCATTGTTAATAAAAATGCGTTTTAGTTTTTCTAGTTCAGCATGAAAAATAACGTATGTAGAACAAATACTGAAACAGCGGTTAAGTAAAGAGAAAATCAAACCCCTTTTGTGAGAAAACAGAATGAAGGAATCAAAGGAAGTAAGAAGACCTGTAAAAGTGGGTTTGTGGTAGACATTAGTTAAAAAGCAACCATTGGAACGGACGATATTGATGTCTAAGAACGGCAAGGATTTGTTGACTTCTAATTCATGCGTAAATTTTATTTTGGAATGCCTAGAGTTGAGATAATTGAGGAACGGAATAACGTGATCGGGAGAACGAAATAAAATGAAACAATCGTCAACATAACGACGGTAAAACAACGGTTTAAAATTAGACGGGCAATCATTAAGCCAAACAGACTCATAGTGAGAAAGGAAAATATTCGCAAAGGGAGGTCCCAGGGGTGAACCCAATCAAAAACTCTACAATCCGCTCATTGAAACAGGAATCAACAACTGCTCTGTCGTCATTGGCTTTCCTCATGTCTTCCTTGGACCTCCTGCATTTGAAATCTGTTTCCGACCGTGAAAATAGCAATCACCTCAAACGTCACAGCGCCATTCAAGAAAAGAAACTGTTCCGACTGACTCAAGACTCCCCTAAAACGTCGAACATTAAACCCGATGGGGTTATATTTAACTACTCTAACAAAGCTCTCTCCGGCGAAAAGAAAATTGTGCTAGTCAAAGGACTAACTTTTTCTATCCCGCCGAAGAAGTTGAATAATTGTGACTTTCTCATTCCTTTCGAACTGCTTTATCGGAAAATCCAGCATGAACCAGTGTCTCCTGTCTGCGGCTTAGATCAAGATTTCGTAAGAACTAAAATGAAAACATAGCTCTCTCTGGGTTTAGAAGCTATTCCCCTCCTTCATATATTTTAACTCATGATGCATGGGAAATCTTAACATCACTGAGGAGAGATCAAAGTATCATCATTGTTAAACCCGACAAAGGAAATGGTTTGGTTATCCTCAACAAATCGGATTACCACGAAAAGATGAATGACATTCTGGCTGATGAAACCAACTTCCAGAAACTTGACGAAGATCCCGTGAAGCTAACACTAAAGCGTGAAATCATTATTAAGAACTTTATAAAGGAACTGAATAAGAACGGTATTATCTCCGATGGTCACGATCGAGATCTTAGTCCAACCGGTTCTCGTCCAGGTATTTTATACGGTCTTCCTAAGATATACAAACTTAACGTTCCACTTAGGCCCATTCTTTCTTCTATGCGCTCTCACTCTTAACATTGCTAAATTTCTTGTTTCTTTACTTCGTCCACTTTCTAATAATACTTATTCCGTGTTTGATAGCTTCTCCTTTGTTAACGAATTACTCGAATTACCTTTTAACACTAATGAGCTATTTATGGCCAGCTTTGACATAACATCTCTTTTCACCAACATCCCGTTAGATGAAACTATTGAAATCATAATTCAAAACGTTTTTACCAACTCCACTAAATTTCACGGTTTTTCTATTTTTGAGTTTTGAAAGCTTTTAAATTTAGCGGTAAAAAACCTGCCATTTTCTGTTCAACGGCAAAGTCTATCAACAAGTTGATGGCGTTGCCATGGGTTCTCCCCTGGGACCTCCCTTTGCGAATATTTTCCTTTCTCACTATGAGTCTGTTTGGCTTAATGATTGCCCGTCTAATTTTAAACCGTTGTTTTACCGTCGTTATGTTGACGATTGTTTCATTTTATTTCGTTCTCCCGATCACGTTATTCCGTTCCTCAATTATCTCAACTCTAGGCATTCCAAAATAAAATTTACGCATGAATTAGAAGTCAACAAATCCTTGCCGTTCTTAGACATCAATATCGTCCGTTCCAATGGTTGCTTTTTAACTAATGTCTACCACAAACCCACTTTTACAGGTCTTCTTACTTCCTTTGATTCCTTCATTCTGTTTTCTCACAAAAGGGGTTTGATTTTCTCTTTACTTAACCGCTGTTTCAGTATTTGTTCTACATACGTTATTTTTCATGCTGAACTAGAAAAACTAAAACGCATTTTTATTAACAATGGTTATCCAGTAAAACTTCTTGACAGATGTATCGCCTCCTTTCTAGACAAAGTCTTCTCCAAATCAACGAAATTGCTTACGGCTCCCAAACGTGTTGTTTACGTTTCTTTACCATTTACTGGACAACATTTCTCTCATATCCGAACTCAGATAAAAAAACTTTTCTCATCCGCTTTTCCTCACATCAACATTAGGTGTGTTGCTTACCCGTCGGTTAGACTTTTGCATTTCTTCTCTTTTAAAGACAAGATTCCTCTACGCTTAAGATCGCATGTAGTTTATCATTTTACGTGTCCAAGCTGCGGAGCTTCGTATGTCGGAGAAACCATCCGGCATCTTCCATACACGCGTATCTGACCATATGGGAATCCCACCTCTCACAGGTGAAAAGCGCACTAACCCTTCCCACACCAGTATTCTTTCACATCACGTGACACGGATCACCCAGTCTCCTTTGATGATTTTAAAATCCTTTCTTCTTGTCCTTTCGAGTTCGAACTTCTCTTACGAGAAAGTCTACTCATTCGCAATCTTAAACCCTCTTTAAATGCCAATATTGGCTCAGCACCACTTTTCCTTTTATAATTTCTTCCTTCGCTCTTCCATGTTGTTAGTGTACTCATACCTGTAACTTTTATTTTTAGTACGTCCTCCGATTGGTTAATGCATGAGTATTATTACACCCTGTAACTATATACTTAGGCTTTAGACAGTTATTTAAATTATTCTCTGATGATGTTGTGATGATACAACGAAACGTTAGAACTTTATTAAATATTATGATTTTACTTCTGTGTCCGACTCGATGGCTTTCGTAAAGATATTTTGCTGAGCTTTGATAGTACAGATCTGTTTTATTGGAATTCCATCTTCCAGAACTCCTCCCTTTGAGAGATTTTCCATTTAGAGATCATCTGTTCTAGAGATGTATTTCAGAGGTTCAATCTTTTTAGCAAATTCTTCCTGTTGGTAATTTCCTATTTTAGGACTTCCCAATTGGAGTTTCTTCCTCTTAATAAATCACCTTTATAAAGTTTCTCTTTTGGAGATTCCTTAGTTTAGAAAACTTCTTCAACTCTTTCTGTCCAAATGCGACTTTCCTTATTTCACCAAAATTTGGCATTTACCTTCGACCTCACGAAATGAAATTTATACAAGAGGAAAGAAATTTTCGAGTGTCAATTTCATATTTACCTATTTAACCCTTTCCTCTACGTGGTTGTTGTACAACAGCAAATTACAATAGATCAAATGAAAGAACAGAGCATAAGGCGAAGGAAAAAAAAATTCATGCAGAAAAGGGTCAACTCCCAATCGTACATATCTGTACAACTTAATATATGGAACTTAGATTCATTAGCAGAATTCAATAGATTTTCAAAAGAGCTTTGATTTAAATAGTTTAAAATTCTTTTTAGAAAAATATGGGATTTAAAGGGTTGAAGATCCAACCTGGACCAGTTGAGAAAAATGGAATTCTTAGGCTTGCGGCTAGGAACCTAGCAAATCTAGCGCAGTGCTTGAGCTAACACCAGAAAATTTTGCACTGTTGAGACGACCTGTCAGACCATGAAGAATTAGAAAGATTCCCTTTTGTGCAGATTTTCCCTCGCTACTCTTTTTAGAGATACCTATTAATGGAATGATGGGCTTTTGTCAATATGAAATTTATTTCGAGATGAAATTTAGCGATAGTAAAATTAGATTTGTTGAAAGACGTTTCGACATCATCGTGATATCTTTTTCAAGTTCGAACGATAAATGTTTACAAGTTAGAGATTATATATACGGTAGGAGTTATGAAATGTCTTACAAAGAATTTACAAATACGGAATATGAAATTTATTACTTTTAATAAATATGAAATCTCACAAGATGTCCCGTCTATTTACACATATACCTGCCCTTATTCTCAATATATTTTTTCGACTCCACGGATACTTAATTGCTCTGGTATTTACCCCAATTTCATTTCCAGTGGGTGAATCAAAATATAACATAAGAATGTTGAGAGAAGAATTTTTTAACATTAAATTTATTAGAAAACTGAATTAAATTACGTCAACACAACTATTTTCCACCACATCCCTACCGATATATTCCCATTCTGGTGATTAATTAAAAGTCTCATCCGTACTTTGAGTTTATACAAACTAATTCATGTGATACGAACACATTTACACAACAGTAATTTGAGTAGATTTCGGGCCATTTGGAGAGACAAAATTCAGAATATAATTTGTCAAATGTAAACAGCTTCAAAAGGGCCATTTGGAGAGAAAGAATCAATTTACAAAGGCCACGATCTGGCAACATCGCTGGACAAAGTTACTCCAAGCATATCTCGCTGACGCCATCCTTTTGGGGACCCTTCTTGCAATTCAGATAGAACCAAACTAAGTAATTACCATCGAACGAACGTACGAACGAACCGACTAACCACCAACCCACGATCAATCAACTAACTACCAACTAAACCACCAAACCAACCAGCCAATAAACCACCAAACCAACCAGCTACCAAACCACCTAATTACCTAACCACCTAATTACCTAACCAACTAATTACCTAACCAACTAATTACCTAACTCACTAATTACCTAACCCACTAATTACCTAACCAACTAATTACCTAACCACCTAATTACCTAACCAACTAATTACCTAACCCACTAATTACCTAACCAACTAATTACCTAACCCACTAATTACCTAACCGACTAATTACCTAACCCACTAATTACCTAACCAACTAATTACCTAACCCACTAATTATCTAACCCACTAATTACCTAACCCACTAATTACCTAACCCACTAATTACCTAACTCACTAATTACCTAACCCACTAATTACCTAACCAACTAATTACCTAACCAACTAATTACCTAACCAACTAATTACCTAACCCACTAATTACCTAACCCACTAATTACCTAACCAACTAATTACCTAACCAACTAATTACCTAACCAACTAATTACCTAACCCACTAATTACCTAACCAACTAATTACCTAACCAACTAATTACATAACCCACTAATTACCTAACCCACTAATTACCTAACCAACTAATTACCTAACCCACTAATTACCTAACCAACTAATTACCTGACCAACTAATTACCTAACCAACTAATTACCTAACCAACTAATTACCTAACCCACTAATTACCTAACCGACTAATTACCTAACCAACTAATTACCTAACCAACTAATTACCTAACCCACTAATTACCTAACCCACTAATTACCTAACCCACTAATTACCTAACCAACTAATTACCTAACCAACTAATTACCTAACCCACTAATTACCTAACCAACTAATTACCTAACCAACTAATTACATAACCCACTAATTACCTAACCCACTAATTACCTAACCAACTAATTACCTAACCCACTAATTACCTAACCAACTAATTACCTGACCAACTAATTACCTAACCAACTAATTACCTAACCAACTAATTACCTAACCCACTAATTACCTAACCAACTAATTACCTAACCAACTAATTACCTAACCCACTAATTACCTAACTCACTAATTACCTAACCCACTAATTACCTAACCAACTAATTACCTAACCAACTAATTACCTAACCAACTAATTACATAACCCACTAATTACCTAACCCACTAATTACCTAACCAACTAATTACCTAACCAACTAATTACCTAACCAACTAATTACCTAACCCACTAATTACCTAACCAACTAATTACCTAACCAACTAATTACCTAACCCACTAATTACCTAACCAACTAATTACCTAACCCACTAATTACCTAACCCACTAATTACCTAACCCACTAATTACCTAACCAACTAATTACCTAACCAACTAATTACCTGACCAACTAACCGTACTCTAAGGTTTCAGTAGGTTTTTTTTAAAATCCTTGTTATTGTTCTTGTTAAGATCGTTATTAAAATTCTGGGTTATTATGGAATCAGATTGCGGTGTTTTCTCAAAAATGAAATAAGCGCCCCCCTCGCCACCCCAAATTAAATAAAGCACCCAGGCCGCTTATTCGAATCATTGCGGTAATCAATCTTTATTCAGGATGCCTACATCACTACAAAGCGCTTTTCAGAAGGGTCCTGCGAATTAAGGTGTAAATACAAACGTTGAATAAAATAAACAAAATACATAAAAATAAAATCTATATGGAATATTTAAATATCTATAAAAGTATATCTTTATAAGAACTACAGTAAAAATGGCCAAACTAATTTGTCTCTCGTAAGAGTCTTTTGAAGTCCGAAGGCTTTTAGCTCCTCTTAAAGTGTTATGTGTTATTCCAGTTATATTTTTAGTCGACAAGTGGCCCCAATTACTTTTGGCTACAGTTTTAGGTATATTTAATTTATTCCTTGTGTTATAACTATGAAAGTCTTGTTTTTGATTAATTTGAAAGTTAAGTAAAAGAATTGTTCTCACAATTAATAGATATACATAAAAATGCTACGATTAAAACTTTGCCTGTCCTCGAGATTTTTCGAAGACAGTTCTTCAGGGCAGCACTGGCAGAGGTCGAGAAAGTCAGCCTGAGCCTAAAGACAAGTTGCACTGCAACAAACGTTTTGACGTAGACCGATAATCATCAAAGCAGCAGCCATTAATCAGGCGATCAAACTGTTGTTCGAAAACGTACCTTTCCTTCAAACTGATAAACAGTGCATTTTTAGCTTGGATACATGTTAGCATAAACCTTTGAATTGATAAATTAACCGTATACTAATCACACTCACTAAGTTTTCTTATTTACTTTTAACATTTCTTCCTCTTTTTGATGCTTGTTCTGAAGTTCGGTCAAAATTTCACGAGCTACTCACGGAATACGTTTTTTCCACTTTTTCTGTCCTGGTTCTAGGATCAGTATTCCGCCGTCCAAGAAATTCCTGCATTAAAAATCACATTAACGAACTGGTGTCTATTTAACAAAAAGGAAATTGCTTGAGTGTCTCTCAATGCTATAATGAAAATATGAAATACGTCATTTCAGCTGGAATAATGCCTACTGGAAACACGAGGCTAAGTCAAGTGTTTTAAAATATCTGTTAAATTAGAGGTTGTTAGCTCGGTAGAGTCACACTGTGGCGAGGTGCTGGATCTTTATTGGATCACAAGACAACGTACAATAACTAATGATTTATAAATGTTCAATAACTGTTCACTCCAGGGAATAGTTCTTCTGAGTCTGAGTTCTCTTCTATTTGCTTTTCAGCTCTGCTTTGTCTGCTCTCTTTTGCCTGCTCGTGTTGGCTCTCTTCGTTGGTTCTCTCTTTTCTGTTCTCTGCTGTTGGGAAAGGAGCATCTCTTTTTACGCTTTTGGTGGGCAATTTTGGTTGACAGTGACTGACAGTAGAAGTTGACCAATCCGATACATTCTGACCAAGTCTTTCACTCTGTCAGGTGAAGGCGTTGTTTGGAATGTAACATAATTAACAAGGATGTTTGAAAAAGATTTTAGATTTTTCGATACTAAATGTATATAGTTCTTTGTAAAATAATAATAGTAAAATCAGAATGTACTAGTTCTTATCTCAGTTATGTTATTTCACAGTTTCACATCGTATTTCGAGCTCAGATCTAATCTGAACATAGGAATTACATCATATCTGGAATTCAGCAAAGTATCCAATCAATATAGGGTGGACTAATACAAACCAGAGCAAGGATTTAACAATACCAACTTGTACCTTGACCTTACATTCGATAACATAAACAAAAACCTTTTAAGCTAGATTGGTAACCATCATTCATGACATTTTCGAGAGGACCAATTATGGTGCTAGTCACAAAAATACGATAACAACTTTACATTTCTAAAACCAAACAAAACTCAAATAGACATTACAACTTTCATGATACGATCGTCTACGTATAATTTAGCAGCCATTTTCACAATAGACTACGTTGACGTTTGATAAATTCCATTTAGTTCATAATGACATAAATTGCAGACCACCAAGTTGATGGAATGTGTGTTTCATAACATAATCCTTTCTCAGATTCAGCTGTCCTCAGCTGACTATATGACAAAGAGTAAAACCAACAATAAAGATCCTATTACCTACTTAACTAAATATACCGAAAACCCAAAAGATAGCTCTGCGTAGCTGTCACGTACACTCGCCACATGTCTATAACTGAAACTATCCCTAGTGGACTCCTGGGGAGATTAGATTACAAGAGTACTTATTTGGTTAACAAGCGTGTCGTAGACATGCCAAAAACGAAGAACAAAGCGGTGAAAACAGAGGCGATAATAAGCTTGTTTTCTTAAACTGTTTGCTGGGTAGAATGGTTGGGTATAGAAGACTGAGAAGGGAAACGTGGCAGACCGCAGTCTACACATGATTCTGGTTCGGGAGAAAATGTAAATGATATCGAATCGTCATGTGAATGGTGGCCATCAGGTACGTCTGTGTCGGATTTATAACATGATGTGCTATGGCGTAGATAATTGTATGCAGCAAAACGCTGCGAGTAATATAAGTGCACTCCAGAGCAGAGAGCCACTAAGGCCTCCGAGAACATCGTGGAAAAAGGATCCTGTGCCTTTTGATACATGATCAACGGCTTCGCCAGATCCAATTGCACGTATTATGTGGCTTCCTCCCGTACTGAGGCCAGATAAGTTAGTCCCAATAGTTCTGCCTATTGAATGCATGATATTGTTATCTGAGTTACTATTGCGCATAGCATTTAATTCTTGAATAGTGTCCTGGCTGCGTGCTAGTATATCCGAAAGGGAAAATTCATTTAGGGGCTCAGGAACGTGTTGTAAGATGTGTGAATTAATGCCACGTAATTGCAATATTGCTGTATAAAAGGAAGGTATGTAAACTTGAGAGTAGTTATGGGGTCCAAAGCGACCCATTAATATCTTCCAAATAAGTAGTCTCAGGGATTTAATCACAAGGGATAGAAACGCTATTTGATTGGAGACGACGGTCAGTAATCTGCAAAAATTTTAGAGTATTTGGAAAATGGACAATTACTGGAAAATCAGAATAACACGTGGTTGAAATATACAGTATATGCTGTCGTGTATTTGCAACGAGCCACTGAGTAGGTATCACCCCGGGGAATAACAACATAGCCTAGTGACGGGGCCAACCATTCGGCGCTACTGTGCGGAAATCGTTGGATCGTCCAACGGTGTATACGATGAATTTCCTGCCGCTCACGACGTAAGTTTTCCCACGCGCGGATCATGTTCTGCCGTTCATGCTCGATAAGGGCTCCAAGGTGAGCACTAAACAAATTCATATGTGCCATTTGTTCAAGCATGAGTTCATAATCGGATTGCGGTGTATCAGGTTTAGCATGCCGTAATGGAGATGAACTTTGGGATACAGTTTTGATTCGACTTCAAAGTTTACTGAAAGGGGAAGTGTCAGAGGAAACGCGTATAAATATGTAACCGTTATCTAGTAAATACGCACTACTATCTATGCAAAACAATGGCGAGTCTTTTGGTCTTCTTCCTGTGACTTACACGGGCACTGGTGGCCCTGCATTTGAACAGGAATTAGATCATGTCTGAACTTCAGCAAAAATATCTAATCAATATAGACTGGACTAATACAAACCAGAGCAAGGATTTAACAATACCAACTTGTACCTTGACCTTACATTCGATAACATAAACAAAAACCTTTTAAGCTAGATCGGTAACCATCATTCATGACATTTTCGAGAGGACCAATTATGGTGCTAGTCACAAAAATACGATAATAACTTTACATTTCTAAAACCAAACAAAACTCAAATAGACATTACAACTTTCGTGATACGATCGTCTACGTATAATTTAGCAGCTATTTTCACAATAGACTACGTTGACGTTTGATAAATTCCATTTAGTTCATAATGACGTAAATTGCACAGTAAGACACGAAAACTGTTTTCTACTTGTTCTGTGAAATAACCATAATTTTTCGGGGTTCTCCTGCCATTATCGATGTCTTTATGCTGTGTGAAAATGACGTCGGCCGTGTTTCTGTACTTTAAGAGAAAGTGAGACTTAGCCAATCAGAGCGTTTGTTAGCGAAGTTTTAACTTTAACTGACTTCGAGGTGTTTTTGAAATGAAAGGGAGACTTTTTTATGAGGGTTCACTAGTTCTTAAACGAAAACCCACTTTGAGAGAAAATTAAGATAAAAGTGGCCCAATTTTATATTAAGTTTTCCGCTTATTCCAAACTCTCCTGTCTTTCGTTTTGATTTGCGAATAATTAGTGGGTTTGAAAAACAAGACTATAAACCCAGAATGGCGCACCAGTGTGAAGTTGACAGATTTCTGAACTGTTTCAAGACCGCGATGGAAGATAACGCGGTCGTCTTGATCTGTAGATTTGATTCGTATCTCTATCGAATAGAGAATTAAGAATTAACTTAACAGAATTAAGTAATTAAGTAATTAGTACAATATGTCTCAAAATTGAGTATACCCCTTGTAATTTTTAAGAAAAAGTAATTTTTTCTCAGATACAACAAAAGTAAGAACAAAAAGTTTTTAATATAGTAACATACAATCAGTTGTGATCTTTTATTGATATTTCGACAATAGAAAAATTTACACACAACTTATAAATGGCTAATTTTGTTAAATCGTCCCATTTCAAAAGTGAGTACACCCCTTACAAGGGTCAGGGTATAAAGCTTCTTTTTATGTCAATATTCCTTCAATACTTTGTGTGTGAGCCTTGATTATTAATAACAGCTGCCAGGCGCCTTGGCATTGAATGGACTAGATTAGTGCAAGTGCTTGGTTCAATATTTTTCCACTCTGTGGTCATAACGTCCCTCAGCTCTGCAATGTTTGAGGGCTTGCGTTGTTCAACTTTACGTTTAAGCACATTCCAAAGGTGCTCAATAGGATTTAAATAGGGTGACATGCTTGGCCAATCAAGTACCTTTACTTTCTTTTTCTTTAAGAAAGCAGACATGACTAGCGGAATGCTTGGGGTCATTATCATGTTGAATATTTTTCCTCTGCCAAGGCGTTTCAGGGATGGCATCATTTTTGTATTCAAAATTTTGCAGTACATGTCTGCATTCATGATGTTTTCTATAACATGAAGCTCGCCTACACCCTGGGCACTCATACAACCCCAAACCATCAAGCTACCACCACTATGTTTAACGGTAGGTACCAGGTTTTCTCGCTGTATTCTTCCTCAGGGTGACGACACACATTTTTCACGCCATCAGAACCAAAAAGATTTATTTTGGTCTCATCTGACCACAATATAGACTCCCAAAATGACATTGGCCTATCGCTGTACTCTTGTGCAAACAGTAAACGGGCTAGTTTGTGTCTCGACTTTAAAAGAGGCTTCTTGCGAGGTCGTCTACCGTGTAGGTTTAGTTGATGGAGGGTACGTCGTACAGTTGAAGTTGAAACACTAATACCGGTAGCCTCAGAGACAACGTTAGCGAGATTGGGAACACTCTCCCTTGGATTTTGATCGATCACTCTAGCCACATAACGCTCCGATCGAACTGTTAATTTTCTTGGTCGACCTGAACGACCATTCACGGCTACAAGTGTACCAGTCTTCTTATACTTTTGTACAATTTTTGCCACAGTGTTTTTACTGAGTTTTAATTTATTAGCTATTTTGATGTATCCTTGCTTGTCCTGATGCATTAAAATAATAGTTTTCTTAAGATCAAGCGACAATTCTTTACCATGTGATTCCATGACTGAACCCAATGACCAAAATGGTCGATTTATGAAAGCTAACATAGTCTCTGAAGGTAATCAAGCGTTTCACTATCATCAAAATGCAACGATATACGTTATGTGATAACGAATATTTAATAATGAAAAAAGAGCCCCAAATTAAACGTTTTTTAAGACGACCTTGTCGGGGGTGTAATCACTTTTGAAACAATACCATTTTACAAAACTAGCCACAGACACGTTGCGTGTAAATATTTCTAATATTTGAATATCAATGAAAGATCACAATGGATTGTACATTACTACATCTAAGATCTTGTTTATTATGTTTGTTTTATTTGTGAAAAAAATTACTTTTTCTTAAGGGGTGAACTCACTTTTGAGTCATACTATAAATAGATGTGCTAGTGAACTGCTGTATAATTTCGTTTCAAACGTTTATTAAGTACCTTGCCGACCGTAGCATGACGTTTGAAACCATTCGGTTCGTCAGTCATTGAGGCAATTAAGTTTGACAAATTTTTTGGCTCCTCTGAGAAAATCCTGCTAACTTCCATGACTTTAAATAAGCGACTTTGCTATTTCTTTATTTAGCGTTTTCTCTGCGACTAAAACTTAGGTGGCACTTAACTCTTACACTGTGAGAGCTTTCATCTAAAAGGATAAAACAGGCGCTCGGCCTTAGCCCTGAGTAAGGCCCAGTTCAAACTCCGAGCTTTTCACGAGTCGATCCTAAAGTCAGTTTGGGTCGACATAAATCGACAAAACCTCACCAGTTGATTCAGACTCCGAACTTTCTGCCGTAGCCAAATGCAATCCACTGCAAACCAATAAAGCGCTATTGTTAGCATTATAAACATGGACGTCGCTTTTATTAGTTTCAGAAGAGTTTTTCTTTTACGGACGATAATAGAAAGGGCGAGAAGGAGAAGGAAGTGGACCGTCGAAGGAAAGAACGTGCGTCTCTTCACCTTGCACTCACTCATCATCGGAAATCTGTCATGAAATACGTTTTGATAATTTACGCATTTGGAACTGCTCATGAAAGGACCGACTTTTTGAATGACGACGTACTCAATCGTATTTCCAGCCTGAACCAAGTGACAAGTACGGCTGTGGTATATCGAAGTAAATGAGCCGTTTTTAGTTATAAGCGTCCGAGATGGGGGCAGGGGGGCAATTACCCCCCAACCTCCCAAAAAAAAGACATACGAAAAGAACGTAATTCGGGTAAAGGTTCCCGTTTATTCGGAAAAAGAAAGTAATAGAAAATTACATTTATTTATTAGTGTAAAAACGTCCTGAAACATTGTTATACGCGACACGTATCTCTTCTAAGGCTTTGACATATTAGAAAGCCGACATCTGCTATCATCGACCCTGCTCACACAAAGCCAGGTAGAGAATGTAACTTCAAAATACCGTCTTGTTCAAACGAATCCGTCACAATCTAACAACGGTTTTGCCAGTGTTCACACTACTCCGGACCCGGAGTCTCCGCAAAGTTGTTTCGAATTTCTAGTTTAGAGTAGTAATTTTTGGTAAAAAATCAAACGCTTCTCTGCTCATACAAAAATTTTCGCGCCATTCATCTTCCGCAGAAAGACCCAAAAGAATATTATTCCGCCTAACTGTACTGCTCAGTCTCACCCCAAACCGTCTAGCGTTCCTTGTCGATCTCCTAGCATAAATTTGCTATATTTAATCAAGCATTATTTGCTTTAATTGTCTTCTATAAACATTTGTCAAAATAGTGAGGGTTGCAGATACTCAACAAACATCGTCCAAAAAAAGATAAGATTATTTAAGTTCGCCATTGTTTTTCGTTTGTCTTTTTTTAGAAAAAGAACAAAAACCTGGTGCTCCTAAGGGCACCATTGACATTTCGCACCATTTAGGAATCGTTTTCAAATTGCTTCGGTTGAAGTTGAATTTCGATCCGGTGCCATGTGAACGCAACGGATTTTGTGTCTTTTCAGCGCCGTTCTCAAATCGCTCAGACGTCATGTGAACGGGTTTTTAGTATCCATCTTTATTGTGAGTTCAAATTTCATTAAGGACTACGGTTCCACCCAAATTCGGACATTTTTTTTATTTTTAATATAAAATTCGGGCAATTCTTTCCTTGCTCCCTCGCTCTCAAACGTCCTTGGGCCCATACGCCTATGTTCTTGGTTGATTCAGATGACAAACACTTCATGAACCAAACCAAATGTATGTGGTTCGGCTCATGACAGGTCCGGCACCCGAACTGGGCCTCAAATTACCGAAGTCTTATCCTGCCGGGGAAGAGTTAAATTTAGTGTAGCGTAGGTTTACATAATTTCATACGTATTGTACGAACTATGGATATTTTTTAGCATTTCACTATTAATTTTTGCATTTCTTGCAGGCTTAATTCTTTTTGTTTGCAATTTCCTGGAGTTGAAGGACGTAGTTGCGAGAATGTCAAGAAGTACATTGCAGAGTAGATATCATGTTCGACTGGAGACATGGAAAGAAGAAGATGAAGTTTTTTCAAATTCAGCCGATGACCTTCGAGATCTTGCCGAAATGCTGAAGAAAGACTCTGAAACAACTGATACTTCTAGCGGGAAAGGCCTGTCTCTAGCAGGCTCATTCACCAATCGAAGTAGTAGAAGTTCCTTCATCAGGTAATCAATTTATATTATTTTTTACTCTTTGGTAGCCAATCGCAAAGCGCTTATAATAATCGCAGAGTGAAACTTAGTTTCTGATAGGTTCATCTTTTACCCCATCACACATGTCAGCCAATCATGATTAATCGGGTGCCACTAGTGACGAGATTGGTTGCATACTAATCGAAAGTGCTTTGAGAATGGCAAAGGCGATTGCAATGCCGATATATATTCATACAATTTTGTCTGTGCAATCAAAATCGATTTGACCGAAATCGGCCTTTAGCATATTCACCATAACCTCGCGATGATATCTGAGCGCACGAAACTGCAGCAAAGTCGAAGTATCCTCGACTTGGCGTTGGCAAACGTTGCTGAGGCTGATTTGAATAAAAGCGACTTTTCTCGCGCTATAAAAATCGCCTGGATGGAAATCGATCTGAAAAGCGATACGTTGGCAATCTTGGCGAATACACATTTAAAAACGTGGCAGACTGTTACATCCTTTAGAAGCCAAAGGTGTAGAAAATGCATCATGCAATACGCGACAAAAAATTGTGTTCATTTTTCTTACCAAGCGCAGGTGGGATAAAGAATTGACAACTGGACGCGTGTGCTTTTAATTGATACGAGATATGCTCGAGATTTTAGGAGGAAAAACATGGCGCCATTATGAAGGAGTAATGTGCTCGAAGATAATAAACGAGCTAAACAATGATTACCAAGAAAAGATGGTGGAGGTTGAGACTTTCGTCCTCCAGTTGAAGTATTTGCTTTGCTGCACGCCTTTTGTTCATTTTTACATCTTTAGTCTCTTATAAATTTCACAACTATCCACGCACAGTTATGGCAACAAAAATTTTCCCGCGCGTTTGTGTTGTAACCGGACCCAACCTAATACCCAGGATCTTATCCTCGCTCCCAGGATTGGAGATAAGACCCTGGATACGAGGTTGGACTGTGCCTTATAAAAACTGTTTTTCAAAAACCATTCCTAAAGGGCACAATTCTACTGTTTGATTCCATTCGGTTCGTAATTGACCTTTAAATTTTACTGCGGCTTACACCTGACAGTTTTACCCTGGCTAACGCCAGACGATGTTACTCATCAAGGGAAGGCTTCTCTGAACTTATTGATTAACTAGGTAATTTGGGTCTGCACGGATACGTTTTAGCCTATCGTGGTGGTTAGATGAAACAAGTTCACAGGATTGCATGTACCTGATAGCCCATGTCAAATGTCTTTATTTTCACCAGTGATTAAGTGATCGAGCCAACAGTGATTAAATCAGTGCGATTTAATCATCAACTAAAAGTACAACGTAGTTTGGTGGAAAACATTTCGGTTGTACACTTGTCATACACGCTGACAGCTCAATGTGGAGCACCTTCGAGTTAGACGTAATGGAGACATCGCCTAGCCAGTTGACAGTAAGACGGTCGAATTAACCATTTTTTCCCATGATTTCTCTCAGGGCTGTGCGATGTGGTTCCTCGTCGACGGTTGCTTTCCTACAAGAAGCCAGACCAGATCAGATTATTCTAAGCGAAACTGATCATCATCAAAGAAATGCTTTTCATTACGCCATCACCAAACTCGATAGTCTAAAGACCTTACTTCAACGTTTTAAAACAGTTGAGTTGAACATTTGACTTCAAATTTTGTTTAATTGTTGGTGAATGTGTTTATGTTGGAAACTCGCTTACAGTTGTTTTGCGTTGTAATCGCTTTTTGTTTAGGATCCTTCGTTAGAAGCAGTTTTACGCCAGGAAGACGAGTTTGAGAAAACACCGATACATCGAGCAGCCAGTATGGGCAATTCAAAGGTAGCTGATTCCTCAAAATTCTCTTTCAAAGACACCTAGATAGGCATATATGCATAATTTTTCTCCTTTTCTTTAATTGAATGGTATTTATTCATTCACGATTTGCTTGCGTGTCATTCGGATTGAAATACCGAATCACAAGGTGAATGAAAATAACTACAGCCTGGGACAAAAGTTTAAGACCACCCCTAAAAATCCCTTTGTTTTCCCCTACTGGTACTCAGTGATTGCATCAGCTAACGTTATCTATTGCATCAGCAGTGCATTGCACTATTTTGTTCACTTTCTAGATAATCATTCACTGATCGTTACAGTTACTTGAATAGAGTAGTGTTTTTTTGTAATTTGCTCCTGTTTGAAATTCCCTGATAATGGGTAAAAAATCATCTCTCACAGCAGTTCAGAGGGCACAAATTGTTATTCTCCAAAAGGAAGGCTATTCAGAACGGCAAATTTATAAATAAATGACTTGTAGCAAGACTGCGGTTCACAATGCTATTGTAAAATTTAAAAATCTGGTTCATACAAAGACAAAAACAGGTCTGTAAGACCTCGCAAAACCACATCCAGGGACGACCACCTCATAAGGCGAACAGCTGTCCGGTCACCAACAAGTTCTTCAAAGAAAATTCGTTCATCACTCCTTTCAACCGGTACGGATGTCAGTTCAAAAACTGTTAGTCGACGTTTGGCCAGTGACTTTGGGTTAAAATCATGTAAACCTGCCAAGAAACCACGGCTTACCCCTGCAGTGAAGGTCAAACGACTAGCCTTTGCAAAAAAACATGTGAATTGGGCCACTGAACAGTGGAGCCAAGTGCTATTTCCTGATGAGTCCAGTATCCAACAGTTCACTACATGCAAGCACAAAGTTTGGAGACCGGTTGGAAAACGTTATGATGAGCGGTATACACAGCAGACTGTCAAACACCCACCTAACATCATGATATGTGGTGCTATGTCCGTCAAAGGAACAGCTGGGCTGTTTTTCTTACCAAAAGGGACGACTATGAATGGACAAAAATATGTTACTTTGATGAAAGAAAAGTTGGAGTTACACGTGAACGAGCACAACTGCACGATTTTTATGCACAATGGTGCACCTTGCCATAGATCAAAGATTGTCAATGAATTTTTGAAGAACAAGAAGATTCAAGTCCTGGACTGGCCAGGCAACAGTCCAGATTTCAACCCCATAGAGAACTTGTGGAACATTTTGAAGAACAAGGTTGCCGACAAGCACCCCAGCAGTGTATCCGAGCGTTGCCGTAAACTGATTGAAAGAATGCCAAGACGTCTGGAGTTGGTGATTAAACACAAAGGTGGTCATACTAAATACTAACTCTAAAATAACAAATACTAATTAGTTCAGCATTTTCATGTATGAATGGTGTAAATATGTTTCACTTGAACACTTGTAAAAAAGTAATATCGCCAATAAAGTTTATTGATCTAGTTAATGTACAATTTCGTTGTTTTTAATAAAATATCCATGGTGGTCTTAAACTTTTGTCCCAGACTGTAAATTAAGTGGATCACAGAAAATCGAATAGTGGTTACCGATCTCAACCAGCTCAAAAATACCAGCAGTGTAATCTGCAATAACTGACCTTAAACTTTTCAAGAAGACTGTTAAAATAAGCTTCAGTAACTGACATTTACCCTTTCCAAAAACACCAGTATCTCAAAAAATTGTCATCCAGTAGCTATAGATTACGCCAGTGGAGTTGATTTTAAAAATGACCAGACAGACAACGATAATTTGAACATACATTTTGTGAGCACTTACAATATTTCTTCGGCTGAAGCTTGTAAGTCAAATACCCCTCGACCAGTCGTATTGTTAGTAATACACAAAATTTAAGGTCGGTTGTTCAAAGCAGTGATAGAGCTGTTCATTGGCCATGACTTATCCGGCAGACAAGTTGTTGGGCTTGGAACAGCCTGTCCTAAGAATGTCATTATTGGCAGCAACTGATCCTGAATCATTCCAACACTACCAGAAACATGATTGGGATTGATAGACCTCTGGTCTGTTCAAAAACATCAAATGTCAAGTGCAATAACTAATATATTACTTTCCAAAAATCGCCAGAAATATAACCTGCAGTATCTTACCTTCAACGCGAACACATGGATTTTTTGTGCACCAATTCACCCTTTGTTCAAGATTTACATTTGCTGTTGTCTTATTTTGTGTAGTCCCTGGAAATTCTCGACCAATTTGACAATACCTTGATAAAACTACGAACCAAGATTACAAAACGCTCAGTTCTGCACTTTGCCGTGGAAAGTACCTCTTTACTTGCCGTGGAATTTGTACTGCGAAAAGATCCAGGACAAATCAACATAAGTGACAGCATGCTGATGGCTCCGATCCATTATGCTGCGAGGTTGAAACATGCTGATCTTTTATCGCTTCTGACATCCAAGGATGCTGACACATCAAAAAAGTAAGCGGATTTCAGTCAAAATAGAACAGTATAACGTTTACTCTTACGAGAACTCCCCCTTGACGAGTAAAATCGTTTGCCGTTAGCCACAGTAAAATGATAGAGATCTTATGCCGCCAGGAAAGAGTTGAAGTGGTTATGGCACCTTGAGAAAAGACCTTTATTGTTTATTGGGATACTCTTCAACTATTGTGTGGTCAAACAAACCACGGGCTCAAATCAGCGGTTAGCATCCAAATGATGGGAATTGCAATGTTTTCAAATTCTCCTAAAAACGTAGTATTTTGGGAGCTGCAAAGGATTAAGATGCATGAAACACTGATGTATGACCAAAAATACAAAAAAGAAATTGTATCAATCAGTCACGCACAGCGTTCCCGATGATGACCACGAGACAGTCAAACGTTGAGAATTAAATGAAAAATGATTTCAATTTTGTAAGTCTGCAATTTTTTGTAATCAATCAGTTTTTCTGAAGAAATCCTCAGCTCTTGACAAGAATCTGAACTATTTTGGATGTCACTTAAGTTTACCTTATAAATAGAATTAGACGTAATTCGTACATGGTCAGTAAATCATCAGGCCAACGCTTGGTTTGCATGTGACGTCACGGCAGTCACGGTGGAACTTTAATTACCACCTTAACCCTTACCCAAATTCTGACCTTAACTCTAACTCTAACACACCCTAATCCTAACCCCATCCCTAATCCTAACCCCATCCCTAATCCTAACCCTAACCCAAACAAGAACCCTAACCATAACCCTAATCCTAAGACGAATTCTGAACTTAAGGGGGTAGTTAACAAAAGAATAACAGTAACTGCTGTTACATGAATGTTGAACGGATACGACCTCCATAACTTTGACTTTTCAACCTCAAAGGAATGGTTATAAGTCTTTAATAAAACGAAACTGAATATGGACGCTGCAAAGACAGGGTAGCTGTAAGATAACAAGGTTTTCATCAAGGTTTAATGAGCTATACCGAGACTCAGGTGGACAGCGAAGTTTACAATTGAAGAATATCTGGCTACCCACGCAGCAGTTTTAATTTGTCAGTAGTTCACGAATAGACTTTATAAATATTGTGTTCTATTTCTATTCTAATCATTCATAATTACTGACACATTAGGGTGCCAGGTAGGCAGCACATATGTCTAGATATCCAACCAGCATCACCAGAAGATTACGGTTCGATCCCTTTTTGGGGCACTGAAAAAATTTTTTGAGGATTTGAGCATGACGAAGATCTGTTTATCATCTGTCAAATTTTGCTTTGCTTCATTACAGGGATGCGAACGGACAACTTCCTATTCATATTGCAGCTAAAGAAGGTCTCTTCAATAACGTACAACTACTTATAGACGTAGATCCAGACTGCATCGACTGTAAGGAGAACCAGAAGCAAACGCCGTTAATACTTGCGGCAAAGAATGGCTTTCCTCATGTCGTGTCCCACTTACTAAGCAAAGGAGCAAATTATGGAGCCAAGGATACGTACGGTTGCACTGCGTTTGACTGGGCAGTGAAACGTGAAGCGGCTGGCGTCATTGAAGTATTCCTGGGTAAAGATTACTGGAAAGAGGTATAACACGAAAGTGTGTGTTGAAATATTAAACAATTATTGGATGAGGCTAAGATAATTCTTGATATTATGCGTAAGCCGAATCCAATAATTGTTTTATTATATATTCAAAACAGCGATAGATGCAAGGAAAGATTCACAGTAAAAAGACTCATGCGATTAACCTTCCAAACTGCTCCAGGCCATTTTTGCTGTTTTGTAATTTTTGCAGTCTTGAAGTGGTTACATCATCAGCATCCAATATTTTTTTTTCGACAGCTCTGTCGAATAAATCACGATATTCTACGGAAATGATGTCACGATTTCCGGACATTGAGAATTAACTGGTGAATGTCGATCAATAAGAAACAAGAATGAAGTTTGAATGTATAATAATAATGATTAACAAGTAAGTGTTATGGTACAATTAAAACAAGAAGCCTCCTTTTTTGTCGAAGAGGGTTTTCTGTTTGATTTAACTTTTCCCCGGCACCATAAGACTCTCACAATTTTATTCTGACTAACGCCAGACTATTTTACTCGTCAAGGGGAAAGCTCCCGCCGGGAAATATAGTTAAGGGTCATCAAACGTATTTAATCCCACGGACATTAAAGTGTTGCTAAGGAAGGTTACAAATAACACAGATCAACGTTGGGTTTCAAAAATTCAGGAACCAATTGGAAAAACCAGTATATGGTATAAATGCGTAGAAGTTTGTTCAATGGCGTTTGAAGTCTGGGACATGGAGAGCCATGGGCAATTAGCTGATCAGTTTCAGTGCTCTTTACCACTGATTTGTTAACTTTATACATGAATAAGATTTTTGACTCCCACCAAACTCACATTTCCTTTTTACGTCCCCCAAAATGGTCAGGCCTGGTGATAACACAGGTTCTGTACACTAGTCAAGAATCCGCCATAGGATCCCTTGTGAAAATGCGTGATCCTCATTATTGTATCTTTGTAATCTTTATTAGGTAATTAACCAATCGGTTCTCGGTCCAGAGAGGTCTTTGACTCACTTGATACAAAATATGCCAGAAACTTCTGTCACATTAATGGATAAATGTGTCACGGTTCAAGGCACAAAATCCGATCCAAAAAATTACCAAGTCCAGTACGACTTCTTTTGTTTGGAATCCACAGGTAAAGTATTATTTGTTCCAACGAGGGAGGGTCTGTACCGGCGATTATATGCAATGCGAACGTTAGGCAAACATAACGTCAACAAAGTTCACAACTTCTTAACTAATAGCAAGATATTTGTTGACTAGAAAAATGATTTTTACTTATTGCTGCCAAGGCATGTAGAGTTGACTGTTTTCCAGCCAGAACTTCATCTTTTTTTTTTTTGCTTTGATTGTCTTTGGAAAAACTCACTCGTACGTGTTGTTTTTCCAAATTGCACTCGAAAACATGCTAATACCTATACTAATTATGATTGTCGACAGCTTAGACGAGTTTGAAATTAGTTGAAGTTGATGATCCAAAGAAAGTTCGACAATCTTTTTCATGGAAAATAATTCTCTCATAGTTAGAACATGGTTATAATTATGATGTTTTGAAATTCTCTGGGTTCTCTTGATTTCTTTAGCTCGGGGTGCAGCTGCCCGGTCGGTGCAGTTTACTCACCCTTCCTACTTTGTTGCGTCAATGGTCGTCAAATAAGTGAGAATGAGATTATTCCTATTAACTCTTTACTCCCATCCACAAGTAAAATCGTCTTGCATTAGCCATGATAGTACGATACTAAATGATCTTAATAAAATATTAAGCGGTCTTCAGGTTAAACCGGCAAAATCTCTTCAGCCTTCAAGACTGTCTTTTAGAGTTAATTACCTTTAAATAAAAAAGAAAAAAACAAAAAAAAACAAACCCAAAACAAATCAAAATCGGTAATCATAAGCTGAGTGCAGAAAGATAACCTTGGTAAAATTTTTACGCGTTTTATTACGCCCAGGTAGTCCTCCATTTGAAGCACTCTCTTCGATGGTGGAGAACAAGAGAGAGGAATGTTTGTCTCATCCTCTGTGTGTCAAATATGTTAACGTGAAATGGCGAAAAAGAGGATTCAAGTGTTACCTAGCGGATCTTATATTCGTTTTGTTGTTTCACATCTGTCTGATGATCTTCACAACACACGCACGTGGGAAAGTGCTCGTAGGAACTGAAATGAAGCGTAAGTACTTGCTACTTTACCTCTGTAACCCGTTAGCTCAAAGTTTTGATCTGTCGGAGTAAGCAGAACATTTAAATGAGAGTGAGTCTCAAAAAAACCCATAACCAGCTGAAAAATTTCAAAAAATAAAGAATAGAACATAATCCGAAAAACGTCATTTCGTTAGCTTGATATTCAAGTTACGAACAAGACAAGACTGAGACATAGGTTCGGTGATATTTCGACTCTATTTCAAAGTCATTGTCAAACCAGTTGGTAAGGAAACAAACTGTTATCTATATATACATACCTAGGATGATGTCATCTCCCTATTAACAATGAATTAATTAAAATTGACGACCAATAGAGTCGATGGCCGGTTCCCTTTACTGTAGAATCTCGAAAATAGCGGCTGCCCCGAAAGTAGCGGCCCTTTCCTTAAAGTTTACATTAGAAATAAGGACGTAGCTAGTTTAATAGCAGACGGATGCCAGAGCTGTGGACTTTGCTTTATGTAGCCTATGTACAGAGTTAGACATTTTATTTAGAATTTTATCCTATAATCTCATTTTAGAACAAAATCATCTTGAAAGTACTCTCTACTGTAAAAATTTTATTTTGTCTCATTGTATCTTAAATAGTGTCCCCAATTGGTTTGTTAGAAGCTAAATCACAACGACACTGAAATCAAAATTTTATTATTATTATTATCCAATATCGCAGCACACTCCCCACAATTAAGAGCAGTTTTACTGCGCAGCTGCAAGGGTTGAGGACTGCATATTGTTTTGCTTTTAGACTAACATTTAATCCTTAGCAACATTGTAGGAGGCTGGAACATACCAATCAGTTAAAGTCAGCAACCGCACCTGAGCCAGTTGTAAGGAATATTGATTGCTTACCTTAGGCTACCAGAGCAGGTTTGCCAACACCTGTCCAGTCACATTTTTCGCATGTTCCTGAGTCTACCCAGCATCTGCAGGGCAGGGTCGCCACACCCTGAGGACACTTACCATCCACCTACACCTACTAAGACACAGAGTGTGAACCCTGGTCATTTGGGGTCATTAGTTTCAGATAAACATCCCGCCTACTCTATTATTACTATTATTACAACAACTCGCACACCACCCAACTAAGGACAGTGGAAGGGGTCTCAGCTTGCTACGGGCTCACAGCATCCCGCCAGGTAAGGCCTCAACAGACATTGCACATTTCAGGGAAATGTGGGGGAAGGAAATTTTACCATTAATATGGATTTTAAGAAACACCCACGGTGCCAGCCCTTACTCACCTAACTTATCCGGTCAGGATGGAGTAAGGAATGTACAGCCCTTTAAAGTCTCTGAAAGTACTCCCCGATGCGTATATCCAGTTTGACCTTAACAGTACACTCTTGCACTTCCAACCAGTTAAGGTCAGTTTAGGCGTGCCACCGCAAGGGTTAAATCTGAATATTGTTTTATTCTTAGACTAGTGCAGATCTGTTTCAGCATTTAAGGCTGGTTCATCCTCAACCATCTAAGGTCAGGTGCATCAGCCTGCTGTATAGATTTTCTTCCAGTCCTTGGGCTAACAGGGCAGGTTTGCCAACATCTGAAGGTAGTGTACTTGCAGCTGCCAGCCAATTAAGGCAAGCTGAGGCTTTCGGCTATCTGCCTACCCAGCTGGCAAGGTAGGGGCAGCACTCCCTAGGTCATCTCATCAAAGCCTGCTCGTTTTATGGAGGTCACTGGCTCCGAATCAATGTCCTGCCTACCTTCCTCTGGTTTTATGTCAGAGTTTCCTTCTCCTAGATAAGTTGCCATCCAAGGCTAAAGAGTCTTATCTACCCTTGGCTAAGGGGTTGCTGGCAGTTGCCAAAGGTGCCACCCGGACTCTAGTGGGCGGGAGCGTTCACATTCCCGTAGTGGGCTGAAGCTGTGCTTGTCCTACTCCAGTGCTTATTATTACAACTCGCACACCACCCAACTAAGGACAGTGGAAGGGGTCTCAGCCTGCTACGGGCTCCCAGCATCCCGCCAGGTAAGGCCTCAACAGACATTGCACATTTCAGGGGACTTGTGGGGAAAGGACATTTTACAATTAATATGGATTTTAAGAAACACCCACCGGGACAGCCCCTACTCGCCCAACTTATCCAGTCAGTACGAAGTAAGGGATGTACAGCCTTTTAAAGTCCCTGAAAGTGCTCCCCAATGCGTATATCCAGTTATGGCTATGATGTTCATTCTACTCAGCAGTGAAATTTCCCGTACATCATTGTATTTGTACGGGAGATTTGTTTCTTATAAAGATAGAGTTCTGCGTAAGATGTGAGCAGTGCTAGTCAGAACAAATTTTTGGATTTCTTTCAAGCACAGTTGTCCAGGTACTTTATTGGTAAAATCTTCGGTTCCTTTGTTTATTACACCTAGTGCCCCAACCACTACTGGTATGATGGTTACTTTCATGCCCCACATCTTTTGTATTTCTATTTCAAGGTCTTTGTATTTCGATAACTTTTATTATTATTATTATTACTATTGTTTAACATCATGTTCTGGCTGTTGTCATTGCCGTTATTTCTTCTGGTAGGCGAGTCATAACAAATGACCAAAGGAAGTAGATGAACGATCTTCAAGCTCGATACTCAGAAAATGATATCTGAGCCCCAGACGGGGATCGAACCCGCAACCTTCTGATGACCGGTTAGACGCTCTAACCATTGAGCTACCGAGACTCAGATGGCGAGCTAAGTTGCAAATTCGATATATATATGTGCTACCTAAGCGGAAGCCACTATATATTGATAATGATTGAAGCAGTTTGATGTTTAGGAAACATGAGAGCTTGGATATATTGAAGTAGATGAACGATCTTCAAGCTCGATACTCAGAAAATGATATCTGAGCCCCAGACGGGGATCAGAAGGTTGCGGGTTCGATCCCCGTCTGGGGCTCAGATATCATTTTCTGAGTATCGAGCTTGAAGATCGTTCATCTACTTCAATATATCCAAGCTCTCATGTTTCCTAAACATCAAATGACCAAAGGCTAACAGAATTATCTCTTCTTCACATTTCCACCACTTTCCTCAATATCCTTGCAGTTCCCAACAAGGCAGTCTTTTGCACCACTCCAACATTGAATGTTATCCCTAGCTTTTCAATCCACCTATCAAATTCTTTGGTGACACTTCCAAGGGCTCCTGTTGCTACAGGTACAACCTCTACCTTTTTAAGTTTACACAATCTTCCAATCTCTCTCTTCAAATCCTGGTACTTTTCCACTTTTTCCCTTTCTTTTTCCTCTACTCTTACATCCGCTGGTACAGCAATATCGATGATTATCCCCTTTCGCTCTTTCTTGTCAATTACAATTATGTCTTGTTATCTCGCCTCTATCACGTTGTCACACTGGAAATTGATATCCCACAAAACTTTAACTTCTTCATTTTCTACTACTCCTTCTGGGACATGTTCATACCACTTTTCCGTATGGTCTAACCCATTCTTCTTACATAAATCCCAATGGACTTTCTTTGCTACATTGTCGTGTCGTCTCATATTCTTTCTGAGCCAATTTCTCACATCCACATACCAAGTGTTGTACGCTTTCACCTTTTCTCCCACATAATCTACACAGGGGGCTTTCACTGGTCTTATCCATATAGTGCTTTACATAATTTGTCCTGATGGCCTGTTCCTGTGCGGCACATAACAACGCTTCTGCCCCAATCTTCAGATCACATTTGGATAACCATTATTATTATTATTATTATTACTATTATTATTACTATTATTATTACTATTATTATTACTATTATTATTACTATTATTATTAATATTATTATCATTGTTTTTATTATTGTTTTTATTATTATTATTACTATTATTTCTAAAAGTACTGCGTTTCCGCGCGATACAATGAATACGATTGATGACGATGATGATGATGATGAAGATACTCAACACTTGGTACTCAACAGCCTACAGTGTTATTTCAGTAATCGCTTGAGTAACTCTAGAGTATTAATCAATGATGTCATTAGATGTGGTAGCTTGATAGCCATATGATATTCTTTATACGCATGCTCTCAAGCTATTCAACTCAGAAAAACTTTCTACGCCCCTGACGGGAATCGAACCCGTAACCTTCTGATCGAAAGAAGAAAGAGCATCTCACCGGCGATCAGAAGGTTGCGGGTTCGATTCCCGTCAGGGAGTCAGAAAGTTTCTCTGAGTAGAATGGCTTGAGAGCATGCGTATAAAGAACATCTAAAGTATTAAGTTTCAAGTCTCGACCCGTCAAAAGTGAAGTAAGAATGCCAAAGTTACTTGCCATAGTACGTTAACGTACTTTACCACCCGAAAATAACGGTCCCTCGAAATTAACGTCCCCCCGAACGTAGCGGTCCCCCAGTGGCGGATAAATGCGAAAGTAACGGGGGCCGCTACTTTCTGGATTCTATGGTATTACGTCAGCTGAATTCAACTACCAGAACACTGTACTGTTTTACCATTTTCATGCAAACATTGAATTCCCAACGTGAATTGAAAGACAATTGCTCCGATTAACCTTACAAACAAGATTTCGAAAGGTATTCTGTTAGTTTCATTCAGCAGATGTGTAAGGGGAACCGGCCACTAACAAGCTGGTAGTTAGATACATACATATAATGGATCGTAGAACATTAGGAGATAAGTGAAAGCTCTTTGCTGGTTTTTGAACCACTGATGGATGGAGGAATTACTAAATTTAGTACAGAAATAAGAGATGCGTCTCCTACCCTTAAGTATGTAATCATGTGCACGACTGACATCATCTAACATTAGCCAGAGTAAAATAATAGAAGTCTTATAACGCCGGGAAAGCGTTAAGTTAGTTTCAAACTAGCTCTTGAAAAAGAAAAAGAAATGCAGATTTGAGGCCTAAAAACGTGTGCATAACTATTTCAGAAGAAAATAAAATTGAATGGCACGCAATGAAAATCATTCTTGGAATCAAAAACTGTAAAAGTTTAGTTATACTACTACTCGTAGCATCATCAGAAAATGAATTGTAGGACGTGGGTTTTTGACTCAGTTTACTAAAAACGTTGTTCCCTTTGCCACAACTGGTATCCATGTAGACATACCGCTGACATCTTCTTATACAAGAAACTTGTAGCAGACTCAACCAGCTACAAATGTTTTTCTCTTTTATGTTGTCACAGATTCCTGTTGTAGAAATGTGTCTTCTAAAATACGAGTCCTCAAGGGGACCAGGCCAGACAAAAGCTGGATGATGGTTTTAAGAGTGTATATGCTAATTATGGTTGTTGTGGCAACGCTAAGAGGGCTCTACCAAGTAAGAAATGGTAATTTTTTTCTTTGAAAACTTTTAAAAAAGCCCTTGAATATATGTAATTGTAAGATACAGAAGGAAATCCCTTACGAAAATTCCACACGCAATTTCACTTATGAAAATAATATTTCGTATGTGAATTGTTTTAATTCGATAGGTAAAATGAAAATTTCATATGTGAAATTAATTTTCATGTGTGAATGTTCCATTTCATATGTGAAGGACTTGTTTTGTGCTCCATGCAAGATTTCATATGTGAAATTCTGAACCAGTTCATTTCACAGGTAAATCGGGTATTTCATATGTGAATAGGTTCCCATTTCATAAGTGATATGAAAATTTCATATGTGAAAATGTTCCCTTTCGATATGTTTTTCACATGTGAAATGACTTGTGAAATTTTCGTGAAGAAACTTTGACGGAACAAAAGGATTTTGTACGGACCAATTTTCAATACTTGACACATTTAGGAAGGATATTTCGTTTCAGTCAATAACCATGTTTATGTTGAACTATTTTGTTTGCTGGCTGGACTACTTGATTTGCATGTCCATCTTCATCGATGCGTTCATCCACTTTCGCAACCAAGGGGCAACGAGGACAATTGTGCCACCCCCATTGGTGGGATGTATATTTTTAAATGAAAATCTTGTCTTTTTTGTCGTTACCAACTGCCAAGAATAAAATTGGACTTGGACAGAGCACTTGGACGGAGGCAATATAATGAATATAACTCCGAAATTGTTCGTTATAAGTGAGTTTAAACAAACCGACATATCAAGATTTTTACTGCTGCAACCGACTTTGATAGATTATTTATTCTAGTAACCGAGGTCAAGCTGTATAGCTAAATTATATCAGTATTAAGTGGAAAGTCTCTGGTAGTCTAATTTGGCTGCAGCAATCTGATTGGCCACATTACGCAATATCTAATTGTCCATAGGTATTGGTGCAGATGACCCAGGGATGAGAGACCACTGGACTGGGTGACCTTCAGTTGCCTGAAACTCAGTTACCGGTGACTAAGAGGTATCAGTCCCCAATTTTTCGGGTTCCCTCTCTTCCTCAGAATTGAATAACCCATGTAGCCAACGACGTTAGAGTTACGATTAGGGTTAGAATCAGAGTTGCGATTAGAGTTAGAATAAGGGATAGAGTTGAAGTAAAAGTATGTTACAGTATCCGATGGGAGTCATTTGTCCCTGGACTGGCCAATTATTTGTTGACATAAATGTGCTACGAACATTTATCCCATTGAAACCAGAGAGTAACACAACTAGGCCGATTTTTCCGGGGAAAAACAACGCTTGTATCTAGTTTTTCGCGATAAATTTAAAAAAATTAGGAATCAATTAATTTATACTAAAATAATAGGATTATTCGCTTTCAATTTCAATGAAGTGATTGTTGACTTGAGCTTCGCCCTCATTAACTATCACCTTGTAGAAATTCAGGGCTCATGTCTAATTGTTAAAATGGTGAGGTGACAGAGGCGTACGGACTTACTTCAACGTTAAATGTGTGCTAGAACTTAACTTTTTATTTAACCTCTGGTGGGTTAAAAAATATCACATGCAATTTCACATATGAAATTAATATATGTCCCATTCCATATGCGAAATTACTTTTCATATGTGAATGTTCCATTTCATCTGTGAAATACATGATTCGCAAACCAAGATTTCACATGTGAAATTTCGAACCAGTTTATTTCACATGTGATTAAGCATTTCTTATGTGAAAACGTTCCGATTTCATATGTGAAATGAAAATTTTATATGTGAAAACGTTTCAATTCCATATGTTTTCCACATGTGAAATATTATGTGAAATTTTCTCAAGGGCATGCCCCGCCTCGACCATCATCAATTTATTCAATTGTTAAACCTTAGATGATCAGACAACGATCTCACTACTTCTTACAGTCAAGCCACTATATAGAATGGACATGGATGATTTCTTTGCTGTCTTTGTTACTTCCTATTGAACGAGAAATGTCACCCACACAACTCGCAAGTGGATCGGTATCTGTTTTGCTGTCGTGGACAACGTTGATCGAGTTTATCCGAATAATGCCAGTACTGGGAGTTTATACCTTGGCCTTTTACAAAGTGTTTTTGACGCTGATGAAGGTAAAATTGTAGTCATAAGACGTTTGATTATGTGGCTGAGCTCGTTCTTCAATCCGCACGCAAAATTACGCATGCTGATTGGTTGGTGAACGGTCCGATATTTTACGATATCGGACCCTTCTAATACGATTTTTACTTTGGATCGGTAGAGTTTTGACAAGGAAAACCTTTGGGCTGATTTTGATGTAAATTAAGGGCAATTAAACATCTGTAACGAAAAATTTCAAATGAATAAATGTACTAGAACGCTAGTACTGCTTTTATTTAAAGCTAATTGTGTGAAAGTACCATAAATGAACGTTTAACTGGTGAAATCAAAAACCAAAACGAACAAGTTACGAGGTAAGGTAAACAGCAACATCCGATGTCAAAAACCCAGTTAAAACCAACCAAAAATTCGTATAAATTACAAAACAACGGAAACTTAGAATTGTGAAAACATTTTTAATATCGACATTTTTACTATCGACTAACTTGCAGTCATCATCAAAAGGAATACTCTAAGTGCTGCGTGGCCTAATGTGTATATACACGTATATATATAAACTAGTGAAAAAAATAAAACTAGGTAGTCATATTTATAGGTAGTGCTACTCTGGTTTGGTGGCCAGCGAAAGGTACATACAAGTTGCTAGAAAACATTTGTTAATTAAAGACTGAAATAGATTCACCAGGTATTTCCCCTAGATTTAGGGGTCACCGGATATCTCCCTGATAAATAAAAATTAAAATAAGGTCACTGAGTATCTCCCTTGAAATAAGGGTCACCAGATATCTCTCCAAGATTACTGCTAGAACACGGTAATGACCGAGATAAGACCATAAACTAAGACTATGAGACTAAAACAGGGTCACCGGATATCTCCCCAAGAAAGATATGGGGTCACCGGGTATCTCCCTGAGAATTAATACTAAACGAGGTCACCGGGTATCTCCCCAGAAATATAAAGAAGGAAGGAAGAACAGTATAAAGCCAACCGAGAAAGAAAAGGAAAAAGCAAGTAATGTTTTCGAACAGCTAGAAGAATCTTTTTGTCTGGAAGTATTGACTATGAGATTAGTCAATACTGTGTTTTACCCAACGTTTCGACACTCGCGTTACTGTGTCTTCATCAGGGGTTAGAATCGTCTGAAGTCGTACCCGTATTTATAGTACCGCTAGCGTTTTCATGTTTTTTAATGAGATGTTTGTAAGCTTCTAGAAATAGATTCCGATCATCTCTATTTATGGCGTAATCCGTGCTGTTAATATGCCACGCTTCCAAGCAAATCCTTTGATGATAGTGAGGATTACATGAGATAATAGAAGCATTGTTCCATTCAATTTCGTGGAATGTTTTGAAACTATGGTCTGCTAGAGCTAAATTGGTTATCCGTTTTGCCGACAATGCGCTTTTGTGTTCTTTCAAGCAGGTTCCAAATTGCCGCTTCGTTTGTCCGATGTAGACTTGTTCGCAATCCCGACACGGAATGGAACAAATCGCACCTTTCATTTGTTCTTTTTCAAGCTTGTCTTTCGGTTTCGGAAATATTTGCCCCAACGTTTTGTAAGGTTTAAGCGCCGTTTTTACATTGTATTTACCTAAGATTCTTTTGATTGGTTCTGAAGTTCCTTTAACATATGGTATTACTGCAAAACCACTCGGTTCCGCTTCGCTGTCAGCATTTTTGACGGAGGAACTTTCGTTTGACAAGTTTTGCAGAAATTTCTGCGGGTAGTTGTTGTTCTTAAGAGCATTAAACACATGTTGAGTTTCTTTATGCTTTGATTTATTTGTGTTGGGTATCACGTTAGCTCGTTGTAAAAGGGTTTTTCCAACGGCTCTCTTGTGGGCGATTGGATGATGCGAGTTGAAATCTAGATATTTACCGGTGTGTGTTTTCTTGCGGTAAACTTCGGTACCTAGCGTCCCGTCAGAATTGTGTTTGATTAGGGTGTCTAAGAAGGTTATAGCAGAATCACTTTCATGTTCTACAGTGAAATCTATAGACGGTTCAATACCATTAACATGTGCTAGAAAGTGTGGAATTTCATATTTTTTCATTGCCGAGATGACATCATCAACGTATCTTGATGATGTCATCTCGCTTGAGGATAGCGCTTGAGAATAGAGTTCGTTGTTCGACATCCTCCATGACCAGATTTGCTATGACGGCGGAGACTGGCGAACCCATGGCAGTGCCAAAGACTTGACAATAGTGTTTACCGCGGAATAAAAAATTGGTTGAGGATAAGCAAAATTCTAAAAGTACCATTATGTCAGCAACAGCTAAAGGAGTTCTTTCAGCGAGAGTTGTGTCATTAGAAAGGCGTTGTTAATGACACAACTCTCGCTGAAAGAACTCCTTTAGCTGTTGCTGACATAATGGTACTTTTAGAATTTTGCTTATCCTCAACCAATTTTTTATTCCGCGGTAAACACTATTGTCAAGTCTTTGGCACTGCCATGGGTTCGCCAGTCTCCGCCGTCATAGCAAATCTGGTCATGGAGGATGTCGAACAACGAACTCTATTCTCAAGCGCTATCCTCAAGCGAGATGACATCATCAAGATACGTTGATGATGTCATCTCGGCAATGAAAAAATATGAAATTCCACACTTTCTAGCACATGTTAATGGTATTGAACCGTCTATAGATTTCACTGTAGAACATGAAAGTGATTCTGCTATAACCTTCTTAGACACCCTAATCAAACACAATTCTGACGGGACGCTAGGTACCGAAGTTTACCGCAAGAAAACACACACCGGTAAATATCTAGATTTCAACTCGCATCATCCAATCGCCCACAAGAGAGCCGTTGGAAAAACCCTTTTACAACGAGCTAACGTGATACCCAACACAAATAAATCAAAGCATAAAGAAACTCAACATGTGTTTAATGCTCTTAAGAACAACAACTACCCGCAGAAATTTCTGCAAAACTTGTCAAACGAAAGTTCCTCCGTCAAAAATGCTGACAGCGAAGCGGAACCGAGTGGTTTTGCAGTAATACCATATGTTAAAGGAACTTCAGAACCAATCAAAAGAATCTTAGGTAAATACAATGTAAAAACGGCGCTTAAACCTTACAAAACGTTGGGGCAAATATTTCCGAAACCGAAAGACAAGCTTGAAAAAGAACAAATGAAAGGTGCGATTTGTTCCATTCCGTGTCGGGATTGCGAACAAGTCTACATCGGACAAACGAAGCGGCAATTTGGAACCTGCTTGAAAGAACACAAAAGCGCATTGTCGGCAAAACGGATAACCAATTTAGCTCTAGCAGACCATAGTTTCAAAACATTCCACGAAATTGAATGGAACAATGCTTCTATTATCTCATGTAATCCTCACTATCATCAAAGGATTTGCTTGGAAGCGTGGCATATTAACAGCACGGATTACGCCATAAATAGAGATGATCGGAATCTATTTCTAGAAGCTTACAAACATCTCATTAAAAAACATGAAAACGCTAGCGGTACTATAAATACGGGTACGACTTCAGACGATTCTAACCCCTGATGAAGACACAGTAACGCGAGTGTCGAAACGTTGGGTAAAACACAGTATTGACTAATCTCATAGTCAATACTTCCAGACAAAAAGATTCTTCTAGCTGTTCGAAAACATTACTTGCTTTTTCCTTTTCTTTCTCGGTTGGCTTTATACTGTTCTTCCTTCCTTCTTTATATTTCTGGGGAGATACCCGGTGACCTCGTTTAGTATTAATTCTCAGGGAGATACCCGGTGACCCCATATCTTTCTTGGGGAGATATCCGGTGACCCTGTTTTAGTCTCATAGTCTTAGTTTATGGTCTTATCTCGGTCATTACCGTGTTCTAGCAGTAATCTTGGAGAGATATCTGGTGACCCTTATTTCAAGGGAGATACCCAGTGACCTTGTTTTAATTTTTATTTATCAGGGAGATATCCGGTGACCCCTAAATCTAGGGGAAATACCTGGTGACTCTATTTCAGTCTTCAATTAAGGAATGTTTTCTAGCAACTTGCATGTACCTTTCGCTGGCCACCAAACCAGAGTAGCACTACCTATAAATATGATTAATAGTTCACCTGGTTGCGAAAAAAGACTATTCACCATAAAACTAGGTAGTCGAAACTGATAGTAAAAATATTTTCACTTTTTGGCGTTTTCTTTGTTTTGTATTTTAATGAAATACTCAGTGGATATCGAAACTTTAAAACTATATATTACATTCCTTATTAACCTCGTTTGCTCAGTCCGTACTAGAAAGTATTTGCCTTCGGGGTTTTTTCCTACATATTTCGCTCCTTCCTTGTTCAGTCTGTACGAAAACGTCAGGCAAACACTTTCTCGAATCGACATCACTCTTGGTTAATAAATATTTATGCTTGTTAATATTGCTTTTTGGATAAAATCAAGGTTGCAACCAAGGGGAGGCCATGAGGTCTATTGCCTCCGCCATTGGTGAGACAAATCCTTTCTCCCAACAAAAAAATTCCAAATTTTTCGAGAAAACTGTGCCTTTCTTGTCATATGGCTGGAAAATGCACTTTGGGAGCTTTGGGGAAGCTTTTAATTCTAAAAGTTTCTCGGAAGATGGCCAAACGATCTCCCTACATTAAAGAGCAAAATAGTGTTTTTTTTTTTCAGTTTGAACATCTTTCACTCCCAGGTGAAATAGTGGAACGGCCGCGGATCCGTGTGTGGTCCGTGTAACTGCGGTCCGTGTAACCGCGGATCCGTGTGTGGTCCGTGTAACTGCGAGGTCTTGAGAGAAAAGTGGTATTTTCAAGTAAAATATACGCTTACACTCCTTTTTTTGAGTTAACTAGCTTTTCCGGCAGGATGTCTCCCTTTGACGAGTAGAATGGTCTGGCGTTTGCCAGTATAAGATAGTAGAAGTCTTGTTCTGCCTTGAAAGAGTTAATTACGGAAGAGAAAATTCATAACTTTTAATAAATCATCAGTGAACTCAGGTACTAACTACTGACTTCAACTTTCCAGAAGTCTCCTCGTACATGAGAATTAATACGTAGGTGGCGGAACAGGGGGGCTATCGCACCCCTAATTGTTTTGACCTAGGAGCTAAGCCTTCAATATTTCCAGGCCTATACTAAAAACTTAATTTTACCTTGCCTAGCTATTGGTATAAGAACGTCTTGTGCCAGTTCATATCTTTATTTATGAAATCAAAGTACGAAAATTCTGTTTCAAATGTTAGAGAAAATTTAAATTTTCAGATATTTTTTGGCGGGAGGTCAACTCTATGCTCCACTCTTGTTTTGCTTTATCGTAAAGGGCTGTTTATACGCGCGATTTTGTACCTTGCGATTGACATCTTGGAGTATGTGTTTAACGGAAGAGAGCGTCAAGGACAAATTACAACGAATCATGAGCAGATACCTTGGTCAATAGACTGTCATGAACTTATTACATACACCAAGATGACAATTGCAATTGCAAAATTGCACGTGTAAACGGACCTTAAGAATTAGCTCCCCCCTCAGTATCAGACATCTTCCGTGGCAAATGAATTAAAAATGTGTTTAGCTTTGGGGATCTTAGGTAGTGTTTATATGGAAGTGAGCCAGCCCTCCTACAAGGACTGGCCCTTTTTACCGAGACCTTGCCTCCCTGTAAAATCCCTAGTAAAATTTTTCTTTGCTTACGTGACAAGAAGGCCAGCCCGAAACGAGATCTCGCTATTGACAACCCGAGATCTCGCTATTGACAACCCGAGATCTCGCCTAAGAAGGCTGGAAATTTTCTGTATAAACACACTCAGAAAGGCTGGTCATCCTATAACTCATGCGCGCTAGATCCAGTCCGGCTAGAAGGGCCAGAAAATTCCCATCTAAAGGCGAGGTGAAATTCAACCCTCTCACTAGGGCTAGCCTTACCAAGAGGGCTGGCTCGCCTCCATATGAACATCCCTTTAATGAACCACCATAGTTTTTCCCGCTCTTTACTAACTTGTGAGTCTGCAGTCCATGAATGACGTTTTGCAGCGGTATCTAGCTTGACCATAGACTCTGTAAGGGAGAATCTATATGATTTTAATTTACAAAATTACCGTACTCTTTTCCTTTTTTTCTTCCTCAGATATTTATTGTGGTCTTGATATATCTGTTGAGCTTTGCATCTACATTTTACATACTCCTGGGTGACCAACCGAGCTACAGTAGTTTCCCAATTTCCATAGTTTCAACGTTCATGGCCATGATGTCGGGCACAGACTACGAGGAGTATTTCGTTAAAGAAGGAGTGTATCCTGAATATTATAGTTTAAAAATGGTCGTCCTCGTCATATTCGTCCTTGTCATGTCGATCGTAGCGAACAACACCTTGATTGGTTTAGCAGTTGGAGATACCGATGAAGTGATGAAATCCGCGAGACTTGAGAAATTCCTACGGAAGGTAAATGTTCGTTTCGTCAACTAACATCCCTCATACTTTGCTGCATTTATAAGATGTTTTACATTGCTTCGGGAGATAAGATCTTTTTCTGTACAGCACTTGCTCTGTGGCATTACTTCGTTGTCAGGAATCTGCCCAGAAGCCTACTGGGTAGGTGTGATGGTGTGCAGCACACCACACTGTTGGTAAATTGATCGGCAAAAGAGAGAGTAGACTGAAAAAAACCTTACTTTGGTCGGTGGCAAATGTTGGGCCATGCGATTCTGCGTAGTGATTGGTCCAGTTTGATTACTCATGGAAACCAGATGGGAGGTAATAGACCGAAGTATTGTTCTGTTAAAAGTCTTTTTTCTTTGGCGTTCTCAAATGAGCAACGGGTAAATGAATTCGGTGTCGAGATTAGCTCATAATAGATTCAACTGGGGTCCAACGCCGTAATGAGTGATCGGTCCGAGCGATTTTTTTTCACGTCCACTTTAAGATGGCGGATACTTACCGTGAGAGCCTGAGAACTATTTGCGCTCACGTTATATTATAATTCAACATGTCCTCTCACCTAAGATCCAGATTTGGATTAGGGTTAGGATTATGGGCAGGATTATGGGCAGGATTATGGTCAAGATTATGGTCAAGATTATGGTCAGGATTGGAGTTAGGATTAGCTCTAATCCTAACCCTAATCCTAACCTTAACCGTAATCCTAACCTGGATCTTAGGCGAGAGGACATGTTGAATTCCAACACTTCTTGTTAGCAAAGGACAGTTATAAATTTCAAAAACACAAGAATATTTTTTAAAAAACATGTCTTTAAGATGTTTTCTCGTGTTTTTGAAATTTATAACATGTTGAATTATAATATAACGCGTGCGCGAATAGTTCTCAGGCTGTCACAGTATCCGCCATCTTGAAGTGGGCTTAAAAGAAAGCCTGATCCGAGATGTCTACTCTTGAATAAAACCGTTGGTCGTCAGGCAGAATAGAATAATAAAAGTCGAATTTAGATCTGAAAATAGTTAATTAATTGATTGCATGGAGAACATTTATCAAAACAGGTTTCAATGTTGTTTCGCAGTTACCAACGGTCAAGCCATCGTTCAATCTACAAAACATTTTCCCGTTTTCGTTGTTGATGTTGAAACAATGTTAATTCAGTGATATAAAATATTGATCTAAGTTACAAAGCCAAAAGATTTGGATTCAATGTTCGGATTCAATGTTCATCTTCATCAGATTCTGTGGCGAGAGCGTGGTTTTTTTCATGAGAAATTACTGGCACTTTCCTTTTCAAATCTCATTTGTTTGGTTGTGTCACAAGAGCTCATTTAATTAGCACCTCTCTTGCATCTTTACAGTCCGGCGATATTTGTTTTGGTCTGAAATGACTGCGCTGTATTCCTTATGCCAGGAGGCTGGAATTGAATCAGTTGCGACAGACCAGCTTAGCTGTTGGTAAAATGTGGTGAAAAATTATCTTTTGTCGCAGGCCAGCTTAGTAGGTAAAACGAGCTAAGCTGTCGGCAAAAGACGTTAGGTAGGTTATGACGCAAAATTTTCTGGGGGTTTATTTGTCGCTCGGTGAGTTTCACAAGTTTTTCAACGAAAGAATGAAATAAGCTTGTTAACGTGACGAAATGTATTGTGTAACTACTTAGGGAACTCTTGTATTCCCACGACAATTTTATTCAAATTTATTGAATTCTATATCTTTTTAAGGCAAAATTTATCACTCACTTAGAAAAGAGTATACATGGTCTCCCTGGATTTAGTATGACAAAAGACGAGTATGCCATTGAATTTCCTAAACGAAAGAAAGGATGGTTCGAGACGTTCTTTGATTTATGTATTGATGGTGGAAAGTCGGATACAGGGGATGGAGAAAAGGATGAAGAGGACGCGATGAAACATGAACAAGAATGGGAAACAACTATGGAAGTACAAATTGAGAAACTTCTTGTAGCCAAGATGGAGAAACTTCAGTCAACCGTACAATTAGAGTTAAAAGAAAATTTTGTGATAATGAACGATAAACTGAATAAAGATGTCGAAAAAAAGAAACAAATAGAAAATAAGATTGACAAAATTTTAGAGAAATTGACAACACAATAAGGAGGACAGTGATTCTCAAAGCAATTTAAAAGCGCATCGTTATTTAGTTAATTGCTTTGGAGCTTAAAGTGTATATGAAACGATAATTAAGTTTGGATTCGTAAGGTGGGCTTTGAAAATTATACAGTGGTCCACTTCTAAAGATTGTTATAAGTAATATCATATACATGGTTTGTTTTAACTTATATCACGGATTTGCTTGCGATGAAATATCTTACTCAAAATTGCAGCAATTGCTTTATTTCGTTCCACAGAGAGAAGAGGCTGGAAACTGATTTGTAACCATGACAACAATGTATTCTGAATAGCAATGATTTTGTTCCTAATCTCAATCCTTTTACCAAGTCTTGCATGATTTGAAAAAATAGTTTTGATGGTAAACTGAATTTACTAGTAAATCAAAATGGTCTCTTACAATTTTCATGTTATAGGTTATCTCAATAAACCCTACCTAAAAATTCTTCTGTGGAGGAACGTCCTTTATATTTCCGTATCATTTTAAGGTCTTTAATAACTCGAGTCCAAATCCAGGTCAGGGAAATCGTGTAGGATTCGAGTCTGTGTCCGAGTCCTACAACTTTGAAATAGGGTAACGTAAAGGTTAATTTATGGCGTGACGCCACAATTCGTTTCAACGGGAGCGTTAACCCTTTAACCGGGAGAGTTAATTTTTTGTTCTCTCACTGTTTTCGCTTTGTTTTCCCATTTTTTCTTTTGTTCTTGATGTCCTGTATACAGGACGCTGGCCCTCAAAAGGTTAAATCCTTTATTCCACTCGTCAGTATTCAGGGGTGTGAGTTGTCACACTGCTTTTCTTTAGAAACAGTGAGATAAACCACTTATCGCATGTTAACGAGTTATTATCTTGAGTTCTAACGACCAACGTTTTGTGGAACTTAAACTGAAAAAAAAAAAGAAACGACTTCATTGTGGTTGAATCATGAGATTAGGTGGTTATAATCAATGTCCACTCGTGTGATAAAGGATTTGATATTGTTCGTGAACCTTGAACGCCTACTCAGGGCCTACGGCCTCTCGTGCCCTCTAAGCATCTCGAGCGACGTTAATCCTTTATCACACTCGTGACTATTGATTAACTCTTACTTATCATTTATATTCACTCTCCATATCCCAAACGTTACATGAATTACTCCCTCTGCTACATAAGAAAGACTTTTGAAAGATGGTTTTCATCGAGAAAACCTTAACCTCATGTGAAAGATTTAAGCACTGTACTCAGACCCAGTAGCCCACTGTGTGTAAGTTTATCGTTTACAGTTACTGCTTCGTTAAAGGAGATAATTGGTGAATGGGTAAGTCACGTTTATTGGTGGCATGAATAAAAGACGCGTCGACAGGTATGAACGTAACTGACTTGAAGATAAATAGACATCCTCTAACGGGGAAGATTATTTTTATTCGAATCCTCTACCGTTGGAATTGGATAGCAGTTAATAGAAAAGTCAATGAAGAAATTTTGCTGGCTTTCCTACAGTTAGAATAGGGTTTTATAGGGATGTTTAAAATCAGTATCGAAACCCAGTAGGAAATATGATCATAATTAACTTAACGTTACGACAACTTTGAATCCCATTGACTCTTCAAGTACGGACTCGTTTGGAAAAACATATCGTACAAGAGGGATGTTTGATCGTAAGGGTTGTTTACACGTGCGACTTTGTGCCTTGCGATTGACATCCTGGAGTATGTATTAAAGTGGTGAGAGCATCAAGGACAAATAGAAGCAAATCATAAGCGGATATCTTACTGCGTAGACTGTAAATTGTTTATTGCATACACCAGGATGACAATCGCAACTTCGAAAATCGTTTGTGTAAACGGCCCTGTACATAGTGTATGGACTTGACATCATTGCCTCCATGTTGGTGTTCTTTACCAAAAAAGTTTTGATCATCATCTTTTGTTATGTACTCTACTGTGGCTGCCATGCCTTTTGTTATTCTTGTCTCTGAGCACTGAGGGCATACGCTTTATCAACCACTTGCATTTATCCCCCTGTTGGAGGAAAGCTTGCTATAAACAAAGGAACCTTAAATTAGTCAACCTGCTGAAGGTTGGAACTTTGAAGTAGTTCTCCAGGTGGGTTGTTTAGCATATGAGCGCAAGCGTTCTATTTTTACACAGCTTTAGATCGGTTAAAATAACCTCGGCTGTCATCTCCATTTCCAACTCACTTCTCGGGACGTGGAAGCAGACAAAGCATTCCTTCAAGTTTATGATATATTTCTTAAAGAGATGCTTGTAATTACGGTGCAAGCTTTCAAACATCAAACTATGTGCAAGGTTTTGTGATCTTAAGAGGCTTGTTTGGTTGAATTAAACGTGTAAATTGTACTTGTTCATGCATGTAGTTTGATTCTCAGCTGCAACTGTCAGATAACTGCTTGTACCTAGTTAAAACTGTTACGATGAACTCTTTCCCTGCGAGATCGGTCTTGTATTATTTTTCTCTGGCTAGAACCAGACGTTTTTATACGCGTCACAGGTGTCACTGGGAAAGGGTTAAGCTAATATTTGGCTAATATTCAATTGACGGTTTTAACAAATGCAGCCAAACTGCCTGACAATTGTACATTTACATAATTTAGTAATCATTGGTGAAAATTCTCTTTCCTTTTTAGAGGAAATACGTCCCTCAGCAAACAAGAAAAAAAAGTGTAAAGAGAAGGCTTTCTTTTTACGTCTATATATCCAATATAGGACTTTATTAAGGTGAGGTACATTTACGTACTTTTGTATAATTATAGTACTTCTTGATAATTTTCTTAAACCTAGTTTCCATATACTTAGTCGTAATAGTTGTTACTCAGTCGGCGACTCTCGCCGATCAAGCCTTACAAGAATTACGACTTAATGGAAACGCGAGTCGTAATTCTTGTAATTCTATCAGCGATCAATTGGCGACTGTTGTAGAAGTTGAATCAGGTTCAACTTCAAGAACAATTATAACAGTCGCCGACAAATCAACATTTAATGGAAACATTCATCACCGACTGTCATCGACAGAAAATTCCCTACGAGACCACAGTCACGGGATAATATTTCATATATTGTATAATGATGAGTCAATCGCAGAGTTTCACTGCAACTGACGAGCGGCTCATGGATGTTGGTCGGGTGTGCCCAGCCACCTTCCAAAGATCGTCGGTTGTATTTTGTGACGAAAAAGCACTACATGAATCAATTTATATTTCCTCTTCCTTGGTTTTTGTGAATCCTTGCTAGGACAAGCAGCAATAGCTTTTGGTATTTTACTAGTAATCTTCGACTTAACTATGCCACCTGCGTTTAGTGTTGTAATGTGAGGAATATTTTATGACAATGTGTTCGAAGGAAAACCGTGGCTCTTGCTCAAGTCTAAATTTTTCCAAACCACCCGCTAGCTTAGTTTCTACATACATCAGCGATCACTAAACCGAGATGTCCTGAGTACAAGAAGGAAATCAGTGGCTAAATTAAAAGCATTGCAACTATATGGAAACGCAATTGTTGTAGTGGAATCGCTGACAGTCGCAGACTGAACTACAACAATTACAACTATATGGAACCTAGATATCCCAGTCAGGATAGATTTAATTTTGATGGGTATAATTAAGGTTAGGCCAGCCAGAAATATTTACCGTGACGAAATCTTAATGATTATGAGTTAACGAAGCATAAAAAAATATCCTTCATACTGATAATTAAACAGCATTCACTCGATTAAAGCATCACAATAATTGTAATAATTTGACAACGTATTACCGTTATTAATTTGTTATAACTAAATATTATGACCTCGGGCTATGAATTAAGCACGTATTATCTTATATAACAAAGCAGCACCCTTCGTGGTCAATTCTTCGACGTTTCACGTCATAGTTAAGATATCCTGGTCCAGTCTTAGTGGTTTTTGTGTTAGGAAACACGTTTGCAATCACATGCTCCACAGGAGTTTATAGTGGAGAGATTCTAAAAACGCCTTCTCTCTTTAAATAATTCAGTAAAACGTTATAAAAATACATTAAAAAACATTTAGAGAAGTTATGAGATGATTTTATGTCCTATTTCCAGGTATTACGAGACCTACTTAACTTTTTGGTTCTATATACCATAATACCATACAGTTATCTTAGGATAACTAATAAAGCCCAGCTTAGAATAAGTAAAAAAGCCATAATCACGTGGATAATAATATTTAATATATTCTAACGTTTTGTTAAAGTTTATTAAGCATTATACAGTACCACAAGTTACTCGAAGAACCTTATACTACGCCTAGTCTAAAATATTCTTTCCAGTATTTCTGCAAACATTTTGAAAAATAGAACTTGGTTATGTGATTTCGTGCAACGTTTGCTGCAACAAAAATGTTGCGATAGTTAGGCCCAGTTCAAACGCTGAAATTTTTAATGCGCCAATTCAAATGCAAATCAGTTTGAATAAAGGATTTTGCTCATTAATATTAGATTCGGCGCTCAAAAAATTTCTACGTTTGAACTGGGTCTTGGGGATTTCAGGCTGTGTTACTCGATGTAATTTCTCCTGGAGCGTGTGTCGCAACAAAATTTCGATACAAACTGCAGAAGTTGCATATTGCAACTGCACCTTGATCAGTTAGGTCCGACGTTTCCACTTGTCTCAAACCACAAGACAATGTAGCTTGAAGGCCCATTTACATGTTCGATTCATTTTGCACGTTGCGATTGTCATCCTGGTGTATGTTATAAACTCATAACAGTTTATGCAGCAAGATGTCCGCTCATGATTCGCTGTAGTTTGTCCTCGACGCTCTCCTCAGTTAAACACATACTCCAAGATGTCAATTGCATTGCACAAAATCCCACGTGTAAACAGCCCTTCTGAATGCCTTAATGAACTCTTTTCGGTTTGTGCCCGACTTTTTAATTTTACTCAAACCAACCCGAGACAATTTTACTCTAGTCAACGTCAGGCAAATTTACTCGTCAAGGGGAGACGTCTAGGGCAGGAAAAGGTTAACTTTAACTGACATTGGAACACCTTCTTGCTTCCATTTTCAGCCTTTGTTTCACTTATCTAGAAAGTAACTACAGAATGAAAGCAAGAATAAAATTTATGTGGCCATAGATCCCAGCATAGTAACTCCAGATATTGAAAAACCGAAAGAAATTTTAAGGTACGTTTGCTCATCACGATTAACCGATATCATCATCCTAATGTATGAAATTCATTCAAAAGAGTGTAATCAACCGTCTGGACAAATCGAAAAGTCTGGGGCTAGCAGTTTGCACCCTTAAGAATGAAGTCGATTGTTGGACCGTGTTTTAGAACGAGAACAAGAGCAGCATAGTTTCTCAAAAACAATTCGAAGTCCGAGTTGCAACATACAGCAGTTGTAGTATGTTTTGATTCAGACGATTTTTGACGTCATTTCTTTGGTACAGCATTTTGACTAACTGGAAAATGTTCTATCTCAAAGATTATTCAACAAAGCCATTTGAAAATTTATACATTGACTTAACACTTGAAAACGAACAGCTCCACATTAAAGTATTGTTGACGTAATGATGCTTAATTTACCAGACTCTACTTTCCTAAAACGGAATTCTTTTTATCCCGCCACGATAAAGGAAGACGTTGAGCTCTTTATTCAGCATGATGGATGAAATCCTGAAGTCAATCTCGCGGGCAAAACAACGGCCATGAACTAACGGCAAACAGAGAATTATATTTTACAAACTTGCGGGCCTGGAAAGATGTGTTTGGAAATCACCGCATCATAGGTTTAGGTCATGATGTTGAATGGCCACCGCGCTCACCTGACTTGACACCATGCGACTTTTTTTTGTGGGGATATGTTAAAGATAAAGTATTTGCAACTCCACCGCAAAATATTAACGAGTTACGCCAGAGGATCGTCAGAGAGTTCGATGCCTTATAAGAGCAGCCTGCCTTCATTCGACGGGCAGTGAGTGATATGCACAGGCGAACAATGCTTTGTGTTGCAAGAGAAGGGGAACATGTCGAAGGTCACAGTGCTTGATTGTATCCATAGTTGTAAATTGTAAATATTGTAAATAAAAACTGTTTTGTTTTAATGCACATGTTGATCATGAATACAATCTGATTCATTGTGTTAACGCTTCATAAAACTCACATAAATAAACGCTGCGTACTAACAACATTTTAGTGTTTTAGACAGCTTCATTATGTATAAAATTACTTATATCAATCATTTATGCACTCGTGGGGACCAACAGAGTGCTAAGGCATTCAAATTCTAACAATTAAATTGTTATTGGTGATTTCAATAGTTTTCGTTTTTTTTGGGACACCCTGTATATTTAACAAATCCTTTTCCTTTCTTTATAACCAAAATTCATTTACAAAATACACAATTGAGTGCACAAAGCAAGGTTTAAGAATACCCTTGTGAGAAAACCTTGTCAATCATATAATATGTCGCTTAATTACCTCGGACCTCGGCTGTTATCCAAATACAGCCCTTGGGCCTACGGCTGTATTTGGCTAAAAGCCTCGGTTCTCGGTAATTAACTTTTACTTATGCTTTATTTGTTAGCAGACAAAGAGTTAGGGGCGCAACCAGAAATTTTGAGGAGGAGAGGTCTGAAGGAAGTATCAAGACACCATTGAGGTGATTTTGATCATTTTGAGTGAAGTAAATCTACGTGCCTTTGGAACGTAAGGGCAAAAAAACATGGCTAGGGTACACATTAGATCTCCGATAAAAAGGAAGCGGTCACGATCCCCCAACACCTCTTCTAGTTGCGCCCCTGAAGAGAGTGCTAAGATGTTCGTGAAAAAGTGCATTCTTTCATAATCTATTCTTTAAAGGTGATGTTACACGGGACGACTTTTAATGTTGCGTTAAAAATCGTGGCATGGCAAACGAGACAATTTTTTGTGCAACATGTTGTACAGCGGGGGTGTTACACCGAAAGATTTTTCTGAATTGAAGTTACGCAACATCTATCTCCCAGGTTGCGGCGTAGTTTCGCTTTACACGGCCAAAACAAATAAACATAATAGCAATAACACTTCGCAAGCATAAGTTTGTAAAAATGTTGCTGATATTAGAGTTTAGGTGAGGAGGAACCGAAAGATAGAGAGAGCAGATTTTGACCATGCACGTAACAAGATTGGTTTCAAAAAGGAAAAAAGGACTGTAAAACTTCCATCGTGATGGTGTTTTATTTTCCTTTTTATTTTACTTCCCACAGCATCGAAGCTCTTACCATTTAGTTTACATTCCTGCATTTATTGGCTGTTTTTCCGGATAAATGCAACTAAGAATGCAAGGGACTCTGGGAGATTGTTGCGATAAAAATCGGCGGCTATGCTGTTACACGAATCAACTGGACAGCAATCTACGCAACAATGTTGCGAGCATTTGAAGCTAGTTCAAAGTTATGCAACATGTTGCCGCAGTATTCTTTGCGTTAAAAATCATTCGCAAATACCATGTTACATGTATCGATTTTTTCTGCAACATTGTTGCGTTAAAAATCGTCTTTAAAAATCGTCCCGTGTAACATCACCTTTAGTGTTTCCAAGATGTTAATCTTCTATTGCCAAAAACACCAGTACTTCATTTAGGATTAAATTTTACCGTCATAATCGTATCTACCATGTTGTAAACATAACTTAAATATTTTTAAGCTAACATGCTCAAAAAACATTCGAAATGTGAAAATGGATAAAAGATATTCAAAGCGGCAAAATGTGTAAAAAAAATATTCAAAGTAACAAAATGTGAAGAAGTTATTCATAGCAATACTGCGTCAAAGAGTGGAAAAAAATTTTTAATAAAGTTTTTAAAAAGAGTCAATTTGTGCAAGAATATTTAGAGTGCCATTTTAAGAAAAATGCAGAAAAGTGTATTAAAAGAGATAGTGCAATTTTTAAAAACTTTTCCTCCTCAACCTTTTTCCTCGTCTTTTCCCTCACCTGTTGGTACTGCCGTTTTCTCACGGTTCTATGCTTCTTTCACCTTGCTTTTCCTGATGCTTGCTAGTTCTTTGTTCGCTCTCATCCCTCGATATTTCAAACTACTTTATCTCATGAATAACTTGCAAACTTTTCCATTGAAATAATCTACAATTAGCTACTCGGAATTGAACAAGACATGCTTTGACCCAGAGCCACGAGTCTTAACTGAAAAGCCACAAAGGTTTTTACGTAAGTAAATGTTGAAGAGCCCTTCTTAAACTAACCCTTATGGAATTGAAAAACAAAAAAGAAAGAAAACAAGACAGATCAGCCTTTATCTCACCTAGACAATTGTACGAATTGATGGCATTCAAGAATACGGTTTGACATATCATAACTGACGAATCATTTTTTAATATTGTCCTTGGAATAATTTTGATGGTCTTCCAGGGATTAAACCCATATATATATATATATATATATATATATATATATATATATATATACATATATACATGAGAACTATATTAAAAAGGTCGCGGGTTCGAATCCCAGCCGCGGTCAAGTAGAGTTTTTCTCTACTTACCCGGTATGGGTTCGATTCACTTGGAAGAAGTACTATCCTTACATATATACATATATACATATATAAATATACACACATATATATATATATATATACATATATATATATATATATATATACATACATATATATATATATATATATATATATATACGTATGTTGGAATTATAAGCTAAACATAGTGTTAAGATGATGGACTTGAACATTAAGTTCGGGTTTGAGTTTCTTAAAATAAAGTGCTTCTTTGAGTTTAAGAGAAAGGACAGATTTATCGGAGTCTATGATTTTAAAACATGGGGAGTTATACTGACGTTTACAAACAGAGGATTTTTGAAGGTGTTTGAATATGTGGGAATGTTTGTCAGATTGTGTGTGCTCATTAATCCGAGTTGTGAGATGACGAGTGGTTTCGCCAATGTAACGGGAATTACATCCGGCACAGGTAAACTGATATACTACATAAGATTTAAGTTCTCCAGGAATCGAGTCTTTAAAACTAAAAAGATTCTCAACTTTGTATGATGAAAAAACAAGTGTGATCTCTAGGTCGGTTCATAACCGTTGTATAAGTGACTTGAGTTTGCGTTGTGTTATTTTTGAGTAAAAGCCAGTGTATGGTAGTTTGAAGTAGCGTGCATTTCGTTTGTCATCTTCTGTGTGTTTTGTTTGGTCAGAATGGCTCGGTTCTTCATTGTATTTGCTCATGACTTTGTTTATTATGTGGAAAGGAAATAAGTAACGCTTAAGAGTAAAAATAAGTTAGTTGAGGTCTTCTTTGAAGCCGGATTTTGTGTTATTTATTTTACGGGTCCTATCAATTAGTGTTTTTATCAGTCCTATCTTATAATTCATGGGTGCGAAACTCCAAAAATTCATGAGCAGACCGATGTATGTTTTCTTGTGGAAAGTAGTTGTAGTGCAGGTGTTTGTTGATTTGGTTACCAAAACATCTAAGAATGGAAGTTTGCCATTTTTCCCCTTTTCAAAAGTAAATTTGATGTCAACATGTTGACGGTTAAAGTAATCGAGAAATAGCATCGCGTCGTGCTCATTGTGAAATATGCAAAAGGTGTCGTCAACATATCTACGATAAAATAAAACACTGGTTCCGTCTTAATTTTCTAACCAAAGTTGCTCATGGTAACCCATGAAGAGGTTGGCTAGTGCTGGCGCTAAGATAGAATCCATGGCTACTCCACAACTTGATCATAAAATAAACCATAAAATAAAAAATGGGTCTGTGATATAGCAAATAGAAACAATTGTTTGAGATCTTTTCTGTTGTTTGGAAAGTTAGGGTTGTCATCGAAAATTAAATTTACAGCAATGTCAATAGTTTCTTGTAGGGGAATGTTAGTAAAAAGACTTTCCACATCAAAAGATATTAGAAAATTGTTATTGAGGCCTAAGTTGATAATTTTTTTCAACAAAAGAAAAAGAATCCTTAGTCGTGTGTTTGTCTGGTATGAGAGGTGACAGAATGGAACATAAGTATTTGGCTAATTTGTAGTTGTAAGCTTTAATGGAAGATACTATGGGTCTAAGAGGAGGAGCTGAGTTCGGTTCTCGTTGTTTATGCAGTTTAGGTAAACCGTACAACCTAGCTGGTTGTGAGCCTTTGGGAAAGATGTTGTGATAGGTGTTATCATCTAAACAGCCTTGATTTTTCAGTTTTCATTTAAGTTGTTAAATGTGAGATATTGCAATCATTTAATCTCCAGATTTTTAAGGAATTTTGGAACGAAAATTTTTTTTGTTTGTAGAGTAAAGTCAGAGCTTTAATCTGATAAATTTGCAAAGGCATTGGCTGAATAGATTTGGAGAATTACTTGATTGAAGTTATTAAATGTGAGATATTGCAATCGTTTATTCTCGTGATTGTGAAGGAATTTTGGAACTAAAATTTATCGGTTTGTAGAGTAAAGTCTGGTCTTTAATCTGATAAATTTTCGATTAAATATGGTGAATAGATTTGGAAAATTGCTTGATTTTTGTGATAAAATGTGAGATATTGCAATTCTTCATTCGTCTTGATTTTGAAGGAATTTAGAGTCGAAAATTAATCAGTTTGTAGAGGAAAGCCAGAACGTTAATATGATAAATTTTTGACCAAACTGGTTAAGTAGTTTTGGGAATTTGTTAACTTTTGTGATTAAAAATGAGATATTTCAATCATTTGCTTACCTGATTTCGAAGGAATTTTAAAGTAAAAATTTATCAGTTTGTAGAGTGGAGGCAGAACTTTAATCTGTTAAATTTTCGATTAAAGTATTATGGAGATATCCATATATACTGAATTCGTTGGCAGGATCTGGAGAGACAGTCAATTTTTCATTATAGTTATTGCCAGATTTCTAGTGGTCATTCTTCTCATTTGAATTACCAGAGTCATTTTCAGGTTTCCTCAGGACCACTGATGATCCAATTGGACTGCAGAATTTTTAACATCGTCGATCTCATAAACATTTCGGAATAACAACTTTGATTTTGTTAAACTTGGCATCTAGGTCCAGAGAATGCTGGAGTATGGTCAGTTGCATTAAAACCGCACAAATATGGAGGTTCCTATGCCATTAAAGCTTCTTCCTTTGTAAGCAGTATCAAAGTTACGTCAACATTAAGAGATGTCTTGTTTGGTGATGTTTGGATATGCAGTGGTCAAAGCAATATGGAAATGAGAGTTTGAGTGGTAAGTAATAAACACAAATTGATCCCAGACGGATTCAGAATGAGAATATAAGTATTTGAGTGCAATACAGTAAAGTTCACTTTGCTATTTTCATATCAGGAAGAATCTAACTCTTCTGGCTTGATTACCTCGGTTTTCTTTACTGCAGAAACATTTAATCCCTAACTTATCAAATAAACAAACACGGTGTCCAAATGCTGTCTGCTGGAATTTAATAATTAAAGAGTTAATTGTTATAGGGGATTTTCATTGTGATCTTTCTCTGGGTATTTTACAACGTCATTCTAACAGATTTATTGAGATTTTAAATCTTTTTCAACTTGAGCAAGCAATCACTGATCCTACTCGTGTAACCAGTAGTCATGCTAGCTTACTGGATATTATTGCCACAAACAGACCTTATAAATTATTGAATTCAGGTGTTTTACACATTGGGATCAGCGATCATGGTTTGGTCTATGCTTGCTTTAAAATAGCCGTCCCTAAACAAAATCCTAAATTTATTGAAAGTAGAACTTTTAAACATTATAATCAAGATCTTTTTAACCAAGATCTCCAGAATATGTTGAATAAACAGAATTGGAGCTCTCAAGACCCCAACTACCTTTGGGAAAATTTTAAAGAGGTTTTTATTTTAGTATCAGAAATTTATGTTCCGATAAGATTTCGCAAAGTTCGTAGCGAATATGTCCCTTGGATGACTCATAGTTTAATTCAAGAAATGAACCATCGTGATTATTTAAAAAAGAGAGCAGTAGCATCAAAATCTGAATCATTACACAATTTATATAAAAAGCAACGCAATCGAGTAAATTGCCTGATTAAAAATGCGAAAAAGAGATTTTGTCTTGGAAGCATTGACTTAAATAAAGGAAATTCGAGAGAAATGTGGAAAAACATTAATTTAATTATTGGGCACAAAGGCCGAAGTTCTAAAACTACCAAAATTTCTTCAATTAAACAAAATAATACAACTAACATTGTGCTAAACAAAAAGGACATTGCTGAATCTTTAAACGAGTATTTTACTGAGATTGGTCCTAGCCTCTCAAAAAAATTGGATAAGACCAACGCTCAATATTTAGACTATATAACACCTTCTGAATGTGAGTTTAATTTCAGTTATATAACCTACGAAACTGTTTTATATACTATTAATGGAATAAAATCTAAAAAAGCAGCCGGGCCAGATAATATTTCAGTAAAGTTGTTGAAGGATTCAGCTAATGTTACTGTACCTTTCTTAACAACAATTTTTAACTTATCGTTAAACTACGGTATTTTTCCAAATGATTGGAAAAATGCACATGTTTCACCGATTTATAAGTCGGGAGAAAAAGATGAATGCGGTAATTATAGGCCAATTTCGATACTATCCGTTATTTCTAAATTATACGAAAAATTGGTTTATAAACAAGTATACTCTTATTCAGAAAACAGCAAACTTTTAACTCCTTTCCAGTCGGGTTTTAGAAAAGGTAACTCGACTAGCACATCTTTATTAAATACAACCAACACTTGGCTGGTCAACATGGACCAAGGTCTGATCAATGGAGTAATTTTCCTAGATTTAAAGAAGGCCTTTGATACTGTAGACCACGAGATCTTAATAAAAAATTAGAGTTATATGGTATTAAAGGAAATAGTCTGCGTTGGTTCATTTCATACCTGAGTGACCGTACACAAGTATGTAAAGTTGGAACTACAACTTCTTCGAAAAAATATATAAAGACCGGTGTGCCACAGGGATCTAATCTGGGTCCATTATTATTTATACTTTATGTAAATGATTTACCAAACTGTTTGAGCAATTCTATCCCTGCTTTGTTCGCAGACCATACCAATGTAACGACATCTGGACCGTCTGTGGAAGATATCCAACGTAAATTAAATAATGAGTTGGATAACTTACATCAGTGGTTGCTTGCAAATAGATTGTCTTTGAATGTCAATAAAACGGAGTACATGTTAATTAGCTCTAGGTATAGGCTAACTCATATATTAACGGATCCCGAAATTTCAATTGGTTCTCAAAAAATCCCACGTGTAAAAGGGACAAAAACACTGGGTGTTTTGATCGACGAAAATATCACCTGGAAAAATGATATTGAAGCCACATGTAAAAAGATTTCGAGAGCAATAGGAATGATGAGACGAGTTAAAAATGTCATCAGTAATGAAAGCCTAGAACGGTTGAATAAAACGTTAGTGTTACCGCATTTTGATTACTGTTCTTTGGTTTGGGATAATTGCTCAAATAGTTTAAAAGACCGCTTACAAAAGCTTCAAAATAAAGCTGGTCGAATAATAAGTGGTGACAGATATATGTCAGCAACAAACACACGACTAAAACTTGGGTGGAAAGATTTACAGTCGTGAAGGGACGAACAAATGTCGTCCTTTGTGCAAAAGATAATTTCGGGCAGATCAAACTTAGATAATTTAAGTCACCTACTTTTAATAGCAAGGCGGGATTGTTATGACCTGAGAAGTAATGATAACATGCTTTTGTTACCTAAACCAAATACTAATGCAATGAAAAAAAGCTTTAAGTATAGAGCCGCTGTGATCTGGAATGCCCAATCATTAGAGGACAAAATTTATGAGCTTTGAAATTTAGTATTTTTAATTGTAAATAGCTTTGAATTTTAGTATTTTTAATTGTAAATAGTTTGGTTTTTATTTTTAGTATTACCATTTAAAAGCTCTGATGTAAATATCCTTATTTCTTATTTTCTCTTTTTAATTTCTTATGTGTAAAACACGGCCTAATGAAAAACAACTGAACATTTTTCCCTGTAAATATATTTTATTATTGGTTGGTTAGTTACCCTGTATAAATAAGATTAAATAAATAAATTAATAAATAAATAAATATATAAATAAATAATCGACCTAAACCACTTGTAATTCTATACATTTCGAACAAATTAGAAAAAGAAAACGCACTAACAGCAGATGGTCATAGTCTTGAAAGTGGAAGAAACAAGTTAACGAAAATAGTTATCTAGGGATTAAACTTCAATCGTTTCATATATAGTTCTGCTGGCTTGTGTTTAAGTTAAATTACGTTTGAACAGAACCAAGAGGCCACTTTTAATTTTTCCTTTTATTTTAGTGACTGTAGAAAATCATTCCTCTTCAATAGTATTCATAAGCGTAGGAACAGGAGAGGCCGCGCGGGCACGTACTCCCCATAATAGAAGTGGTGGCCTACCCCCAATATCTACGAAAGTAGCTATTTTTATAAAGTAATGGATACCGCTGAGTTTTTTCTGCACGATTAAGATTGTTGTTTGTGATCATTACGTTTAAAACTGCTATATAAAACAAAGGAAACGAGGTTTACTTTAGAGCCTCATAAAATCAAGGTAACATGCCCCGGGACCATCCTTAAAAGTAAGTTGTGCCCCCCAAATGATTAGATGCTTCCTACACCTGATTTCTCCGTTCCGAGACTGTTTTAGGATGAATTATATTCTGTAATATTTTCCTCGTGAAACATATTATATACTCCAAGTAGCGTTTTCTGTTTTGGATTCAAAATATACCGAGTCGATTAAAATGTTTACTAAAGATTTACCGGGTGGAAATCTTAGAGGTAAAATAAAGATGAGAGCCCATCTCAAAATTCGGAGATGTAATGTCATCACACTCAGGAATTAGACAGAAACACACGAATGTGTTTCGTGTGTTTCTGTCTAATTCCTGAGTGTGATGACATTACATCTCCGAATTTTGAACTGGGCTCTCATCTTCATTTTACGTCTATACCGAGTCGAGTTAAGCTGCGCCATGGTAAAATTTAATAGCTTCCATTACTTTTTAAAAGTAATAAAAATAATAAAATTATTTAAAAAATAATAAAAAATCTCCCTTTTAATCAATATCCTTTCAATCTACTTGTTCCTACTGGAGAAATTTTAAAAGAATACACACCATTCGAACTTATTGATGAAAAGGTGATCAGCAACCTTTGATGATATATTCCTAAAATTTCAGGATGCAAGATCATTAATTTTATTTTAAGGTATAGATTAATATTAATGATCAATGTTTAGATTTTACAGAAATATCTCTATACTTTTTGATATCGAATCTGTGACGGTGTTTTGTTTAGCCGCTTTGCTGACTTGACTGCTTTAATGCTTCATTATTTAATTCTCGACTTCACAGACGACTGATGGATGATCCAATTTTTATACATTAAACCGCACCTATATGCGTGGCTAGAGGTTAAAGGGTTAAAAACTCGATCAACCACACATCGAACAGAACACCAATCCACCCGCCACACAAAGGAACCGAGGAAACTAACAATCCAGCTTACATGAACAAGTGAAAATCTGTAGGCCCATTTGATCAGTCGAATCTGGATAACTTTAGGCGTTTAACATCACTAAATTTGGAAAAGAATTCATAAAAATTCCAAAGGAATATAATGTCAAACGCGGAAAATAACGCACACTTACAATTATTTAAAGGGTCTAATACATTACTTGAAACGTTCGCGTCACCTGTACTAATCCGTAAGAAATCCTTCTATTTATTTTTTTAGAAGCTGTTGGGGGTTTAAATAATATAGCGGGAGCATATTTTTCTGGTACTTGCTGGTATTATGAAGTTCAGATTTATAACAAACTGAAATACCCTATTGAATTGGTTTCACCTAACGTGTATGGTACTCCCATTGAATTCTGGTCATCTTCCGATGCTCTCCGAAAATGTGATACTGATAAAAGTAATTATGACAAAGGAAGGGTAGGTAAAATGATACTATTGAGAATTACGTTGATTATCCACTCAAGCCTGAGATCAAGCTCAGCTTATTGCAGAGTGGCATTGCTTTTTTGCATCATTTAAAAATGGCGCAACAAGAACGGCCCCGAAAAAGTGCCTTTATTTATACTGGATTACCCTATCAGCTACCTGAGCTGTTTTCCTCAGAGGTCCAGTAAGGGTCACCCCTAACGGGTTCATTGTTACTATAGGAGAAAACCGGAGCACATGGAGAAAACCTGCGATGCTTGGTAGAGTCCAATTGGACAACACTCTTCTCACACGTGACAAAGGTAAAGTGTCTTTATTTTATTTTATACTGGATAACCCTATCAGCTATCTAAGCTGGTCTCTTTAGAGGTCCAGTAAGGGCCTACCCTCATGGGTCCAGTGTTATGACAGGAGGAAACCGGAGTACCCGGAGAAAATCTGCGATGCTTGGTAGAGTCAAACTGGGCAACACTCTTCTCACGTGTGACCAAGGTAAGTTTTAATCAGATTACTGCACGCGGCCGGAATCGAACCCTAGTCACAGTGGTGAGAGACACGTGCACTACCACTGTGGACTACTCAGGTTGCAGAAATCAAACTTTATTAGTAGTTTTCAGAATTGATACTTCTAATGGGATTTCTCTCCAACCAAGTTGACATAAAAGCTCTAAAATCATTTCACTTTTAGAAAAATTATATGGCTGCAAAAAAACTTGAAGTTGTTTTAAATACCCTGGTGATGTATACTTTTAATGGTACGTCCCAGATAAAGCAGAAATGACCAAATTCTACCCGTGAAATTATTTTCTTCAGAATAACGGCACAATTTCTTAAGCTAACCATTTTTTTTACCACTCAGAAATTTCTCATATCAACATTCTACTTCGCAAACGGTTTTTCCGCCATAATATCGTCATTATAAATCTGTTTTAAGCAGCAAGGTTAGAGTTTTTATAGCGTTATTTCTGACAAAAGAAGATACAAATAGAGCATGAATTGGAAAACAGGAGATCTTTATAATAAAATGAAAATTTTAGCAAAAGGGACTAAATTTGATATTCAGTTGATTAGTCTAAGCCTTCTCCACATTCTTTGACGTTTTGCGTATTTCTACAATAAATGATTTTATTTCTTGTAAATAATTTCTGCGGCCAAAATCATTCATCATAAGATGTGTCCGATCAGACTTACTCTGTTGAACCTCACTCGTTCTTTTTTAGTTTACCACACAAATTGAAAACAGTGCCGGAAAAACCAATTTTGTATGGAAACAGTAAAAACCATACGGACAATTAATTTCGTATCTAATTTCTCTAATAACGACATTAATTTTGTATGTTTACTAGCCATTATTGGGGTAGAGAAGTGTATTCAGTATTGTTTGACAATATTTGTCAATGAAATTAACAGATCTAAAGATAATATCAAGTAGAGCTGAAAAGTGTTTTGATTATTCGCTGCATGAAGACGGTAGCATGGTTGACATCCATGTTCTAATGCCAAGGACCACGAGATTGGGTACGGTTAACGAGACTGTCAAGATTTATTATGATTTGTGTTTCGAGCTCAAATGATTTTGAAGATTTTTGCAGACGCACTTTTCGACTAAAGTAGATGCCACATAAGACGATATTCAACAGTGCTTTCATGGACGGCGAAGCAATTTTTCACGGGGGGCTAACGCTAAAAGTGACATATCTCCATAAACGTTTAGTATAATAGCTTTTAAATGCAATTCTCACTAAATTTAAAATTCCACTGTACCTAAACAAAGATACAAAATTTCAGTGCCTTTTATCTTTATTGAACATTTCAAGGGGAAACAGCAAATTTTTAGCAAATATTAAAACACTATTGTGCATCATGGCATGAAATATAGCTCAACAATCTTTCATGGCTTAAAGTCATCAATTGTAAATGTTCCAAAATTTCTTTGACGATTTTCGTTCAGCGACAGATATGAATTAGCTACAGAAACTAAGCATAATCGGTCCAATCTCTCTTTATGAGTGTTTAGAATCGAGAGATAGTTAAATCGTACTTGTAACATGTTGGATCGCTGCCATGTTTTAATTCTTCGAGTTGTTGAGAAAGATCTCTCTCCCGTCGAACTAGTAGCAGGATTAACTTGGATCAATTTGCAGACAGTAATGATCTTGTGAATAAGCAGTTGTTCTTGTGGCTGGAGATTTTGACGGCTGTCAAAATGTCTTGGAAACAGTGCAATTCAATTTCTTTCACGAGAACTCGAAACGAGCATAACTGAACTGACAAAGAATTGACATCGACGTCAGTAGTAAATTTCAAAGCAAGCTCCTCCAATTCCTTGGAATCGTCCTCTCCCTTTATAGCTTTGAGAAGAAGATTCTTTAAACTGGCATACACTTTAAAGGCTGGCTGATCAAAACGATCCTTTATAGAAAAAATTAAATGATCAGTTGCTTCAAAGTAGATCATCCTGTAGTGGTCACGGGCTGTTTGTGGATACGTTGGCGCTGCAATCCCAACCTCATAGCGTGCTGGTGCACATCGTTTTCTTGGACTTGCTGGCTTTGCAATGACAGGATACTTTTTTACCTTAATGAGGACTACATCATAAAAGGCATCAAATGACTCTTCATTTCGTATGCTTTGTAATGTTTTTATTGTAAGATCAGCGAGATCCTCACCTGCAGAAGCAGAGACTTGGAGATTAAAGCGATTTTGAAAGGTTATCTGCGTGAGCAAAATGGCGTGCGCTCAGCATTTTAACCAAAGAAGAAATCAAATGTCATTTGGTCATCACAGCCATGTGTTCGTGCTCTGACACAGGGCTCAACCCTCATTTCAAGGCAAACTTTCCAAACTTCAAGAAGTGAAGAATAATTCGCTAGTATGCGGTCGTAATACGCTGCCGTTACCGTCCACCTTGTGGGACAAAGTTTTAGGATTCCAGCTGGTTTTTCATGTTCAGAGTCTTCCTCTTCAATGTTGTCTTTCACACTACCAAGAATTGTTTCTCGTTTGAGAGAAAACTTAATAAGAGTCACCAGTTGCTTGGCAGTACTCATGGTGTCAGATAGCAACTTACAATCTTTCGCCACACTTTATACGCCCAAACTTAGGGGCGTATAAAGTGTGGGCGTATAAGTAAGGGCGTATAACTTAGTGCATGACAGTGGGTAATGAAAGCTTTAGGTTGCAGTGCTAAAATTTGCTGCGCAGTTCCTGATTTTTTTCCAAGCATATTGACAGCGCCGTCATAGCACTGGCCTCATTCAAAGAAAGCTGCAGTCGTATCAGGACATCTTTGATTACGGATGTAATCGTATCAGCTTTTATGTCAGGAATCTGGTAAAATCCTATGAAGTCTTCGTGAGCTACAAGGTACTCACTGATCCATCGAAGGCATATTGTCAACTGTTCATGGTTACTAATGTCAGCATATTCGTCACAAATCAGCGAATAGTAGTTATTTCTGATTTCACTTACCAATTCTCTAATTAATTGAGTAGCCATTAAAGAAATAATTTCGTTTTGAATTTCATGACTTGTGTACATCCCTCTTTTGGCATCCACCCACTTTGCCAAATCGCTAACATCCTTTGCTCGTAATTTCTGCAACTGTTTAATTCGACTCTCTATCACTATTTCCTCGGATAGCTAAACCTTGTCTTGCCAGGTATTGTAGTCATTCAATGGTCTTGGCAAAACAACGGCGATTTTGTGCCCTTGTCTTTTTTGCCGTCTCACTTGTCATATCGATAACGTCGCCATGCGTTGTTGAAATTAATACCTCATAGTCAACAGCAATTTTGTGGCACTCTGATGTTTGATGCACTTTAAAATTTGTTAGTGCGTTTTTCCAGTTCTAGAAACCTTTGGATATGAAGGCCTGTTCCATGTTTCGGGCAGTTCTTAAGTTGCCTTTCTTGTTTTGATTAACACAAATGTAACAAAATGCGGAGTGACTCTCTTCATTGTAGTGCAACTACGGATATTCTTTAAACCAGGAGGCTTGGAATGAGCGGTTTTGCTTCCCAAAATTTGTTTTCGGGAACTGAAAATTACTTGGCTGATTTGGTATAGCTATAACTTCCTTCAGTACCGCATTTTCTGACAGTGTTCTGTCTGTATCCTTGTTGATGGATTTTCGCTCTACTTGACTGTTATCTTGTTCGAGTTCAATACTATTATCTCCAGAATTTATTCGCCATGACGCGGTTTGCTCCAATTCTATATTTCTGGTCGCCGTTTCCTTCCGTTGAACCTTAAAAAATCTTGCCATAGACGATTTCTTGGATGACATATTGCTGTAAAATTCTTAAACATTGTAAACTTTGTGTTTTTCTCCTGCAATTTCCATTTTCAGCGCAGTTCTATGATCGCAGGCACAGTTGGTGTTCTTATACTCTATTTTATTGAATTATAGTGACTTTCAGTTTGTGCAACACTAGAAATCGCCAGTACGTAACATCTATTGACTTTTTACTGCACAGACTAACGGTACAAGAAAAGTTTCCTCGCAGACAGTTTTATGTGGTAATCTTATAATTCTGCCTGCTTAAATATTTCAGAATACACAAAATTGACCTCAATTTATAAGGTTAGCAGCTGGGAAAGGGGGGGGGGGGGTTTACAGCCCTCCCGCCTCCCTGGCTCTGCCGTCCCTGGCTTTGTAACGTAATAAATTACAAGTTATCTTTGAAAATCTTCCTTGCAACATCGTGTTCATACCAGTCAATATCTTCCACGTCCCGTATGCATATAAAACATTATTCTGTGTGGTTATTGTGATGTTCAGTTAAACGCTTACTAATACTAGAGAACTTCTTGAGAATTTAATTAACCCTAATGATGCCATTTGAGTAAGGCGCAAATGTTTGAAATTCAGAATTCACATTTTCTCAGTTTTTTTCAACATTATGAAAGTGTAAAAGGCATGAGGTAAACAGTTAAGGCATGATTTTGGCTGAAAGTTGCGCTGTGAAAGTTGACAACTCAACAAAGGAAAAAATGATGCATGTGAATAGGTATTAGTTCATCATTTTCGATTAGTTTCACTGTAACAGCCCTTGGCGCTTCATTTACTCCACAATGAAGCAGGAGTGATGTGAACAAGGATCAGTTTCGCGTATTTTGATAGCGGAGAAATGCTAATGCAGGTGAATCAAGTCATTAAATCATTTGAAATCTAAAAATGAATAAAATACAAAAGCAAAGAATTAAAAAATAGCTTGTGTTAAAATTTATGATATGAAACAATTTTGGCTGGAAATCAACCGTTATTTTGGGCAGTTTCCATATAACATTGTATGGAAGCGAAAACTTGGAATTTGGATCAGAAAAGCTAATTTCCCGTAATTCTTTGATCTAAATTTTAAAGGTTAATCCTTTTACCAAAGAAAAGCGTATGTTACAGCTAAACATTTTCAGCTGACAAGCGTCAGAGGACGTTTTTGGTTATCCTTAGATAACTTTATTAGGAGAGAGGGAAATCGAGCACTTATCAAAGGGTTCATAATAGCTACTGCCCATTCTCCTTGAACACTTAGTCTCACTTAAAAAATTTTCACGCCATAGCACAAAGCAATACTCTAGTGCATTGATCGTCAGTGGCTAAGCATAGCAACTAGTCAGGATACAAATTTAATATTATGTATGTATAGCAATAGGATCATGTTATGCAAATATAAAATTATGCACAGTATTTAGATATCAAGCAAAATATATCCATAACATTGTTTTGTAGCAATGTCTAGTATGCTTAGCATAACCACTAAATTGATCAACAATTCAGGTATTTTCATATGGTAACAATTGCGCAGGAGCGCGTATATGGTTTGATACCAAACATCGTTGATCATTTAAAATTTGCATATCATCACTCGTTGCTAAGCTTAGGTTATGTTAAATTTTCCTAGCATGACCGGTTACTATGCTTAGCTCCGCCACTGCTGATGTTAACCTTTCGCCATATATCTCTTCAAAATGCTGGAAAAATCACGAAATTCTCTAAACATCCTTGAGTTTTTAAACTTAGCAACTTCTGCATACGTCTACTGATTAAACATGTATTTCGTTTGTTTTATGTTCCTCAATCACTAATGAGTAATTAATGTTATAAAAGATTTTCTAGGCTCAAATTCTCAAGAAAAAACAGGTCACCGAATGGACTGAGGCCAAGTATCCTGTAGAACGCTATGATACATCCTTTTCTAAAAATGATCCTTTATGGAGTGATTTGGTACCAGGGAGAAACGAACGCCTTTTATAGTTATAATTCTTACAAGTGTATTTTTCCGGCCATGATCGATGATTAGAGAGCAAAATGGTACGGGGCTACTTAGGGTAACGCAGATGAGGTCTTCCCGTTCGGGTTTGTTCAGACGAGTTTTTATTGGGCACTGCAAGGGTTGCACTGGTTAGGTCAGAGACCCGTTTACGTGGTAACCAGGAAATGTCGCTTTTTGCAGCAGCCAAAGTTTAGCAAGAGTTGTCGGTGAAATCTGCTTTTCCAGTTCAATACATTTCCACCATGAGTAAGATTTTCACAGAATCAAACTTAATAAGAAATAAAAAAATATAGTAAATAGGTAAATCAATAAACGATAAATATAAAAAAGTGAATATATGGATAAACAATTAGATCAATAAATAGATAAGTAATAAATTGATCATAGAAAAATCATTGGATAGTAGTTAAATAAACAATAAATAATGAAATAAGTAAATGACCAGGTATTAAAATAAGTGAATAAGTAGGCAGATAAATGATAAAAAGTTTAAAAAACTTGAGATTTTGATTGTGAAAAGTTTGAAGAGCGCTCTTGGCATAAATAAATATCTAGGTTGGCGAATAACTATACAAATTAATAACAAAATAAGTAAATAAATAACAACATAAAGATGTAAATCGATAAATAGCAGTATAAATAAGTAAACAGATGAAGAAACAAACATTAAAAAGATCAAAAAGATTTACATAAAAACTTGTAAATAAAGTATGACATAAAATTATATCAACAAAACGTTGAAACGTTCACATTGATCAAAATGCCAAAACTTAATTGTCATCATTCACTCACCTATCTCAATCTTGCACTGTTACTATTTCCCTAGTTTTCTTCATATGGCCCGGATAGCGCTGTCGAAGAATCGAAATTTGCCCCATTACGTTGGAATCAAACAGCCTAGTATGGTTTCGTCCCAAATGACCGTCAGAAGCGCGTATTTATGGCAGTAGCAATGGATCTTGGTAATCCATATTCCCCGTTCAGTAGTGCACATCCGACGAACGAAAAAGACGTTGGCTCACGTTTGGCACTTGCCAGTCTTTCCGTGGAGTATGAAAAAATGTCTATAATACTGGTCCATTGGTATCGTAGATTAAACAATGAATGTCACCTTTAGATCAGTTGTTGGTAAAATCAAGGTCAAAAGTCTTGATGGATTTGAGGTACGTGGTTAGAGTTAGAGTTTGAGTTTTAGCTCTTGGCACTTTACGACAAGTTTTCGCTGCTATTAACGTTTGTGACTTTGTATTTTCAAAGAAAGACGTTCTCTGGAGAAGAACTACTTTCATTGAACAAGCTTTCGGCTGTTGGAAGCCGAAAATAAATATAAAATAAAAATATTTTTGAATTTACAAAATATCTTCCCAGCTTGGCTTAAATGGATGATGAGCCTCTCGAGAATCCTCCCCTCCCCCAGCTAATAAACAAGTTTTTATTCGACTTTCTATTAAAGCAAGCGGCTAATAAGAAAGGAAGTGGGCAACCACTTGATTATCACGTGATTGAAAGATTACACATGTCGATGGGCGAGTCAATCCCCAATTATTAGCTTTTAACTTCTGTGTTTCTTTGCCAGGTTCTTTGCCAAAAGAACCTGGATTAAAGCAAAAATAATGAAAATCAGTAACACATCAGTGATTATAAAACCTTCAGCGGACTGTCAAGTTGGAGCAGTTAAATATGCGTGGAGCAAGTTTCCCAGTGTCATGAAAGAGTGCACAATTTATAGTGGCGTCTTAGCTAGTCCACCATTTGTCAAATACGGCCCTTTCGAAAATGTTGACATTAGAAAAATTTTGCCTTTCTAAATGATTTGAAATCTACCCAAGTTACTGTTGTGTAAATCTGTATCACATGAATTTGTTAACTTCAAGTGCGGATGAGATGTTTGATTAATCACCAAAATGGAAGTACTTCAATACAGATATGGAAGAACAAAAAGTTGTTGATGTGATTTGATTCAGTTTTCTAATAAAGTTGATGTTAAAAATTCTTCTCTGGGCACTCTTTTTGTTTTATTTTGATTCAACCATCGGAAATAAAGTTGAGGTAAATGTTGGGGTAAGGAAGAATCTCTGGATGAGGGAATTTCTATAAAAAGGATCTGTAACAGGAAAAACTTCCAAAAGAGCATATTAAAAATAAGATGATGGACCTCTATAATAACGTATGTCCGTCATAAGTTGTCGTTTTAGTCGTCTTGTCACCATTGGGGGCGGAAGATGTTTGATATTTGGAGAGGTGGTTATTGTAACGATAAAGAAGAACAAGAGTAGGGCATAGCGCTGACCTCCCGCCAATTTTTCAGAAAGTTTTATTAAAGTAGCATGTGAAGTGGCATTTCAGGACTTTGATTTCGTGAAAAAGAATATCAATTGGGACAAAACGTTCTTCCACCATTAGTTAACTAAGTCAAAAGCAAGTTTTAGAATAGGCCTGAAAATATTGGAGGGCTTAGCTTACTGATCTGAAATATTGGGGGGAGGGGGAGGGAGAGGAACGGTAGCTCCCTTTTCCACCGTCCATCCTTTTTATCACTATTCTCTTCTTTGACCTTAAGCTAATTTTTACCGTTATTCCTGTTTGGCCTCGTCGTCATCGTTGACTTTATCCATTTTCTTATCCCAACCAATATTTATCTTTTCCACGCATAGGCTTAATCACTCTCGTTACCCATACTTTTATAACTAAAGATTATGCTCCTTATGGTTCCTTGCCTTAATCTTTACATTTATCTCTTTGGTGTATACCCCTACACTCTTGATCTCTGCCACTTGAAGCTTCGACAAATGCAGTCTTAACTCAAAAAATTTACAACAAACATCTGTAGTGCGGATACCGTTCATAGCAAAGGTATCCTCAGAACGTAAGCGCAACAAATTTCCTTCTCCTATCCAAGGTAAGTGTACCTGCATAAAAAGCCTTATTCCCTGCACAAACAGAATTCCTATCTTTAAGCATTAGAGTATGTTGCATTTACTTTACAATCTCAAAATTCCGATTATAGACGTGACAGGAAACATCGAATCGTCGTGAAAAAACAATTGGTTAATACATGGCAAAGAATCGCTTACAACGAACGAAAAATGTTGCGAAAAAAGCAACTCTTGGGCCCTAGCTTGGAATCGAGCCCATGCCCCAGTCAATCCAGTGCAGAGCAAGCACAAATGCTAACGATTCTGAATCCACTCTTAGATTGTCAAAAATGATTCTCTTTATTTGCATACTGACCTCCGGAAAGATATATTTAACATCATGAGACACGGGCCGTTTCGTCAGCTTTTGCCGATCGCATCCCCAACAACAGTGCGCTTACAAAAACGTTGAGTTTCTGTAAATACGTGCAGCTCTTGAAAATCTCATAAAAGTGCCAGTAGAAAACCTTGAAACACTTTTCCCTTGCTACTATAATGATGTATTTTACCCCTGATAGCCCCCAACGAACTCCTGTACAAAGAAACATGCAAATACTCGTCCAGAAAGGTAAAGAACTGCTAAGCTAACTTTGTCCTGTTTGAGAAAATATTACAGAATTAGTACAATAGTATTCTGAACAGAACGTCACGGTCAGTTTAAGCCTCGAACGTCTTCAATAGAACATCTACCCTTTGTAGCAATCAATGGTATTTAGTTCTGAAACTCGAAAGTTTGCTTGACTAAGTGTATGCTCCATTCCATTTTATCAAGTGTAAATGTGAAATAGTCGTTGAATTTATTTAGATCGAGATGTTTTGGGCTATTTTAATCATAACATCAACGAACCTAAACCTGTGGATCTGTTGCATAGTTCGGTTATTATTTCTCGACATCTTTACATAGAAATCTTCAGATGAAAATAATTGTCTGTTGCAGAAGAAAGGGAAAAATTTTCAAGATTTTCGGTGGCACTTGATACGATCAAGATCAGGAACTGGTTGCATTTACAGACGTTCTACTGGGGTTGGTCAATTACTGTTCATCCCCAACCCACCAAGATTCGATGTGTTTGTGAGCAAGCTTACAAACCTAACAGTTGACCGAAATCTTGTTGTAAATGCTCGACTATTAATTATGCTCGCACGCAAGCGAGAAGGGGAAAAGAAGATAAATGAGAAAAGGGCAATATGGTAGAAGATACAAAAGAGACAAAAATAGAAATGAAGAAACAGAAGAATAATTTGCTGAAATACCGTAACTCAGGAAATGTCTGAAGATTTGTCAAAACGCTCTGTCGCATATAGTGTGTTTAGGAATAGTTGTTCCGAATGAATATGGAAACGTTTCTGCCGAGCCATACATGATTTACTAATTCATAATATTGTTTCCTGGAGAGGCAACACGTGATCTTTTGCATGAGCCTTCCTAAATGCTACGCAAGGAACTTCCAAAAAATTGCATGAGTGGAACGTGCAGAGAACAGGGTAAGAAGTGGGAATATAATGGATATCAACGTTTTCAGGGTAGGTGGTAGTTCGAAATTCTCCCTGTGTTTCCGTTCATGGATTTACGTATTTCACGAGGTATATTTCACAAAGAATACGATAGTGTGAGTAGTTCAACGGAGGGTTTTGAATCCCTTCACAATTAAAACAACATTCTAAGAGCCTGGCTTTTGCAATCCATTTAAGGTAAATGTAATTTTCTTTCGGCGGAAAGTAAATGAATGATACCCAGCACAAGCATTTTGACGAATATGCTGGTTGGGACGAGACTAAAAAACTTCACCGTGCCTGAAAAATCTGCTCTTCGGCTCGTGATCTCTCCATATCTCTCTCTCTCTCTCTTGTATGTTCTTTTTTATTTCAGCGTTCTTTGTGTTGATGTCTATGAAGATTTTCTAGTTTCACACTTAGCACTAAGTTCCTCGTTTTTCTTCATCTCTAATTCTTCGATATTTGACTGCAGCTCTTTTTCCATTTCCGCTTGCAGCTGTTTCTTCCACTGGTCTTCAATTACCACTTGCAATTCAAGGTTCATCCGAGCATGATAGCTCACTCGAGGTACACGACATGCGTTTGAAAGACTTATCTCTTGTCTGAAAATAATAAAAAAAGGTTAATTCACCCTTGACGTATTTAAATTATCAGACTTTAATCGCAGTTCTTTCCTTAGCAGCTATAATTGTTCTAGTTGTATTGCGAAATAAGCTGCTCCTCACGCAAACACTAACTGGCTGGTAGCTGATGTTTAAATAAAAGAATTTAAACTTGGAAATTTCCCATTCTTTTTTTCAATCAGCTTATTTTGCAAAAGAAATATAAGATGATATTTCCACATTTATAAACTATGACATGAACGCTTGGAATCGATGTACCGAGATTATTGGAAAAGCTAAAGACACTAGCCTCTCGCTCGTGCTGTTTTCTTTTTAAATTTTTCTCCAGTCAAACAACAATCCATACGATTTTATCAGAGCATATAAACCTGTATTTCTTTAGGAACTTGAAATCATTGCGCCAGTAACTCCTTTTCCACAAATTTACTCTGAGCACATTGCCAGTATCTTTAAATTTGACAGCTCTTTCGAACGTTTAACAAAGGACGCCGTGAAGTTGAAATATCGATTGTGTTTTCACTGACTCCTGCAATTTATATTTCGCATTACAGCCAAAATATTTACTGTGTTTAAATCAACTTACTACTGTTCTAACTACAGTTGAACTTCGAATCAACGGACCCCGAAACAACGGATTCCGGAAGCAACGGACAAATTTTCAGACGGTCCAGATGGAATTTAGGCGTAGCGGACCGAGTCTGCTAGTTTCGAAAATAACCGGTAGGGGCGGGTCAATAAGTTGTTTACAAGCACCGCGTGGCTAACAAGTGTCAATTCGTTGTTCTTTTTTTGTGTATCATATTATTACTTTTAGGATACTCTACATTTTTTACCCTCGCTATGGCATCTAAGCAAAAGGATAGAGGTAAGCGAAAGCGTACCAATCTTAGTATTGGAGACAAATTAGAGCTGATTAAGAAGTTGGAATCGGGACTTTCGGTGGCTAAATTGTGTGAAGGATATGGCGTCAAGTGACAAACAGTTAGTGATAAAAAAAAGTGTAAAGAAAAGCTCAAAGCCTTCGCAATTAAGTTTGATGTTGGCCCAAGCAAAGATAAAAAAAGGTGTTGTGTATAAGCGTAAACATATGAAAGTGCCTAAAAGTAAAAAAGTTAGAGGATGCCGTGTACAAGTGGCATGTGCAACAAAGATCAGTGAACATGAACGTACGTGGGGTGGAAATTTTGGAAGCCGCTCATAAATTAGCAAATAATTTGGGCATTACTTCATTCAAGGGTAGCACTGGTTGGCTTTATCGGTTTCGTAATCGCCATGGAATCCGTAACAGAGTGGAACATGGCGAGGCTGCATGTGCGGATACAAGTGCTGTGGAACCATTCAGAGTGGAATTTAATCAACTCATAAAGTATGAAGACTTGCACTTAGGACAGATTTATAATGCAGACGAAACTGCTTTATTTTGGCGATCTCTTCCAAGGAATACCCAAGCATTTAAGAATGAAGATAAAATTCCTGGGAAAAAGATTAGCAAAGGCAAATTCTCTGCTTTGCTGGGAGCGAATGCTTCGGGTACACACCGCCTCAAACCCGTGATCGTAGGTAAGGCTGCTAAGCCACGGTGTCTCAAAGACTCGATGCATGAGCTACCGGTCGTGTACTACCACACGAAAAACTCGTGGTTTACGAATGATATTTTTAGTGATTGGTTTTTTGATCATTTCATTCCCGAAGCGCGTAATTTTCAGGAGAAAGTGTTACATATTGCTCCTGAAGACGTAAAGGCCGTTCTCCTCCTCGACAACGCCCCAGCTCACCCTCATGCAGACAAACCCGTTAGCGCTGATGGTAGAATCCGCGCTCTATTCATCCCGTCCAACACAACATCCTTAATACAACCTATGGATCAAGGGGTGACACTGGCGTGCAAACGTTTATACCAGAGGAAATATCTCAACGAAGTCTTGGTGGTCATCGAGGACGAGGAGGATATACTAGAAGACACTAGAGGACAGCGAACGCTGAATAACATCAAGAATTATAACCTCAAGTCAGGGATCTTCAACTTCGCGTCTGTTTGGAAACAAGTAAAGTTGACAACTCTCGCATATTCTTGGAAAAAATTGCTCAGACGAAGATTCTGACATAGAATTTGAGGGTTTTGAGCCTGATGACTTTCACGAAAATATGGTACGTGCTGGAGAAACAGACGTGACAGTTGCGGATGTGGAGAACTGGCTGGAGGAGAACGATGCAGACCCCCGGGTACCAAGTCTTTTCTATGGAGGAGATTGCCGAAACAGTTCTTCATGGTGACCAATCAGATAGCAGCAGTGATTCGGAGGAAGAGGTGGTGGTGAGACCTAAAATGGCTGACGTTCGTGATTCTATTGACATTCTAATACAGTTTGTTGATGTGACCGACAATCGTGAAATTCGTGCTTATTACGAACACCTTCGCACATTAAGGGAACTAATAATTCGTGAACAGTATAGTAAAAGGAAACAATCAAATTTGGATTCCTTCTTCAAACCCAAAGTCCCCTTAACCGTCTCTCAGGAAAGCGAACGCAACCCTGACTCGCCGCCACCACTTTCACTTTCTCCCACCTCCCCCACCACAGAGGGAACTGACGGGCTACCACTATCACCCCAACCAAGCACCAGTACTACCTTCTCTGGCTTCGAGTAATAACCACTCTGAAGTCCCACTATACGGTCACGGTATAACAAGCACTTCTCTCCACTACAGCACTAGCACTTTACAAGGTAAATGAAAGCCTTAATGTATTTAATTTAACATTTACAGTATTGTACGTGTACTTAAATAATTATTATTTATTTTAAGGTTTATACTCTAAAAGGTAAAGGAAAGCTTTTTTTACATTTATTGCATTTATTTTAACATTTACTTACATGTTTATTAAAGTTATTTTAAGATTTATTTACATATTTACTATGGTTTTATACCGCGAAAAAGAATACCTCGAAACAACGGACAATTCACATCAACGGACCACCTTTCCCCCCAATTAGTCCGTTGTTTCGAAGTTCATCTGTATGTTTAAATTAAATACTTTCACTGATGATTATGCTCATTTTCTTGACCTCAAAATTTCTGAATTTGATAATGATGTTTTTTTTTTTTTTTTTTTGTAGAGACCCACACCGGCCAATATGCTCATTTCTCTAGCTTCGAACCTTTCGGTCGCAAATCAGCTTGGATTAAATCGCTGTTTCATCGCGTTTTGAAAATTTGAGTTTTGAGTTTTGAGTAGAATTCGATAATTCCATCCCTACAATTTGCGTATCCAAATTGTACACTGCCATGCCTTGGCAGAAGAGGTGAGACTGGTTAAAACATGGATTAAGAAAATCTGCCGAGCCCTTCATAAGCCTGTTCGATTTATAATTATTTATGAAACTAAAAAACTGTCTTATGTCCTGTCTAGTAATAAAATCGCAGCTTTTCACGTAACAATGTCGTTTATGAAATTACGTGACCAGAATGTAACCAACACTATATAGGCAAAACAGAACGTTGTTTGGACAAACGCCTATCTGAGCATTCTTCCGAAGTTAAAAATACTGTCTTTAGTTAGTCACTTCTTAACGTGTGATGGCATGAAATACCTGGTCAACTTTAACAACCTCTTCGGCATTTTAATTATCTTTCACTTCCTCCTTCAAAATCTTCTCTGGCTTTTAAGAATATTATAAATAACAATTTTAAAATTCTTTATTCTTGTAAACATGATAATAGTAATCTACTTTTATCATTGGAAGCTTTATCCAACCTAAGTGCAATAAAAAATGTGAAAGCAATTTTGGGTCATGTCTTAGATCGCAGCCATAAAACGCTAAATCTTGTTTCATGCTGCTTCAAGAAGGTAACTCAGTCGAACAAGTTGATGAATTTCAATTCTTGCCAAGGATATGGTCGATGACAGGGTCTTCACAAGCAGTTAGACAACGTGTTTAATCTTGCAGCTATATGAACTGTTGAGCATACTATTGTAATGGATAACAACGATGTTCCAATTCTCGCTTTTTAATGGAAGTTTTCACATCAAATATAGTTGGTACTATTTTTTTTAAAATTTTCACTTATGGAGACGAACATTAAATATTTTTAAATTTGAACGATCACCGTCATCCACGATAATTCATCATCTCGCATTCGCAGCGACCGTTCGTGAGCCATTAATAATAGGGAACTTAAGCAGTTGACATTCGTGAACCACGGACAGCTTTTACTTTCAACAGAATTTTTCATGTAAAACAAAGAAAATGAATGTCAAATCTCAAGGGCGTCGTCTAACATGGAAAAAGTCGTTTTCGTTATAGACAGACATTACTATCAGCATTTCCACGTTCTGAAGACGACGTGTACACCCACAACGTCAACATCTTTCAGAGAAGTTCGCCACCGAATAGCTGATTAGACATGCTGTGATCTCTCGTCACTGGTATATTTGAGTGGTCCATAATCTTCGCTCCGATAAATCATTCTTTTGAAAGAATACACAGCCAAAAATTCAAAAACACCTGTTCGTCAAATCTTCCGGCTGATGTCCGTGGCTCAAGAACGTCAGCTGCCTAAGTTTGCTATTCTTGGGTAATAAAGCACTGGTTGGAGAAGTGTACACCAACGGTTTTGTGGCGGTATGATTTTCATAAAGTGTTTGCATAGTGACAGACCTCAATTTTACATTTACGATTACATTTAACAAATAGATGATAAGGTTCAGTGCATGTATATCCTGATGACAACACTTTTGATTTCATTTGAACACGAAGTAAGAGAATTATATTCATAACATTTTCGCCTGCAAAACATTTGATATTTCTAACGGTTGAGCAAAGTTTACTATGTTCCTAATGGTAAATTCATGATTATCGTGACATATTGCCTCGCCAAGTCGGCTGGCCTTAACAAATCATTTATTTAGTCCTAGAGACGCTAGGTAGAAGCACATACCCTTACGTTTGTCACTACTTGATAGTAAAAGGATATTTGACATAGACATAGGCAGAATTGCCCAACAGGCCCAACACACGTCGTTATATCCGGTCAACCATTTTTATCCAATAAGCTCAATGGCTGGAGGATCTCATCGTCGATCAAAAGATTGCCGGTCCTATTGCTGGCACGGGGTAAGAGATCTTTTCTGAGTGTTGAAGTTCGAAAGACATGACAGTTCATGTAAAAACGAAAACTACAAGAGCTATCAGAGCTACCGCGATTATTCAGCAATCGGTGAGACAGTAACTTGTTAAAGATTCCAGAAAGCTGTGTTGACAATAGGATAAACGGTTGTTCAGCAAATGCATTTCCCCAATCTTCCAATACCCGTGAAGGACCGTTTTTGCTTCATCGTTAACAATACTTTTGAGAAAATGGTGTGCAATATTAGGGTCGTTCCTCCTGGAGAAATATGATTTCGATATGGATATCGTATTTCATTATGATAGGGAAACGTGTCTAGCTAGGATGCGAAGCTCTGGTACAAACAGTGCAAAAAAGATGTTCATGACTCACGTAAGTCAAGTCTAATAGAAGAAGCGGCTTGGTAATCGTATAAAAATGATGAGCCAGTTTGCGTCTCATCAGAGGAGCATTTTTATGTAAGGCTTGTCCCGTTTCACTTGTATAAATGGGCATAATATTCATTCATCAACGTAGTTCATCCATAACAACATTTTCACAGTATTATTCTGCAATAACGCTCGAACAGCTGGTGAGATCTTTACGTGAGTCAAATCCAAATGTGACTAGTGATTAATACAATTAATATAGAATGGTCATATAAAATATTTATTACGTTTTCGTACAGACCGAGCAACGAAGGAGCGAGGTCTGTGCAAAAACATTAAAGGCAAATACTTTGCCGTACAGACCGAAAAAACGAAGTTAATAAGGAATTTATTATGTGGCTTTTTGGTTGGTATTCTTGCTCATTTAAACTGGGTTTCCGTCGTCGGATGTTGCTATTTACCTTACCTCGTAACTTGTTCGTACCGTTTTGCTTTCTGTTTCCACCAGTTAAACGTTCAAAAAATTAGTTTTACACAAAAGCAGTACCAGTGTTCCAGCACATTTAGTTGTTCGAAATTTTTCAATTTAAATTCTTAATTCTTCTCAGATTTCATTAAAATCAGGTAGAAGATTTTCCGGCCGAAGTTACCAGTACGGAATAAATAGCCTATTGGACCGGTCTAATATCATAAAATATTGGACCGTTCAGCAACCAATCAGCATGCATAATTTTGTATAATGATTGAAAATAATTTCAGTCGTATAATAACAAATACAAGACTACAATAAATATCTTACCTTAGGGATGGCTTGTTACGAGAGTCATGCGGGACATTTTCTAGTTTTCGCGGTGATCTTTTGATGGACTGGGATCCTTGAGAAGTCGAGGTAGGCGATGTAGAGGTACTAACTGCTGATGGGATGACCTGGGAATGAACTGCTCGAGAAAGGATTGCTGCTAGCCTGGATATCCACAGTGATACAGGAATGTGCTCTTTGACCAATTTGTTCTGCAGCTCTGCTTCAACCTGCACGGAAACAGAAGAAGACTCAAAATCGGAAACGTCATGTCGTAATGTTTGAAAAATATTCTCTGTTCAATGATTCAAAGCAGTTGGAGCAACAACTGACTATAAGCTCCCATTTGTAATGATTTAGGATTAAAGGGGAACAGTAACATGTCGTCAGTATTGCCACAAAATAAAAATATTGAGATATTAAAAAACAATTTCTGAAGTACTACGATAAAGTGGCAACAGCAATGTTCAGAACTGAAGTCAAATTTGCTAAAAATTGTTGTTGATTGTACGCCATCTTGGATTAATTGCCCACGAGATCGACTGTTGAGAAAGCGACCCATTGATCGATGCATCTGTACATCACTATTCCGACGAAAAGTTAAATACAAAACGGCAAAACGATATCAAAATCATCAATATTCACTATGGCAGGAGTTTGCTGAAGAAGCTCATAGTTTGCGACTTTGTCAGTTTGAACAACAAAGAGAGACGTGATGACGGTAAGTCAGGTTGTTCGTCTGAGGAAGAAAAGTCACTAGGTCGCAATACTTCACGTGCTGGGCAAACGATGTACCAATTGACTTTTGCATTCGGAAAGACTACAATAAAATGTCGCCAATAAAAAAAATTGTCAGAAAAAACTGTAAGTGTAAAATTTGATAAATGTCATGTCGCGGAAAAAAAAGCTAATTTAATCACATCCGCCACTTAAAGTGGTCTTACACACAAAAAGCCGATTTTGAGTGAAATCTACGAAATTGTAAAAATTGGAGAAATACAATCTTTAAACCCTTCTTAATCTTGTTTGTATAACTTTTTTTCCGAGAAATACTTAAAAAACCAAGAAATTCAGCATTTTCCAGAACTCTTGTTCCATTTTTCCCTTAGCAACGCCCCTAGCAACGAGAATGTTGCTTTCATCAAGGTGGTCTTACACTAAAAAAAATCGATTTTGAGTGAAATCTACGAAATTGCAAAAGTTGGAGAAATACTTGAAATAATTGAAAACTTTAACTTTAAAGCTGTTTTCTTCAATTTGTCAAAATGGCTTGATTACTGATATTTCATGCAAGATGTCTCAAAGAGTATTTAAGCTATCCTTATCAAACTTTCAGGGCTTATTGTACATGCCTTGCTCTTGGGGATGGACTAAAAGAATTGAATTTTATTCAATTGCCACAAAATAATGAGGGTTTTAGTGACACAATTGCACACATTCTCGGCATTCGAAAAGTTCAATCTTGATTATAGCCATACTGTATATAGTCGAGAAATGATTCTAGTTCACACTTTAGGCATTGCTCTGAGTTACAAATTAAAAGTTACTCCAGATTTCTACCATCATTTGTTGTCTAGTTATCATGTTTACAAATGTACCCTCTTTTTTTTATGGGAAGTAGTGTACCTCGGTTACCATGGAACAATCGACCAAAAGAAATTATTTTTATAGTTGGGTAACTCCTTTAAACAACATAATGTAGCTAGATTTTCATTTTATTTAAAATATCAAAAAAATTTTCTTTGTGTAAACGACCACCTTAAAGAGATAAAAATCGGTTATCCAGTCCCATTCTAAACAATAAACTCGAAAACTACTTAACGATGGCACATAAACGGTAGAAATTTATGGAAACTTTGGATTGAATGTTATCTTTATTACCAATTTTTCCATAATACTTGTCAAATTATTATTAATTTTTTTAACGTAATCATCTAATTTTTGATTCAATGTTATTGACCTAATACAAGCTCCATTTTAACCATTAATAACTTAATCCCCCCTTGTTCTTAGGTCCCCATTTTTTTTTGTTTCGATCTTCCATTAGTGTCAAGAATGTTAATGTCGAGATATAACCTTCGACATATGTCACGACAATGTATAACAAGTCTGTAAGAATTAATTCAGTTTTCATTTACTTAGTACAACAGATTTTTAGGCAAGATATACTTGTGTGTGCAAGTATAAGATACAAAAATTACTTTTGCTGGCCTACGCACTAAATCCTGATTTAGCTTGTGTTTGTAAATATGTTTGGCTGTTTCTTTGTGCGTGGGCATTTGTACGCGCGCGCGCGTGTGTTCGTGTGTGAGTATTGGTGCAGCTATAGGTGTGAATGTGTAGGTTTGTGCTAGTCGATATGGGTTTGGAGGTGTGTATGCGTGCTTTTGAGTGCGCACTTGCTCTTGTCGTTGAGTGTTTGTGTGCTTGTATATCAAGATGGAGCGTTAATAATCAAGACCTTACTTTTCCTATTTTTATTGCATCCAGAACTCTTGGATCCGTCTCTGTCGACTGACAGTAAATCAAAGAAGACCAAGCAGTGTTTGTCAGTCCTTCCTTTGTGTTATCAGCATGATAGTGGCGACACATCCGGACCAAACCTTGAACTGCCGCATACCTAATCTTCCAACCATCATCAACTCGATCTGTAAGACAACGCTTGATTTTAAACGGGAGAGTCAATCTTTGTCCAAATTTTACTATAGTTAAGTATGAAACATAGCTATTAGGTAACAAAAGCCTTTGAGAGATAAGACCCTACAGAAATACCACTTTCTGTCAACTTTATCCATTTTACAATTTCTTACTCGACCTTTGTCGAGGAAGACTTGGAAAACTGGGGTGTGGTCATTCATATATTATGTCAAATTCTTTTAATGATTATCTAGTTTAAAAGTAAAATTGTGCTTTTGTTGATATTTATAAAATAACACGCCATGCTACGTACGCTCTGATCGAATGAGTGTCATTTTCTCTTAGAGTACAAAGACACACTGACGTCATTTTCATTTCCTATTAGGGAATAGAGACATGGATAACATGAAAACTCGGAAAAAACTTTGGTTATTTTATAAAACATATAAAAACTGGCTTTAGCACCTCTGAAGTGTGATAGAAACATTCATGACGCCATTTCAACCGGAATAATGCTCGAGTAGGCCTCGTACTTTAACTCGGCTTTTTTCCGTCTAAAGTAACGTCATTGACGTTTCTTTCACAGCACAGAGACACTCAAGGAGTTTTCTATTCGTTAAATATACACATACTAGAAAACGTGCACGCAACAATCCCTCGCCCACCCTTCCAATATTTTTTCTCGAGAATCCAAGTAACATTGATAATTTTTCAAAATTATCAAAAAGACAAATCCTCCTTACTATAACTGGAAGAGGGGATGCAATATAAGAAAAACAGAACATTTGGACACGAATATTAACAACCCAAACTGGAACTTGTTTCATATTTAAAATGATAGTCGTCATAATTACGTCCGAAATTTCGACTCTTTTATTAAAACAAAACGTTTGGTGAGAATAATCTTTAACGGTTTTAGAAATGGTGAGATCCATTCTGACAATTTTACTGCTAAACAATGGATGTTCGTATCAAGACCCTGTATTAGTTGCGATCTTGAGGTATTTCGTGTCGTTTTCGGATCAAACTTATCACTTTGAAGAAAGACACTTTAGTAGATGGAAACACTTTCCGTCTTAAAAGCAGAGCATTCTCATAGGTTACCGGTCGGATACCAGCATTAAAGATAGCTCATGATTGAAAAAAGTTTTTTTGAAATTTTTTGTCTTAAAAAACTGATAAATCTTACATTATCTCAAAGTTAGTTACAAATTTCTAGTAGAAGTGCTATAATGAAGATTCATACTAAGTATTCATCCGGAGGTAAAAGACTTTGGTAACGAAGATGAAACGAATTACGAAACAGACGAAATAAACAAAGAAAACATGAGAGACTTCTGCATTTTTATTGCTGACCAAAAATCGGAAAATACAAAACATACAACAAAATACGGCAAGCAAACCTTGTGCAAGGTTGTCGAGAATGCGTACTTTTGTCCAAATGTCGAGATTAATGCTTTCGCACCACGTTTCGCGCGGTGGGCGAGGGGATTAATGAGCATGCCTTAAAGCTATTTACTTTCAGAAATTTCTGAACCTCTGACAGAAATTGAACCTGAAGTCTGGTGATCACTTTTCAACCAAACGAACACAGATGGGTTTATCAATTTACTGGCAAAGTATAACTGTAGAATTGCTCTATTCCTGTGCATGACATAATGGAGAGTATTGCCTACATAAGTGTTAAATCTTTGACAAATCGCATGTCACAATACGCAATGCAATGCAGATCTACCTACCTTTACCGTATTGAAGGTAGTCAATCAAACCACGGCTTGATTTAATACCATCAGCATAGCGTTTCGAGTTAAATTTATTCTTTTCACCGAGAAGAGAGATTTTCTGTATGTTGGAAGAGCTACCATGTAAACAAATTGTTGTCATGCATTCGCAGAATGTGTAAACAAGCTCCCACGGCCAATGACGGGTTGGCTTTTGTCCATTCATCTGAGTGTCGGCAGAACAGGTAGTTCTGGAAAAACGTTGTTCTAAAATGAAGAGAAAGACGTATATTGTGCTCACTATTTTAAGACTGGAAAAATCTCTGCATTATTTTAAACCATAACCATATTACATTTAGGAGAAAAAGGCAACAAAAGTACGTGACCATTTTATGACATATTCCATGAAAAAAGGATTTTTTAAATACGGCAATCGTCTGAAAATCCCCTGGATTTTACGAGTAGTTTTGGAAAATGTTCACATATACAAAAACAGAGCAATATATAAGAAATAACTTAATCATTGGTCCCAAACGGTTACATCAGGGATGCATTGGCCCTACACTTGGTACTCCATTAGTTCTTGCACGCACCAATAAAGCAAATATATAACCTAAACAGTATGTCAAATATCAGCAATAGCTCTTGAAGCATAAGACAGCATATGATTCAGGTGATTCATGTCGCCTCAAGATTCCCTTCTTTTTCAATCGATCCTGACAATTTATCATTGGCAACTATAGCGGCGCCATGACCTTTACAATATAGGTTTAGCCAATCATCGAACCTAACGCTCTTATCAGAAGGGAACCTCTTCGAATAAATAAACAAAAGTTCCAAGGAATTACTACCAGCACAATTTCTTGGTAGTATCAGAGAATGCTATTGCAAAGTTAATCGTTTCCAAGGCTACAAATGTCGAGTATACAAAGTGCTGTCTACAATACCCTAGTTAAGCAACATAGGAAGGTGAAAAATCCCGAAAGACCATGTCCACTTAATAAAGACAAACATAATTTACTTAACATTGGTGGCGTTTCGTAAGAGAGCAATAAAAACTGACACTCAGGAAGCTTGAACAGTGAATAGTTGCTTTGCTGGTTACCAACAATCTATGTCAAATTTAAACTATCTTTAAAAAAAGATTATTGTTTGAGAATAGTATCAAAGGGCCCGAACAACGTAAAGACTCAGACGAGGACACAATGTCCGAGTTGTAGAAAATGAAGAAGCGTGTACAATTGCCCACGAATTCTAAGGTACAAAATAAAATCTTTAAGATGATACTATCCTACGTAACATTTGCCAGTCAATATCCCAAAAGAAAATTCAAATTTAAAGGACGCTTTGTGTTGCAGAGTGCCTGAATGCTGACAAGGAGTTACATTAGGTAATATGCTGATTGTTATTGTTATTGTTATGGTCATTGTTACTATTACTGACGCTGTGACTTTTAATCTTAGTATTAAGGCAGATTTCCACTTGGGCGTTAAAAGTTGCGCGGCAAGTGTTGTTCTTTGAATCGATTGGCTACTATTGATTGACGCAACCAGTCGAGTGGAAAAGTTAGATTTTAGTTTAACACTAAGGTTAGTCTCCTAGCTAATGATAATGTTAAAGTCAACGGACTTAACGACTGCAAATTAGAGTGAACTCCTTCTAAACGGACACCTCTCCAAGACGGACACCTCACTAAGACGGACACCTCACTAAGACGGACACTACGTTCGGTCCCGGTCGTTTATACATTATTTTACCATAAACTAATTCTCTCTAAAACGGACACTTCTCGGAGACGGACAACCGACACTTTTCATATAGGTTAAAAGCCTAGGGAGAAGTTTTTATTCAACTGTGAAGACCGAGCGCGAAGTGCGAGGTCTTTACATTTGAATAAAAACCGATCTCGTGACTTTTAACTTGTTTATATGCTCATCAGACCATATTCTTTTGTTTTCCGGAGGTTATAAAAATACCTTTGAAATTTAAATTACTGGTGATATGAATTCTTGCAGCATTAAGAATTGAGGTATTGTTCTGCCTGTTTTTCAACAGGGAATTCATCATTTATAGTTAAGTGCTTTGGGTGTACGCGTAAGCTGATTGATATGATGTTCTACATTTATAAATAGTAATGTTCTTCAACGTTATTTGGCTAACTTGTTTGGTGAAAAGCGAATATGAAAATGGTCAAAGATGTATTTTGAAATGAAGATTCGTTTGTTCAACCAAAGTTGAATAGCCAGTGGTGAAACCCGAAGAAAGTGATGACTTAGAATGTCAAACGAAGATTGCTTGCCATTATTTTGCATGAAGAGGGACGAAGACATATTGAAGTCACAATCTTTCTTCCACACGACCATGGATAATAAGGGCACAGAAACACGAATGGCAAGTAAAAGAGTGTTTTCAAGTAACGAAATACCGGGTACTTTTATTAAGTTCGGATATTGTCTGAGAATTAAGCTTGTTGATCTGGTGGTGTTCGTATTGAATGACATTAGTTAAGTTTTAAAGGGTTAGTTATTTTAGTGTAAGTCGGAATTCTCAAAAAGTTGCTTGGGCTAAAAAACTAGGATGAAGATAATGTCCTACATTACCCTGGTTTTATTCTTGTTAAATGATAACCTATTAGGAGGTTATTATTTTAAAAATAACCTAGTAGGAGGTTATTATTTTAAGTAAAGACGGGTCTTTACTTAAAATAATAACCCCTTAACGCTCCGTCGAATAATCAAAACAACAGTCTGCATTCAAAATGAGGTGATTACCCCAAGATTAATAACCGACGGAAAACAAAAGAATATGGTCTGATGAGTTTATAAAGGTGGAAAAAGGTTCGAAATACCACCCAGAGCGGACAGTCAATGGCCCGACTACTTGATTCGGATAACGAAATTTGAATGCGTCACAATAACGAAGACAACTTCTGTTCGAAAAATTAAATTTTAAGTAAAGTGGTTAACTACCTGACATACATTGAAGGGCGCTCGCTTAGAAAGTCAGTATCTTTCTTTCGCGCAGAAAGACGAGCGCTGAGTGACCGAGGTTTTAATCGGTTCAATACTGATGGCTGGTATCAGATCATGTCATCTCCCTCCAAGACGGACACCTCTCTAAGACGGACAGTAAGAGTGGTCCCGAAGGTGTTCGTCTTAGAGGGAGTTCACTATACATCTTAATAAAATGGGAACTTCGCTATTCGCAGGCAATATTATAAATCATTCAAAATTAAATTTTTAACATTAGTATTCCTAAAGATACCGTTCCAGATTTTAGCCATTCTAATATAGGTTTGACCTCTGGTAACCCTTCATCCTTAGAACATTTTGATACGCATTGTAATATTCAAATCTTGAATATACTTAAAAGATCTAAAGTAGGACATTTAAACATCACTTCCATCATTAAAAATATTGAACAACTCAAAATCTATCTTAAAAACGAGCCTTTAGATGTTCTAAGTATAAACGAGGCTCGTTTAGATGTAAATGTAGATGATTTTGAAGTTCAAGTATGTGGATATGATATTATTAGAAAAGATCCAAATCGTGAGGGAGGTGGTGTAGCCATTTACTATAGAAGTTTTACAAACATGACAGCTAGAGAAGACCTCGCACCAGAAAATCTTTAGGCTGTTTGTGTTGAATTACAAAACTAAGTGCAAACCTGTGTTGATTACAATAATATATAGACCTCCAAATGCTAAAGTAGATTGGGAGAACAAAGAAAGCATTATGCTAGGTGATTTTAATTGCGATCTTCTTTCAACTAAGAGAGGCTACCATACCAGTCTCCTTCTTGATTTAATTAGTCTATATCAATTGACACAACTAATCGCGAACCCAACACGCATTACTGAGAATACAGAAACATTGTTGGACATTGTTTTAACAAATATGCCAGAAATTGCGGGAACCACTCAGTATTCTGATGAAATACAAAACAACGGTAATTCCGAATATTGTCAGCATATTTCTTTTGTTGAACATCTACGTTTCAACTAGGTTTTAGTCATCACCAGGAATGCTACAGGAGAAAGCGGTGACAACTATATTTATAGGCGAGAGTAGTGAGTAATATGCTATTAATAGAAAATTACTAAATTTTTTGACGCTTTTGTTCCGTGGTTTAGCGATGGGTTCTGTCGACAAATGACGAGGGCCTCTTTAAAAAGCAACAAGGACCAACGTCAGGTTATATCTATTATTTTTCAATTATTTATGGTTAGTTGGGTTGAATTGCATTCTATTTTTGTGTTTATGTTGGGAGAGAGTTCCATTAGAGTTTTCAAGTATTCAAAACGTTCGCAGGATTTAATATGTTTGTAGATTTCGGAATTGTAGAATTCTTTGATGCGGTTAATCTCGACAACCAGGACATGTGAATTTATAAACGACCGATGGTGGTATTCCGTTGGTGTACGGTCTTTGCAGGAAACGAAATAATTAGATTTGGTGGTTGTCCAGTTTATAATGAATTTGCATGGATATTTGAGGAGGCGGTTGACTTTGCGAGTGTTTTTGGGGTTCCAAATTTTCCGAGAAAAGGTAGATGAATCCAGATATTTGCAGTGGTATCGGCTGGATCGGTGTTGATGTCAGTTTGGTTGGGAGGTGATGAAGATGGTGTATAAGCGTCAATTAGCTTTTTGTGAGGCTTCGGGAAAATCTATTCCAGGACATGAATTTTATGATTGTTTCAAGTTCAGTTTTCAGGAGAGATTCAGGGTTGCATATTTTATAGGCGCGATTTATGCCAGAAAAGATCTCTAATTCTGATGTTCTACACTTGGGAATACGTGATCACAGTTTGATTTATGCATGCAGGAAAATTGCCTTCCAGAAAAACCAATCTGAGTTTGTTGAAACAAGGAGTTATAAAAATTATAATATCAATAATTTCGGATATGATCTTAGTCATGCATTAGAATCTGGCAACTGCAAAAATGGTGATCCTAATTTTGAATGGCATGAATTTAAGAAAGCTTTTAATTTAACTGCAGATAAACATGTACCTATTAAGATGCGTGTATGCTCCTTGGCTAGACGATAATATAAAAAACCTGATGAACCATAAAGACCATCTAAGGAAGTTAGCAATTAAAACTAAGTCAGCTGCTTTCCACCAAGTGAAAAAAAATTGAAAAAAAAAAGTAAAAATGCTGTTAATAAAGCCATCAAAAAGGCAAAATCGCTATATTTCCGTTAAAGTATTGAAAATAAGCATAACCCTAAGAAAGTTTGGAAGTCGATAAATCAGTTAATTGGTAAACGTTCTAAAACCACACACATTTCATCACTAAAAACAGATAATGATGAAATAATAACTGATACAACTAAGATTGCAGAGACTATGAATGCATATTTTACAAATATTGGACCTGATCTCTCAAGCCAGATTCCGATTACCAAAATCAACACCGATGTCTATGACACCAGCAGATAGTACATTTTTATTTCAAGGTATCTCAACAAAGGATGTCTTAAGTATAATGTCCAAATTCAATAGAAACAAATCACTTGGTCCTGATTAAATACTTTCTAGGTTATTAAAGGGACTCAATGGATTTGGTAGCACCCTATTTAAAGGGGTACTCCACTCAAAATACAAGTTGGGTTCATATGAAACATCTTACCAACATTAGGCCATCGACAAAATTTCTCTGGTTAATTTCATTTAGCTAAGGAGATATTGCACGCCGAAGTTAGAAATTTTGCCGAATTTCCGACGCCATGTTGTCTTTCCCAAGCAGACGCGGATTGTCAGCAGAGTACCAAATATGACGTCATTGAGTGCTTCTTGCTCGATTACCAATGTTATTTTGAAGTAAATTACAAATGAGCGTTGTCGGAGAGAGTTCTTCTGAGAAAGGTTGTTCTAGTTCAAGCCGTTCGAACTCCTCAAATCTGGATGTAGACGATTTCTTGGAAGATAACCTTAACCTGGATGGTATTCAAGGTTATCAATTTCAACCTAGACGAAATTCATACACTGGGGAATCGAGCGAATCTGATTACGGCGATGTGGATGAGTCGGTCAACATTGAACCAAGTTCTGTCTCTCGACTGGATAATTTGGACTGGTAAGTTTTAATTGAACTTCTCGTTACTTTTTTAAGTAATGGTATTGTATAAGGAAGATATGATTTCTGTAAACTTTTCTTGGCGATATCACCAGAAAAATTCGAACCAGGTTCGCAGGGATTCGAAACATTCCCATGGCCACTCGAAGCAAAACAACAGCTCCCTTCATTTTCAGGTGTACGTGCAAAAACTGCCAAATAATGGACAGAGAAGAGGAATGCATTTGCTGTCAGGAAATTCAAGTGATGCTAGATAAGAACGAGGAGGTGTATGAAGTTGAGAGACCGCAAAAGCGGTCAGAATGACTCGTATCTCTTTCCCAACAACACCCCAACACCAACGAACTAACTGTTTATAAGCTACGTGTCTTTGGATTTTATGTTCTTGTCCCTCAACTACCTTTGACCCATACTGTTGTTTATACTGAAACCAGGCAGCCTGCAAGCTCCAACGATTTAAACAAACAGCATGAAAACCAGGATTATCTGTTATGCAACAGTAGCGCTTTTGCGGTCTCTCAACTTCATACACCTCCTCGTTCTTATCTAGCATCACTTGAATTTCCTGACAGCAAATGCATTCCTCTTCTCTGTCCATTATTTGGCAGTTTTTGCACGTACACCTGAAAATGAAGGGAGCTGTTGTTTTGCTTCGAGTGGCCATGGGAATGTTTCGAATCCCTGCGAACCTGGTTCGAATTTTTCTGGTGATATCGCCAAGAAAAGTTTACAGAAATCATATCTTCCTTATACAATACCATTACTTAAAAAAGTAACGAGAAGTTCAATTAAAACTTACCAGTCCAAATTATCCAGTCGAGAGACAGAACTTGGTTCAATGTTGACCGACTCATCCACATCGCCGTAATCAGATTCGCTCGATTCCCCAGTGTATGAATTTCGTCTAGGTTGAAATTGATAACCTTGAATACCATCCAGGTTAAGGTTATCTTCCAAGAAATCGTCTACATCCAGATTTGAGGAGTTCGAACGGCTTGAACTAGAACAACCTTTCTCAGAAGAACTCTCTCCGACAACGCTCATTTGTAATTTACTTCAAAATAACATTGGTAATCGAGCAAGAAGCACTCAATGACGTCATATTTGGTACTCTGCTGATAATCCGCGTCTGCTTGGGAAAGACAACATGGCGTCGGAAATTTGGCAAAATTTCTAACTTCGGCGTGCAATATCTCCTTAGCTAAATGAAATTAACCAGAGAAATTTTGCCGATGGCCTAATGTTGGTAAGATGTTTCATATGAACCCAACTTGTATTTTGAGTGGAGTACCCCTTTAACATTGATTTCTAATCAATCTTTGACTACAGGCATCCTTCCGGACGATTGGAAACAAGCCGGTGTAGCACCCATTCATAAATCGGGTGATAAAAAAGTTGTGTGGAAACTACAGGCCAATTTCTGTTTTGTCACTAGTGTCTAAAATGTTTGAAAAGCTGGTTCCTAATCGGCTCAATATTTATCTGAATAAAAATGATGTTTTAACTACGAATCAATCTGGCTTTAGGGAGCGGCATTCTATTGCAACATCGTCAATACAACGAATTCGTGGTTATTCAATATGGATTCTGGAATAATCAACAGGGTTGTGTTTCTTGATCTATGCAAAGCCTTTGACACTGTGAACCACGAAATACTTCTTAGGAGGTGCGTTTATATGGTATTAATGGCGTTGCACTTACATGGTTTTCTTCATATTTGCATGGACGAACTCAGGTTTGCAAAATAAACAATAAGACATCATCATCTAGGCCCATACGATGTGGTGTTTCCCAGGGGTTAGGATGACTTCTTTTCTTGCTCTATATTAACGATTTACCAAATTGTCTTCAAAAATCAACTCCAGCAATGTATGCTGATGACACTAACTTAACGGCAAGTGTAAATACAATTGAAGATTTAGAGAAAATCTTAAATAATGAACTTGCTAACGTTCACTCGTGGCTGGTTGCAAATAAACTGACTGTTAATATTTATATTATATATAAACAAAAAAATGAATATATGTTAATTGATGCACGACAAAGATTGGAAAAGATCTTAGGAGATCCAAAAGTTGGAATAGGGGCAACGACTTGAAACGTGTTACAATGACAAAGAGTTTAGGAGTCCTCACTGGTGTAAATTTCTGTTAGGATAAGCTAGTTGACAAAATTTCCGAAAAGGTTTTTAAGGGGATTGACATTTTAAAACGTGCAAAACCATACATTTCACGAAAATGCATAGAAACCTTATATCATTCACTCATATTGTCCCATTTCGACTACTGCTCGATAGTTTGGGGCAAACGAACATTTAAAGGAAAGTTGTAGAAACTCCAACACAGAGCAGCAAGGATTATTAGTGGTGATACATATGATCTACGCTCACACGATGTTCTGTTAAAATTAGGATGGAAAACACTGGAACAAAGAAGAACAGAACAAATTGCATCATTTGTCACCAAATCATCGAGACGCCAATATTCTGAAAATATTTCTGATATGTTTAGCGTTTTATTAAGTCCTTCTTATAACTTAAGAAGCAATGATAACACGCTTATGTTGTTAAAGCCCAAAACTAACGTAATGAAAAGAAGTGTTAGTTATTTTATTGGTGAAACCTGGAACGGTCTCCCATTAACCGACAGACTAAAGACAAAAGATAATAGATGACCCGATTTTATAATTTTAATAATTGTTTAGGTTTTTAAATTAGTATTTCGTAATTTTTCAATACAGTTTTAGATATTCTAACAATTTCAGCTTATATATAGATATTTTAACAATTTTACAGTTTATAAAGTTTAAGTGTAGCACGACCCAATGAAAAACAACCTTGTATATTGTTTTATTTTTGTTGATAATTTCAGGTTGATTAGCTACCGTGTGTGAATAATTTTAAATAAATAAATAAATAAGTCAACTTTTTCACAATAGAATTGTCACGTGCGCGACTTTTTACACCAAGTGGAAATCATCCTTCAGTGTTACTGTTGTTGTTGGTGTTGTCGTAGTTGTCATTGCGGTCAATTTCATCGTTATTGTCACAGTGTCATTTTTTCAGTTGTTTTCATATTGTTATTGAAGTTGCTTGTAGTTATTCTTGTTTTTGTGGTTGCTGTAGTTTTATTTGAGATTTTTAAAATATACGTCAACGTACAAATGTGAATTCACCCAAGGAATTTTTTGATGTTCAGTTTCCACTGGTTTTAATGAGAAATGTCACACTCAACTTGTAAACCCTTAGGTCTGCTAGAAAAAACATACTCACCTTGTGAAGACTTTGATTTGAGAGTTACATCTTGTGCGCTAGCTTCTCGTCTAATACCAAAGGGGCAGTTTCCAAGTTCAATGAGAGTTCGACTTCTTCCATGTGATTCACACACTTCCTCATGGAAATTCGGCGATCCCTTGTTCAATTGTTGAGTTTTTGGATCACTGACCAGAAACTTTACAGTAACTTCACGATTTACGGATCCATCCCTAACATTAGTGATAACTTTCGAATTTAAAGATTGATCACCATTGTCACTAAACAATTTCTCTGATGTTGATTGGAAAGATCTTTCTTGCGGGACATATCTTTCACCTGCATGAGTACCTGAGCTGTCATTTCTGTTATGTGTTTCCCCAGTCCTTAGGTCGTTTCCTGTCATGCTATTTGCTGTGCTTGTATTACAGGAGTCACCAGCAATAACTATGCCTTTCTTTTTGCAGACAAAATCCTCAATCTTCTCGACTTTCCCGGATTCATCGTCGTTTTCTATGTCCATTGAGTTCTCAATATTTGCGGTACCGGAATGTGCCGCGTCGGCGACTTCTGTTGAGTCATGACTATCTCTTTTGTTGTTAACATCCCATGCATTTGCACTATCCTTCAATATCGCAGTATCACTCTTTGTAGGATCATTGTTCGTTATCGATATTTCAACTCCATCATCTTTCCAGTTTTGCGAGCTTTGTGTATGCGTATGCCTATTGTTTACTGCACTTGACTGTATATTTTCATGGCATTTTGTGTCCTTTGTAATACTCTGGCAGTTAGCTGATCCCGACACTTGGAGTTTTTGAAGCACGTTCGAAGAATTTAAACATTGATGCTCCCAATCATTACAGTTTGAGTAATTCTTGTAAAACGGCATCGAATTATGTGTGTTCTTATCGCTGCAAATGAAGAGGGGTTTGGATAAGTCTGATAACTGATTTGAGGAATTGTGCGCGCTATTAAATGCCAAACACTTGCTATACGGGATATGATATTGTTCTATACCAACACGAATTTCTAAACAGTGCACTTTGAAGAGGGTGTTTATAGGGAGTTGAGTTAGTCCTCTTGGCTCAGCCAAGAGGGCTAAATGAACGTATATTTTGATGACTGTATATTTTTATGAATGTATTCATCAAGACGGCTTGATGAATGTATATTTTGGAAATGTGAAAGATGAGGATCAGGAGCTTGCAGGTTCAATCCCGCAACTCCCGACTATTAACAACATTCTACTGTACATTAGGGATACTAAAATTTCAATTGCGCAGGAGAAATACTTTGCCTCATTGAAATTTTATTACATTGTGATGATCGTGCATACTTTTAATACCTTATTCGTTGTTATCTTTCTTCCGTATGTTATCCTGTTATGTTATCTGTTACGTCAGACATTGTTATAGGATTAGTGACATGTTTAATTGGGTTATATAAAGTAAATTTAAAAAAAAAGACACTGAGTTTCCTTCCGAGGGTGGGGTGGACAGGAATGACAAAAATGCTACTAGGACACATTGTAACAGTATATAAGAACCAAATTGATCGAAAATAAACGAGACTACGTCTGGAAGTGAGCTCTGTGAGTGTTTCTATTTGTCGGCACGCTACACCACAATTTCAGATATTACTTCTCTCATTATTGTCTCGCTTTTCATGAGCAACACCTTATTCTTACTATTATTTACTATCATTATTTGATTTTTAAGATCACTCGCCGCTCGATGTTATCACTGGATACATTTACTGGATATCAAGCCATCTCCTATGGCCTCAGATATTAATCACCTTCCTTATTACCCTCGCTGATCCCAATAAACAAGATTTCTGTGTAGTGCTAAAGTTATTGTGCCCAGTATTCCACTTATAATGGGTACGACTTTGACTTCATTACATTGCCAGATTCATTTCCCTTTTCAAATCCTGATATTTCTCGACCTTCTCTTTCTCTTTTTCTTTCAGTCTTGTATCAAATGGGCAAGATACATCGATAATAAGGCGCTTTCTTGTTCCCTCATCCATTAGTAATATATCCGGTTATGAATACACTATTACATTGTCTGCCTGGATTTTTACATTCCATTCCTTCACTTTTTCTGTCACATTCTCAGCTCGATGTTCATACATAATTATTATTGTTATTGTTGTTATTATTATTATTATAATTATTATTAAATCTGCTAAACAATACTGGATTTAAGAAATACCAAACAGATTCCTGTGTTTGGACACTGTGATCCAAACACGCGGTATGTTGCGAGACTTGAGAAAAGCGTAAAAAGCACGAACTGCTTGGCTAGTGTTTTTAGCTTTTCGAGACTCGAGCATCATCCCAGTCTAGCGATATTCAAACACACAAAAGCCAATACGTATCAATTTTATAAAATAATGACTGAATGTGTAACACAAACATCTGTACACTGCTGGCGGGAAATTTTTCGTGTTTGCATGCTGTGATCCAAACAAGGGTATTAACTAACCAATAGACATTATGAACAATGACGTCACAGGCCTTGAAGCGTGCGCTGAATTTGGGCTTAATAGTTGAGGTGAAAATATTTTGAACATGGCTACTGTCGAAGCTGAATGTGTTGAAGCTCTTCGTCGTCTTTCAGAGGTTGTTCAAACGAATGAAGACCCTAGTTTTGTTGAGAACTCTTGCCCGGGTGTTCGAACGTATGACAACCCTGAAATGAACTGCGAGACTCCGTATTCTTCGACGAATAAGGCAGCCAAAAGAAGGGGTGTTTAATGGTGGCTTTAAGTGCTGTGTGCCTGAATGTTTCAACAACAATAAAAGAAATCCAGAGCTGTCATTTTACAACTTTCCTAATGGAAAAGTGAGGAGGCAAAGGAACTTCTAAAGAAGTGGATAAACATTTTTTCAAGAAAGGATTTTTCCCCAACAATCGGCCACCGAATTGGTTCTGCACATTTTCCCGGGGTAAAAATAACCTACAAGAATAAGCTGCCAACGATTGTTCCAAAGACGATTAAACCTACTCCAACGAATCCCCGTCCAACAGTAAAAACTAGAAACAGAACTCCTCTGGCATCAAACACAAATAAGCTGAAAGTTGGTAGATGTGGACTGTTTTCAGAAATTGATAGTGCTTAGGACGATATAAATACTGTGACACTAGACGAGCAATCACAAACAAATGAAAATACAGCTCTTACGAACTCAACTTTGCAATTGCCAGAATTAAGAATTTTAGAATTCTGAGTACAGTATTTCGTATTGCTATGGCAGTAGATTTAAACAAAATATGGGTCATTTGCTGTTACCTTACAAACTTATTGCCACCTTTGATTTTAAATCAGAAGAATTAAATAATATACTTATAAATTTACCTAGCTTACTGAAGGTAGGGACCAACAACTATTATACTCTTAAACTGTTTCATTGATTGCAAGCAATCTAAGAAGAGACTTTGACCACATGTGACTACAAAAATGTTGGGTCATTCCAAATTTTATTATAATCAAGTTTTATTAATTAATGGTAGAATAAAGACTACAAAAACTACTAAGTCGATCCGGTCAAGTCCTGTGATGTGCAATACACCTTGACATTGACAGGAATATCCATGTTTTGTCTTACGTTTTAAACCATTTTCAGTTTGTTGCAAATAAAAAGATTTATCCTGCACAGCTTCTTGTACAGTATTGTCTTTCTCTGCATATGGGCATATCACCGCGACACAGCTAATTGGAACGCCGTTCTGGAACACAATCCCATCAGAACTACAGCCAAGCCATAGTCACTTCAGACTAACAATTAATCCAAAGTTTTTAATTTCTAGATTCTTGTCTGCACATTTCTCTTTGAATACTTTTAAAGCTTGTTCCTCATTGTCGATACCCTATTTTAGTGAGGCTGGTGTACAGAGGGTTTTACCTTGTTTGTTATTGATTCCACAAGTGATTTTGGATAGGTCGATTTCCTACGATTCATGACTTTTCCAAAGACAGAAGAGGTAACTCTCTTAGAGCGCTCAGTACACCATTCTGAATTATGGCTTTGTTGCATTGTGCTTGAGGAAATCTTTTTGGCAGTGGACACAGTTACACCAACAGTCTGTATCAACAGGTTTAATTGTTCTTGAAATAAAATAGAATGCTGCGCAGGCACTGTTGAAATCTTTTCTCTCTGTCGAAGGGCTTTCGTTCGAAACGTTAGAAAACTACTCTTTACATTTCGGCACTACTCAGACCTTTCCGATCATTTCACTTAATTGTTCTTGGCTACAATTTGATGGAGTGTAATCATTTGGGACATACGTAAACAGTTCATCAGTAATTGATGTTTCATGTATGGAATGGTGGCTAACATCTTAATCGGGCAAGGTTATCACATTTTCTCTTTACTTGAGTACACGATGTCTGAAATACTTTACATGGTTTATAATTGTTTGATTCTATTGCTTCACAAAACAATGATGCACGGTTGACATTTCTAAATGCATTGGCCATAAGTTTTATTTCTTCTGCAGTAACAGTTTTAGCAAAAGGTATTGTAGCACAATACGACTCTCTAATACCTCTTACACAGTGCCTCTTGTTTGGTTTGTCGACATCAGCTTTTTCAAACAATAAATCCTCAAACTTTACAGATTCCTTGAGGGTTTTAGAGCATCCAGAAGGCACACTCCACTTCTGAGCCACCTGTGTGCATGTTAGCTCTGCAAGGACTTCTTTAATATATAAATTCACAAAGTCCAACACAGTGTATACGAGTAGAATTTGGATCGGATTGTGCACTTTAGGGTCAAAATCGCCATATTTTGTAAAAATGATGGTTTTGTCATACTGATGAATGTCTGATATGGAGCCATCGCGTATTTTGCTGGAGAAGCGAGTAAAAGGAGGCTATTAAAACGGCCGCCATCTTTACCGGAAGTGAAAAGCGCCCTCATCACAACTACTTTAAAATGCTTGAAGTTAATTCAAATTGGGTTTAGAAAAGGCTATTTTTATACCTACAGATTTGATTTATCGACACAATTCAGCGAGTAATTTTATAATTGACGTTTTTGAATATTTTGTGTTATGTCCGTGTTGACAGGAAGTACCTAGTTCTTTTACCGGAAGTGTAAATAACTCAATAAAAATTGGTGACAATCTGAGGGAACGTCATCATGAAGTACAATGAAGCTTCCAAGCATCGTTTTTCAAAGATGTCAAATCCCTTGTAGCAACAATTTAAGATCTAGGGAACACTTCATTGGTGGAATATCTAGATCTGATAGTCCCGGACACCGAAGAAATTGCTGGACTAACTGCTGTTACATTGAGTAAATAATCAACCAGAGGTCCAACTCGCGTGAAAATTTGTCCCAGATTTTTTATGCGCATGCGCTGGCCGCCATGTTCTGGCAAGTTCCCCCGGCAGTTTTGACCTCATACGAATTTTTGCCATTTATATGTAAACAAAGTAAAGTTTGATTGTAGTACTAAACTGGTACATTGAAATTACGTTTTCAAACCTATCAAGGGGTATTTGTTCAGTGAGCTTACAAAATAAAATTTACTCCACAATTTACAAATATCGTACGAACGTGTTGACAACGCTCGATGGGATTCAAACATGTGCTGAATTCTTGTTAATCTTACTACGATTTTAAACAAGTCAAAAACTGTTACAGTCAAACCGGATGTTCGAGAAACATGAGAGCTTGGATATATTAAGGTAGATGAACGATCTTCAAGCTCGATACTCAGAAAATGATTTCTGAGCCTCAGACGGGGATCGAACCCGCAACCTTCTGATGACCGGTAAATCATTTTCTGAGTATCGAGCTTGAAGATCGTTCATCTACCTTATATCCAAGCTCTCATGTTTCTCGAACATTAAACCGCATCAATCATTATTAATATATAGTGGCTTCCGCTTAGGTCGCCCATATATATCGAACTTGCACCCTAGCTTACCATCTGAGTCTTGGTAGCTCAATGGTTAGAGCGTCTTACCGGTCATCAGAAGGTTGCGGGTTCGATCCCCGTCTGGGGCTCAGAAATCATTTTCCGAGTATCGAGCTTGAAGATCGTTCATCTACCTTAAAAAATTGCTCATAAGCACATGTATACCAGTTGATCTTTTACAGTCAAACCGGATGTTCGTGTATAGCCAACTTTTCGATGATGCGTAGCAACAATGCAATCTTCATTTAGCAAGTTTGTCAAGGAATTTGCAACTTGCAAGTCAACCGAGAAGCATGTTACCTGAAGGGCGGACAACGCAACATCAGATAAAACATGATTCAAGTTATTTCATTTAAGTACCTCACAATAACTTGAATCATGTTTTATCTGATGTTGCGTTGTCCACCCTTCGGGTAAAATGCTTCTTGGTTGACTAGCAAGTTGCAAATTCCTTGACGAACTTGCTAAATGAAGATTGCATTGTTGCTACGCAACATCGAAAAGTTGGCTATACACGAACATCCGGTTTGACTGTAAAAGATCAACTGGTATACATGTGCTTATGAGCAATTTTTTAAGGTAGATGAACGATCTTCAAGCTCGATACTCGGAAAATGATTTCTGAGCCCCAGACGGGGATCGAACCCGCAACCTTCTGATGACCGGTAAGACGCTCTAACCATTGAGCTACCAAGACTCAGATGGTAAGCTAGGGTGCAAGTTCGATATATATGGGCGACCTAAGCGAAAGCCACTATATATTAATAATGATTGATGCGGTTTAATGTTCGAGAAACATGAGAGCTTGGATATAAGGTAGATGAACGATCTTCAAGCTCGATACTCAGAAAATGATTTACCGGTCATCAGAAGGTTGCGGGTTCGATCCCCGTCTGAGGCTCAGAAATCATTTTCTGAGTATCGAGCTTGAAGATCGTTCATCTACCTTAATATATCCAAGCTCTCATGTTTCTCAAACATTAAACCGAGCAATTTTTTGGCTTGCCTCTTCTGGCCTTGCGATCACACTGAAGGTTGACGAAGACGGTAAAACCACTTCAATCATGCAAAAATTCAGTTCAGACGAGCATGAAAGCTATAGAACACATACCTACACTCGGCGAGAGCTAGACCACTGACTTAGAGGACAGTGGGCTAGACGCTTGCCAGGAACATGGCAGCGTTTGAACTAATAACATGCGCGAGGACACGAACATCAAAGCAGCCGACAGTGAGTTGGACCTCTGGTAGACTATTTACTCTGTGGCTGTTACAAGTTTACGGTAGATAGAGACCATTGGTATGGAGCAATGCAACACCTTCATAGCTGAGTGTCTCGTACATCGAAAAAGATCGCGATGTGTGACCCGATAAAGAGAAACAAACTCAGTTTTTTCAAGTCGCACCCACCGACAGCACCATGAAAGACAGCACAACAACTTTCATCTATGAAATACGACTGCTTAATTTTCGCCAGGCTCTACGTATTCAATCAGTCGAGGCATGGTGACTTAGGCTAGTTCTTCAAGCACGAGAACCAGGGATGTCTACCACCTTTATCCCATCTTGGTAAAATGCGTCTACCCAAGAAGAAATCTGATATAGATGACAGTCTAGAAGCTTCTACTAATCAGCAAAGTAAAGTCCCCCGTGCTATTGACGTCTCTATCATTGACGGTGCTGCAGTGGTAAACGTGTTCAAGCCAGGGGCGGAGAAAACCTTTTTCGGTCACGCAAAGCAATAATTTTTGCCATATTTAAAGGCGCAGCTTCGTTATGCGATGTATGTTGGAAATGTGGAAACTTGGACATATCTTGGATGATTTTAACCTGAGCTCGGTATCTGAGTCTCAGTAGCTTAATGGTTAGAGCGTCACACCGGTCATCAGAAGGTTGCGGGTTCGATTCCGATCTGGGGCTCAGAAATCGTTTTCTGAATTTGGAGCATGACGAACATTCATCTATAACCCAAGCTTCTGAGATGCTGCGGACAATGAATTTGTAAGAAACGATTTTAAACAATTGGGTTGCATCATCAAGTATTTTACTTCCGGTCCAAAATGGTGGTCATTTTGAATACCCAACATATCTTGCCACCACGTAATTTTTCGTGGTGGCTCCATATCCATACTTGTTAAACACCTAAAGTTATCTCTTCCTACTATGTTTCATGGTTTTAAACTCACGTCGCACAATTCGTGCACATATCCGCCCAACTAGTATAAAAGTGCAGCAACATGTTTGCAACACCCCCCTTGACCTGCTTAACAGCAACACTTTGCATATTCAACTTCTCGTCAGCCTGATTTAAATGGACATAAACAGTGTAGCTGACACTTTTCATGGATGCGCTAACCCGGGCTTTAACCGAGAACAATAATTTACTAGCCGAAACATTTGGCGTGACGTGGATATTCTTTACGTAGCCTTCTTTCCTGAGCGCATAACCTTTTTTCATGTTTCAATGTGCTTTTGGAGCAACATTGTTAGGCATCGTTCGGCTGTTTTTAACCAGCTTGTTCTTCAGTTTCTCATGGGTAAAAACTGGTAAATTCAATAAGGATTTTGTCCAACCATGACTGTTGGTGTTTAGGACATCAATGTTACGTCCGTAGAAACACCACTTATTTTAGCCACCTTATTCGTCGAAGAATACAAAGACTTGCAGTTCATTTCAGAGTTGTTAAACGTACTAACACCCGGGCAAGAGTTCTCAAAAGAACTAGGGTCTTCATTCGTTTGAACAACCTCTGAAAGACGACAAAAAGCTTCAACACATTCAGCTTCGACAGTAGCCATGTTAAAAATATTTTCACCTTCTTAACTATTAAGACCCTAATTCAGCGCACGTTTCAAGGCCTGTGACATCATTATGCATAATGTCTATTAGAGCACGCGTGCGATACACGTTATTTTATAACAAAACAAACCAAGTCTATCATTCTTATCGTTTTGTCAGCTACAATTGACAGTACGTACAGCAGTTTTCGACAGTTAAACGAGGGCTTAAATCGTAAGTCTAATATTAGCGTTTTGAAACAGACTTTTTTTGACGAATTTTCTCGAACGATTTTGTTTAAATCATGACGGTGCACACTTACCACGAGCTTGAGAAACTGGAATAACAGGTTTCACATAGAGGAACCGAATCAACCGGTATTGAAACTGCATGGAACTCGAGGGATGTTAGATACTGGAAAGCATTCAAGACACGAGTGTTGTAACGACAGGCGTCAGTGAGGATGTGAAAAGCAACGACAATATCCAACCTGCATCACGAAGGAGTAAGTGCGATAAGAGCAATTTTTAAAATCGAAAAAAATGTTCATGATTGCCAAAAGTGACTAACGCTCTCATACGGTAAATCGTAAGTAAAGTAAATTGGTGAAGGAAACTAAAATAGCAGACCAAACTATCAACCCAGAAAGTTTAGTGTAAACAGAATGTAAGTACTCAGCGGATTATGGCACCTACCATGGTTCATGAGCTAAATGAGACATACTTTGAAAGAGACCATACAGGGCATCCTCAACTCTTGATTCTTCGTTATTTGTCACATGCCAAACATTAAGGCAGTGCCAAAGAAAGGTAAAATTTCCAGAACGCGGTTCAACCAAATGGTTTTTGACGAAATGATCTGCGCCTGAAGAGAATGAATCCTATAAAAGAAAAATTAATAGCGTCGTCAATTTACTCCTTTTTAACCGTGCACCTGTATGACTCTGCCCTAAAATGATGTTGATCCTGTTAAAGAAGATAGATAAAATTATGAAGCAGGAAGAATGTCTTCACGAGTTCTTTGGAGTCTGTTTTTGTTCTTAGGATAATCAGTTTTATTTTACGTAGTTAAGCAGGGCCACTGTCGGTGGGTAGCAAGCGCTTCCTGAAAGGGCAATGTATAGACCAATGATCAGCTATGTCAATTATTGTGCAAAGGGTAAAATGGCAAACTGATCGATGTTAAAATTTTGTTTCAGTTCTGTTCGTCGGTATAAACTTCCATAAGAGATTTTTGACAATATCAAAACTGTTAACAAAAATTGATAAACAGTTTGCATTTTCTTTAATTCGTGTACAAAGGCATCAATCTGTTTTTCGGATGTACGATTGTAAACAATGCGGACATTAAAATTTGTAAACGACAAAAACTTTCATATTCCTGTTGTTTTATCCACGCACGATACTGATAATAATTTGTGCTGGTCGTGTTCTATGTTGCTGATAACTGACATGCGTGGAGTATGGAATATAGTATCACATTTTCCAAACAGTAGCACAGTAACCCATATTCTTCGTTATGTAGCGTGTACGCTACGTCCCTGGTTGTGCCAACATCCGTTTGGTCGTTCACAGTCAGGTTTGGTAGGAACTTCTTGACGAGCTGTTTTGTCATCCGTTGGGAAACTCATTCAAGACATGCATTTGGCACTTTCTTTCAACTCCTCAGTGACAAAATCTGGAAAGTTGCAGATTTTGTTAGCGCCATGTGTTATAGTAATTTGATCCATGTGGTTTTCCTAGAATGGGGGTAAAACATGAGGTGGATGTACTGGCCGCGAATGTATAATGTAATGATTACCACAACGCACGAGTGAGTTGAGAGTGTGTATCGAGAAACAGTTCGGCACACCTGTTTGTCGAATAATCTTTTAAGTCTTCTGAGAGAATTGTGCTGGTCTTGTATTGCTTTTATGCATCTTCTAGAGTAGTAATGCGCACTGGGGAAAATATTTAATATGTGTAGGACTGGACACTAGCTTTTGACCAATCATATAGCAGCCTCACGGATTTGTCAAAATTTCCACCAGTAAAATGGCAGAAAAATTTTTGAAATCCAAGGGTAATGGAAAAAGGGAAAGTCTAACAAGAAATCTATCTCAAGGGAGCAGGCAACTCATTGGACTCCTTTTCACCAGGGACCCAAAGGGTTGGTTGGACCTCGAGAATGCCCCCTGGTGTGGAGGTACTCTATCGGACTAGGTACTCTAGGTACCATCGTACTAGGTACTCTATCGGAATCCTCGATGTGTTCTCTCTACGAGGTACTAGTCTCAACCACAGAGTAAATAATCAACCAGAGGTCCAATTCGCTGTTGGCAGCTTTGATGTTTGTGTCCTCGCGCATCTCATTTATTCAAACGCTACCATGCTCCTGGCAAACGTCTTCTGGCGCACATCCACAGGCATGTTTTTAGCTGAACCAAAACCTAAATATTTTGACCAACTGAGTGTTTTGTAGTCTTGGTATTAAAAAATTAAGGTTGCAGAGGCAAGGGAGATGGCTAGAAAAAATATTTGGTAAGTATTTTCTATCAGAATCGATATCTACTCAAATTTTCACATTTTTTTTCAATCATGCCAAGATTAGAAGAATTTTGGTGTAGTCATATCCATCCAATGGACTTAAAGTTCCTCCTGGGAGTTTTCAGTAAGTTGTGGAGTAAATTATTGTTTTTAGCTTACCAAGCAAGTATGCACTGGCAGATCGAAACAGCCGATTTCAACATACCATCTGAAAACAATTGCATGATTATGTCCGATGAAGAGAGAGAGAAAAAAAAAAAAAGTAAAACTCGCGCACTTTCTGGAGATAAAAGTCAAGGAGTGAAACAACTGCAACAACATCTCAGGGCTCGAAATTAGCACTCGCAAACTCGCAAAATGCGAGTGATGTTTGGAAGTTGTGCGTAAAAAAAGTATCCTCTAGCAAACATTTCCGAGGAAACATTTCTCTACTAGAATTTGGTGGGAAAAAGGTAACGTTCTTGGAAAATTTTGTTGCGAAACTGAATAAAGTACGCATACATCAAAAATTATTTACGAGAAGGAAGAAACGGGTTTGATGCATGAGCCACTGACGAATAGTTTTACATAGAACCTATGTGCACTTTATCTGTGCAATCGCGTTTCCTTCCAGCATCGTGACAGAAGTGAATAAATTTCACGCTACCTCTTAAGCTCACTTGATTACTTGATTTAACATGATTACTTGGAAGCAAGTGTAATGCAGCAGGGAGCTTTTTGAGGACACTATGACAGCAAGGCACCAGTGTAATTTTGTGTTGTTGTATTTAAAACATTTCAGGGGATAGGGAGCAATCTAGTAAAAGCTAGACAACGCTGGAAACAATGACATGTTTTGCTTTCTTTACTACATGAAAAACAGCACTTAATTTCGAGCTTAAAAAAGTTAATTTGTGAAAGCATAATTTCCGAAAACAAGGATAAATTTTAACATACTACAAACAAGGATAAACTTTAACATACTACATTAAATATGTTAAAATATGATTTTGGTTAAAAATGAGCAATGCTAGTAGCATAATGTGCTACTTTTACTAGCACAATCGATAAAAGCCTATTGACAGACGTGTTAACATAACACTTCTGATTCCGATTTGTCAAGCAGGACTGAAACCATCTTAGGGCACTTTGATCGACACCATAATGCACAAGTTTCTTAATAATAATTTTATGATCAATGGTGTCAAAGGCCTTTTTAAGATCAATAAAAACTACCCCATTAACAAATCCGTTGTCAATGTTTACACGCCAACTACTGGTCGTTTCCAATAGGGCAGTCACAGTACTATGTAAGGATCGAAAACCAGATTAATGCCCAGTGAGTAAGTTGTTGACAGTCAAATACTTATAAAATTGATTGTATACAATTTTTTCAAATATTTTTGCAACAGCCGATGTTACTGATATAGGTCGATAGTTATTAGGGTCTGTAAACAGGCGTAACTTTGGCCAGTTTCCACTCGTCAGGAAAAATACCTGACATAATGGATTGGTCAAATTTGTGCGTTAAAGATGGTGACACAACGTTTGCTGCTGTTTTCAAAAGGCTACATGGCAATTTATCTAAACCCACTGCCTTTTTTATATTCATCTTATTTAACAAACAGAAAACTTCATGTACATCAATCGTATCGAAGCGAAAAGTATGTCGGTGGGAGGCCGCTCTACCGTTACTCAACTCTTGTCCTTCTACCACGAAGTTGGCCAGCATTTGGACAAACGCCTGCAGACTGAATGCAATGGAATGCCCCCATCAACAATACTGTAGCCAAAAGTTACAAAATGTTGGGCTTTCTCCGAAGGCATAATTGTAAAAGCTTTGATCTGGATACAAGAAGACTACTTTATCTGACACTTCAAAATAGTGGCAATGGAGGAACCAGGCGGAAAGCGTAATCTTGTTAGGAATATCAAAGCCCAGCATATAATTTTGAATAAACCCATAATAATACAGACATGAGTTATTGAAAAATATTTCTAATTTAACTAACGTTTTGTTGCCAGTCCTGCAACATCTTCAGAGTATGTGATAAATTTATAAGGTGTTCTCGACTATATAATTTTCTATTTACAATGACAGGAAGTAATTAACAGGAAGACTGGTGGTGAAAACCGGTGAATAATTAAGTGTGCGATAAAGTGTATGCGTGAGTGAATCCAGGTGTGTATGTGTCAGAAAAAACATATAACAAGGAAAAAATTAACAGTTAGAACAAGGTTAAAGGAAGGGAACTGATCTTGGCGTTGAACGAAGGATTTATCTTATTAATAAGTAGACTCTCTCTGAGGAAGAGATGTTGCAGGACTGACAACGAAACGTTAATTAAATTAAAAATATTTTTCAATAACTCATGTCTGTATTATTATGGGTTTATTCAAAATTATATGCTGGGCTTTGATATTCCTAACAAGATTATCTGACACTAGTTAGATCCCAAGTTGATTATGCTAGTGAAGTGTCGGCCCCACAGTCTATAGATGGTCTAACAAAATTCGCAAGTCTCCAGCGTTCATCCACTAAGTACATACTAAACTTTCATTGGCAGCATAATATCACTTATCGTGAACGTCATATTAAATCGAAGTTATTACCGATTTCTTATTGGCACGAGATCAAGGACCTTGTCTTTTACTACAAATGTCTGAAAAGTTTATATTCAATATCCATTAATAATTATGTAATACCTAGGAATGTTAGTAGATTGACACGTAACAGCTCAACAATGGATGTCTTGGTCCCTAAATGCCGCACCAAACTGTTCCAAACCAGTTATTTTAGTCGTACAGGTTTTACGAAGTTATGGAATAATTTACCTTGTACAATTCGTACTGTTAATTCACTTCATATATTTAAATCATTGTTATTTAATCGTTACTTTTCTGCGTTACTCAACGTTTTTACTATAGACAATGTAAATACATGAAAAGCAACATGGCCAAAATGCTGTGCGTACTCGGATATTTTATCACGTCAAGCTTGTTGCCGTTCAATATGTTTAAAATATTCTTAATAGTATTTTAATGTTTTTAATTTAGTGTATTTATTTTAATTTTTTGTACATAGTAATAGTTATAGTTTTGATTTACGGGCGCACTTAAGTTGGAACTTGGCTCTGTTGTGCTAACCCTCACCACTATTATTAATCTCATTTTTATATAGTGGAAGTTATGTAAATAAATAAATAAACCATTATCAAAATCTTGCTTTAGCATTACTGATCTCACATATGTAAATATGCATAGTTACTAATAATGAGTTAAAGTGGCAACGAACGCATAAACCATTTCCCATCTATTAAGAAAAATTATAGTGTAATTTTATACGTTTTCGTTCAAAATATAAATTTTTCATACCTAACTGAATTATATGATATAGAAAATTATCTATGTTTTCTACGCAATCACAGTTGGATCGAAATTACGTAGCCAACGTGACCAGGACTATCCTTACAACCCCATGGACAAAAACAAAAAGTGGTATTACATGATGTAGGATGGTAAATGTGACATGGTAAAAAGTATGAATCAAGTTTACAGCGATTGCATAAATCTTTCTGTGCATTGTATTGTTCAGCATAGAATTTATCTGATAAACACGATTTACAATGACAATCTTTTTCCAGGAACCACATCCTATCACGTGGTGACCACACCCATCACGTGGTGGACACCCCCTGGATTTACAAAATTTTTCTGCCATTTCATTGGTGGAAATTTTCACTAATCAGTGAGACTGCTATATGATTGGTCAAAAACTAGTGTCCAGTCCCACACACATCAAATATTTTTTCCCAGCGCACATTACTACTCTGGAAGATGCATAAAAGCAATACAGGACCAGCACAATTCTCTCAGAAGACTGAAAACATTATTCAACAAACATGTGTACCGAACTGTTTCTCGATACACACTCTCAACTCACTCGTGCGTTGTGTCTTCATACAAAGGTAACTTTTATAGAAGTAAAATAAAGTAAACTACATTTCCAAGCACGTTACAGTTCTTATTTTCTCGAGCCGTCCTACGTACTCCGAACGTTTTTTCGCTTGTTTATTCAAGTGACTAACTTTGTTTCTGAGGAAGGAAGGTCCATTTGGGACACAGGAACAATTTATTGCCACGCGCACCAGACGACCAATAGCTTATGAACAAAAATTGTCCCCTCTACTTTGCGAACATGCTATATCTGCTAGTTTTAACAACAATATGAACGAATTACTAATGTTACTGGTGAAGTTCTTAGCATGAGAAGAAGCAATTCTTCCATTTGGTCTTAGACATGGACAAGCGACACAACCATGCACATAATCGTTGCCGCTGAATCGATGCGGGACGAGCTAAAATGAGAAAAACTACTTCTATACGGCTACGTAAAACAACAGGAAATCAAGAACTCGATCGAAGCCTCGGCCTGCAATTTCCTCGACTTCGACGACAAACGATTACATGACGACCAGTAAGGAATAAAAATCCTGAAATAAACGACTCGGTGATAGATACACAATCCTCAAATCCGATAAAGGAAGTACAGTTGTCCTCATCAAAATACAACCAAAACTGCATGACCGGACATTTTTCCGACCCGAGTTTCAAAGCTGAAAACGGACTACACGTGACTCAACTCGCCTCCTTACAAAATTACCTTCGCATTGTTCATAACCGTGGTGAAATCAACGTTCGACCTCAATAGGCCAAGCCAGCGGTACATTTGGCCTTCCAAAAACCCGTAAACGTTTTGAAAACCAACGGACTTTTCGACTTATCATTGACCGAGACACTGCATACCAACCTGTTCAAACTATTTTTCCAAACTGCATCTGTTATTTATTTATACCTAATTATTTATTTTTGTAAATATATAGTTTGCTGGTTAAAAAATTCTCTCAAAATTTGGCGACTCGAATGGACTCTACCATGACAAGTGACATGACTCGATTCGAGCATAACTTGACAGGTTTGGCTTGACTCGACTCGACCTTGAAATGTTAGTGACTCGATTCGACTTGAGTCATCGACTTAAAATGACTAAACTCGACTTCAGTCATATTTAGTGACTCGTAACAACAGTGACGCAAGGCAAGGCTGGTGTGGCTAGGTGAGGCAACCCAGAAAAAGGTACAGGAAGAAAAGGCAATTCAATATAATGCCCTGTACGACAAACGATGACACCTTATACTTGAGGTAACCCTTAAAAAAATATCACACGTCATTTTACATGTGAAAAACATACGGAACTGGGACATTTTCACATATGAAATTTTCATTCCACGTATGATATGGGAACGTTTTCACATATGAAATTTTCATTCCACATATGATATGGGAACGTTTTCACATATGAAATTTTCATTCCACATATGATATGGGGGAGCGTTTTCAAAATAAGTAAATTTTCATACTTTAACACATAATTCTGTGTACTCACTCCGATGTTGATGAGTATTGAACTGATGCATGGGTATGACAAGTAACACTTACAACAGTTTATAACCTTGCAAGTAAACAATAGTAACATAGCAGTTCACCACATGAAAAGCAAACACGAAATAGGCAGGGAGACTGCAACTTGTCAAGATTTTGCAACAAACTGCCTTCAAGGACCCTTTCTCGAAAGCTGGTAAACGAGTCTCGAAAAGAATCACCACAAAGTTTGCTGCAAACTACCCTGAACGCATGCGAGATTTCTGAGAGACGAGAATTATTCGCGCCACCCCCGCACGAACAAGTACGCATGACGCTGAGTCAACATGATTTTTCTACCAACCTTGCAAGTACTGCTTTCACAAGAACATTCGGTCGAGCTGTGATTAAAGTCAGCCTCTGTATCACCTGGATGTACCTCTTGTGATGGTTCTTTAGTGCTTGAACTTGTTTGGTGGTTCGAGTTAAATTTTTCAGAGGCATCAGTCGTTTGTGGAGTACATATTACTTGTCCCTGCATTAGGACAGACGATGCATGTATTAGCACGTAAAAAAACTATAAAAATTCTTGTAATATTTCTCATATAAATTAGGCAATTCACAAAAAAAATGACCAATTTCACGTCACAAAATGAAAAATTGTGTATTTGAGAAGGGTAACAGTGGTAAACTGCAACCTAACTAGCATTTAGCTTTTAGTATATATTAAATAATTGGTTAATTTTGAAGACTGTTGGTACAATATAAGCGTTATAGGTGTTTTGTCGTTGATTACATGAGAGAACGGAATTATTGTTTTCTTAACTCGGTTTTTTAAAATCAGGCAAGGCGTAGTGCAATCAAAGTTATGAAAACGAGCAAGTAATACATAAGACCTGGAGGCACAAGGAGGGTGCATGATTTCCGATAAGAAAGCAACCGAAATGAATCTGAGTTGAGAGTCTCCATTTCCTTAGTTAATAAGACAAGTAAAAATAGGTACGCTTAAACGCATATATAAAAACAATTATTTACGATACCATCCTTTATCTACACATTTATAACAACTTCGACTCTTAGGGCCTGCTTATGGAGGACATCGTCCCACTTTGCTGGGATGGGAAGTTTTGCCGAGATCAGGCTGTTACGATCAATCTCTTGTTAAAATCAGTTTGCGATTGCATGGGAAACTTGTTTTATCCCGGCTAGACGCAATAATTTTTACTGGCGAGATCTCGCCTTTGATATTGCAGGATCTCGCCTGGCCGAGATGTTTTTCTTCCATATAATTGGAATAACCAGGCAAGGCAGGACAAGTTACAAGGTACCGCCGTATGCGTGACTGAAAGCGCCGACTCTTCGGTCACATTTCGGCCTACGTCGGCCAACTTCGGCGACATTAATTTTGTTGCCAAACTTAATTTCAACCGGTTGGGATATTTTCTCCATATGATCGCAATTAAAATTTATCCTGGGATAGACTTACTGGCGCCAAATTCTATCCTGTCCCAGCAAAGGAGGATCATATAATGAGGCCTTCACGACACAGATAGCGGTGTGTTGGTTAAACACAATAAACTAGCAAGAATTGGTTATCAATCCTGTAGAAGTAGGAAAAGAACTTCAGCTGTTTGTTACAGCGTCTATACGTGTGGAATGAATGCTTTTGCCGTCCCAGCTCGATAAAACCCTCCAACAACGTGAATACGACAGCAGCATAAAGAAAATGGCAATACCAAACTCCGGAAAGATTGGGATAACATTTACTTACGGACTCAATTATGAAACGAGTTGAGAGATGAGGTCCGGGGAATTGGTCGTAAATCTGCTCCTTGTCAGAGAAACCTGAAAGAAACATAAAACTTAGTGATAACTGTAGCATCAATATCACTAATAATCTTCCTAAGATACAATGACTCCTCTCTTTATCCTGCGGCTCAGTCGTCTCCCATTGCATTTCATAAACCCCGTTCATCTCATCCATGGATGGATTAAGATTGTGGGGGCCCGGGGACAAATTTTGTGGGGGGTCATTGAAAGTTTTTTATTTTACCTTTTCAGTGACTTATACGATCACTCAAATTCTTTGATCTTTACGTGTGGTATGAAATATATTTTTAACCCCCCAAAGGCACATAAGGAGCATGATAAAGCAGCTGGCCCCATCCCGAACAACTTATGGTGAGCTAGTGACCAAATATTCGGTGAAACATCGAAAATACAATTTTTTTTTTATTATTAAAAAAGGAGGCCCCGGTGGACCCGCCCTTAATCCTCCGCTAATCCCACCCATCTCACAAATTTCTGCACTTCTTTATCCTTCCATCTATCCATAAACCTCTCCCCAGCTATCTTTCCCTCACACCCTTTATTTACCAATATATTTTTCTGTCGGTCTATCGGTCTATCCCAGTGATTCTTAACCTGGGTTCGATCGAACCTCAGGGGTTCGGTGAGTCAGTCTCAGGGGTTCAGCGGAGGTCGAGACACACACACAGTGTGTGTATCCGTCCCGTTTTCCATTTACAAAGGTTCGGTGAATGCATGGATGAAACTTGCGGGGTTCAGTACCTCCAACAAGGTTAAGAACCACTGGTCTATCCATTCATTCCTTCCTCCATTCCTCCTTCCACTCACCTCCCACTCATTCTCTTTGCTTCTCGTTCTCTTTCCGTTCTTCTCTCTATCTTGTTCTCCCTTTTTTCGTTTATGCGCCTCTCTAATCCTCTATTTATTCAGCACGTTCCTTTACAACAACATACCTTTCAGGTAGTGCGCTAGTGATGTTTGTTGATCCTCGTATTTCTAAAGAAAAATATAAAGTGTAATATTTACAATCATTACCTCATGCTATTATATCATGTCCCAGCTGTTGTGTCATGTTACAAAACAACAATAACTTTGTGTCGCAGCAGAGCACCGACAGGCTAATTTCAGTATTTGGATCGAAATATCCAAACATGAAAAAAATTTCTCGCCACAAGTGGTGACGTTTGCGTTACTCAATTCATCTTATTATTTTACGGATGACATACAAAATGTCTTTTTGTGTTTGCATGCTCGACTTTCCACAAGCTAAAAAGCACTCGCTGAGTGGCTCATGTTTTCATACAATTTCTCAAGTGTCACCAAAAATAGCACAAATTTAAAAACCCTGTTTTCTGATCAACTTTGACAAATGACATACTAAAATAATTTTTGACTCAAAAAGAGTATGGTACAACTAACGTAAATGTTTTGTAAATGTTCAGAAAGTTGCTGAAGAAATTGGTGAAGAAACTCTACATGAAATGAGTTGCAAGTCTTTATTTGACGTCTTGTACCTTTGCAATTGCCAATTCTATTTCAGTAAAGCTATGCAATAAACTACTTATTGACTTTGCTTGTTCAGTTTGTGCTTGTGAAATATCGCACTTCTGTCTTTGGAAATTTCGGTCCGATAAATGCCGGTGAGGTCTGTGCTGGTGAAATCACTATTACATCCCTAACGCTCGGTCAATAAGTAGTACATATTTTTATAAACCGTGTACTGTCTCCAAATCGACAAAAACGCAAAACTTGTTCAGAGTTGTTCACAGGCGTGTATATTTATAATATTGAAAGTGGTTATTCTGTCTATGCACTTCCTGGGGTAAAAAAAATGAAAACAACCATCGATGCTTGGTGAATGGATACCTTAAGATCTACAGCATCAACTTGAGCGACGACGTATTTCAAAATCTCAGTAATTAACTTTCACTGCAGCAGCTCTTCTCTTTACGAGTAAAATCGTTTGACGTTGGCCAGAGTAAAATAATGGAAGTCTGATCCCACCAGGTAAGAGTTAATTGAGATAATTGTAACTCATTTGCTGCTGGAGCTCTGCCCTTGACAAGTAAAATCTTCTGGCGTTGGTTAGAGTATCAAAATAATGGCAGTCTTATTCCACCAGAGAAGAGTTAAAGAGACCATTGTTAATTGGTCATCATGTTGGATACTTGTGGCTTGTTTTAAAGTCTCAGATTGAATTAAGTCCTAAGTAACTACATTTGTCCCACCGCAAGATGACGTCGCACAGAAGTAAAAGTGGTTTGGCTGGTTTTGCATATAGAAGAACTATTATGATGAGAATATCCTTAAAACTATACATTATTTATTACCTTCGTTCATAGAATTTATTTGCTTAAAGAACTTTGCCATTGCAGTTGATTTCGTAGATCATAAGGTCCCTAATGCGGAATGTTGTTCACACAAGGATGAACCATATTGTTTGTTCTTAAAGGTAGTTCATTCATAATAACAATTTTATCAAAGTATGGCTTAAGCCAGCAATAGCGCAACAACTGCTCAGATTTTTGCATGTATGCCGGATCATTGATCTACTCTTCTCCAACTCATTAATAATTCATGAATTATTGTGGCAAATCCGTGAACAAATACCACATCATATGCATGCCTTTTGATACCCAATGCAAACCTGTAGGAAAATCACTGGTCATCAGGATCACATTTCTTAATTTGCCAATTCAAATCAATGAAACAAGCATGTAATAAATCAGTGGGAATACTCGTTTGAGAAGCTATTTCAAACACTCGTTTTTATGTTTCAACAAGGGATTCCAAAAAATCGAAAATAACTAAAACCTCTGGGCTACGCCACTCGGTTTTCATTATTTTCTCGTGTTTGGAACCCTTGTTGAAACATTCAAACTCATGTTTGAACTATTACATCAAACTACAGAGTAAGTTGGGGAGACAGCTTTTAAGAAAAAAAATTATTGTGAAAAGGGTCATCTTGGAAAAACCAGGATTTGAGTAGTCTTGAAATGAATATCAGTGCCCAGGAAAAAACACGAAATAGAGTCATGAAGAAATAACAAAATTTAATCTGACATTACGTTGTCAACTTAACACCTCTTTACCTGTTTTCATAATTCCTTTTCGTCACCTTATCGTTTACGTCATGTCGCTTATTTGTCCACTTTAACCTACATTTAGTTTTCTACGGAGTTTGAGACAACGGACTTTGAAATACAGTCGAAATATCAACTTACGTTAGGATAGCTATCTTGCCGTCCCATAGTATAAACTCCTGACTGCACCACAGCATCCTGCTGGGATAAGGTTACGTTCCACTGAACGTTCATGTAGACGCAATACTTTCATTCTTTTAAATGAAAAAATGAAGCGTGGAAACAGTTTGCTTACCTTCAAATGTCCCAGAAGATGATGGCAATAAAGTCGTAGAAATACTAAATGAGCCATCTAAAATAAGACAAAAAAGACATCGTTATGGCGTGATTTATGATTTATGATTTATGACCAGTTCGTGAGAAAAAGGGTAATAGCCTAAATTGACCTTGTGATATGATTTAACGATTTCAACTCATTTACCTATTACGAAGAATATATTATTTTACCAAGAAAATAAATAGTGTAAATTAAGTAAATAAATGAATAAAGTAAATCAACTTAATAAATGAGGTTGTTAATTAATTAATAAACTAAAACATGTAAACAAACAAACAAACAAAACATCTTGTAGGACTAGTACATGCATATGCTCGTAAAGCTATTTTAGCGTCGGAATATATTTAGTAAAAGAAAATGAAGCCATGGGAAATAAAGAATTAACCAGAAAAACCTTCGACGGGTAAACAAAAAATGAAACAAAATCAATTGACAGGTCTAATGTATGGAGGATAAGAACATGATAAAAATTGATTTTATTTCATTTTTTGTTTGCCCGTCGAAGATTGCAGTCTGGCAACCGAAAACTCGTATAAGTAAATTCTTTGGTAAGAGAACGTGTTGTTATTGTCCTTCGTGATATATAATCCTGGCCACGCTTCTTCCATTTTCTCCAAAAAACCTTTATGTCTTTTACATAAATACCTTCAGGACTTTGATTTCTCCAGCGCGTAAAACTGTTTCGTTTAGAGAATCCCTCTTAAGCCAGTGAATACTACTTTTGGCAAGATAAAATAAGCTATATGAGAACAAAAGCATAAACAATCTGTCAAAAACCGTTTTTTACGAAAAAAAGATCTGATTAGAGAGAATGAAGATAACTTTGAAATAAAGTCAAAATATTACAATATTTCAATTATCTCATTTTTTTGTTAACTCAGATCTTGTCTGCGAGGACGTCATTGTTTTACGGAATATGTCTTGTTCCCACCTTTTAAAGTTGTCAGCTAGTTGTGGTTAACGTCGAAAGTGTGTGATTTTCGCTCTCATAAGAAAATTGCCAGTCGAGAAAGTCTGCTACGCTTGCGCGCAAATACGAGCGAAAAGGTTCTTCCAAGCTATAGCCTCGTGCTTTAAAGACGAATAGGTAATCGCGCGAACATGTTGTGAACCCAACTCTTCACCAAATCTTTTCGACTACAGCCGCTGGGACAACTATTTTTTTCTTTGGACTTTTTATTGAAAAATAAATTCTACCACAAAAAATTATTTTAAAGCTATTTGCATTCGAGCTCAAACTGCAAGTAATTATAGTCAGTTGCTTCATGTTTAGAAAAAACAATGCTTGAGAGTGTTTTACAAACCTTTTTAACCTGTCACAATTTGATAATATCACGGTAAAATGCGCATTGGAGAAACATCAGACTCGATTGCTTGAAAACTTGCAACAACTCGTTAAAGTGTTTCCTGGCCACAAATAAAGGAAACTTTTGGGACAAAGTGTGTGCAGTAGTTGCCAGATTTCAAGATGCAATATAGGGTTGTTAATTGGTTCATAAGTTGACAAATCCAAAATGTCATGCGCAAAAAAAGACAAAAGCGCCTTATTAGGTTCCTCGCACCTATATCGTCTGAAAAAGCCTCAATGAATACTCATCTTTAACGACCAGGGTCGAATGAGTATGTTTTGCAGTAAATATCTGCAATGCCGCCAATATTTGTGTCTTGAATAACAAGAGATTACTCACTTTTGTTTTTGTTTGCAGTGGTACATAAGCATCGCCCAAGAAACTCCATTTGTCCGGATGTGTCTTTAGAAGGGTAACGTTTAACATTGTTTGTTCCAAAAATATCCCAACTTGTCGACTTTCAGTTGTTAACTCGCTGCTGACTAAAATTATGGTTCACTACCCTATGTCCTTTTACGAATATGATAAACAAACATGCTCACCAAGTAGGGAGTTATACGTCCCCTAGCTTCGTTTGCCGTGCTGTTTAAGCTAGATAAATGGTTAAACTAGCATATCAGAGATTCTTAAAAAATGCTTAAAGGCTAAAGACCAAAATCTTTGGCTTTAATGTGAAGTATGGAGTAATAAAACAGCTGACCTTATAAAAATCCAATAAGCTCTTATTACCAAAAACTTTCAACTGATAACATTAATGATTCATGCCGTCCTTGGAATTTTTATTGCCATTACTGTTACCATTACCATTATCATTACCATTACCATTACCATTAACATGACAATTACTATTACCATTACTATTTCTATTACTATTACTATTACTATTGCTATTGCTATTGCCATTGCTATTACTATTACTATATATTACTATTACTATTATTGTTACCATAATTATTATCATACTTTCATTTTTGTCCTTCATGGATTTGTACTTACACTACATTTCCTACTATGTTAAATAAATCAAATCTTAGTCTGTACCACCTTTGTATGGTACACTTCGAATTTGGCTACGTAGCTCAGTCCACACAATTGAAAAGAAGTGGGTGTGTAAGGTACTTAAAGACAAATTAGTGATGTGTCAATAAACAAACAGAAAAGAGCAAACTTTATTCCAGCACAGTTTGTGTTAAAACGACGGTGAAAAACGTATATGCATGTAATAGTTAATGCTACCTCAAAACGTGGTCTTCAGAAACCAAGGCTTGATCAAGAGAGGCAACAAGAGTCTCCAGGCAAGCTAAACAATTGTTGGATAAGATGTGAGTTTTCATTAAGCACTGTCAACTTTTAAACTCTGCTGCCACCTTGTTTCTTTCTGTACTACTTATCTGTACCTACATCATTCCATACAAAACAAGGGTAACATTGAACAGTAAAAGCACTTCTGCATTCAACTAACTTCCAGTAATCATAAATGATTCAACTAACTTGTAGAGTCAAGTTCCGTGAATAAGAGGAAATAAAGATACTTTTAATGTTAGAAGGTACCACGTTTTTGTATTTCACCAAAATACTTCAACTTCATACTACCGGAACTTCAACTTTTTAAAATATCAAAATTTTTAGGGGAACGATTCAGGTATAAAATATAATTGATTAAGAATTTAACTTGTAATGATAAAAATATCATTCATCGATAACACTTAACTATAGAACAGAAAAAGAGACACTAACGTCGACATTTTAACTAAACTAAGCAAAACATGAATAATTATCATGTATTTACCCTCGATCATGGAATTAAGTCGATATCAAGTGAAAGTAAATTTTCTGATGCCAGAATCATACACTTTCAGACCAAACCCGGAGCAGTTGTGGAAAACGCCACACTTAGGCCTTCGACTGGGAACCGAACTCGCGATCCTGTCAATGTGATGCAGTAATCTGACAACTGAGCTACAAACATGAGATCATATAAAACTAGACGGGGCATGAGAGCCGAAAACTGAGTGAAACTGAACGCCGCCATTTTGAGTAAATTGGTGGGAGGTCAAAATATTCTTCTCCAGGTTCTTTTCCGTCTGTTCGAGAACCTCGAGGTCAAACAGCTGATCTTTAATTCAATTCAATTCAAAGGTCTTTAATTCAAAGGTCTTTATTGAATTCGTAAGATAAAATAACATATCCTATGTTACAAGTGTGGATATCAATAGATTAAAATACCATATTATACTTAAAAATTATTCTGTTAAAAAAGGTGTTCATAAATCTACTAGTGTTTATCTTTGGACGTTGACTAAACTTATTCCTTAAGTTATACTTAGTGGTTTTTGCTTTTGGTAAATAACAATGGATTGGATGATTAGTGAGTGTGGATGCTTTTTTAGTTATTTGTTTATCCTGATTTTCTAAAAGTTTGCGTACATCCAGATATTTCTGAATGTATCTGCGTTTATGACAACGATCTAAAAAACACTGTATTGTGGTTAGTTCAGAATCAACGGCACCGTATACAGATAGACCATAGGTAACCTTAGGCAATACAATACTATTAAAAAGGTAGTCAATCTCAGCTTACTCACAACCCTCCTTACGCGGTAATATCAGGACATGAAGACATGTGTTCGCCTTTAAGAAATCGTTTCGTGTTTGTTTTCATTATAGTGCATAAAAACCCTTCCCAGCTTTTAGTTCTTTGTAAAGAGGATGAAAAACTGGCTAGCAAGTCTTTTTACAGTTTTGGATTTAGTCCATTTGTTTCCGAGATATCTCTCTTTAATTATTGCCAAAAAGTAGAATTTTGAACTCCCCGCCAAAAGTTTCCCCGAATTTTCTCAACGCTATAGGGCCTGGGAACCAGGCATATTAAAAGAACCAGAACCAGGATATACGCTTTCATGCGTGCCAGAGTCCAAGTTTCAGCTTGACATGGCGACTATTTTACGAAATATAAGCGTAAATTTTGATAATTTTGTGATCAAAACGCAGTTGTTTTCTTTGTTGTGTGAAATCTAGACTTTCCTGAGTCCCAGACCTCTTTAATGCACGACATTTTCATACATCTCCATAACGAATGAACTAAATCAAAAATTGTAAAATAACCTATCAGCTCTTTTTGCCTCCTCTTGACAAGAAAATGAAAACTGCAGAGGGTTTATATGCACTTTAGGTGTATAGCAGAAAAACCGCTTTTCTGGGAATTAGTCATCTATCACTTTTGCCTTAATTGTTCAACGTCCTTTTTTTCCTTTTTTTAAAAAAAAATCCCTTAATAAAACAAAAACAAGAAACAAAAGTGAAGTGGCCTTTGACCATGGCTTCGAACTTATCATCCGGGCACGTTTGTTGTGGCCCTCAATTTATCCAATATGGCGGCTATCAATTTTTCCTCCGCGGTTGAGTAACACTTAGATACAATGCCTCCACTAGTCAAGAAATGATCTGTATGACTGCGAAGACCGATGAAGTGAAGGGTATATTCAAGAAATATTAGATATTTTTTTAGTTGATCACATGAAATGGAATCGATATACACTGAAAAGAAATTTCCGAATAAAGGATCATAAATTTTATGACCTCCAGAAAGCATTGGCTAAAAATTCAACTCTTGGACCACAAGTTGGGAATCGAAAACGCAAATTTACGAATCTGGGGCAGTGCTCTGCAAAGAGAGCTGCAGGGGCCATTGACGGAAGTGCACGCACAAGCTGTCTATTGACAGGTATGCTCCTTTAAATCGTTGCTTGGTTCATTGGTTAATTCGTTCGTTCAAATAAGCTTCGTCCTTTTATTTTCTACTAACTTAATGTCTTAGGAGAACAAAGACGGCTAAGTCAGTAAAATGGCTAAAGATTTGAGTAGCTAAAATTTTTTCTTTGGGGGGGGGGGGACGGGTTTTGCAGCTTTTGCTTCTACAAATTTTCAACACTCCAAAAAATATAGTGCCTTCTTAAAGGTTAGTTTATTACATTCACGTAAGAGGGTTTTGTAAGTGAAATAGTCTCGCTATAGTGCCTTTTAAAATAACGTGTAAGTCTATTTCAATTCTATTTACAGAATTTTTATTTACAAGAAGACAACGATGGAAGATGATGACCTTGAATTTTTCGTTTCACTACAGTTGTTCTTTGGAACTAAAGTCAATTCTGGGGGCTCCAGCTTCCAGGTATTTTACTGAGCTTCAAAAAACAGGGTCTAATTTGGGTTTACCAGGGTTGAACTTGAAAGTCTGGGTTTTTGTAGATTGATTAAGCTACAGGAGCGTTTCAAGCCATATAGTTTCGTACTTCCTGTCGATTAAAATACCGAGTACGAAATACGCCAATTTTAGGCCTAGTACACCTTTCGCTGTTCATCAATCATTTGCCTGCAAGCTACTTTTGTTCGACGATCGACATTCGTCAGCGATTAACGTTTGTCCAATATCCTCCTGACAATTGTCCAAACATTCATATCCTCGCTTTAGTACTTCAGATAGTGCGTATCGACAATTTATCCCAACGCCAAGAGCAGTTTCAAGCTCGCAAATCAAAGCTAGATTGCTAGATTGTAGTACTGTCTAATGACTCATCATTGAATTTGAAACTCAAGGGGATTGAACCCTTCGAATCCCCCTTGGCTACGTCACTGAGTTTGTGACAAGAGATATACTCATCGAAATATATCCATTGCAGTTTTCTGCCTGCACTGCAGTTTTCTTAAAAATTTTCAAATATTAAACATTTCAGAACATTTGAAATGTATAAATTTTTTAATTACACATAGAGTGTTTACTAAGTAAGTTTCTTTAACATCTGGCACATGTTTTTAGAGAGAAAACAGAAGACGTAAAGTGAAGATGAGAGCCCAGCTCAAAATTCGGAGATGTAATGTCATCATTCAGGAATAGACAGAAACACACGAATAAAGTTTAATAGAAGTTCACTGACGTTTCGTTGCCGACGCGCAACATTTTCAAAGTAATTACAGATGGAAATATTAAGATATTTATAATTACAAAAGGTATCACATTAAGATTAAAGCCAATGAGATAAGGGAGGTGAAAGATGAGACGAGACAAGTAGAGGAAGCGACAACGAAACGGCAACGAAACGTCGGTGAACTTTCGGCGTCGGTGAAATCTCGGCAACGAAACGTCAGTGAACTTCTATTAAACTTTATTCGTGTGTTTCTGTCTATTCCTGAATGATGACATTACATCTCCGAATTTTGAGCTGGGCTCTCATCTTCATTTTACTTCTAAGATTTCCGCCCGGTAAATCTTTAGTGAACATTTTAGAAAACAGAAGACATGAGTAAATGAGTGAGCGAGAAAAGGAAAGCAGTAGTGAGCGAGGGTGGGCGGGAAGGAAGGAGGGACAGGGAAAAGTTACGGGCGAAGACGAGGTTAGTAGTACTGACCTTCTTCAAGTTTGTAATTTCGGCATTGTGCCAACAGTGCCAAATCGACCCAGGCTCTTGGGAGGTCAACATGACAAGCTTGACCAGCTTCTCTTAGTCCAGCTAATCTCTGAAAACATTAACGCAAATGTAAGTGAACCATTAGATGTCACTGTCAGTTAAGTAAAAATTGTAGTTGTTGCATTATGACAGCATATATTACATCTTCAAGAGAACGTAACAAACCCAAGTCAGGGTGTTTGATACAATACAATAGTACTAAGCTGGGAAACGCCAGATCACTTTCAGCTCTCAAGGCTATTTTCGAAATTATTTCAATTAGAAATTTCACAACTCAAACAAATCATCTTCATATACCGTATCTATAGAATTTGGCAACACGTTTCGTTTTACAAATAGTCCTGCAAGTCGAAAAAGCAATTTTTTTATGTCATTCTTTTGCAGGTAAGTGGCCAAAAAAGACAAACAAACTATGATTTTATATACCTCCGACACGATGTTTATGATATTTTCTTTGAAATTCAAACAAGTTTTATTTTTGAAGAACTTGACAACCGACGGCTGAATAAATTTATCCTGACTGTTCCAAAGCTACAGCAGGATCGTTCCGGGAACTTTTATCAAGAAGATAAGTGAAAAGGAACCATCTATTTTCAAACTAAACATTTTTCTATCTTGACAGGTATTCTATTGTATTGCTATGGCTAACGCAAGACAATTTTCCTCGCCAAACAGGAGCGACGGAACCATGTGGACAAGTGGGACATCTGCTTCACCATCTTTTGCCTGCTTAATAATTCAAAATGGTGTTTAGCACTTGCGAATAATTTGTTATGGATGTAGTAAGTGAACAGCAAATCAGAAAAGGTACAGAATTTTTGGGGTGCACGTTACGTCGGAATTTACTAGATGTTCTTTTGATTTGGACCATTTAGTCGTTATTTCTAACTCACGAATTTTACATTGATTACACGAGACTTCAAAACCGTAGTATAGGCTTATGAAACCGCGTAAAGTTGAAGAATCATGAAATTTCAATGTTGCGTCCAGTCCAAGGAAAAGTAGATAGCTTCTTCAATAAAAATACTAAAAAAACCAAAACACTTCTGCCTTTAAAACGATAATGTCTTTTAATTTTTCTTGTCTTAACTCTGTAACAGGTTTCTTACATGAAACTGTGTCAGAATGCAGCTAGATTCCAACAGCGAGATCTCTTCTTCAGTTTTATTAAACATATTTTCAACGGCAGCATTTTGACTTGAGTTTCAGGCCCACCAACATTTCCACTCTGCCACCCCTCCGAAGAGAGGACCCTGTTAAGAATGATTAATTCATGCGCATTTGACAGTGGATCCGAGGGCATATGATTGAACGTCGTTATCCGTGTAGCTCAAGAGATCCACCATTTGCTTATGTTGATGCAGCACTTTCTACTTAATTATTTTATTACTTGAGTAGAATTCATAACAGAATCGAATCCGGGTGTCTCTGCTTGAAATTAAGTGAAGTGATTACAAATTACTAAAGCTGGTGCACCGGTCAAAACACAGAACTCTTTAGTTGGAGATCTTTATATAATTACCCCAAAACAATGGCCCACAATAAAATCTTGTAGCTCGCGTAGGTCTAAGAGGAGACGGGATCTTGAAGTAATGAAATGCATTAGAATAATAAGAGTATTAGAATATTTTTAAAAATTTCTGTTTTTGAACAAAAATCTGCTGTAATATTTCACAGTATTATTTAAGAAATTGGAAGAAATTCCGCATTTCAACCTGACAAACTAGAGCAATACATTAAAATTTTAATGTGAATTTACTTTTATTCGATAAATTTACGGCACTTTTTCGGGCGTCCAAGCTGCCAGTAGCTTTACTGCAACAGATACATTTTTAGCAGTGTAATTAGAATACTTTTCAAAACGTGATCCACGTTTTGAGGAGGTACCTAAGTGTGGAAGTAAAAAGTTCTGCAAACGTTAATTCCCCTTTTTAATTGGTTTCTCCAAATGACCTAAAGATATAGGAGTAAAGTTTAATACTACTTTTTAACTTTACTTTCAAAATAAAAGTGCAGTTACCCTTAATCTCTTCAGCATTTTGAAAGCGGTGTCTTCCAACTTTTCCCTTACTTCCTGACTGCTGTCATTAAACTGAAATTTATAAACAAATCTCAATACATCGAGTAACACAGTGGATAAAATTTTTACTGCCTAATTACAAGATTTTAAACGTTAAATTTAGTATAAACAAAAATGTACGGTAATCCTTGATGCGCACACGTTGATGAGACTTTAACGTATGTATAAAACTCTTAACGGCACTCAAGGCTATTCTGACGTATTCCGTTACTATTTAGTTACGTAACATATACCTCTCTCAGGGAGGAAATATATAGGCAATAAAAACTCCAACATTTTTGCCGTTAACGTTATGCTATATTTTCAACCAGATATGATATTTGAACGAACTTATCACATATCCAGATCCTTATCACCATGTACAGAAGTGACATAATGTTAAAAATACATGCAAGAAAGTTATTGGATCGTATCATTTTCGACGAGATCGTGACTTCACAATAGTGCGTCACCAAACAAAAAGAACCCTATTATGCAGGTTGTCATGTAGTTGGCTCTTAAAGTGCCACTGTCATCAAAATTTGTGCACACTTTTTATTCATTCAAATTGATATTTAGGCGCTCCGATTTTGAAATCTCCAATCAGAACGAAATTTTATTGAGGAAAAATGACTTTTTGACCGTTCTGAAGTTGCAAAGTTTGACTCACAGGGTACAAAATTTTACGGTAGCTTTAACAGCCACTGTGATGTCATATGTATGACACATAACCGGCAAGAAGAAAATGGCCACCGGCTCATCCCGTCGACATGGCCTTCGTTAAACAAGCTTGAAGAATAGCCAATTCACAGAGGGGACATCTATGCATGAGTTTCCCAGTGAAGAAAAAGACCCGAACAGAAGAAGAAATTGGGTGCGCTTCGTAAACACAAGCAAAATTTTGCGTCCTCATTTAAATCATACCTTTGTTCTACTCACTTTGAAACTTCGGCGCTTTCAGCCAACCTGAGTATTGGTGCTTCCCTTGGAACGAAAAGAAAGCTATAGAACACTGCTATTCCGAGAATTTACGTGTGGCAGTGGCACTTTAAAGTCTATACGACCATAGCATTAATTTTGTTTTAACACCTTTTGCTGTTCATTACCATAGAAAAAAATATCATTCACGCCAACCTCAAAACTCATTAACGTAAAAATACATTCATTTTATTCAATCGACTTTTACTAGCGTAAATATGGAACCATTTGCATCAAAGGGCATTCCATAGCGCCAACAGACGACCATTAACATCATTCGACTACACATGAGGGATAGTAAAATTTCAATTATGCAATGTACATATATTCTTCTACATATATATATCCTTCTATATTGTGTGGAACTATGTACTTGGGTGAAAGATAAGACGAACGATAAGGATATTAGCACTACTCCAAGTGAACGAATCCATACCGGGCAAGTAGAGAAAAACTCTAATTGACCGCGGCTTGGATTCGAACCCACGACCTTCGGTTTACTACAGTAGTCCGACGGTCTACCAACTGAGCTACAATGCCAAACCGGGGGCAGGCCGTGCGATGCTTCTGGTGTTAAGTAATTGTATGGAACTATATACTCGGGTACTACACAGCCTGCTTTGGGCTTGGCCTTGTAGCTAAGTTGGCAAGGCGTCGGACTAGTAAACCGAAGGTCGCGGGTTCGAATCCTAGCCTCGGTCAAGTAGAGTTTTTCTCTACTTGTCCGATATGGGTTCGTTCCCTTGAAGTAACGCTAATGTCCTTATCTTTCACCATATCCTGCTATATGTTCATGTATATTTCCTCAGTCACGCTCACATTATAAATCCAACTAGAGCAGGAGCCACGAGTGCACCTCTAGTTAACTGAGGAGGGCGCGATATGAATAGACATTATTTTTGACATGTCACACGAGCCCGTCGTAAGACCAGGAGGAGTAGACCGGTTGCAAATATGGTGACGATTTCATGAAAGCGAGGCTTTTCGGTAGTTACCCTTGCTAGGGACTGATTCTCATTGATTCTTATCAGGTTTATTCGTCGAAGTACTGTAGTTTGAAGACGTTCAGAGATTGTTTCCCTTAATTTTTCGAAACTGTCGTTTGGATAAATGATTACGAGCAAGTATAATAACTTTTCAATGCGAATTACCGGCATCTTAGTCACGTATGTATAATCCTTAGTAAATCAAAATATTATACTGTGATGTTAAATTACAGTGGACGGCCGACCCGATGAAAATGTAAAGAAAGTCAACATTCTCTTTAAAATGCATCGTTTGGTCCCAACTGCCTTTATTTAGACTACCTTTTCAGTTTTATTTAGTTATGCTTTGTATGATATGGGTAATTCATGCTATATATTGCGTGGATTTTTATTATCCGGCTTACCAATGTCAATGAAAGCGCAAATGAGAATCCGTTCTGCTTTACCTTAAGCAATCCACTAAGATCAGCTCACTCGTCTTTAAATACCTCGCTACCCGTGGGCCTTGCAGATAGTTGGACGAAATGCCGGACAAAAGTAACATACTGTACCATAGCTTCCCAAAGGATAAACAGAAATTGAAGATTGTGGTCTTTTATAAGAATACAGACAGCATGAACGTTTTTGGTGCTGTGCAAACAAAATATTACGTTTGTAATAGTCGTTTTGCTTATTTTATTATATTTTAGATTTGGCAGGCAAAAATTCGGAATGAAAGATCAAAAGACTTTGTAATTACTCCGCGAACTAACATCAAATCGAAACTCCATTTCACATGATCGAGCGTAAGTGCGAAATATTTGTTGACAAAACTCTTCCCCACAGCAGAATGCCTACTATGGACATTTTGTTCGAAGATGATGAATTTCCGGTATGTGCATTAAGTTATACATTTCTTTCAAGCTTCAATAGTACTAATTTTTATGTTGAGTATATTCGCAGTTAATACTTCACGTTGAAAATGATAACCTAAATCAACTGACAAACTTAATAGTTTGCCGCTGTTCTCCAGTGACCTTTGTTTAACTGGACTGTTTGGTCCTATTCATTTTGAGTGGTGAAAACTCAGGTCAAAAAGGATGAGATCAGTACAAGATTCATTGGGTCCTTCTGCTACGAATGACCAATAGGATATGCAATAAAGGATGTTCGACGAAGTGCTTGTGAAATTATGCGGAACTAAAATATTAGATTTGGATCCAGAGATCAGTCACGACAGTTACCAACCTTTGAACTTTTTACAATCAAGGAGTGACTTACAAAGAGTAAAAAGTGAATGACTCGAATGCTTTTGTCCTGGTAAGTTTAGGGAATATGGTTTTTTCGAAAGGTTTACGAGCAAGAAGATGCCGGAAAACCAGAAACAGTTGTTTTACACAACATTAAACTGCCGCAAAACACTGTCATTGTACATGGTGCATGCTAAAAAAGGATTCATACACGCATGACGAGTATGCACTATATATTTATATAACGATTAAAATAAACAGCTGGATGCTGAGCTAAAGAAAATACCTTGAACACGAACTCCTCTGTCACTTCGAATGGTAGTGGTCTAGGTAAGAAAATGAGAATGTAATTTTAAAATATGAACAGAATGATTTTCAAATACAGACAGACAGAAAGATAGATGGACAAACAAATGGATGGATGGACGGATGAACAGATATAGGGATGTACAGACGGAGGGATGGACAAGATCGATGGATGGACAGGTGGATTGGTAGGTTGGTACATACAGGTATGCAAATGTAGGTAGGTAGGTAAATAGATGTGGCCTGCTACCAAATGTGGTTCGCCAGCAACCGTGGCCGGCCAGGAACTGTGGCCAGCAAGTGTGGCCGCCCGCCAAGAAGCCTGCCTGCTAACCCACGGCAAATATACAGTAAAGTAGTTAATTTCGAACCCTGCAGTATAACATCCATAATAGCTGACTTCTTGCAAAGCTTTTTGAAGTTGAAGCTATTATTAAACTACCAATCAACGGCTCGGCAGCAACGCTAGTTAGCCTTTCAATTTTTTCGATCACAAGCCATCATGCATAAAATTTGGCAAGATAAGTTTGCAAATGAGGTGCAGCGTAAAATACGTGACAGCAACTTTAACCTCGGTGGTACAGTTTCTATTAATAAGCAAGTTGTCAGGTACATTGTACATGTAAGTTAGCTGTTCAGGACGCTTATTAAGTCAGTACAAATTGCGAAGATTTTAAATTTATAAATAATGTCTTTATTTATAGAGGGTAGCAAAAAATAGTTTACAAAAATAACAAACCAGTGGCCCTCTGATAAAATTTAAGGGATAAAATATCAATAAATGATTAAGGTAAAATCCTATTAAACCTAAAATTTAAAAGTCACTACTAAATCTACTAAGGTCTAAAAGTTAATACATAATATGAATATGAATAACTTACTTAATATAATATATGGTTTAACAGCTGATGGTCATCGAAAAAGGCATTCTAGCTTTTCTTCGGACTTTCTAAGACCTAACGGCAAAGTACTCCATGGTTGATACGTCGTGACTGTAAAAGTCCTACCTCCTTCGGTCTTACGATTAAATTTAGGATAGACGAAATTAAAATTAATATACCTTGTGCAACGGTTATGCGGTTCACAATTAAATGCCAAGCAATACGTAGCTAATTTAGCCTCTTCATAAAATGGTAGCCATCTTGGCTATTGATTTTCCGGGCGGAAAGTATTGATTAGTCTGGCGAGTATGAACCTGATACTAATCACGCCATTTCTACCAACGATTTTTACATCATTTCTTCCTGCGGTCTTCCTCTAACTTTGAACTCCTCATTCATGAGGGTTCACTTATTTCTAAATACAGACCGTCTCTTAACAAAAATATCTCTTCTATGCCTCTTTCTCTATTCTACGACTTTTCTCTTCCTTATGCCTGTCACTTCCTGTCAGGTCACCTAGTTTTCTATTGGTTAGCCGTCTAATTATTCCAGTATGTACCTACAGATTTATACGTCAGCACTACACTGATGAGGTCCAGTAGGCCGAAACGGTTCCGTCTGTAGTTATATATATATATATATATATATATATATATAGTTTTTCTCACCTTGCACGCCGTGTGTGTCTTAAGACTTTTCGACTTGCCTCTTTTGCTATGGCGATACATTTAAGAATTCTGAGCTGGGCTCCTATCTTTATATTGAAATGGTAGTCACTTAAGGCTATTAGAAAGAACGACTTCTCGTGCTATCATATTACATATTACAAGTATTTAGACGTCGAAATGAAAAATATTGTTCACTTACTAACAGGTATAAAGAAAATAAACTTTGAGAACCTTTCTATTTAACTTAAGCTGGTTTTTGAGGACATAGTTTTCAAAATAGAAAAATCATGGTCTTTCATTATTTTAGTACCCTTAAGAATCCGCTCTACTTTTAGTTGATTAGTCTTTGGGTACGGGAAATTTTTAATCTTAAGGAATATTTCGAGAAAATCAGTGTTGATAACGTTCATGACGATGAACTTCGGAGTAGCTTAGGTGAGGTGAATGTCATATTAACTGGGATGAAGCAAATTAAGTGTGATCTTTCTTGAATTAGTCAAGGCCAGGTCCATACAGATAGGCGGGGTTTTGAAGTGGTGCTGTGAGGATGTTAATCAAGAACATTGGAAGTAAATTTAAGTTGGGGGTTGTACAAGATTTCAGGGGCAATTGAATGAGTTAAGGAAACCCTCAAATAAATATATGTACTATTTCATGGCACAATTCCTTCGCAGAGAGGCATATTTTGTTAAAAGACAAGGGGACAAAGGCAGCCTCCACTCCAAAAAAGGGTGCTTTAAATCCCCTGGTTTGTTGGACAACCTTTTAATGTGACTACAGCAAATTTGGTTATGTCCTTGAAAATAGAAAATGAAAAAGGGAACTAGGCCAACAGGGATGGCGGAGCCGGGGAGCCCACAGTCCCCGCACTTTTTTCAAATATAACCCTGTATAAACATAGGACAAGATAAGGTAAGATAAGATAACTTTACCTACACACGGTAGGTCCTTCAGGAATATTTAGAATATGATAAAAACCTAGCAAATACATTGAAACATTTATCTGCTAAAACTACAGTAAGTCAATAAATTAGAATTACAAACTAAAACATCGAAGTACGAAACAATACAAGACAACTTGCTTTACAAGGACGCCGTGATAGAAATCACTTCACCCTGAGAAACTGTGGTAGCTTATTTGTGAGTTAAAGTTAGTAAGTGACGATGCCTGACTTAAGTTGGAAGTTAAACTATTCCACAGTACCACCCCGCTATAACTAAAACGTCTTTTGTAATATTTTGTGCGCGGGAGCGGCACTGCGAGCTTTCTCTCCGTCTCTCTTAGAGAACAGGAAATCATGTTGGATCGATTAACAAATTTTGAACTCAAGTAAGCTGGTGTTTTCTTATTTAGTGCTTGGTGATCGAATGTATTCCACTTCAGTGACCCGAAAAGATCACCAGCGTTGGTGCCAAAATTTTAGATGGTTATAATACGCGCGGTTCGATTCTGGAGTTTCCGGAGTTTATCAGAAAGGCCTTTGTTACAGTTTCGCCATACCGCACTACAACAGTCTAAATGAGACTGCACTAAAGCATTATAAATAGTTAGTAGTGTTTCCAAGGGAACTAGATGTCTAACTGGTTTGATGGCGCTTATCCTAGAGAATATTTTTTTAGAAGTCATGTCGACATGATTTACCCAGTTTGGATTTTCATCAATTTGCACACCCAGTGACTTTGAGGACGAGACCTGTTGCACTGGTATTCCATCAACAACAATATTAGGTTTTTCAGAGATTACATAGCCTTTATCTAGCGCCAATAAGTAGGAATTCAGTTTTTGTCATGTTTAGCGTGAGCTTATTAGCTGCAAGCCAAACATGGATCCTACTCAAATCAGAATTAATACATTCATTTATTTCATTTATATCACTACTAGCATACGTAATGCTAGTATCATCAGCATACATCCTTGGCTAGGAAAACGACAAGCAGTTGGGGAGATCGTTTATGTATAGCAAAAATAACAGAGGGCCAAGAATGGTGCCTTGCGGCACACCATTCCTTATCCCCTCGCCCACCGCGCGAAGCGCGGTGCGAGGGTACTAATCTCGACGTGCGTGGAGTCCTTTTACACGCTTGGTGACTAGTGTGAAAAATTCTATGTTCATCGGGTTCCGCACTCTCAAGAATGCCGTGTACAAACTCAGGGACTGGTATGTTGTTCACGAGATGAGAGGCCGAATTGAAAGATTTTTTCGCTTTTATGGACCACTACAAAGTTGTTTACATCATTTGAACGTTGAAGCCAGTATATGATTGAATACGAACTCAAGAAATGGCTTTTTTTAAAAAGTCGGAGCTTTTGACTGGTTTCAGTTTTTGAGGCCGTCTGAGAGTAACAGAACCATTCATGACTTGGATATTGAAAGGGCAGTTTTCAAACTCAGCTCCATTGCATATGCTCAAAATATCAGTTTTAGAGGGAGATTTTGAGTTTGTTCTTTTGGTCAATATCTGCAAAACTCATAAAGGAACTCGAATTAGCGCTTGTTGCCCGGACATTTGCTGAGTAAGTACAGACGACATTCTTTGGTGATGTTGAACGGGAGGTAATTTGTATGAGTCGAGAATTTCCAAGTTTTGGTTATCACTTAGTTAAGCTGTATAATTCAAAGGTTAGTCAGTATTGAGAAGCCTTGAAATACACGTTTTGTAAACGGAATGGTTGGCTAATCTTCCTTGAGGACCAATGTTTTGAGCCGTTTTCGAAATTTGCTTCCGGACTTCATTCTTCCAAAAGGGAGACTATACGTGCCAAAGATTTTCTTCTTTTTCATATACGACCAGCATCTGCTTTGTTCTAGATTTTAAAACCTTTCGGGAAAGCTTAAGCTTGACTTCTTTCAGCAAATTTGCCGTTGAACCTGTTTCGTTCAGGAGCCGGCAAATGTTTTGTTGGAAAGCCGTAAAGTTTGTACGCTTCGGCATTTTTCTTTTTTTTTGCACTTTCGAAAATGAACAAAGCAGACAGTTTAACTATGTAAAAGGTATGTGTTCTTCTTCTCTCAACTTGTTTTTCTTACCACAAAGTTGTACCAGGTTTGCTTGTATTTTGTATTCCCTGTTTTAGACTTACCGGTTTTTGGTCAGCAATAAGATTGCAGAATTCGTTCCTATTTTCTTTGTTTATTTTGTCAGTTTCGTAATACGTTTCATCTTTGTCACAAATGTCTTGTACCTTCGGCTAAATGCTAGGTATAAATCATCATCATAGCACCTCTTTAGACATCTGTAGGTAATATTTTAAGACCAAAAATGTTAAACAATAAAACCCCCAAAACGTTTTAAATCTTAACCTATCCCCAATGTTGCATTACGACCGGTAACTTAAGAGGATTCTCGACTTTTAAGATGGACATTCTGGCCATCTAATAAAAAATCTTACATTAAGGGGAACTAAGTGACAAGTGTAGAAGATAATCACACGAAATCGCACAAGTATGCAACTGATATATGGTTTTGATCCGAGCATTCATTGTCGTAATTGTGAGAATGGGTCTTTTAACATTTGTGAAACCGTTAAAGGTTATTTTCACCAAACGATCAGCGATTTAAATATGAATTTTTCCAGTTGGAGTTTCTGTTGATTAATGGCGAAGCTGTGTAAGTTCAGACGTTTTTCCTTTCTCTTTCCATTTTATTTATTTATTTATTTATTTTATTTTTTTTTATTTTATTTTTTCGCTGGATTCCAGTTTTGCAACCGTCCAGTGACACAGCCTCTTTCTCCCATTTTGCTTACATTTCCCATTATATTCCCAAGAACTGTTGTTGATTGCATTCACTTTCCCAATTACAAAAACGTCAGTTTGTCAATTTCAAAGTTGAATTTTAAGCTTTTTGTCAATTTTGAAAAATTATCAATCTCAATCGAATTCTCGAGGGATACAATGGAAGGGTGGGCGAGGGGTTGTTGCGTACACGTATTTCTAGTCTATGTTTCTGATGATTTACAACAGTTGACTGTACAAATTTGTTTACGATATTTTAAGTATGAACTAAACCATTCCTGTGCAGGTCCAGTTATTTCATAAATTTTTAATTTAATAAGATCGAATGGTCCACTGTATCAAAGGCCATTTTCAGATCTAGGAAAATAACTGCATTAGCATTACCACGATCGATATTTAGTGACCAACTATCGGTTCCTTTCAGCAAGGCTGTTACGGTAGATTGTAATGAACGAAATCCAGATTGATGACAAGATAAAATCTTGTTATCCATAAGGTATTTATACACTTGGTCATACATTATACGTTCGAACACCTTTGCTACTACTGGAATTATAGATATCGGACGATAGTTGGTCATGTCATTGCGTTTCCCAGCGTTTTTATAAAGAGATGTAATCCTAGCACTCTTCCATTCGTCGGGGAAAACACCTGTTTGTATGGATTTATTAAATATAGTGGTTAACGAATCTGAAATTAAATCTGGACATTCTCTAAGCAGCTTAGCAGGAATGTTATCAAGACCAGTTGATTTCGACTTGCAAAGCTTAGACAACAATATTAAAACACGTGGTTGACTTGGTGGTTCAAAGTTGAAACGCTTATCGGTTTTGATCAGATAATCCTTATAACTGGCATTAACAAGCTCGATGTCTAGCAAGTTTCGGTCCAATTTCTGAAAAATATAATATGTTAAATTTCTAAGCAAGTTTGTTGGGGTTATTTACTGTTGTCCCTTCGCAATCAATTTCGTTAATCACCAATTTGTTATTTTTACGCGACATTATATCACTAATAGTTTGTCATATTTTCCGTGAATTATTGGCATGTTTTTCGAAAGAGCTATCGTAATAGCACCTTTTGGCATTCCTGATCTCAGTATTTACCCGATTACGTGTTTTCTTATAGTTACTCCAATCTAGTGGAAGATTGGATTTTATGGATATAAGTTTTAATCGGTCTCTATGATACATAATGCGTTTCAGATCAGAATTAATGCAAGGACTTTTAGATGCTCCTATGTGTCTAGTTCGCATTGGAGCGTGCTTATCACAAACCTCTAAAAACATCAATTTCCATTTAATCCACATTTCATTAGGGTTCTCTATTCCCTCGAGATCATTCCATGCTTGGGCTTGAATATTACAGAAGTTTTCTCTTTTGAAATTCTTGAAATGCCTAATGCAAATACTTTTAGTTCCTGTTTCAGGAGGTAAGAAAAGTTTGCGATAAACATACACCAAGCTATGATCACTTATGCTCACATGGAACACTCCACCACTAGCAATATTATCTGGATAATTTGTAAAAATGAGGTCTGTTAAAGTTTTGCTTGTAGGGGTTACTCGAGTTGGGTCACAAATTAATTGGTTTAAATTATATATATCAGCAATATTTAGGAGCGCATCATTGTTTGAATTAGATCCAGTTAAAAGATTGCAATTAAAATCCCCAAGGATAATATGCTCGATGTTTTCTGAATCAATTCGCCCAATTAGCTCTTCAAAATGCGTAAATAATTCGATTGGTGAACTAGGCGGTCTGTACCGTGTAGTAATAAGGAAAGGCTTAGATCTAGGTTTTCTTATTTCAATCAATAAGCTTTCCAGTTTATCAGTTTCTAAGTCTGTTCTAACCATAAAGCTAATGCTTGTTCGAATATAAATACAAACTCGGCCTTCATTTCGACCATTAATAGGCCTATCGTGACGAATTACATGGTAATTGTCAATATGAACTTCCGAATCACTGATCGTACCATCTAATCGTGTTTCGTCAATAGTTCTCAAACTCATTAATAATTCATGCTCTAATTAACCAACCGGATGAACATACTTGGTCATGTGCATGTGTTTTGAAACCCGGTAAAGGTCGCGTAAACTGAATTCATTATTAAGAAATCAGATAATATACGGCTCTTACTTAGAACCGTTTATTACCACATTTCTTAATTATAAATTCAAAATAGACGATTGAGAAGCTATTTCATAAACTCGTGTCTCGTGTTTTACCAGAGGTTACAAACACTCGAGAACAATAAAAAGCTCTTGGCCTACCGCCTCGTGATTTTCAATGTTCTCTCGCGTTTGTAAAACATTCGAGCACAACAAAATTCACTCGGCCTACGACTTCGTGATTTTCATTATCCTCTCATGTTTTACAAACACTCGAGAACAATCAAAATCACTCGGTTCACGGCCTCGTGATTTTCATTGTTCTCTCGTGTTTGTAACCCCTGGTAAAACAGTCGCACTCGTTTATGAAATATTACTTATCACATCAAGACAACAGTCAGACAAAAAGGTGCGTAATTCATCAATGTTTAAGGAGGCTGATAATATTTGAGTTTGGCACTTTAAAACCACGCTTATTTGGAAGTAACGTTGAATTTACAGGAGTATTATTTTCAAATCGATCATCACCTCTCCTTATATTGCAGACATTAGAATTTAACAAATCAGAAATATTGCGTTTGGCCACAACACCAGGGTGAGGTAGATATTACTGAGCGTTTCGTATGTGTTCAATAAAATTGGTTGCAAGGAGTTTTGTGCCCCGTGGGCTTAAATGAAGCCCACTAGCATTTAAATGTTTATTAGAAATGTTCTTATGAGAGATGGTTTTCCAACGATTCTGTTGACTTCGTTAATTTTTAAGTTGAGATTCGCGTCATCTCTAATAATTAAAGAAGAAATGGTTACCTTGGTACTGGATGAGTGATGTTGGATCGTTGTTGCCAATTGAACAATTTTTTCAGCAATTTCCTGGGGGTCGTCATACTTGATGTTAATTGTGCCGACATGCAAAATCATTTCATCGGGTTTCTTTCGAAGAGATGGCATGATATAATCATTCATGTTTTCGACGAATGCCACAGGAAATGACTTTACAAACGTCGAACTTTAGCTAGACGTCTAGCTAAAGTTCGACGTTTGTACAGCTTGCGGTCATTAATGTACTTTATTATGGAATCCCCCAGGATAATAGCAGTAGGTTTCTTAATGGTATTTTCCCGTAAACAACCACATTTTAAAACACTTGTTCTAAATTTTCCAGGGGATACATGTAAAATGCAGTATTCTTATCTTAAGCCCCCACACCTGAAACTCCTCCGGCCCTGTTGCCCCTGGCCCTGGCCCAGGCCCAGGCCCAGGCCCAGGCCCAGGCCCAGGCCCAGGCCCAGGCCCAGGCCCAGGCCCAGGCCCAGGCCCAGGCCCAGGCCCAATGCTCTCAGGGGGAACCTCTGACATTCCATTTCTCGCACAGTAAGATCACTTTTTGGTAAAATCTAATGATCAGAAATGAGAGAGGGATGTCTCAAAGCATGTGTAAGGCCCCATCAACACTTCATGAAATGATAGTTGCCTGTACAATTATTCACTCAAGCATAATATATTATTAATTTTCAGTAGGACAAATCCTGCCAATTTTTGGCTTGTGTATATTTTTATACTGTACACATTGAAGACTCTTGTGACTAAATGATTTATCTCAGAAAGAGCAATGTTATCATAGAATACAATCATAACATGTGGATGGGGTCTAAGTAAGTTTTCATTGGAGCAATCCAAGACACCAACTCAAACATTGAGATTTGGAACAACTGCAAGCATACAATTGGGTGCAAAAAGACTTGAGACAGCTTCCCACAATGTGGCAAATTTTCTGCTTTTAGCTAATAGTTGAGAAAGTACACCTTATGAATTCAACTACCCCTCCCCCCAGTCAATTTTGACCAAGAGAAAAAATAAAATAATGCTTTGGTGATCACTACACAGACATTAGACACTGTAGCTGCATGTATGACACAGAACAAAGGGGCAGGGTATTATAAACAGAAATCCAGGTTTTTGATGATTTTAGCAGGATACCCTAAATTTTTATACAACAAATTTCAAACAACTGACATTAGTTGTGTGACTAAATTTTATAATAATTTCAGTGCATCATTGACAATCAGAATCTTCCAAATCCCAATAGGTAACACTAAAATCACCCAAAACAATTCACCTGTCTTCTGTGCAGTAACATTAATTATAATTGTTGTTTTGCAATGAGTAGCAAGTCATATCATCCACTCTTGTTTTCTGACCCCATTGGAATAAAGTAAAAGCATGTTAAATATGTTAGTTACTAGTTAGATATTTCTGTAATGGTATAAAAATAAAAGTTAATTTAAATTTGAATGATTTTTTCAAAAAAACCTATAATTTTTACTTCAAATGAGTATTAATACTAGGCATCACATAACTATTTATTACATCACTGATTTAATTTTAAATTAGACAAGCCAAACTTAGGTAACAGGTAGAGATTCGTCTTGATAAACAGACAAACAAACTTAACAAATGTAAAAATAAATATTAAACAATTAAATGAATGAATGAACAAATGACTGATTGAATTAAGTACAACAGCTTGTTTAACAAATAAAGAACGGCAATTAATTTGTCTGAGCACTGATAAAGGATATTGGTATGTGTACAGGCTAGTGGAGAGCCACAGGCATGGAGAAAATTTCTTAAGCAAGAAACAGCCTATTTTCAAAAAAAATGATTGGTATGGAGAACTCTACATGTAGGCCAAGTTTATTAGCACAGATGTTATGAAATACATGTAAAGTATGTATATTCTAGTTGAAATCACATTCTGGATCTGTCATTCAAGGATGAGGGTTTGGGTTTTACATTTGCACTGAATAAACAAATTGCAATGTAACATTTGTTTCTTGAATCTGCTAAAGCGCACCAGTCTGCAAAATATGGATGATACACAGCTAGGTATCGACATATTCAGGAAATTTGTGAAGCATTCTCTAACTGAATTTGTTTAATGTGAACTTTTGACTACCAGGACTGTAGCCTTAAATGAGCAATAATTATTTATTGTACCTGTATTGTGCAACTAAACAAATGGCTTAATGCTTTGTAAGCTCACACATTTCAGTTGACCGCATGTTTTAATCTGTATTGTACACAGTTGCTCAGTATTTGATGTAACCTCATATACATCGTGACAGTGCAGCTCGCTTTGGAGATTTTAACATTGACGGTTGACTGTTCTAAGCCCTTATAACCTCTTATTATCTGGCTGATGATTCCTGGCAATTGAACAGCTCTATTCATGTGCTGCCTAATAACTTAAAGTTTATCTGCCAAATGGCACCATTCATTGGACAACTCCCGACTTAGTGGGTAAAATTTACGATTGATTTTTGCATGGATAGGGGCGTCTGTTGGCACTGCCTGACCAGGCATTTGAGATTTGAGCAACCAACTCCAATCCAGAACTCATGGATCTGCACCAGAAATTCTGAGGACCCTGAACACTTACAATGCATCAATTTAGAAGTAATATTCTGAGCAGGCGAAACGTGGTAAAAATAGGTTTAATAATCACGAAATGGCTGTCAGTGTGGTCTTCACCAAATCCAGCGCCAAGACGGCGTAATGTAAGCTCAATTAACAGTGAATATGCATTTATTTCGGGGTGAGTATGTCCGAAAAAAAGAAAAAAACCGAGCTAATTTATCATACCTTGTTGATTTCTGTTGTGAAACGAATTCACGTTGCGCTTCTGATAATACTTTCTTCGTAATTCTCTCTTCCAGCTCAACGCGTTGGCTCTGCGAAATTATTCCAAACTTGTGCACTACTGGTACTCTATTAATTGGCATGTTGTTATAGTTCTTGATGAATTTCACTACAAAATGAGATTTATTTGTTCAAATGAATGCCTCAGAAGAAAACAGATCTTCATCGTCAGTCGTGTCGATGCTACAATATTCAGGTTGCTATAGCAACAAGCATCAGGAACACAATAAACCTGCCGATGAGGGCCAGGTACTCGCGCCATTCGTAGCAGTATTCAATCCAATAATTTATGGCTTCAATACTATCCGCAAACATCCACAGACTGTCCAACCATCCTAATTTTGTCGGGATTATCCCGATTTTGCTTGAAAATCCCGAATCCCGACCAATATGCCGTCGGGATACGAAAAATCCCGATTCTGACATTTGCTTCAAGTAACAAGAAGCCTAGAAAGATATTTTCGTCAAATTCTAATAGTATAGATATCTTTCGAAGACCCAATCAAAACAACGGCGCCAGTGGTAAACAGACGGATGAAATGAACAGGACATAAATTAGACAGGTGGCCTTTAAATAAGTCAGGAATATCCGATTTCTCAAACTTCTTCTCGATAAATGTCTCTCATTACAATATCATTTCAGTACAGTAGCCATTTTTATAAAAAACAAGGGCAAACTACGATCAATTAACGGAACATTTTTGGCAGAAATTCTCATCTGGGATAGTTAGAAATCGTATTTAAAGACATCAAGAATGGGGGAGCATGCTCCAAGAACCTCCCTCGTAAAATCCCGATTTCGCGAGGTCCTTATGTTGGACAGTCTGCATCCACAAATATTTAAATCAATCGCAAATCAGGTTTGTTAAGCAATACAAATGATAATTTATCATTTAACTTAAACCTCATATATTTAATCCAATCCAATCTGCAAAATGTTCATTCAATCTAATCTGCGAAATATTTGGTCAGTCCAATTTGCACAATATTCATTCCACCTTACTTATGCGACTTCAATCATTACGCGTGTCAATCGGTGCGAAGGGTGCCTGAACGCCCAGACTTTCCCGTTTAGTTTGTTGTGGATTTGAATGACAATTGTTACATGTATGAGATATATTTGACAGTATAGTAGATATTATATTTAGGATATATTGCTTTCGTGCATGAGTAATTTGCTTTCGTGCATGAGTGAGGAAATAGTTAAACCTCAAAACGCAACAGGAAAACGCCTTAGCCCACAAGATAACGTAACGGACATCCTGTGCTGGAACAAGCTTTAACGCACCATTTAACGTAAAGGAAATAGTCTATAGTTTCTTACCCTAGCTAAACGTATAAAAGGCAGAGCACAACTCAACAGTGCATGCATTATTCATAAGGTGTTAGCCTGAATAACATCATTACGAACCGAAGTCTTAAAAGAAATTATCAAAGTCAAGAACCAAACAAATCAACAGAACCAAAGAAACCGAACCAAAAAGTCAAAGTCGTCAAAGAAATCAACAGAACCAAAACCCAAAGAGTGTACAGAGTGATCAGAGTTGTACTTAGTCTCACAGGAGTATAATACATACTTCAAGGTTAGAAAGAATGAAGACGCTAACCTTTAACAATTCAAATATAGTGGAATAAATAGTTGAAAATATAGCTGGTTTTGTATTCTTTGTTGCGAGCAAATTGAACCAAAAGCAGCCACATAATTTAATAGGGACCGGCTCGTAACACAATGAAAAAAAGAATTACTGAGGTTCATGATTTGTCAGACAAATTTTCGAACACCACCGTAGGATGATGTCCAAGGTAAGGGGGACTGGCTGCGCGCGGAAGGTGGGAGAACCCTCTAGGGGAGTCTGGGGGCATGCCCTCCGGAATATTTTTGATTCTCATATGCGCCTACATGCGATTTCCTGTATTTTGAGGGCAGTTTTACCACAAGATATAGTGATCAAAAACAACATAATTTTGGTCCACCTGATCATGTTTTGTCGACAGTATCTGATCAATTTCCAAAAGCTACTGTAGTTGCACGGGTGTCTCCATAAAGCTTAGGGACGAGACGCAGCACTTCTCCGCCATTTACTTTAAATCTACACGTCCTAAACTTATCTGAGGTAATTATAATTAAAAGTTAGATCATCTCCACTTTCTAGTTCTTTCATCTTTTAGTTAGTATTATTGCAAAGAAAATACTTGATGGGAAGCGTTTACTTTTGTTTTGTGCGATGGAAAATATTGCCGGGATTTTAATTTGGAGGGTAACAATCCCTAAAGATTAAAGGATCCCAGGAACTGGGGAACTGTATATCTCGAATTCCGTTAGTGCAACAACTCTTTGTAATCTATAACATTTAACCTATAACTAATTTTTATCACAATTTTCACAAGAATTAAGAATCAATGCTTACAAGTAAGCTACAAACCACTAAACTCGAGTGCTTTGTTAGTGAGTTTTTGAGGTGGCTCAGCCCCTTTATCCTGAAAAATAGAGGGGCGCCAGTCCCCCACCACCACGCCCCCGTGCTTCTAACGGCTATGCTTCCAAAATCCTGTGGTGGACAAGGTAAAGCCTGCGATACATCTAAATGTTTCCAAAATGTTTTTTTCCAAAACACTGTTTCGGAAAGTCTGTTCGACAAATATTTAATTTTGTTTTCGAAACATAAAAAGAAAATAAACAAAAAGTGGCGCGAAGTCGTAAAGAAACCATCGCATGTACTGTGATCTTTATTAGCTTAACTTTAAGAAAGAAAAAAAGAAGACGCAGAAATCGAAAAGTTTGTGTAAAACCATGGCAACGAAAGAAGGAACCATGTGGCGCATACAGCAACTTGCTGCATGAGCTTCGCTTCACTGATATTGATGGGTACAGAAATTTTGATCGGATGGATCTTAACTATATCTTCGTTCTTTTCTTGATTTTGGAGAATCTTACGCAAGTTTGTCTTACCTTTATCGGATTGCAAGACAAACAATAGGGCAAATAGTTCCAGAGACATGCCAGGCCATTTCACAATTTCTTAAAAACTACTTAAAGGTAAAATAAGACCTCTCACAAAATAACAATGAAAAGTATAATATTTTTCAAGTATAGACTGTACAGAACTAAACAAATATTTACTTGAACAACATATCAACAATACCATACTACCGATGGGAACCGACCGATTTGTCCCCCACTTACTTTGAAGCACCTTAAGGTGAGTTAGCAGGGTTTTGGAAGACCTGGGAAATTTTTGAAAATGATGGGAAAGCAAAGTTGGGTAACCATGAAGCGGAAAGCCTGATGGTGAATAAAAAAATAATCAAGATTTTTCAGAAGTGGAGACATCTGATGGGTTCTGTGTTTTGGATTTGTGTCCATAAATGTGTTTGGTGGTAGTGATTCCACCTGATAGGATGCCTAGAAATGGGATATATGGACTTATTCTTTCTACTAAAGAGTGCACATCCCTTTTCAACAGTTCATCTTTTTTCAATTCTTTGCTCAATTCTTCAGAAGACTCAATAGCATCTAGACTACCCAATGTATTAGAGAATTTGCTTATTAGAAGGTCAGTTAAGAACTCATTAGCTTTTTCCATTCTTTTGCGTTCATATTGTGTGTATAGCTTATTGATTGCCTTGTGACTGGCCTTTTTAGTGTAAACCACGGATTTGTCCAAGTCGCCATCTTCTGCTAATTTCAAAAGCACATTCCTTTTATTCTCTGCCGTGTCCGAGATGTCTTCAGTGACTGTTTGCGGTTCAACATTTTCAGGTTTTTCTTCATTATCACTTATCTTTGAATTCCTCACCAACGTTTGATATTTCCTCGATAACCTCGTCGATGGTTTCAGGTTTTGTATTTTTGCGTCGTGGCATTGTATATATGATAACATATATTATGTTTCTTTGCAGATTTTTGCGATGTTGTTATTTTATAATCAAATGGATAGCAGAAATTGATTTCCAAAGTTGCGTATTTACTGTTTTTTAGCTTTTCAATAATTTGGTTTCTTTCTTTTTTGGAACTACCGCCTGAATACCTTCGAAAAATGACATTCATATCGTCTTCGTCTGGATTGTAAAAAAAATTACTTTTGCCACGTTGTCTCTGCAAGGTTTAGATATACTGTTTAATTGTTGTGTGATGAATATTGTTGAAAGACCAAAGTGTCTAGCAGAAAAAGCCAATTTGACCAACTCACTGGTTCTATTTTTGACATCCTGACTACTCGCACAGTCATTTAAAATTATTAAACTATTGGTTCCTTTGCCAATCACCTGAACAATGTGAAGTATTTTATTAACATTATCTTGATCACACTCCACAGCAATAAAATCAGGATCATTAATGTATTTCCAATCTTGGTATGTTTTATTCCACGTGAAAGTTGGACAGATTAAAATGATGTAATCAAAGTGTTTTCTATAATATTTTTCAATCATATTTAACAAATAATAAGTTTTCCCACAATTTGTCATACCACAAATAATCATGTTGAAAAGTGTATCCATCTATATAATACATTATAACTTAATACTGGATGCTCCGCAAATCATTGTTCATGAAATTGACAAGACCATCAGATACAACAAATATTTTACAATTAATGTTTCCAGTGTGTGCTGTCTTTATTAATTTCCAATAGAATGCCATTCTGAGTGTTTACTATCTTTTTGCCATGACCTGTTTTGTTGACCTCTTCGGTAGATTTTACATCAATGACCAAAGCCAACTTGTCTTTGTACAACTTTTAAGGTGTCATGAACTGGTCCTTTTCATCCTTTGAACCAAATAGTCGCATAGCTTCTTCATAGAACCTAGACCTTTTGATTCCTTGGGAGTATAACTGGTTTGAACACCTTCAATTGTTATTTTAACCTCTCCAATATTTGGATAAAGGAATTCTTTACTATCTATCCTCGATGTCTTCGTAAAAAGCATAACGACGGCGGTCATGGACTTGCGAGGTATGTTAATGTTTTCATTAATGATAGTGGACGCGGCGGCCCATGGAACATTCTTCATAAGAGTAACGTGTTCAAATAACAAAGAACGACCAACCGCATACATTGATGCCACCTCATCTGCAATAGTTTGGTTTTCGATTGTCTCGTATTCTAATTCAAGGTTTTCAAGACTATAATTTCCAAGTGTTTGACCACTTTGAGCAACTAATATTTCACTTGATTTGGGCAACGTAATGATATATCTAAAATTGTTACTCATTTGAAATGGTGCATACAAACCATGGTCTCTGATAATCTTGTCTAAACAGACCTTCTGCTTTGTACCAAAAATATCAAACATTAACTTTTCAGGAGACTTTTGTGGCATCACCTGATGTGGCACCAGAGTCGTCTTTGCTAATTAGCTTTCTAAGATTTTGGGATCCGATACCATATTCAATCATGTTGTCTCTCTGTGAATTGGTTTTATACAGGTCCTTGTGGACACTATATAAACTTTCACCATTATTATCGTAAACAGTTTCACCAGCAAATCTGATTTGTAAACGATTTTGGAGAAGCTTAGAGAGATTGTTTAAAAAGCTGGTTTTAGTGTTGCTCAATTTGAAATAGAAGAGTAAATGCAGTGACCCAGGAACCAAACAACTGTCTTGCTTCAGTTTTGGGATATCTATACACAGTTCTTCTCCTGGTGATGCTTTATTGGGGTTCATGGTCACAACATGTCTTGTTCTTTCACCTTTTATTTTACCCATTTGGCTACTTCTGAAACCCGGAATCAATTTTTCCTCTGTCCTATTCATTGTTGATATATATTAATATACATTTTATTTCCTCTTGCTCCGTTCTTTGTGTTGGTCGTAGATAAACCAGGCAACAGCTATAACAAGGATGTATAGATTGTTCGTCAGCCACGCCAATCCTTTAGCACCCCATGACAATGCTTGAGGGATGACATTTAATATTGGTGCTAATAATGCAACAAGTTTCTTTCCAAGGCTATAGACAGCTTTTGCAAATTTTCCAGTAGCCTGTGCACCTTTTATTAATGCTTTTCTGGCGCTTACGATGATTGTTGTTAGAATATCAGCGACAGAGATTGCCAGCACTGATATTCCCAATAAGTTTTCTTTAGCCCACTTCTTAAAACGCTGTAATCTGGTAATATCTTCCTCTTGTCGATATCTGGTTTCTTCTAGAATTTTTTGTCTTCCGGTTAAATCCCTAGCCTCATTTAATCCATATATACATTCTTCCAATACTTGTCTTAATTCAGGATTACTTGTATTATCTAGTTCTCTTTCGGTATATCCGATGGCTTCTGAGATGTGATCTTCTGTTTTTGTAACATTCCATCAGGTCCTATGTGAGATTTTGGATCTATTGATTTACTTGGAAAAAGGACACCACGTACTTCTGTTGTTTCTTTTGGTGTTAAACCAGGAATGACTTTTGGGTCTATTGTGTCAAATTTGTCTTCCCATTCTAATTTATTGGAGTCAGTATCAACCATAGGCATTTTTTCTGACAGTTTTTTCTCTTTCAGTTTGCTCCTCTAATATGTCATTTATTAACTCTTTGAACTGATTGACTGCTACTTGCGCATTGACAGCGTCATTGTATTGGAGTATACCTTTGGAATTTCGTTTTAAAACTATTTTTTCTTTGCCTCTCTCATTATTTCTGATATGTAGAGGTTTGAATGTGATATTGTTGTTATTAGTTTTATTTACATTCAGTCTTAGCTCGATCACCTTATTACTGTTTAAATTAAACCGGAAACCTTCCTTATGGTTATCACTGATGAACGTTTCAATAGATGGTATAATCTCATTCTCGGGTCTTGTATTTGTGTCGATGAAATCAATCTCTGGGGCTGACTGGCTCCTTCCGCCTTTTCTTGTCGTTATTTTTACGGTTTCACCATTATCATTATCTGTGAACGATGTCTCCTTGTTTCTATTTTCTCGGATACCATCAATATAACTCATCCTCTTTTTAACCTCATTTGATCTGACATCATTATCATTACGCAATAAATCTAAACGTTCTTTTGATAGATTTTAATATTCATTATCTAACTCCTCATCATTCATCTCATCATATTGTGGGTACTTTTGACCCAAGTCTTGCATTTCGAAATCTTCAAATCCTCCTTCAGCCATGTGTTGTATATATTACTGTATATCTTGTATATCGCCTTTTGGAATCCAACTATTATGTTTACTATCATAACCTAACCATTTGACAAGAACCATCTTTTCGCCTTTTACTTTTTTCTTTTTAGTATATTTTCAACTTTCTAGACATCGTCCTTTTTATCAACACCTTACAACTCCTTCGTAGAATTTCCCAATAATTGGTTCACCTTCTAGATCCTCTATTTCATAAACAGTTGGGTCACCACGTATAACCTTGACAACTTTGAACAGTTCTTCAGTGAAATTGGCTTCATAACCTTTAGTAAAAGTGCTTTTATATTTTGATATTCGGACAGTGTCTCCTACCTTAAATTTAGGTAATGGTGTCTAAGCATAGAGATGACCATATAGAATGGTCCAAACTTCGTTTTCATTCTTTTTGTTAACATCCTTTGGTTTCATTAATATGGTGCTGTGCTTAGTACTGTTGCAATTATACACCAATTGTTCTAATATGTCAATCCATTTATAAGTTCCTTTACTGTAAAAGTATTTCCACATAGCAGTTTTATGTGTTCTGTTAAATCTTTCTACAACAGCTGCCTTTTTATCAGAGTTTGTCGAGAAATACTTAATATCATGTTTTTCTAGCAACGATTTTACACTAACATTGTAAAACTCCTTTCCATCATCAAATTGAACCAATTTAGGGTAATCACTAAATCTCTCTTTAAATTGCCTCAATAGTTTTGTGATTGCTTTTGTCATATTATTAGTATCTTTTCGGTAAACAGGAATGGCGAATGTATACCTGCTAAGAATTTCAATAGATGTTAATATCCAATAATAACCTTTATTTTTGTTTTTATATGAACCCATGTCAACGAGATCCATCTGTATCTGCTCACCAAGATAGTTAACTTTAGTTTGTCTGAATTTATGTCTTCTAAAAATTGGTTTATATCTGGTGTGTGTCTTGTGATCTTAACCAGTCTTTTACCTGTTCTCTACTGACATTTAAACCATCTTCTAATGCTTTTCGATATAATCTTTCTGCAGATTGGTAACCAGTTTTAGGATTATAATAGATATCTCTCAACCCTTGTTTTGACTCTATGTCTTTATTCATATACATTGCACTACATTATATATGTCTAATAGTACTTTACCGATACTTATTGTGTTTCCATCTTGGTCCTTAACATTGAAATTCATCTTATTAATAAGGCCCTTATGAATTGGCACTCTGGATTCAATGTCGAAAAAATGCTGGACACTACCTTTCAATGACTGTGTAGTTGTTATCGGTAATACCGCTTAACGTCACTTCTCTTGCCATTTGTATTTATATTATCAATCATTTTGGCCAAACTACAAGTAACTTTTATGTATTGTAATCCATTATTTATATTAACTGAGTTACCACTTTTGTATTGGCGTTTATTACTTGGTCTTTGGTAATTCCCAATATGGGCCCCATAGTTTTCATATTTATTGCATTGTCATTGGTAATAGAGCACGTTCCATCATATTCATTAGCCTCCAAAGTAACACTACCATAACTCTCAATCTCCTTTTTGAGCATATTGAATGTCCGATGTCCCTTCTGTATCGTCTTTTTATTGCCGTTATATGTTAATTCATTGTTTTTATCAGTGATATTATAATAATCCCAGAATAAAGTGGCCTTCTTGACTAACAGATACTGGTTATCATTATTTATTAAAAATGATTCATCCATATACAATTCTTTTGAGGAACCATCAATCAAAATACTTAGTCTCTTCATATGTATATAATATGTGATATATTATATAATGGACCGACTTCTTAGAAAATATTATGGAAAGAACTATGACAAGGCTATAGAAAATGCTAAAGAAGAAAGAGCTAAAATGAAAGAAGAGTTCCTTAAAAAGTATCCAAATGCTGATTTGAGTAAATTTGAATTCGATGTTGATCTCAATCAGGACGGTACTATAGATTCCACTTCTATATTCTTTAAGAATTCAGGTTTTTTGAGCACAGATATTACAGGTGACACTTTTCTAAACGACAGATCTATGACAAAATATCTTTATTTGAACAAACATCCACTTAAAGTCAAACAATTACCAACAAAAACAAACAAAAATGGAACAATTGAAGAAAATAATAAATTTCCATTAATATGGCAATCAAATGGTACAATACAAAAAATTCCTGAATCAAATGTTCAATATGTTGAAGGGTATCGTTTGACTGATCTATACCCAGATCATTATATATTGGATTACGAAATTAATGACTTCAAAATCTACATCAACAGTAGAGATTATTTTCCATCAAAGCTTTCAAAAATAAATATAACCACTGATTATAATAAAGCTGATTGGGATAATAATGAAAGTTATCATCAAGTGTGTTTTGCAGTTTATTGTGCATCTTATTGCTGTGGAGTGTCAATAGAGCATCTAACCCCATCAGAAGACGTACATCCGATTATAACATCACTTATACGCTTTCATTTGTATTTCACTGTGAGGAGATTGATAAGAAGAATCCAAGGAGGAGAGAAGATGTGAACCATTTCAACAGAGTTTTCAGCTGGAAAGTTTTATAGAAATATTGAACATATACGACGGAATATCATTTATAGAACCAGAGGTGGTGTTGTCTATCAACTATTTCCAAGCACATTACATAATGATTATAAAAGATGCGTGCCTGAAAAAGCAATGGATTGACAAAAATAGGTATGCAGTATATAAACGAGAGTATTGAAGCGTTTATTTATTCCAGTTTAGGAAATCAGGCAAGGACAAAACAATCAATATACAGCAATAGAGCGAGTGCATTAGAAACAGCAAGAGTTCAGAAAAATCGTGGAAGATAGTGTTATAAATTATGATACAAGTGTTTGGATAAACAATATGAATCAAGCAGTGACTGATACTAATGTGGTTCTCAATATCGCTGTTAGTCCCACCCTCTAGTTTTTACCTAGTAATTTTATATTGTTGAACAAGCCAATTACAGGGTATAACAACAAGCTTAAAGTATCTGAGAAAATATGAAATTTGGTTTAAATTAGGATATAAATAGAGCGCCTATTAAAAAGTCACATATTGATATGTTGGGAGATGAAAAACCAAAAAAGGAGCACCAAGAAACAGCATTCAAAGAAAATCCAGCCATTACAGGAAAACCAGAAGAAGAAAAAGAAAAAAAGACTGGTGATGAAAATGAATTAATACCATTATTCCCTGTTTCAGGATTAGTGACATATTTAATAACAAAATATATCATATAATATAGAAAATGAGCTTATATTATGTTATATTATATGTTATATTATATGAGGTTTGGACAAAAAAATGACATAGATGAATTGAAATCTGATGTCGAAGAAAAACTCTCTCTATCAGGAGGGAAAATGAAAGGTGATATAAATATGTCTCTATGGAGAATTAAAAACATCCCCACACCTATATATGATTATAATGCTATTTCAAAATCCGTTTTGGAACGAATATACTATTCAAAGTAAGTCAAAATAAGTGATTATAGGGTAAATCTCTGTGAAACATTGTTCTGGGAATACTATACAAAGTATGCTTCAAGTATTTATCGATTTGACCGAGGTTCTAATAATAGTGAATTAGTATACAACTCTACAACTAGAAAAGTTTCTAAAGCTATTGATCAAACTCTACAAGAAATTGATGCTGTTCAAACCACCCCCAGTTTTCAACCTACTATATGTACAAAAAGTGAAAAAGTAAGTAACAGATATTTCTTAAAGTTTGATGGGTGACAAGGAATGGTAAGTGATATGAATTTGAATGCTGTAAGTGGAGAGAAAGATATAGTGAATATTTTCATTGTATACAGAATAAAAGCATATGACACTAATACTTATCAGGTTCGTAATGGCTTATTTGCACACGATAATGGAGGTTTTGATAAGTTTGTTAGTTTTTGTCCTAATGGTGATTTGGTTGTTTCAGGAACGACAAATGATTACATTATCATTGGTACTATTCCTACTCTAAATAAACAACCAATAGCTCCATATAAAGCAAAGGCAAATGCTGGTGAAATAAATCAATGTGTTTGTTTATCTATACATTGGGACAATTACACATCACCAACAGCTGGAGCTAGCAAGGTATATTGTAATGGACAAAAGCTAACAGATTTTCAAAGCAGAAGTTCACTTGGTTCAACTAAAATGATTTTCGATGATATTAATCCAAATGGTATCGTTCCGTTAAAGGGCGATATTTCTTTTTTCTCTGTGTATTAAAGGAAGATTAATAAATGAGAAAGACATTCTACTTCATCATCACGTACTCTGGAATTGGTTTAATATCGATGCAGTTGATTTCAATTTTTAATATATGTTATAATATATGCCAAGGAAGAGTATTGTTTACAATCACATCAGCAAAAATTTGTCTGAGGATGAAGTAACCAAACTGAAACAATGGTATTATACTACCATAAGCTTTACAATTGCTACAAATGGAAGTACAAGAAACTGAAGAAAACAAAACTTTCTCTAAATATGATAAGTTTAGGGTTTATATTATCCGATACTATAGCTGGTGGTATTACTTTGAATCCTATTATTTTAGGATGTATTAGTGGTCCAGGTATTTAATCCAAGGATATTTATCAAAAAGTAATATCAATACCAAGACAGATATGTGTAGGTTCGCTTACACATCATATCAAAAAAGTCTGACAGTTAAAGTCATATTTGCGTGGTATGAAATATGATGAATCGATATTACTGAGTCATCTAAAAATAATCAATGATATTGTTACTGATTTATGCCCACCTATTAATGGAATGTCTAAAAAATATGATAAAATATATGATAATATAAAATGAATCCCAAATTAAAGAATCTGTTCAAAAAGGTCAGAGATTTTGTACGATGTTGTAAAAAACAACTACAGAGATAGACAGTATGCTAAGGGAACTCAATAGAATACATTCAGAGAATCAACCAAAACCACGTAAAGTTAATGACAATAAAGATGGTGGATAACTGGCAGTAGATCTCACATTTGACTTAGACTCTTTATAGATAATCGTATAGTATTCTAATAGACACTTCATAGGTGTCTTAAAGTACTCTCACAAATAACTGGTTGGTTATCTGTACATAAAATATATATTACTAAATAGATGAGTGAAGAAACACCTAAAATAACAACAAAAAAGGAAAAAGATCCAAAGAGGGTTGAGGCTGGAAAGCGATTAGCTGCAATATCCAAAGCTGCAAAAGAGCGACAAATGCGGGATAAAATAGAATCAGAAAACTCCAACAATGATTTCAATATTAATTATGGTCTGATTTTCGGTTTTATAGGAACAGCTGTTGCTATTGCTTCTTTGTATTATAGAAGAGAGGAGTATAGAAGAGAGACCTTAAAACCAGTCGTTATTAATAAAGTGGAACAAGAAAAAGAGCCCAAACATGTTGAAACTATTAAATCAACGAAAAAACAGCCAGAAATTATATTAGACAATTTGGAATAACAGACATTTGAAATACATGAAAGGACTATCCATAAAATATAAATTGATGTATATGGATCATTTAAAAACTGTGACGAACGAATTTCTCGGGATAACTTTAAATGTTTATACCCATAATGGTGATTTATGGTTCAGAGCGTTTGAGATAGCAACGATTTTGAAGTGTAATAACAGGTGAGAAGTTATCAAATACAATATCCCTGACGATGAAAAAATGAGAGTTAAGAAGAATATAGTGTTCTCTAATGGTAAGATAATAGAAACACTGGTAACGATGATCAATGAACCGGGATTATATAGATTGATATTCTTGTCGGACTTTGAGCATAAGAAAATATTCAAAAGATGGCTATATAGAGCTGTTTTACCATCATTAAGGGAAGAGAATAAAAATTATAATTGTTCGTTTTAATTGGGTTTTGAATGTCCCGGCGATTCACCGGGGCGTTAAAGGAAAATATATTTATCCAAATTATTGAAAAATTATGTAAGGATATATTATATAACAGTTTATAATATGTCACTAACTTTAAAGAAATTTGAAAACACTTGTCTTGGTGCATCTATCAATACCTACATCGATAGTAAGCAGAACGTATACTTCATAGGTAAAGACATAGCTTCACACTTTGGATATTCGAACACTGCAAAAGCAATACGAACTCACGTAGATGATGAGGATAGGGTAGAAATTAGAAGGTGCCCAAAATGGGCACCTTTAAATCTACATCCACAGACGATTGTCATAAACGAAAGTGGTCTTTACTCACATATTATTGGATCTCACTTGGAATCGGCAAAAACATTCAAGAGATGGGTGACATCTGATGTACTACCATCTATCAGGAAGTATGGCTAATACAGAATGTTCAACAACCCAGAATCCTTGGCATTCAAAATAGAAGATGAACATGATCTACATACTAAAGTGGTTCAATTCATCAGGTGATTTTACCCAGAAATATTAACGACGGCTAGACTTGGAGAAAATCAAGACACCAAAAATAAACGCATCAAATTGTTCAAAAAGGGATATATGAAAGGTCAACCATTATCTGATAATTCATAATCTTCATAAGCGTCATAATGGTCTATGCATAGAGTTCAAAACCCCCTAGTGTAATGGTGTTTTATCAGACCAACAGAAGCAGTTAATAGAGAGATATGAAGAAAATGGCTATAAATGTATAGTTTCTAATGACTATGACCTAATCACAAAGGAATTAAATGACTATATGCATGATATTCGCATCATATGTAAATACTGTAGACGGAAATTCATATCCAAGAAGACATTATTTAGACATGTTAAGTATTAACAAGACAACTTTATGATGTATTAGAAAAACGTTATCTAAATGATATTGATGATTTACTTAAAATTAATAGATTTTTTAAAATAAAATAAAATATATACTGTTAAATACCAAATGGGTACAGTCAATAAGAAAGAACTGTTGAACGAAGTCTGTGATGCTTCTCTGGTAACCGCAAGTGTTGTAGGTTTATCAATGGCATCCAAGAAACTCCTGAGTGAAAAGTTTACAGATGCATCCTCTCTAAAGGACACAGCAAAGTTAGCAGTTGGAGTCGCGGCTAGCACAATACCGGTTAAGTGGGCTCAGGACAAAAAGTATTTACCAGTTGATCCCTTTAATAAGCAGTAAATATATGCTATTATATACAGATAAGAATGGCTAGTATTATAGAAAGTATGTTACAAACAGCATTTGCTGGAAGTGGTTATCTCTTTAAGATGCTTGATAAAAATGGTTATGAAGCTGAAATGAAAAGACAAAATAAAGCACTAGAAGAATTAGCTGTATCCAAAGAAAAGTTCTATGAAAATGAAGTCAAGCAACGTGATAGAATCCAACAGTTAAGGCAAGAATTATCAGATGCTAATGAAGACCAAACACTAGACAATCTCAGACGGGTCCAAACAATACAATATAATGGAAAAACATTCAACAGAGAACCTCAATTAAGTGATTTTTACCAACCAAGCAAAGAAATGAAAGAATATCAGTATATCACTATTGGTTCTATTGGTATTGGAACAGGATATATATTGAGCAGATATGTTTAAAATGTGATGTATATTAGTATACAAACTAATGGATCCATTAGAAGCTTTGTGTCATGGGTTTAAATTCTAAGAAATAGTTGAAAATATAGATGATTTACCAGCTCTTTATAATAATGAAGAAAATTGTAAAAAGGGTAAATATGGTGAAATCTATTGCAGTAAATGTGAAAAAGAGTTGAAGATAATAGATGGTATTTACATATGCGATGCATGTGGCACAGTTGGTGATAGTGTGATGGTCAGTGAATGGATCGAAAACATATGGTTGTATAGAAAGAAGTCCATATATATCACAAGTCGAAATATAAGAAGCAGGTTGGAGAAATACGTTCATCGCAGCCATCTTAGTTATGTTTTTTAAGACTTCCTTAAAGTTGTTGATATAAGGACAAAACACGGATTGATAAAGAGAAACATATCCAGATATGACTACTACATAATAAGACTTTCCAGTCGCATCAATGCATTATTAACAAAGAAACCAAGAGACCTGTTACACAGTAAAACCAGAAAAATATTCGATGACAGACTTTTCGGTAGAGTTTACCCTATTTTAGGTTGGAATAAAAACTGCAAGTGTAAGTATTATTTAAGATGGAAAAGATCATTTAAAAAATAATTTTCTGTATATATAGTATATAGAAATAATGAATTCATTTGAAAGAGAGGAAGAAAACAAAAGACGAACAATGAGTTATTTAAACAAAATAAAAAAAAAATTCATTCAACAAAATCATAAATAAAGTCGAAAATGCAAGAGAACAATTAATACCATATAAATATAGATTCAAAATTATGGAATCATACAGAAGTGAAATAATCGATGATTATAGTAAATTTTACAAATTAATGATAATAAGATAAATATACAGAGAATCATTCATCAATTTACCTGATGGAAATGACAGAATAACAAATGAATTATTTTTTAAAATTAAATTCAGTTATGAAGCTTATTTAAATTCGTTAATTTTCACTTAAAAAATCATTTTCTATAGTACATAGTATACGGAAAATATGTGTCGACCAGATCTAATGAAATCGTATCCTGAAAAATTACACGATTCTTCATATCCAAAAGCAAAAAAGTTAGATGAATTATACGATAAGGTAATTTCAGACTATAACAAAAGCCGTGAAATACTCAAAGAGTCAGATAAATTATTCAAAGCGACAATTTCAGCCCATAATAAACATAAAGAAGCTGAAGCAACCAAACTTAAAGAATTTGAAAAAAAGAATTAAACTCTATGGAGAATATAAAGAAGCTTTTCATAAGTTTTAAGAAGAGAGAGGGGATGATTATATCAATGACATACAAAAAAATGTACATAAGGAACTCATTGAGTGTATAAAATATGTGAAAATTCCAGAGAAATATAAATATTTACCCGAACGTGATGATCATCATTATCATATAACGATTCTAAGTATATATTTGAAAAAAATAGCTGATGAATACTGGTGTCGAATGTGTTTGAGGCCAAAAGACTATCATAAATTGTTTCGTTATGCGGGTAGGGAATACAAAATATATTCAAGTTCTTATTCTGATTCCAGTTCTGATTATGATTCCTGTTCTGATTCTGATTAAACAAAAGAAAACGCGTTTTCACTTAAAAACAATTTTCTATAACATTATTACATATAGTGTTATGACTGAAACAAATAATAAACCAAAACGTGGTCGTGGAAGACCCAAGAAATATTTCACTGATGAAGAGAGAAAACAAGCAGACAAACGATATGTAAAGGAATGTATGGAAAAAAACCCATTTTGATGTTTGTTCTGTAACCATACTTATCACATGGCAAGTAAAAGCAAACTTATAAAAAGTAAAAAACATCTAACAAATTTTGAAAAGATGATTTAATATTTTTTTTCTGCGTTTCTGGCTTAAAGAATTTTATATATACCGTCTAATATATAGTATATAGAACATTTGTATGACTATTGCAACGAGAACTGTTTTGAAAAGGTTATAAACAGGACCAAAAGGCGAATTATTGAAGGATTGCGCATTGGTCTGAAGAGGAAAACCATCCGTATACCAAAAAAAAAACAAACTATATTAACCCTCTGAATGCCGAAAAAGTCACACTCAAAAATTATCTGAATGCTTTAGTGGAGAAAGAAAGAAGGGACAAAGAGTGGCAAAAGACCCTGAATAAGGCCAAAGAACTTTTTTCTCTCTTGGAATACGAACCTGTCTATTCTAATAAGTACCCTGTGATTGTCCTCTCACTTCAGGATGCCAGAAACTATGAACTGGGCTTTGTAAACAGAAGAATGGTTATTTTTGAAAGCAACTCTTCTATGCCCAATTTATTCAGAAGGAGGATGAGAAGGAACGGAAACAGATGGGAACTGTTTCTGTCACCATGCATAGATGTTATTACAGGCGATAGAGCACCTTTAGGGAAGCAGGATAAAACCAAAACGTTTGGACCATTTGAACAGAGTCAACCAAGAGGCTGATCAAGACGTGATATTTACCAGTTTTTGATGTATGCTCAGTTAATTGGCAACCGTTATGAACAGCAGTCTGGTGAATATATTACTAGAATTGGTGGTGTGATCACAAAACTCAAGAAAATTAAAATGGAAGACATTAGTATGGGTGATACTAGGTTGATGAGCGCTCTTGTTGACAAATGCAACAACTATAGAAAAATAACACAAAATAAAGGCTCCTGTCTGCAGGACTATATTTATGAAGCTTGTAAGGGGGAAAATGGATTCAAAAGATACACTAAAACATCCTTTACTGAAGAAATCAATAAATATGTGTTTGATTAACATGCCAAAAGACCCTCAACTAGAGAATTATTAGACTGGAGGGATAACTGTCACACTAATGTGTCTATATATGCTTTGGACCCCTTCTATAACACGTTTGTGTCCTCTCCAGCACCTAGGAATAACGGAAAGACCGTTCGTCTGTGTTTTATATGCAAAGATGGTCACTGTTTTCCAATATTGAATGAAAACCTAATAACTAAGATTACAAAAGGATCTCCATTATTAAACCAGTTGGATCTCATACAGTGGAATTCTAAACAAAATGAGGATCAAATAGAAATCTGTAAAACGAAAGAAGACTACTATAATATTATTAATCACTCCAAAAAATGTGCTATATTTGCAAATCCTGATAAAACAAAGGATTATGAAAACTATCTGATTGTGCCTCCTGATGGACATGCAAAGGGCACAAACCTATATAGAGTATTTTCACTATGATGGAAGGAACTAAATTGATGGGTTCATAACTCCTGATTTGAAAAATATGGTTTCCTTAAATAATGACTATGAACTGAGGAAAAACATTTGTGACCAGCTTTTTGAAAAATATCCAGTAGATGCTTTCAAATTTAACAACCAAGGTCTGACTTCAATAGCAGTAAATCTGTTTAAACAACTATATGGGCACTTAAAAAGTTCTAATTATAACAAGCACACAATATCAATTATTGATGACTACTATCCAAAGGCACTGCAGCATACACTCCATAAAGAATTTAATAAGGATGACCCAAAAAATGATGAAGAAGAGGGACTAACGGCTTTGGACATTGCAAAAGACTACCCATCTGTACTGCTAACTAACGAACATGATATCCCATTATATAATATACACAACAAAATAACAAAATTTGAGGGAAAAGTATAAAGACAGGTGAATACTATATTAATGAAACACTGATAAAAAAGTACAGAACACTAAATAATGACCCCATAATAATAGAAGCAGGATTTTATGGAAGAAATCTGATTGACTATCTGCTGAAAAATAAATTTATAACACTCCAAGACATAAAACTGCAACTAGTAACTGATAAGTCAATCAAACATGACACATTTAAAAGGTACATCAAGTATGTTTTTGACAATTTTGACGAAGCTAATGCTAAAAAGTTGGCAAACCAATTTATTGGATACTTAAGAACGAAATATGATAAAAGTAGCAAAGGTTTTACTTCCACTAGTTATGACACTGCTTGCGCTGTTTGGACTGAGGCTCTTGAAAATAACGAAAAAGTGAGTATCCATAAAGAAGATGATTTCTTTCTAATCCGCAAAATAGATATTAAAAGAAGAATGACAGAAAACTGCTCTATTAATAGATACGTGATTTCGGGATCCATTATGAAGTTTTGGAAGTTATAAAAAAATCTTGTGATAAGCATACTATAATACATGGATACAATACTGATGCTGCCTACTGTGAAAATCCATACAAAGAATACCCAATTAAAGACAAACAACAGAATTTTACTTCTGATATGATTGGTAAAGTGTATCAAAAGATAGGAGAAACCCCTTCTATGATTGACAAATCTTACCGCAAAAATATCGAGTTAAATGACTACAAAATAGAACCTGGGAAAGGAACCTTAAAAACAGAAGGTGCTGGATGTGGCAAAACTACAAAACTGATAAATGATGTTAAAGAAAGTAAAAATCCTATTATATTCAGCTTCACGAACAAGGCTGTGGATAACATTAGAAGCAGAGTTGACGATAGCCTGAAAAATAAAATGCATACATTTGATAGTTACTTTAATGAAATTATATCAGATCCAGAAAACCTCAAACTATTAGCCAATAAGGATGTATTTATAGACGAATTCTCTATGGTTCCAAATAAATGGATCACTTTAATATATAACAGCTTTGTGGTAAATAATCTGAAAGTAAATCTTTATGGCGATATTAACCAATGTGACTCTGTTGAAGGTAATAGTAGGTTAAAGTATGACTATATACAAAGAATCCTGCAATACTGGAGATGTGTGCTAATACTGTTGAACTGAAATACATAGAAGAAAGCGCTAGATATGACAAGAAACTTTTGATATGCTGAGAAACTTCCTTGCGACCGATCGGTTGGACCATAAATTGGCCAACTATGTGGGCAGCTATGCCAATACATGCTACTTCAACAGTACAAGAAAGGAGATCAATAAAATGTGTTCAGATGCATTTTGCGAAGGTAAAAGTCACTAAGTTGTGGACTTCATTTATAATGGAGCAAAAGAAATATATAAAGTCTGTGCAGGTACTCCTGTGAAATGTATTGATAACATGAAGGACTGTTCTATGTACAACTCTCAGCAGTTCACTATTAAAGATATAAACATAAATAATAATAATAATAATAATAATAATAATAATAATAATAAACTCTTTACTTGTACTGTGAAAAAAAATCCCATCAGCACAAAAGCTGGTATTAACGAGAGAACAGTGCTAATAAAACATAAATTAACTATGTAACAAAATTGAAAAACATTGAAAAAAATAATCTAAATTAATCTATAAACTACAAATATGGGAATCTTTATCACTGTCTAAAAGATGCATATAAATGGAACGTTTAAAACTAGTAATAGAAGTCATCTTTCTGATATGTCTAGACAGAGAATTCCAGTCCTTTGCACCGGCGTACGAAAACATTGTTTGTCTCATCTTAGTTTTAACTTTTGGTAAGCCCAATAACGATTCATCTCGGAGTTCTCTATTTCTTACACTACTACGGAATTTAAAAACGTCTAATAATTGTTCAGGACAATTTAAATTATTTAAAATTTTAAAAATTAGTACATATCTAAAAAAAAATGGTGTAACTATAAAGGAAAATGACCAGAAGTTCTCTTTGGACGACTTCAGAAAGAAATTTAACCTGGTATTCTGTATAACAGTATACAAATACCAGGGAGCAGAAATAGACCAACTCTATAATATTTTTGATACAGAGGACATGAACAAGAAGCAATTATATACAGCTTTAAGTAGGTCAACCAAATTTGAATACATACATGCAGAAAACCTTAAATCAAAATATGAATACAATGCAAAGAACAAACATGAAGTAGTATCAATAGGGCACACTGAGTATCAAAAAGGAAAGATTTATAAAATACAATTCGAAGACGGCAGTATATATATCGGATCTACAATTAAGACCCTAGAAAAGAGACTAAATGAACACATATCTGACCCAAAAAGTATTGTATACAAAAAAAAAGACAAGAAGCCTAAAATATCACTAGTTATAGATTGTCCATGCGAAATCAAACATAAATTAGAAAAGATAGAAAAGAAATATATAAACGAGTACACTTAAAACCATGGTAATACAGTATTAAATAAACGAGGCAACGAAGAAACCAAAGAAAAACCAGAAATCAAATATAACTTTAAAATAGAAAATGAGACAGAACTTTTAAACAGAATAGAAAAACTGGTAACCATAAAAAATGACGAAAAGAACAAAAAACTAGAAATACAATATCGTGAAGGTGACAAAAAGTCAAAGTATCAAAGAGATATGGTCAAATACCACTATCTGAAGCAATGGATTATATGAAAAACCAACAGAAATCCATCAAAAATAAATTAATTCAATTATATTGAAACCATTTCTAGGCATCTTATCAGGTGGAATCACTACCGCCAAACACATTTATGGACACAAATCCAAAACACAGAACTCATCAGATGCCTCCGCTTCTGAAAACTCTTGATTATTTTTTTATTCACCATTAGGCTTTCCGCTTCATGGTTACCCAATTTTGTTTTCTCATCATTTTCAAAAATTTCCCAGGCCTTCCAAAAATCTGCTAACTCGCCTTAAGGTGCTTCAAAGTAAGTGGGGGACAAATCGGTCGGTTCCCATCGGTAGTTACCACAATAGGTAAAATCTTCTATCCAAATACATACAGCATGCAATGTTTCAAAAAGTGGAGTGAGAATTAGCTTCCGAAGGACTGCCTGCTGGAGATGGAGGTATTGATGACCTGTAGTTGAATCCTTCGTAGTTTAATACTCGGGTTGTACAGTAGAACCCCGCTAACTAGAACTGCCAACGGTAATGAAAAATAGTTCGAGTTAGCGGGGGTTCGAGTTAGTGGGGTGAGCGTTGGATTTCAAGTATTCTGTTAATAGTTAATACGATATCGTGGTTTTATGATTCATCCACAATTGTCAGTCATTTTGGTCCAGTCAGTTTAGAATATTTTCATTTTTCATCATAGATAGAGTTAAATGTGTTGTCCTGAATTCTAATATTACCATATTTTAATGTCTACCACTACTGAGTTGAATAACTGTTTATGATAAAGTGACTATACCAGAATGCATGTGCAGGTTCAGTGAATGTTTGGGTCGTATACATACAGCTGTACGAATTTCCGAAAGCCCTACAAAATAAACTGGATAAACTAGAACAGTAGCTAAGGGCTACTCAAGACTAATTTGCGTGACAATCTAAGACTCATTTCATCGAATTACAACTGTGTGCGCAATATTTACCCTGGATAATCAGAGATGGAATGATGGTCTTTTCTGGGTTTGAATTGCGTTACCGTACATAGTCACGTTGTTATCATTAAAGATTCAAGATTCCGACTAGTCAAACAGCTACGTCCTGACACTTTCAGGTTTATCGACCGACGTTTCCAAAATAGAGTTCGAGTTAACAGGGTAAATTTGAGCCAAGGGAGTATGAAATTAGTTCGAGTTGGCAGGGAATTCGAATTAACCGAGTTTGAGTTATGTGGTAGTAAATGATAGGGTAAATGCGATCAAATCCGGGGGAAATTGAATTTGGTTCGAGTTAGCGGGGAGTTTGAGTTAACCAAGTTCGAGTTAGCAAGGTTCTACTGTATTATCAAATAAACATGCCAATGTTTGTGGAGTGTCAGCTTCAAACAGGATTTTCTGAATGTGTGACTTGGCAAGCATGAAATTCTGAATTGACGAGATAGTTCTTAATTCAGTAACAACACGCCTTCCAAATATTTCATAATCGGCATAACTCTGGATCTTTTTACTTGGTCTCTTTTCTCTTTAGCCAGCTGTTCCAGATAATTACAACTTTGCTTGAGAAGTTTATCTTCTTCTGCTTCTTTAGCTGTCTTTTAGTTGGTGGTTGTTTGCTTATAGGCCACCTTGTTGACATACATGCATTTGCATCTTCTAGTTTTTCATCATTGATTCCCTTTATCTCATCAATTGTTTCTTCGTTTCCCTCCTAAGACACATTGAAAAAACTGAAAATGAAATTCAAAATAATGCTAGAAATTAATGTCATTATCAGTACATAATGATGTAAATGTGCGAAACAAAATATAGCGCATACTACGTGAGCAAGAGCATGAATTTAAATAATAACTTGGAAAAAAAAGAAAAAAATGTCATTGCTGGTACCACAAACGGAATCTGAGTGGACAGCTATAGAAATGGCATTTGCTGAAAGATGGAACTTTCCAAATTGCCTTGCAGCCATGGATGGCAAACATTTTCTTATCAAATCACCTCGTTACAGTGGTTCCTACTACTTCCATTATAAACACACCTTCAGTTTGGTCTTACTAGCCCTAGCTGATGCTGGCTACAAATTCTTGTTTGTAGATATTGGGGCAAATGGGAGAGTATATGATGGAGGGGTATTCAAAAATTCACTTTTGTTAAAGGCAATGGATGCAAATGCATTGAACTTTCCTCCAAGCAAAGCATTAGTTGATGGCTCAGTACCTGTGCCTCATATCATTGAACATTGTATATGATACGTTTCCACTCGAAAACATGATGAAGCCATATAGTCACCATGGACTGACTAATGAAGAAAAGGCTTTCAACTATAGCCTTACTAGAGCCAGAAGAATTGTGGAGAATGCTTTTGGCATTCTTTCAAATAGATTCCGCGTATTCATGACTCCAATGTGATATCAGCCTAATGCTGTTGAAGTAATGTTGTTTTGGCTGCATGTTCTTTGCATAGCTTTCTGCAGGAAAGAAATTAATCACGTAACACATACATTCCCACCGCAATGCTAGACAGGGAAGACAATACTACCAGTGAGGTAACACCTGGGCAAAGGGGAAAGGCAGTACAAATGGAATCCTGCCATTGAATAGACAGTGTGGTAATCGCTACAGGAATCGAGGTCAAGCAGTGCTTGACGAATTTTGGAAGTGGAGCTGTGCCATGGTAGTGGAACGTATTATAGCATGATATTTATCACCTACCAGCATGGGTTACTCCAGGAATCGTAATTGGTTATATCGTTGTCCCAGTCATAGAGATCATATAAAACTACATGGGACATGCTAGTCTGAAAACGTGGAGGAAATTGAAAGCGCCATTTTGAGTAAATTGGAGAGCAAATTACTCTTCACTAGGCCCTTTCTCGTCTGTTCGAGAACCTCGAGGTCAAACAACTGATCTGTAGGAAATCGTTTCGCGTTTGTTTTCGTTAATAGTATCGCAGAAAAACAGCTTTTCTGGGTGTTAGTCGGCTATTACTTTTGCCTTAATTGTTTTACATTGTTTTTAACACCCTCCCCCCAGAAAAAAAAGACAAAAGTGAAGTGGCCCTTGACCTAGACTTTGAACTCATGATCCGGGCATGTTTGTTTTGCCCCCCAATTTATCTGATATGGCAGAAATAAATTTTTCCTGCAAGGTTATGTTGACACTTAACTACAGTGCCCCCTCTAGTTTATATGCCATATACCTCCTAAAATAAGTACCCCTGAATATAAGCGTGCCCTAATTTACTAACACTCCTGCCATTCTGAATATAAGCTCTCCCCGTATATGAACTCATATGCTTATACTTGGACAAGTAAAAAATTGCCATGTTTATTACTGTTTTCTAATCTACAAATCACTACAAAGATTTACAAAAAAGCTTTGAACCAATATTTTATAGCTCAAGAAACTAATGGTCTTTCGGACGTACCTTCTTTGTGTTTTTGGTCCGAAAAGGTAATAGGTACATAGAAGTTTAATATAAATAATATAAAAGTTTAATATAAAAGAAAAGCACCGAAAGAAACATGAAAGGAATAGAACTTCCATGTACACGAGTGATTGTCCAGGCGGAAATCGTAACTTTAATATAAATAACAATGCCCAGTAGATTGTGCGAAGTATTGCCATATGTAAACATTAACAATTGCTTAAACAAAGAAGGCTAGAAGAGTTTAAAGCATATTTATTACTAACGTTTCGTTGCGGACGTGCAACATCTTCAGAGTGACTAATTACAAATGTGACTAAAACCTATATATCTATTTACACGTGATTATAAGTTACATGAGAGCTAAACAATAGGATTAAAGTGACAAGATGTAGGGTGACAAGATGTAGGGTGACAGGAAATGGAGATGAAATGAAATGAAAAGAGGACCGCGTAGAACTAAAATAAAGAAAGGGGTATGGATGAGATGTTTTCGTTGAGAGAGGGTCTAAATTTCGATATAAGTAAGCTCTCTCGTAGGAGGAGCTCAAAATTGGAGTTTGAACGGCAGGAAGAGATGATAGTGAAATCATCAGGAGAGATGTGGTGACGAGATTGATGCGCCTGGGCAAGAACTCTTGAAAGGGAAATCGTTGCAAGCTTCCTTCCCGTCAGAGGCGAAACCCCCATATGCTCTGAGATTCGCGTATGAACATGCCGGCGAGTTTGGCGAAATACAACGCTCTGTAGCATTGACAAGAGTATTTATAAATAATACGCGACCTCATCAGCTTAGGTTAGTAAAGTTGTTTTAAATATTTGTGTTCTATTTCTGTCATTATGCCTCTCCACATAAAAATCATGAGCTGGGCTCTCATTTTTATATTACGTTTATGCTAATTAGCTTTGTAATAATATTTTAGTGATTGTCTCATCGTCTTTTTCTCATTCTCTGATGATGTTGCGTCTTAAGTAACGAAACGTTAGATCTTAATAACCCTTTTGACACAAATATGCCTGTCTTAAGAATTTTTTTCTGGGCCTTGATTTTCATCATTCGAATTGTGAAGGACAGTTGTTCAGCCTTTTATGAAACCAGCTGGCTGAACAACTGTCCTTCACAATTCAAACCCATCTTCTACCGACGTTATGTTGACGACTGTTTCCTTCTATTTCGATCTTCGACTCATATTCTACCATTTCTTAACTATCTAAACTCACAGCACGCTAATATCAAATTTACGCACGAAACCGAGAATAACAACACCTTATCTTTCCTTGACATCAAAATTAACCGCTCTGAAATTAATTTCACCACCAGTATCAACCGAAAATCCATTTACACCGGTTTACTGACTAACTTTAATAGTTTTATTCCGGACTGCTATAAAAAAGGCCTTATCTTTTCCCTTCTATTTCGATATTTTAATTTATGCTCTAGCCACTCCATCTTGCACTCTGAACTCCAGAAACTCATACAAATTCTCATTAAAAATGAATTCCCAGCTACCCTGTTTGACAAATGTGTAAGTTCATTTTTAGATAAATCGTTTTCGTCCGCTCCCAAGATTTCTATTGCTCCGAAGTTTTTAATTTATTTTTCTCTACCGTATACTGGTTCACATGGTCTTCAAATTCGCACTCAACTCATCAAACTATTATCGTCCGCCTTTCCTCAAGTTTCATTACGCTTCGTCTTTCGCTCTTCCGTTCGCCTTGGCTCTTTTTTCCCTGTCAAGGATAGGATCCCTGATGGCCTGAAATCGCATGTGGTGTATTTATTTACGTGTCAATGCTGTAAGGCATTGTATGTTCGCCAAACTAGCCCACAGTTACACACACGCATTTCAGATCATATGGGGATCTCACCTTTGACAGGTAACAGAAGAGTTAATCCCTCTCCCACTAGTATCCTTTCCCATCACATTGAAACTGGCCACCACATTTCTTTTTCCGACTTCAAAATATTATCCTCGTCGCCTTCTGTTTCTGAACTACTCCTTAAAGAAAGTCTTCTAATTAATAAATTAAAACCAATTCTTAACGGGAATATTGGTTCTATGCCTCTTTCCCTCTTCTGATATCACCTTACTGCTGTCTCCCGTCAATTTCCGTTACTGTTGTAAATATATCATCTTAATTGTCATTCGATACTGTTTGTTTAATATAAATATATCTCGTTGTAATAATGTAATCCCTGATCTCCACTCTGAAGATGTTGCTTGTAGCGACGAAACGTTAGTCAATAAATATGCTTTAAACTCTTCTAGCCTTCTTTGTTTAAGCAATTGTTAATGTTTACATATGGCAATACTTCGCACAATCTACTGGGCATTGTTATTTATATTAAAGTTACGATTTCCGCCTGGACAATCACTCGTGTACATGGAAGTTCTATTCCTTTCATGTTTCTTTCGGTGCTTTTCTTTCTTGACCAGGCATAACGGAGGTAATTCTGTAGACATTCCAGTTTTCATTAAGGGGTGTAACTTTTCCTCTAATGCCTTTGGAACATGTCCAACGACCTTCTCATTTTTCTTTATCGGAATGGCATTGTTGCTGTGAATGTTCGTTAGTTCAATCTCACACACCAGCTTTTTGCCAACTGCGTAGCGATGGTTGTAAACATGATTCCCGTATACTCAGGACATTACTTTTGCGACGCACATCAAAGCCATTGTGTCAAGTTTATCACAATGCTGCAGCTTATGTTAGAATACATGTTATCACTAACGCAAAATATCGTCCGTATGTAAGGCCCCTCCCCCCCAGTATAAGCCCACAAAAAAGCGCTTACGAACGAATATAAACCCAGGGCTTATATTCGGAGGTATACGGTATGATCTCTATGGTCCCAGTACGATCATCCAAACAACGGATTGCAAGCTTAATTCAGTCTTTTTTAGAGATCGGCCCAACAGGGTTCATTTCAGTTGGGCTCACCCAGTTCCTTTACATGCCGGATGACGTGATTATCAAAATGCTGTAACGACTCATATTTCATTGCCTGATTTGCATCTTTGGCTGGAAATTTTTCTCTTTCTTGCCATTTCGATATACTTTTGACTTTTTTCTTTGATGAGAACTGTTAATTTTTTCAGTTTTTGGAAACAAGTGCCGTGCATTTGAAAATCCGTTAAATAAGAGTTCACTCTTATCCTACAACTTGTACTTTCTGTCCAACAATTCCATGCGAGTGTTGTCCAAAACTAATTAATGATCATAAATGAACAACAAGATATTTAAAATGCACTTTATTGACTGTATGCAGCAATCAATCCAACTGTTAGATAACTCATTTCTTTGAACTCATTTGTTGAACTTTCAAGTTTAAAAAGTATGACATGAAACTTTGAACGTACGTGCAGAGGATGCCGTTGTTGAATCTTGTTCTCAAAGGTAAACCATAGAAAACTGATTTTCAGCTTTAAACATTTAGTCGAATGTAAATCTAGTAACCTACCTGGCTACCTTTGTCACTGTCTGTTTGTCTGTCTGTCTCAGGTATACCTCACTGTCTTTATTCCGCATTTTTGTTCATCCTTCCTTCCTCCACTTCTGTCTGTTCTTGCTTCCTTTAACGCTTGCTTATTGACTTCTTTCCTCTTTTTCAACTTCAAGCCTGTCCAACCTACATTTCTTAACTCTCTAACTCTCACTCTCACTCTCATTCTGCCTGTTTATGTCGTTTCCAGAGGGGAAGCTAAGCATAGCAACTGGTCATGTTATGTAAGTTTAAGATTATCTATACATAGCAACGGGATCTTGTTATGCACATATAAAATTATGTACGATATTTAGATATCAACTAAAACATATCCATTAACAATTTTTTGTTATAGTTTCTAGTTATGCTTAGCATAACCACTACCTTGACCACTAATTCGTGCATTTTTATATAGTAACTATTTCATTGGTGGATGTATATGGCTTGATACCCGAATATCGTAGATCACTTTAAACTTGCATCGTATCACTTGTTGCTATGTCTTAGTAATATTAAATTTCCATAGCATGACCAATTGCTATGCCTAGCTTGGCCACCTGTTGTTTCTTTCATCCTCCTCCTTTCCCTCCATCTTTCCCTCCATCTTTCCCTCCATCTTTCCCTCCATCTTTCCTCCCCTCTTTCCCTCCCTCCACTTTTGATTTCTTAATTTCTTTAATGTGTATAGGAATAAACTACTCTTTCTCGTCATCAGGGTCATTTGTTGATAGTTGCATGTAACCGTCAAGGTCCTTGGCGGCGAAGATGTAAACTGTCCATATCACCAAAAACACTACTGTCGTGATAGAAAGATAGCATAAAGTTATCGTGGTTCCTTTTGATGTGAAAAGCCATCCAGTAATTGCTGTTCCAATTTCTTTTCCAACTCCATGGGCCATCAAACTCACCATTCCTTTTTCAAAAGAACAAAGATTTATTAACATTTGGCAAAAACTCGTTGGATTTAACATGAGCAACTTCACCTGAATATATTGGTTCTTATTTGCAGTTAATGATCCATGACTCTGCAAGTTAAATATCATCCCAAAGCTAAAACGTTGTTCAATTAACATTCTACCACTATAATAAAAACACTTTTCTACTGATAATTGGTCGAAGGCAGAAAAACCTCATTATCTCTTTGCATAATTACATTTGTAAAATTGAATGAGTGAGACACGTCGGAACTACGTGCGATCTCAAGTCAAGTCGGTCTGATTTTTCGTACCGGCCTCATATAATTAGGCCCTTAGATCATGACATTTACTTGATAATGGTTGTGTTTTTTTGGGTTAGCGGGCCAAGTACCTTGAAATCGTTACGTATTTATATCGAAGAATTAAATTTGCAATATTATTGTGTTAAAATAACACGTTAAACATAAATTTAAAGATTTATCGTGACTACCATTGAATTGTCAAATAAACTCGTATGTGAACACAGGATACTCAAATCCAACAAGAACAAAATCTAAAGGCTGTGAAAAGACGTTTAGAGAAAGATGATGAATAAATTTTATCAAGGTTGATAATTAAGCTTGTTATATACCTTGGTGGTTAAGTGTTGTCAGCCCCTGGCCAACATATCGTCGAAGCACCTCCGTATATAAATGTAACGTTGAATCTGTGGCTCTTAGAGAGTTTGGGAAAACCAGAAGCTCGATACCCTAACACGTTACTTTGTTAGAACGTCACTCCCTAAACCAAGAGTGGTCTACTCAACTACAGAGGTGAAAATGGAAAACTGTCGTCGACATACTTCAAAACTTTTGTCCTATGCTCACTGTCATGTGGAAAGACTGGCAAGACTCGGCATCAAAATTCATAGGACTTTAGGCTAATTAATTTAACCACTTGATCCTAATGCATAGAACCTTGGGCAGCAAGTATCTTACAAACTTGACCTCGTGGAAAATTCCCTATGGTAGAAATCAGGTTTAAAATGGATAAAATTTTACCACAAAAGATTTTTGAATGTTGTACGTTATAGAGAACTTTTGTATGCATTGTAACCTCGAGTACAAAAAATTTAAAAGATGGGTACATCTCCCCATGATGACTATTAAACTAGATGGTTAAAGCCTGGTTCACACGAGCAGCATAAGCATAAGGACAAGATCAATACAGCCTGGTTTCTATATAGTTGTAATTGTTGTAGTTTAGTCGGCGATACCACTACAATAATTGTGTTTCCATATAGTTGTAATTATTGTAATTAAGGCATCGATTTCCATCTAGTACCCAGGACGTCTCCGTTTAGTGATCGCCGATTTATGTTTAAATTGCGCTAGCGGGTGGTTTGGAAGTATTTAGACTTGGGCAAGAGCCACAATTTGGCTTTGAACACGTTATCATAAAATATTCCTCACATTAAAACGCTGAACGTAGATGGCACAGTTAATTTGAAGGTTACAGATACAATACAAAAAGGTGTTACTACTTGCTTTAGCAAGGATTTACAAAAGATCAAGGAAGAGGAAACAAATTGATTCAATGCTTTTTTTGCAAAACACAACCGACAATCTTTGGAAGGTTACTGAGTACACTCGAGCAACATTCATGAACCGCTCGTCAGTTAAAGTTAAACTCTGCGTTTGACTCATTGTTACATAAATATACAAAATATTATCCTGTGACTGTGGTCTTATAGGCAATTTTCTGTTCGAGATAGTCGGCGACTACCGTTTTCGTTAAATGTTGATTTGTCGGTGATTGTCGTAATTGTTGAAGAAGTTGAATCTGATTCAACTTCTACAACAATCGCCGATGGATCGCCGATAGAATTACAACATTTACGACTCGCGTTTCCATTAAGTAGTAATTGTCGTAAAACTTGATCGGCGATCATCGCAGACTGAATTACAACAATTAGAACTATATGGAAACCAGGCTTACGAAAACAAAGCATGATATTTCCTCTTGGATTTGAGATAACAAATCAACGAGAATTTTTCTTTGTTTCGTCTTTTGTTCGAATCTTGGCTTATGCTTGGACCATGATCTTAGGACCTCTTCATATGAGCCCGGCTAGCCAGGAAACTCATCTGAGTGAGATTAGTGTGTCCTTATTATTTTATATTAACAATCCTTTCGTGTTCATATGGAAACAAACCAGTCCGGTTAGGTGAGATCCCACCGTGCATGGATGGGATCTCGGTGAAGTGGGAAGGAAATTTGCGACAGGCTGAAGTAAGGGAATCAGCGGAGGAACCGCAGTCAATTTTTGATTTGGCTTTTTGTTAACAGTTGTAACATCACAACACTTTCCTGACAGACGGACTAAAGTGCGTCAGAGTCTTCAATACATGCATCAAGCGCAGTATACAATCTTGGCCTGAATAACAAGATGTTTAAACTTCTTCTTCTTCCTTCGACCTTTATTAATCCCACTGTATAGCAGGGTCGGCGGCTCGAGTCTTCCTTCTTCATTTATTTCTGTTTAGCACATCCACTTCTCTAAGTCCTAGATACCCCAAATCTCTTCTCACTACGTCCATCCATCTAATCCTTTGTCGTCCCACACTTCTCCTTCCTCTGACTGGCATATCTTTCGCTCTCTTTGTTTGCTCATTCTCCTCCCTTCTTGTCACATGTCCGAAGTATCTTAGTCGAACTTCTCTTGCCTTCTTCTTAATATTACAAATACCACACATCCTTCTTATATCTTGGCTTTTTCTCCTTTCCATCAATGATATTCCAGCAATCCATCTCACCATCCTCAGTTCTGTTCTGTCCAATACCCCTTCCTCTTTCTTCCTTAAGCCCCAAATTTCTGCTCCATACAAAAGTACTGGTCTGACCACCGACTTATATACCTTCTTCTTTAGTTTCAAAGGCATTCTCTTGTCCAATACAACCCCACTCACTTCTCTGCATTTTCTCCAAGCTTCCTTCACTCTGTGTCTAACCGCCTTCTCAGTGCCTCCTTCAGCTATTACTGATCCCAAGTATTTAAACTCATTATTCTGTTTAAGCTTCGTACCATCTTCTTGTTGTATGTTTACTTCTTCATAACCTCCTCTGCAGCTTAACATCGTTTTTGTCTTCCCTAGGTTCACTTTCAATCCTCCTCTTTCTAAACTTCTTTTCCATGTCAGGAACCTTTCTTGTAGCTCTTCTTCTGTGTCTGAAATAATAACCAAGTTGTCGGCAAACAACAATTCCCAGAGATCTTCATTGTTCCTTAAATCTGATGTTAGTGTATCAACGACTACTAGGAACAAGAACGTACTAAGTGCGGATCCCTGGTGGAGACCACATCCACAGGGAAAGCCTCCGTCCTCCCCTACTTCGTCCGCACAGTGGTTTTTGCTCCTTCGTACATCATCTTCAATATTCTTACTAACTTGTCTCCAAGAGCTCGACATGGCTGGTTGCATGTGGTTTGCTGCAGTGTTTTTTGGTTTTTGTGCCATTATTCTTAACCGCTCGAGTGATATTTCGGGATATGACTGCAAATATCAACTTTCTCCTGCTTTTTAGCTGGTTTCTCGGCAATGGAGTTCATTTTTATTTAAGGAAGAGATGTTTTTTGGTATTGACATGGCTCTTACGACATGGTCTTCTGGATTTTGCATGCAATCAATGGCATTACCATCGTTTAAACAAAAGATGTTCAACGATCCGTTGCGTCGTAAATTTACTAAATCTGGGTTTAGATACTATCCAAATGACGATGCCTCTTTCAACGTCGAGCTTAATCCTGGCCCTTCTGCTGAAAGACAAGACTCCGTTCAATCAAATACTATTTCTTCATCATCGTCTCGTATTCCTACTCGTATAACTCAGAGACTTGAGAATCGCACGCGGTTTAACCATCCATATCGTTTTAAATATGCTAATTCAGCTAATCTGATCACTGTACCACGAAAACCGTGTTTATTGCCGCCTTTGTGTTCCATATCAAAAAATCTGCATTTTTGTCTACTCAACTCTAGATCGGTTAGAAATAAAGTCATGGCCGTGAAAGACTTTGTTGTTGACAATGATATCGATATACTTGCGGTGACTGAGACATGGCTTCGTCCTGGTACTGATGACTCTGTTGAAATTGGTACCTTATGTCCTACAGGATATAGAGTGTTACATATACCAAGATCTCATTCTGCTGGTGGTGGAGTTGGAATTATATTTAAGAACAGTATTCGTATAAACACCTCTCTCACAGATCAATATCACTCTTTTGAATTAATGGATTTTCACCTACGCATTGTGCGCTGTGTAAGAATTCTGCTTGTCTATCGACAAGCAGAGTTTTCTAAGCTTTTGGTACATATTACTGCTGATCTGCGACATAAGCGATTGCTAATTGTTGGTGACTTTAATATCCATGTTGATAATTCCAACGACAATACCGCTAAACAATTTCTGGACTTGCTGGACTCTTTCGATTTGGTACAGCATGTCTGCGAGAAAACACATGCTAATGGACACACTCTTGATTTAGTAATATCTAATGCAATGGATCATTTTGTTAATGACGTTAAAACATCTGATCCTGTTATCTCCGATCACTTGGCTGTTCATTCAACCCTACACCTGGAAAAGCCCAGATTCGCAAAAAAGGTTGTTTCTTCTCAAAAACTACGTGGTATTGATAGGACTTCTTTTCGAAGTGATATTGAAGGTTCCGTTCTACTCCAACATCAGGATGATCTCCATGAACTTGTGAATAACTATGATGAAGTTTTACGATCACTATTGGACAAGCACGCTCCTGTGAAAGAACGAATTGTCACTGTCCGTCCATCCGCGCCCTGGTATACAGCTGAAGTTACTGCTGAGAAGCAGAAACGAAGACAACTTGAACGTAAATGGCGAGCATCGAGACTCCCTGCTGACCGCGAGCAGTATGTACACCAATGTAATGTTGTGATCAATCTGATCAAGTCTCTCAAGTCAGAGTACTATTCGTCTATTATTAAAGAAAATTCTGGTAATCAAAAAGTTTTGTTTAAAACTGTTCAAAAGCTACTTCAAAAGCCGACTGTTAACTACTATCCACCTTTCGAAAACGATCGTATGCTAGCTGATGAATTTGCTACCTTTTTTACTACCAAGATTGATACTTTACAAAAATGATCTCTTTGTTAAAAAGAAGGCTCTCATTGATTCGGCCCAATGTGTTACTGATGAGGTATTTACTACGTCTTTGACTAAATTTTCAACTTTTACTGAGATGAAACTAGATGACATCAGGGAATTGGCTGCAACACTGCTCTCGAAGTCCTGTGTCTTGGATCCATTACCATCTTCTATCATCAAGCAGTGTACAGACTTATTGCTGCCTACTATTACTAACATCGTCAACCTCTCTTTTCGTGAAGGCTGCATGTCTACGTGTTTGAAGTCTGCAGTATTGTCACCTCTGCTCAAGAAACCTGATGCGGATTTTTTACAATTCAAGAATTTTAGACCCATCTCGAATTTGAAAGCGCTATCGAAGATTATTGAGAAAAGTGTTGCTCTCCAGTTAAACAATTATCTGATGAGCAATAATCTACATGAGAACTTTCAGTCAGCCTATAAAGCATATCATTCCACTGAAACTGTCATGGTAAAGGTACAAGATGATATTCTGCAAGCAATTGACGGCAATAAAGCCGTTGTACTACTCATGTTAGATTTATCTGCTGCATTTGATACTGTGTCCCATGAAATACTACTAGATAGGCTCTCTCAACGTTATGGCATTGCAGGGTCTGTACGAGATTGGTTCGCATCTTATCTGTCATCCCGTACACAATTTGTTCAAATTGAATGTTCAAGATCTTCTTTACGTGAACTTAATTTTGGTGTGCCGCAGGGGTTTGTCCTAGGGCCTCTATTATATGTTTTGTATACTTCACCAGTGGCTGATATCTTAAAAAGACACAATCTTACGTACCATCTTTATGCTGATGACACTCAGCTCTATGTGCCATTTAAATTAGGAAGTGATGATCTTCTCTATTCAGCAAAATCTAGCATTGAAATATGTGTGCAGGAAATCAATAATTGGATGATTCTTAATGGTCTTAAGCTAAATGAGGAAAAAACCGAGCTGCTTCTACTTAGTTCACGTTATCGGCCTAGTCCTTCATTGGAATTTGTTCGTGTTGGGGGTGAAATTATTCAACCGTCCTCTTCTGTTCGTAATCTTGGAGTGATACTCGATCCCAGTGTTGATATGGAAGATCACATTAAAAAGATATGCAAGACATGTCATTTCCATCTAACTAATATTAGTAAGATAAGAACATATTTGGATCGTGAATCTACTGAAGCAATTATTCATGCGTTTGTGACTACCAACTTGGATTACTGTAATGCGATTCTATATGGACTACCTAAAGTTCTCTTAAACCGCCTACAGCTAGTTCAGAATAGAGCAGCGCGTATTGTAACATTTACCAAGAAGTATGAACATATAACACCCAGCTTAATAGACTTACATTGGTTGCCTGTTGAATATCGTATAATTTATAAAATTTTATTGTTAGTATATAAGGCTATCAATGGACTTTCACCAACTTATATATCCAATTTGCTTAGTTTTTGTAACAGCTCTTTATTCTTTGCGTTCTTGTTCAAATATGTTACTTCAAGTCCCGAGATCTAAGCTAAAGTCTTATGGTGATCGAAGATTTTCTATTGCAGGACCTAAATTATGGAACAGCATACCCGCATTTTTAAGAAGTGCCGATTCTTTGAATTTTTTCAAAAAACACTTAGTCATATTTATTTCATCAAGCTTTTTCTTAATTTGTAAAATAGATTTTTATTTAATTCTCATACTTATATATCTGGTTGTTGGATTTTTAGAATTATAGATATAATTATATGCTTGGATAGTTGCCTGTTATTTTTGATATCATTATTATTAGTATTATTTTTATTCCTATTGCTGTAATTTATTTTTATCTTACTACACATTGTAATATTGTAAAGCGCCTAGAACAGTTATTGATATAGACGCTATAGAAATAAAGTTTATTATTATTATTATTATTATTATTATTATTATTATTATTCTGCGGTACTCCTCTCTTCCTTAAACATCAATACACTACTTCTCTCGGTACTCTATCATAAGCTTTTTCCAGATCTATAAAGCACATATACACTTTCCTGTTTCCTTCTAAATACTTCTCTTTTACTTGCCTTGTAATGAAATTGGCATCCATCGTACTCTTCCCTTTCATGAATCCAAACTGTTGTTCATGGATATCTATCAATTCTCTTAACCTTCCTTTCACGACTCTCTCCAATACCTTGAATACATGTTCCAACAACTTGATTCCTCTATAATTCCCACAATCTAATATATCTCCTTTCTGCTTATACACTGTGATCATCTCACTCTCTTTCCAATCCTCCGGCATTTTCTCACTATCCCAGATCTTCACCAGTAGAGTGTGTACACACTCCCTGCTTAGATCACCAAGCACTTTTATCATTATTTCTGATGGTCCTCCCGCTTTATTTGCCTTTCCTTTATTAATAGCTTTCTCCACTTCGCTCCTGTTTATGTTAACTATCGGTCTTTCTACTGGTAGAACTCGTTCCAGCTCCTCATACTTATTTTCTGTATTTAGCAGTTGCGAAAAATAATCTCTCCACCCGCTCTTAATGCTATTTTCCTCTACTAAGATGTTTCCATTTTCGTCTTTAATTATTTCTATTTTATCTACATCCTGTCTCTCATTTTCTCTTGCTCTTGCAACTCTGTAGATGACCTTTTCCCCTTCTGGTATTTCTAGCATCTCATACCATTCCCTCTGTGTCTCTCTTCTTGCTACTGCAACAGTTCTCTTTGCTTCCCTCTTTGCCTGTCTGTATCTTTCTTTTGTCTGGTCGTTGTTATCTTCTTCCCACCTCTTCGTCGCTAACCTCTTTTCTTTTATAGCTGTTTGGCCCTCTTGGTTCCACCACCATGTTTCCTTGTCCTATCTCGGCTTTCCACTTGTTCTTCCACATACTTCCGTTGCAGTTGTGACTAAAATTTCCTTCATACCTTCCCATATCTCTTCTACTGGCTCTGGCATTCCGTTCCCATATTTCTCCTCCAAGACCTTTTCCAGTATATTTTTGAACTCAATTTTCTTAGCGTTCTTCAGCTCCCATACTTTAATTCGCCTTTTTCTCTCTGTGGTTCTTGTTCTTTTCCTTGGCCTTGACCTCAAATCTGCTACCCAGATTTTATGCTGCACCACAACTGACTCATTCGGGATAACTTTACAGTCCACAACAACATTCTTATCTTCTTTCCTGACTAAAATATAGTCTATCTGTGTCGCGTTATGCCCACTTCGGTATGCTACTAAATGGTTCTTCCTTTTCGCAAACTGTGTATTTAGAATGATCAAATTTCTTGCCTCTGCCAATTCCAAGAATCTCTCACCTTCCACATTCCAGCCAGTGAGGAGATATTCCAGTTGAACTCACTGCCGGTCCCAAGCCCGGATAAATGGGAAGGGTTTCTGGCAGGTCTAGCCAACCGAGTGTAAAAACATGGCAAATTTAAATAATGAAAGGTATTTAAACGATGCCAGGCAAGCAGTCATTTCACTACGGATTCATGTCGTTCCATTTAGGATTAAGAAATCAAGTCACTACAGTTACGATTGCGATTCCACGACATTTTACGCCGCTATCGTGAGAACGCAAAGCCTATCTCGTTCGATTTTGTTACGGTTCTATTTCGTACGGTATCAGATGAACATAATCTGAATTACTCTTTAGCATTAACCGTGTTATAATATCCTCAATCAATAAGTAAAATTTTCCTGTATATACTTTAAGAAAATCTGTTCACGAAGACCACTTTACCTGAAAGCAATGCCTCTCTTCTTGCCTACTGCATGAGAAATGTCAAAGTACTCGGCGCCAAAATTTATTATCGAGACGTTTACCACCATCAGCAGAAAGATTGCGAACGCTTAATATCGACAATAGTGTCTCAGATGAAAAACAAGGTCTTACCATCATTGCTGTTAAGCGCAGTAAAGCTTTTTAAAAATCTCGTAGACAACATGTGGAAGGACCGTAAGACTGTCACTGAAGTCGATCTCCACGTGCTAGTTAAAGCGTTTGAAAGTCAACCAAACACTGCTTACGGTAACACGACGAATCAGAAGATAACGGATGAAACGTGATGGTCTCGGCAAGGTGGCACACCTCAGCAAACTCGGCAGGATGACATCACAAATTCGGCAAAAATCTTCAAAGTTTATACTGCTAAGCCAATAGCCGATGCTGTTAAGGAGCGTCTTAAAAGGTTGAGCCAATCAGGGCAAGCAAAACAAAATGAAGATTCGGCGAAAGAGGCAACGAAATTGGTCAAACAAAATCACAGCTCACAAACTCATTTCTCGTCTTGTTTCAATCCATATTTTGGATTTCTCAAGATGCTGACCTTCGGATTATGTTTTGTTTTATAGTTTTTCAAATTGTCGGCTGGTATTGGTTTTTTAACAAAACTATCTGACGAGTTTACAGCGGCAAATGTGCAACACAAAGTGAGGTAGTCACCTTAGTCGGCCGACCTATTTGACGTACCCTAAACCCGCCACTGTAGGGATCAAGCTTTTACCGAGCTGACGTTTCAACTATTATCCAAATCCAATTCTTTCTTTCTTAAACGTTGTCCAATCAGTAAGTATCCTACCACAACACGAACCGATATTTTTATCCTTAATAACTTAAAAGGTGGTAAAGTCATGTATTACATCAACAAAGTATCCTCTGATGCAAACATGAGTGAATTTTCCACACTTTACATGGAGATCACTAACTCACAAGAGTTCGACTTTCTAAACTGTCGAATTTCGATTGGTGTTTACCAGGTATAAGCCCAAACGCATTCCAGTGACCGTCTGCTACAAAACTTAAAGGATATATGCAGAAAACAACAGACGAAATTCCTTAACTTCAATGAAATGATTCGTTATTCGCAAATATGATAAATCATTATTCAGATTGTTCCTTGTGCAGTACCGTAACGGAACTACCGGGGGCCCCTTGGAGATTTTTGTTTGGGGCCCCATCACCTTCTTTAATATAGACATATATTTCAAGACTTCAATCTCAATTGTCTTTACAGATTCATCGGGGGCCCCTTAGAGGTCGGAGACGCTTAGGAGTTGCTCTAATCCTGACCATAGTCCTTTATGTCACTGTCGTTGTGTCGTGGGTATTTACAATTTTACATTAAAATAGTTTGTGTTAGAAAAGAATGAAACCATTGACAAAGATCCTGGGAAGTCACGATCAAAGCCAATGGTTATCACATGCTATTTCAATATAATAGTCACTAAGTCCTTCGCTGAAATCCGGTACTTGTGAAGGAATTTTCCGACAAAAAAAGTGTGACCCTGTTGACGATGACATTGACAGCAACATAATTATTCAAAGTGAAGGAAATGAAGCAAAACGAGGTGAACCACCGAACCATTCAATAATACCTGACACAATTCACAAAGGAGAACTATTACCGCTTAAGCCTGGTTCACACTTGAACGTAAGCATAGGCATAAGGACAAAACAAAGGAATGAAGTCAAGCCTGCGACATAAGGATCGTCGTAATCTTAAGCATAAGATCATATTCCCAGCATAAACCAAGAACCGAACAAAAGACGAAACAAAGAAACATTCTTGTTGTTTTATCTTCGCAAGTCCCAGAAGAGATGTCGTCCTTTGTTTTCGTATTGATCTTGTCCTTATGTTTATGTCGCTAGTATGAACCAGGCCTTAGATCTATTCGAACACTCAGACTACTACCATACCTTACATTGAAGGAAGCATTTAATAGACTAACAAAAGGAGGGAAGTAATATTTTAGCACAATATTGTTATATAAAAACATCTTAAGACTGGCTTATACGTGTGATTTTATACGTTGTGATCGTTATCCCGATGTGAGCAATAGAAACCATGACAGTCTATGCAACAAGATATCTGCTTATGATACGCAGTTTGTACTAGATGCTCTCGTCAGTTCAACACATATTCCAAGATGTGGATCACAAGGCGCCAATTCGTAAGTGTAAACGGGCCTTCAAACAGGTCATGACAAAACAAATAACTCCGCATCGTTGTGAGTGAGAGATCAACAGACATATTAACTTTGATGTTAATAGACTGTAACAGTAAACTGACTAAATAAAGAACTATACAGTGGAAAAGAGGGTATTACATACAGATGGTAAACAAAGAAAAACTTGACTTTAACTGAGGAACTAAGGAACTAATGTAAAATAAATTAAAAATATTGTCGTTATAGCAAGGCTTTCCTAATTAAAATGCTAAAATGCCATTACAGTGTTTAGTTAAATTTCTTATGAGTTAAAATCCGATATCAGATAATGGGAACCCCCCCAAAAAAACAAAACAAAAAAAAAACACATTGAAATAGTCAATTCACTGGATAAATGAATTGAGATAGTCAGCTCATTGCATTTAACAGTAGCTAAAGGTAGCTTACGCCTAAACTTTGCTTTCCCATATGTCGACTCGCCCATTTAGCCCACTATTCCACTCACTGTTTAGTTATATATTGTTAAATATAAAAGCTTCGTTAGCGAGCGAATAGAATTAATCCACCGTCACTGACTTTACAAAATATGAACGCATATCGGTATTTGATTTTAAGAAAGTCGTACTTTTACACAAGTCGTTGGTTCCGGGTCCTCCATCTTATTTTTGCCTAATAACTTTCCCGTAGTTTTCGTTCAGTTATTTAGACCTAGTTGTCAGTATTATCATGAGCTCAATTGGTGCATGTTATGGAATCTGTCAAACTGAAACTACATTGGCCCAAACGCAGAGAAATTAGGTAAAATATTAAAAACCACCCAAGCGTTTTGGTAGCCATCATGCATGCTCTGACGTGAGGCCCCCAAACTGTTCAGATGCACCCAAAAATTGTGATAAGAAGACCATTAGTTACACGGCAACATTTAATAAGGGAATGACGATATTTGTTCCGCTACAATTCCGAAGTTGTGGTACTCTTCAGACAAGTCTTTCAATAACCTTCTCATTAAAATGGTGCTCCATGGGCAATCGGGACACAAATGGATCGATATACTTGACACATTCGCCCTTGAACTGAGTAGGAACTGACAACTTGGGTCAAGTTTTCTTTCCAATTTATTCCTGGTTACCAATGCGGTACCGTTTACATAAAAAGAACATACAGTAGTGACATAATATAGAAAATATATGGACCTCTTTCAAAATGTTGCCTAATGACTTGCAATTGAAGTAATTAAGTAATATTTATGACTTACAAAATTCACCTTGGGTTACAAATACCAAAGTTATGCTGGTCAGTTTGTTTTGTTTTGATGATATACGACTCCCATTTTCTCTAACTCTTTGCCAGCAGGGTCAATCTTCTGCTTACAGGGTCAATCTTCTGCTTAACAACGCCAGACGATTTTACTCTAAGGGAGACATCCTGGCAAGAAGATTAAACTTGCCCTCCCAGCTACCGATGATACTGCACATATGTTTCAATTAGTTGCAGCACGAAAAGTATCGATGAAAAAATATTTGCTTTTGATCATTTGAGAAAAAGACCGGAATAGCAGTTATAACTTTATAAAGTTACAGCAGGAAGTAAAAGTATTACTTTGACAAAGTTGACTTGTTGAACTATACATCATGCATGAAAGCATCTGTCTGCTTTGATTGCCATTCATACTCATTACATAATACCGGTACGTTAACAAACAAGTAATCTCACCAATCACTACTGGTACCCGCTTAGGCTAGCTTTAACATACCATGTTTAACTTCTATTAACTGTGGTTTAACATTTAGCAAAACTATTTTAAGTCGCATTCATTATTCATAATTCCAACCATTGAGTTAACGCTTTCATTCACACCAACAAAACACATCATTCATGAAAGGGTTAAACTGATTAGCATGCAGTGTATTATACCTATTTAAAATAGTGTGAGAATTAATTACCAAGGCCTAATAACTATACTGCATACTTATGACTGCTTTGATTCTTACTGTCAACCTATTATTCTCAGTAAACCATCAAACGAATAAGTCGTATTTTGGCCAGCTCTTGAGTTGAGAATGCTTAGCCCAAGGTTAGAAGTAAGAAAATTTCTACATTGCTTGTATAAGATTCGAGCTTTTTTTAGAGCTGTTTTAGTTTTAACGTGAACCGAAGTAAATAGAAATGAGCGTAGTCTGTTGTTTGACCTGAGTAGGAACTTTTCATTAAGCGTGGCTTATGTGAAGTCCAGCATTTGAAACTGGGGTTTGCATTCTCGGGAAATATTGCCAAAACAGAACTTGTCACAAAAAAAGACAATGATTCATTTCAACTAAGCTGACTTTATCTTAGAACAAATATTAACGCCCAGCAAAGTACACGCAATAAGGCCATGATTTATAAAAGAAATAAGTTTATTAACAGGACTAACGTTTAGTTGCGTCTCGCAACATTATCAGAGTATGAATAAATTAAACGGGTATCGTATTTAAAAGGTTAAAGATATAAAGTAGGTGTTATATTACAACAGTGGTCTCAAACTCAACTTACCTGGGGGCCGCTGGAGGTAGAGTCTGGGTGAGGCTGGGCCGCAAGTATTCCAAAAAAAAAGTACAACCGATCCAATCTTCTCAATCTTTATTATTAACAGTTTTTCAACGTGAATGGGTTCTTCAGAACATGAACGGTTCTTCAGAACATAGGCTTCTCTTGCCTACCCCTTGCTGCCAGAGACCTGGCAGCGCTTCTTCTCACACAGCTGAGCCACATTTGGCTTGAGGGACGAAGCAGTTGAGACCCTCAGTATGGCTTGAAGATGCTCATCAGTAAGTTTGGACCTGTACTTTGACTTATTAAAGTTCATGCTGGAGAAGAGCTTTTCACACAGATATGTGCTCCCAAAAAGGCACATGGTCCGCTTGAACATCCTGGAAAGCTCAGGGAAGGTGGGGGGGCAATTCTCTCAAAAATTGTCCAAGCTTGTCTGCTTTTCCACTCACCTCCCTGAACTTTGCTTTGAGTTCTGAATTGCACTGCAGGTCAATGAGCTCCATTTGAAGCACAGGAGGGGCATCTTGCACATCAAAGGAGAAGGGGTCAGCAAAAATTTGAAAAGTGACTCTGTGTGTCTTGAAGTCTTCAAACCTGTGATCAAATTGCTCCTGTAGCTTCACAATGGCATCAGCATACTTCTCACCACTGAATGGTGCGCCTGCATCCATGAGTGCCTTGCATGCTGGGAAATGGCAGAGGTTTGTCTGAGAGAGCTGGGCTTTCCATAACACAAGTTTTGTGGAGAATGATCTCACGTTGTAATAGGCAGCACTGACAAGCTGCCCCTGGCCTTGTATAACTTCTTGTTCAGTACATTCAGCTCATGTGTGATGTCAACAAGGAAAGCTAAGTCCATGAGCCATTTGGGATCACTTAGCACAGGAACAGCCATCCCAGCCTTCTCCATGAAGGCTTTCACTTCTGCTCTCAACTCAAAAAACCTCTTCAAGATGTTTCCCCTGCTGAGCCAACGTACCTCAGTGAAGTAGAGCACATCCTCATATGCTGACTCTATTTCCTCCAAAAAGGCGCGGAACTCCCGGTGCTTTAATCCCCTGGATCTGATATGGTTGATGCATTTCACAACGACAGACATCACATTGTCAAACTTCAGACATTTGCTGCAAAGGGCCTGCTGATGGATAATGCAGTGCAGAGTAATGGCCTCCTCCACACCCTCCTCTTCCAGTTTTCTTTGAACAAGTGCCACCACTCCATTTCTCCTCCCTGTCATTGATGGCGCTCCGTCGGTTATTCCAGCAAACCTCTTCCATGGCAAACCCGCATCCACAATGGCATCACACAGCTGGCGGAATATCTCCTGAGAGGTGGTCTGGCCACGCATTGGAATCACTGTGAGCAACTCCTCCATCACTTCAAAACTGTCGTCAACACCACGGACATAGATTGCGAGCTGCGCAGTGTCAATGATGTCTGTGCTCTCATCAAGAGCGACTGAGTATGCACAGAAACGTTTGGCTTTCTCACGCAGTTGATCATATATGTTACCTGACAGGTCAGAAATGCGCTCTGCCACTGTGTTGGCTGAAAGGCTAATGTTGCTAAACTGACCCTTCTTTTCAGGACAGACTATACTTGCAGCCTGTAACATGCACTTTTTAACAAACTCACCTTCTTTGAATGGCTTTCCCGACTTAGCAATCATTTCACTCACCGCGTAGCTAGCTTCGACTGCTGCATCATTATCTTTGCTTGCTTTCTTGAAGAAATCTGCTTGCTTCTTTAGACATGTTTTAAGATTGGCGACCCGTTTCTGTCTCTCATCTCCCTGGTATTTTGCATACTCATCAGCATGTCTAGTTGAGTAATGACGTCTGATGTTGTATTCCTTGTGCACCGTTACTTTCTCGGTGCATATAAGACACGTCGGGCTGCCTCTGTGCTCAACAAAAAAATATGCCGTCTCCCACTTTTCCTGAAATTGTCTGTGCTCGTCACCAACTTTTCTCTTCACGGCAGATTTTGAGAAAGACATAACTCGGGCTTGCTGACAGGATATATTTTAACGCATCATAACTTGACAACAAACGCGACACCGGAAGCTGTCATGGGCCTGCGCTATGGTAGCCCATAAGTGAAAAATAAAAGCCCAGGACAAGCGCGGCTCGCCCAACGACTCGGCAAAAAGGTGCGTTTGAGAAAAACGCGCGGGCCGCACTAACACTAAACTTTGATGTCAAGTAGGGGGCCACAAAATAGCGTCCCGCGGGCCGCAATTGGCCCGCAGGCAGCGAGTTTGAGACCCCTGTATTACAAGATGTATGAGAAACTGAAATGGATAGAATGGTTAAGAGAGAGAGAGAGAGAGAGAGAGAGAGAGAGAGAGAGAGGAACAGAGCTTAGATTGGCATTCAAGGAAGGTTTTAGTTTAGAAATAATAGGACTTTCTCTTTCCAAAAGTTCAGAGGCAGAAGAACAGGAGGATAGGATTTTGGAGTCGTTGAGTGATGCAGTGTGGCCAGTCTCAGTGAGATGAGTTAAGACGCTGGAAGGTGATGGGTTAAGAAGCTTTTTACTTGTCAGGGCAGAGACGCCTTTAGGAATCCTTTCAACTTTAAGGATAGAATTCCTAAAGCCCTGAGGTCTTGTGTTGTTTACTCTTACACGTGTCAATGCTGCTTCGCATTGTATGTGGGCCAAACGGCCCACCATTTACATACACGAGCCTCTGATCATCTAGGAGTCTCTGCCTTGACAGGTAAAAAGCTTCTTAACCCATCACCTTCCAGCGTCTTAACTCATCTCACTGAGATTGGCCACACTGCATTACTCAACGACTTCAAAATCCTATCCTCCTGTTCTTCTGCCTCTGTTCTTCCTTGAATGCCAACCTAAGCTCTGTTCCTCTCTCTCTCTTTTAACCATTCTATTCATTTCAGTTTCTCATACATCTTGTAATATAACACCTTCTTTATATCTTTAACTTTGTAAATACGATACCCGTTTAATTTATTCATACCCTGATGATGATGCGAGACGCAACGAAACGTTAGTCCTGTTAATAAACTTATTTCTTTTATAAATCATGGCCTTATTGCGTGTACTTTGCTGGGCAGTAATATTTGCTCTAAGATTGAGATTCCTGCCTGGATCCTCGCTCGCAACAATATTTTTAGCTGACTTTAAGATAATAGAACCAACTTTACCTTGAAAAAATGCAGATGAGGCTTTAGAACTTGCTTTCGAGAAATGAATAATAATCGATGAAAATATTAAGGCATACGCAACTGACTGGAAATTGTCAAAGACAATAACAACCCAGGGATTGTCGACGAAAGCTAAACCAGCGAATGAGGCAGCAAAGAAAAACAGTGAAATAGCGACAACGTTCAGTTCACCAAGACGGTCAATAACATGGCGAGAAAAATGGAACCCTGCAGCAGTTATAGGTCGTCTTAAAAATCCTCCAACTGCCATTACTATCGGGTCTCCACCAAGTTCTTCCATGTACCAAAACTCCCACCGTGTTTGAAACGAGGCACAGAGCCCAGCATGGCAGCAAATTATAAGAAGCAGTACATAGTGAGGATTAAACAATACGTTCTTAACCTCGGTGTAATTCACGACTCGATGATCAAGATATTCAAATTTTAGCCAAGGTAACGTCAGCATGGTCAAGGCCTGGAATGCCGACGCGTAAAAAAATGCCAGAAAGTAACCCGGAGCTAGGCTATTGCAAACCAAATGTCTTATCCGGGACACTAAAATTCCAACCGCAAACAACGATATTCCAGCACCGATCTGCCCCCAGCACATATAAGAACCAAATTTTGTTCTTTCCTCCTTGGTCTGGGTCACTGCAGCCACTGTTACAAGGGTGACAATAAGCCGTTTAAACAATTCGAATGTTCCACGTATAAATACCATGATTAGAAAAAACTTAAGCCACTCTTTGGTTTTGCTGTCATGATTCGTGGCTGATCGATTATGCAGCTCGCTGTGGTTGACTTTTGGTGATCGATTTATACCAAATTCGGTGAGCATTTCGGTACTTCTTGAATATGTCGGGTACAAAGACAACGCCTTTCGGGTAACATTGCGAGACATTACAGTGATATTAGACAAGTCTCCGAGCGAAGAACGAGACGCCGGAACCGTTGATTTATTCCCACTGCTTGAATTTATTGTAGCTAAATCGCAAGGCTGTTGAGGTACTCGAGGAAGGAAAAAGAGTGATGTATTGGGTATGATTAAGAGTAAAGCGATAAGCAAAAACAACTTTCTCGCTCGAAGCTTGTCTGCCAGATAACCAATGGACGGAACACCCATTGTTTGCGTTAATAAACCAAAGATAGGAATCAAGCCGATATATTTCGCTGTTATGCCAAGTTGTTTCAGGTACAGCGGAGCATATTCTTCCACAACTGCCACAGAGGAGCGAAAAGTAAAGAAGGCTAAGCGAACAGCAACGTCACTACAAGTTATAGAGTCCATTATTGACGATGACGTTCCGGTTCAATGCCAGGAGAAGTGATGAAGCAAATGAAGCGTTGTCTGTACTGAAACGGTACAAAAGGGAGGCTAGTAAGAAGCGGAAGCCAGCGCTTCGACTGAAATCGTGTTGCTAAAACATTAGCGGACCCAGGGGAGGAGTCCTAACGGACCCAGCCCCCAACTTTGAGCTGTTAAAAGTGCCATATCTCTGTAATTTCCCAACAGTGCATGGGATAACTCAGCAGCAAACTTTCATTCCTCTTTATAGTAGAGGCTGTATTAGTAATGCTACTTGTTTTTAAAAAATTCTTTTGAAGATCTGACATATTATGCAGATGCTTCTCAAAAGGGTACAAACACTACATCGCCAATGCGAGAGGAAATGACCAACTACAATTTAACGCACTCGTCCATCATACTTCCTACTGTTGCTTTTTCATAATTGGTGACCATGTCAAGAAAATATAACCGTATTACTACAACTTGCTTAAAGCATTTTGTACTTTCACACCGCCTGACACTGTTTGATATCGATAACACTGGGATCACGTATCAAAATTCATAATTTATTTGTAACCATATATTTCAAAATACAGAAAATACTCTCCCAGGTTGGAAACCTACCCCGCAACAAACACAAGGCTTCGCCATGGGTACCAACCCATGTTGGTACCCATGGTTGCCATCTCAAAATCTTAGTAGACTCTTACTTTAGGCCAAATTTTCGCAAATAGTCGGCCCTTTACTGGGTAAAGGTTTGAGAGTGGAAAAGGTTGGAGATCCTCGATCAAGGTGATCTTGGGTGTTTGCATTGAGGTTTCCTTGTGAGTTTGTCGAAATTAAAATGACAAATTTTTACCGAAGTTCCGTCCGAGTATGACGATTCTTAAATAAACATAACTAATTTTTAGTCCGAAGAGTTAGGTGCCATATAAGAAAAGTTACAAATAAAAATGAACAGCAGTGGCCTAGTCAAGATTTTTCTCGGGTGGGGAAATCAATGACCATGAACCGATTGCTAGAACTAGACCCAAGAAACCAGTTAATCGAATCTATCGTAACCACGTCAATTTTTGGGACTCATAAAGTGAGGGTATCTTCTAATAAGTTATAATTACAAGTAAAGCCAACTCATTGTGGCACCATGCGCCGCTCTCTTAATACGCTAGTGAAGAGAAATTACATTTCAAAGTCTTTTGATTGCGAAATGTGTGAGTGATGTACCTCTGGTCATGACATTAGGATATCACTGACTGATCTGTTTGGCGGGCAAACGTGGATAACCACTCGGTACAAAATATCGTGCTCGCGACTGCTGTATTGTTAAAGTTGAATAGATTTCTACTTGGTTCCACCAGATAGCTCCTAAGGCAAAAGAAAAAAGTCACGCGCGCGACATTTTGCACCAAATGGCCGGAAATCCACCCTAAGAAAACTAGGATAGTAGCGAGATAATTTGTATGATGGTAGCGGGATAATTTGTAGGAGGTGCGCAACGAGGAATTTTGAAGAGCAGGGGTCAGAAAGTAGTACGAAGGCACTGTCGGGGTAATTTTCATCATTTCAAGTGAAGTAGATCTACGTCGCTTTGGAAAATGAGGACAAAAAGCTCTCACTAATAGGGAACATATAAGATTTCCTGCAAAAAGAGCAGGGGTCACGACAACCCCAACTCCCCTCTTGTTGCGCCCGTGTGTAGTTGATCATAGTGAACCTCTCAGGCATAGGCGTAGAGTATGGGGGGGCTGAGGGGCTCTAGCCCCCCAGAAATCTTAATGGAGGGGTTCAGCCCCCCAGAAATTTTGCAGCAAGTGACTCATCAATCACCATTCACAAATTAGAGGCTAGGGTTATATAACTGTTATAGCCTCATTATCCCGGTCAGCCAAAAGCGCCATGTACACATAAGACAACCTGGTAATTAAACACATCATCAAAAAATTATAAAATTTAATAACGAGAAAATCCATATTATGATAGGATATCTAAGACGTGTTGCATTCTCTTCTGCAAGGGCACTGGGGACGAGAATGGTGACTCGGTATTTCGTTTACTCCTCATTATATTGTATCAAGTGATTAGGGTCAGTGTTTTGTTGGGGTCGGGCGTAGTGATACAAAATGATCAGGGGTAAATGAAGTACTTACCGAGTGGCGGTAAGTGCACATCCTTTTCTAGAGTGTGGACAGTGGAGTGCACATCTCTTAAAATTACAAGAGATTCTGCACAGTCTAATTGACAATTGTTTCTATTCTATGATTCATTTCTTTACCAATAAGTTGTCAATTTTATCACTTAGTAAAGGTTTATTCCGTGTCAGTAACGATCAGCTGTTAGCAATTTTCCATAGAACTCGATTCGCACAATCACCAAGAGGTCATGGCACTCATGCACCTCCTCCTCGAATTTCAGCCTCCCCCAGACAAAAGCAAAACTCTACGCCTATGCTCTCAGAGTAATCACTTGAGCTTTATGAGGAACTTGAAGAACCAGTACCTTAATTTTCAATTGACTTGTTGCTTTAGTTCTTGTCAACGGATTCAGGTCAAACGGTGGAGGGAATGCTAGGGGAGGAATTAAGTAGAATTTCTGTGCATGCTTAATAGTTAATTGTCAAATTCTCTACCATGTTTCACCATTGACACTTGCTGGCTTCAATCATTTCGAAGTGAATAGTTCGTCGCACCTGGAAAGTCTATTTTCTTCAGTAAATTCACCTTTCCCTAACTCTTCACTGTCAAGATGTCTCCTTTTGACCAGCAAAATTGTCATAAATTTGGAAGGGTAAAATGGTCTAGCATTAGTCATAGTAAAATAGTCAGAGTTTGATCATGCTGTTTATAACAAAGTTTATAAGGATTTAGGCAATGCTAAACTGATGGGATCATGGGTATCGTGTCCTAGTCACTTGGTCAAACTATATTAACTCCTTCCGGTCCAGGACGTCTCCTTTTGAACAGTAAAATTGTACAACTGCTGTTACAATTGCAGTTTAGCGGACACCAGTATGTCACTGACCTATACCGTGGGCTCACTGGTGAAGTTTTGGCGCGAAAATGAGATATTTCCTTTGCCAACATAATTTTAAAGCGATATAGAACATAGAACTATGTTAAGGAAAAACAATTACGTAAATTTTTAGCAGGATTGGAGATTTTAGTGGTGTTTTCCAAATGTGAGCAAAGGGAAATTCCTTGTGGCAGTGCAAAATTCAAACATTAACCCTAATCCCAGGAACAGACCTAGGATTTTGTGTGAGGAAGTTCCAAGTTACCTAGGGGAGTCTGGGGGCATGCTCTCCTAGAAAAAATTTGATTTTGAGAAGCACAGGAACATGTTTTCCTGCATTTTGGGAGGGCAATTTTTGGAAAAAATTTATTGCTGGATAGGTAAATCTTTGAGTAACTCATGCAAATAAAAGTTTGTCCCCTCGCACAACCCGCGAAGCGCGGTGCGATGGCCGAAGGCGCGAGCAGGCGAGGGTACTAATCTCGACGTGCGTGGAGTCTTTACACGCGTGGTGACTAGGGAGAAAAATTTTCGCATTGCGTATATATATATATATATATATATATATATATATCCACGGATTCCGGTCACTCAAGAAGACCGTGTACAAACTCGGGGACTGGTATGTTGTTGATTAAACCTTAGGTTACTTAGGTCCGTATCGAAGCAAATCGGTTTGGTCTCGTTTTTTTCGTTTTATGGATCTCTCAGACGTTGTTTACATCATTTGAACTCTGAAGCCAGTAAATGATTTAAGACCGCCAAACGAAATGGCTTTCTTGGTGGTTGCGGCTGGTTTCACTTTTGGAGGCCATCTTAGTATCTGGACAATTTATGAGTTGAAACAGCAGTTCCCAAAGTTTGGTCCTTGGAATATGCATTGGCCAACTGTTCATTTGTTGCAGCAACGCTTTGTCTTGGTTCATCCTGATAAATATGAACAAAAGACGTATAGGAATCGCTTGCTGTCAGAACGTTTGCTGAGCGACTAAGTGTAAACGACATTCTTCGCTGAAGTTGAATAGATGCTGATTTGTATAAATCTGGAGATTTTTCACGTTCTGGTAATCAATTACCTTAGCTACACAATCACAGGTAGATCTGAATCGAGTAGCTTTGAAATACAAGTTCTGGTAACCGAATTGTTTTGAGCAGCTTTCAAAAGTGGCTTCCCGACTTCATTCTTCCCCAAGGGAGACTTTTTGTACCAAATATTATCGCCAACCGGTAACCTTTGAAGATGCTCCAATTTTAAGACGAAAAGCCTGGCCATATAATAAAAAGTCTTTCTTTAAAGCAACATGAGTTAAAAGTTTGACCGGAAAACGACTCGAAATACCTCAACATCACAACTAATACCGGGTCTTGATACCTTTACGAAAGCCATCGAGTCGGACACAGAAGTAAAATCATAATATTTAATAAAGTTCTAACGTTTCGTTGTATTCATCACAACATCATCAGAGAATAGTTTACATAACTACCTAAAGCCTAAGTATATAGTTACAGGATGTAATAATATTCATGCATTAACCAATTAGAGGACTTACTAAAAATAAAAGTTACAGGTATGAGTAACACTAACAGCATGGAAGAGTAAAGAAGAAATTATAAAAGGAAAAGTGGTTCTGAGCCAATATTGGCATTTAAAGAGGGTTTAAGATTGCGAATGAGTAGACTTTCTCATAAGAGAAGTTCGAACTCAAAAGGACAAGAAGATAGGATTTTAAAATCATCAAAGGAGATTGGGTGACTCGTGTCACGGTGGTGTGAAAGAATACTGGTGAGGGGAGAGTTAGTGTGCTTTTTACCTGTTAGAGGTGGGATTCCCATATGGTCAGATATGCGTGTATGGAGTTGCCGGATGGTTTCTCCGACATACGAAGCTCCGCAGCTTCGACACGTAAAATGATAAACTACATGCGATCTTAAGCGTAGAGGAATCTTGTCTTTAAAAGAGAAGAAATGTAAAAGTCTAACCGACGGGTGAGCAACACACCTGATGTTGATGTGAGGAAAAGCGGATGAGAAAAGATTTTTTATCTGAGTTCGGATAAGAGAGAAATGTTGCCCAGTAAATGGTAGGACGGTAAACAACACGTTTGGGAGCCGTAAGCAATTTAGTTGATTTGGAGAAGACTTTGTTTAGAAAGGAGGTGATACATCTGTCAAGAAGTTTTACTGGATAACCATTGTTAATAAAAATTTGTTTTAGTTTTTCTAGTTCAGCATGAAAAATAACGTATGTAGAACAAATACTGAAACAGCGGTTAAGTAAAGAGAAAATCAATCCCCTTTTTGTGAGAAAACGGAATGAAGGAATCAAAGGAAGTAAGAAGACCTGTAAAAGTGGGTTTGCGGTAAACATTAGTTAAAAAGCAACCATTGGAAAGGACGATATTGATGTCTAAGAACGGCAAGGGTTTGTTGACTTCTAATTCATGCGTAAATTTTATTTTGGAATGCCTAGAGTTGAGATAATTGAGGAACGGAATAAAGTGATCGGGAGAACGAAATAAAATGAAACAATCGTCAACATAACGACGGTTAAACAACGGTTTAAAATTAGACGGGCAATCATTAAGCCAAACAGACTCATAGTGAGAAAGGAAAATATTCGCAAAGAGGGGTCCCAGGGGAGAACCCATGGCGACGCCATCAACTTGTTGATAGACTTCGCCGTTGAACTGAAAATGGTAATTTTTTCCCGCTAAATTTAAAAGCTTTCAAAACTCAAAAATAGAAAAACCGTGAAATTTAGTGGAGTTGGTGAAAATCTTTTGAATTATGATTTCAATAGTTTCATCTAACGGAATGTTGGTGAAAAGAGATGTTATGTCAAAGCTGGCCATAAATAGCTAAGTGTTAAAAGGTAATTCGAGTGATTCCTTAACAAAGGAGAAGCTATCAAACACGGAATAAGTATTATTAGAAAATGGACGAAGTAAAGAAACAAGAAATTTAGCAATGTTAAAAGAGTGAGAGCGCATAGAAGAAAGAATGGGTCTAAGTGGAACGTTAAGTTTGTATATCTTAGGAAGACCGTATAAAGTACAATGGTTATCCAGTTAAACTTCTTGACAGATGTATCGCCTCCTTTCTAAACAAAGTCTTCTCCAAATCAACTAAATTGCTTACGGCTCCCAAACGTGTTGTTTACCGTTCTACCATTTACTGGGCAACATTTCTCTCTTATCCGAACTCAGATAAAAAATCTTTTCTCATCCGCTTTTCCTCACATCAACATCAGGTGTGTTGCTCACCCGTCGGTTAGACTTTTACATTTCTTCTCTTTTAAAGACAAGATTCCTCTACGCTTAAGATCGCATGTAGTTTATCATTTTACGTGCCGAAGCTGCGGAGCTTCGTATGTCGGAGAAACCATCCGGCAACTCCATACACGCATATCTGACCATATGGGAATCCCACCTCTAACAGGTAAAAAGCACACTAACTCTCCCCTCACCAGTATTCTTTCACACCACCGTGACACGAGTCACCCAATCTCCTTTGATGATTTTAAAATCCTATCTTCTTGTCCTTTTGAGTTCGAACTTCTCTTATGAGAAAGTCTACTCATTCGCAATCTTAAACCCTCTTTAAATGCCAATATTGGCTCAGAACCACTTTTCCTTTTATAATTTCTTCTTTACTCTTCCATGCTGTTAGTGTTACTCATACCTGTAACTTTTATTTTTAGTAAGTCCTCTGATTGGTTAATGCATGAACATTATTACATCCTGTAACTATATACTTAGGCTTTAGGTAGTTATGTAAACTATTCTCTGATGATGTTGTGATGAATACAACGAAACGTTAGAACTTTATTAAATATTATGATTTTACTTCTGTGTCCGACTCGATGGCTTTCGTAAAGATATTTTGCTGGGTTTGATATTCCTCTAGAGATTACGTTTTCCGCCAGGTCAATCCATAGCTGGGGGCTTGATACGAACATTCATTGTTTAGCAGTAGAATTATCAGAACGGATCTCTTACCATTCATTTAACCATTTAAGGTTATTCTCACCAAACGCTTTGTTTTAATATAATTAATCGAAATTTTAATAATAAATATGACGACAAACAGTTTAAATATAAGTTATGTAGGTTGTTAATTTGAGGCCGAATTGTGCGTGTTTTTTATTATCTTTATTATTATTATTTCATTCCGTCTTCCAGTTATAGTAAGGACGATTTTTCTGACAAGTTGGAAAATTGTCTTTGTTACTTGGATTCTCTAGCGATATTTTGTTACATTTTTATTCTCAGCATCCTTCTCGGTGTTTGACGTTTCTCGCCTCTGTCAATCTAACGAAAACTCTAAAAACAAAACGCCCACGCAACCACACCCACGTATATTTGAGTGTGCCTCACAAAAGTGTCTCAATATTTACATGCTCGACAGAATTTGTTACAGTGTCCAAATCTTGTGTTTTTCTTATACTGCGTACCCTCTTCCAGTTATAGTATGGAGGATTTATCTTGACAATTTTGAAAAATTATCAATGTTACTTGGATTCTCGAGAGATATATTGGAAGGCTGAGCGAGGGGTTGTTGCGTGCACGTATTTCTAGTTTGGACTATAATCTATACACAATAATCTAGACACAATTGACTAAACAAACTACTGTTGTCAAAAGCTTGACAATTTTAGCCAAACTGACAATCAAAACAAGCAATCTATCTTGTGCAACAAACCTCAATTGAAGCTCTCTTTTTATAGTTGGGCAATTATGCTTTGATTTTATAGACACATGTGATCTTGGCATTTGGGGAAATCCAAACAAAAGTCAGAATGTTTTCAAACAGGTCTCATCACATTCAGCACAAGTTGCAATGAACAAATACTGCATTAGCAACACACAGGTTCAGTCAACGATTCATGCAGTGAACATAGACACCTGACCTTTACTAAGTTCTTGCTGAATAAGGGTTGAAACACCGAAATATCATCACACTATGTCGCCAGTAACATCATTGGATTGACCATAGCAGTAACTCATGGGGAACCCAAGCTCTGATAAAGCATTAATAATTATCTGCTTGATTACTTCACCAGTTGTTCCTTCACAAAGGTGGTAACCTACAAATCTTTCAGAGTTATTTTTTGCCACATCAACAAATCTAATTAACCAATGGAAAATTTTCTGTTGGAAGTATCGGCAGCTTCATCTGGTATTAATGGAAAATACTTGCTGGCTTTAATTTCGGCCAATATATTTGAAATAATATTTATTTCCACAGTGGCAATCATTTCATTGTTTTTGGTTCTCTTAGAGATATACTATAGATTTCGTGACTCATTTTTTAAGATATAGTTTTAGAGCTTGGTCACCACAGTCAATTGTAAATGCTAGTAAGGCATTCAAAGGTAGATTGAAGGTGGATTTAGGTTATTCTCTTCGTCGTCTGTCTGACCTCTTAAAAGAAACTGATTTCTTCGGCACAGAATAACTGTCTTGAACAGAGACTTCGTAATTTTGCGATTCTTATTTGCCTATGCTTACATTGACTGGTCCAGTAGCTATAATTAATCGGAACTCTCTGCCTTCTCACATTATACATAAAATTGGCCATGGCTCTGACGGAATGGTCACGTTGTCGTCCACCTCGTAAGCGGAGATTTCACGAGCTTGTCAAGTTTGCTTGAATTTTTTCCGCACCACATTCCACGGCAAAAGCAAGGCACCATAAAAATCTTGTGTAGAGTTTACTAACCATGGAAATTTAAGCGGCCATTCTTGCGTTAACTTCTGTTTCCTACCAACACTTGCCGTCGTCTCGGAGAACCGATATTCGACATCCACTGGTTTCCACACGCTTTAAATGAATTCGAACTTCTCAGCATTCGAGTATTTCCTTAGCTCCCGACAAAATTTCGGAGGGGGAGAATTTTATCCTCTCGCCAACCACGTGAAGCGCGGTGGGAGTGCCAAAGGCCCGACTGGGCGAGGGTATTAAATCTCGACGTGCGTGTTAAACGCGTGGTCACCATCGAACTCAATTTCCATATCCGGAATGCTAACTGTCCAATGGCCAAGATGGCCGCCCATGGAGAGCAATTATGTACGTCACTTTTAGTCTCCTACGCGGTCTTGTACGTCAGTTCCAGTCTCCCACGCGACTTTTTACACTTTTCTGAGGGGTTTTTGTTTGAAATTCACACAAAATATCTCTTGAAAGGACAGAAATGAGTCTAAGAACTTCAAATATAATTTGATAAAATCAAACCGAGTGACAGGTTATACTTTTCACGAAAATAAACTACTAAACTAACGAGAAACCTGATAAAACAGTCTCGATAAATTACTTTAGGAAACTACCAAGTGCACGTCCTCTTTTACCTTCAGTTTATCATGTTTATACAATTTAGCACACTTCTTGGGCCACACTGCATTTTTAAATCCTTTTGAATATTCGATAAAGTGAAATTGGTCCAGTAATATTTCGTCTTGAACACTTTTCGCATGGTTGGGAAAATTCTGAAGCCGAGCCAAACAACAACTAATAACTGAAGTCGTGTAAAGGACTGGAACTGAAGTACAAGACCGCAAAGAGGACTGAAACTGACGTACAAAATTTCCCCAGTAAACTCAATTTCCATATCTGGAATGCTAACTGGCCAATCAAAAGTTAAGCCAAGATGGCCACCCATGGAGGCCAATTTTGGACGTCAGTTTCAATCTCCTACGCGGGCTTGTGCGTCAATTTAGTCTTCCACGCGACTTTTTATCTTTTCTGAAAAGTTTTCTTTGGAAATACACCCAAAACATGTCTTCAAAAGATAGAAATGATTTTAAGAATCGTAAACTTATTTTGAGAAATTCAAACCGAGTTACAGGTTGTATATTTTCACGAAAATAAATTACCAAACTCACGAGAAACCTGATAAAAGGGTCTCGAAATATTACTTGAAGAAACTACTGAGTGCACGTCCTTTCTTTACCGTTAGTTTACCATCTTCATATAATTTTGTACACTTCTTAGGTCACACGGCAAAAGTGAATCCTTTTAAATACTCGATTATGTAAAATTGGTCCAATAGTATTTCGTCTGAACACTTTTTCCATGGTTGGCAATGTTTTCGAAACCGAACCAAACAAAATCTAAAGATTAAAGTACTGGAACTGACGTACAAAATTATTCTCCATGGACAGCCATCTTGGCTTCACTTTTTGCCTGTGCAAATGACTGGGAGTTAGCATTCCAGATATAGAAACCGAGTTTACTGGTGGTGACCATTGAACTCTAAAAAGACTGAACTCTAAAAAAACTTCGTTGTTCCAGACCTTACTATTGAATAAAGTCGACAAGGAGACAGCCATTTAGGTCAAAAACACGAGTGGGGAAAAGTTGCATCAAACCTTTACTTTTCATCGACAGTTAATTCTAACAAAAATATATAGTCCTACCGACATTGTCCTCTACTTAAGGCTGATTTCCATCAGAGAGAAAATTTTCAAGCGGGCGATGAGCAGTACTACTATTCAGGTACAACAAAGCAACTCCATGAGTCAGACATGCAACACGATATTTTTGATGAAATGCTCGTTGAAGAATTGCAAAGGTTCAGATGCATATGGGATTTTTCATGCAAGGCCTCTAAAGAAACGCAAAAATACTCCAACAAGTTTTGAAGGATATATCTTCAAAACTGAGAAAAGGCGGTAAATGTTTACACCAAGTGTGAATTACAAAAAAAAAATCTTTACATTATATAAATTGTACATTGACGATTTGCAGCAAGAAGTCAATGAAATCTTATCCTCTCAAACACATGGTTAGTATTGCATGAGTACAGCAAGTTCGATTCCATTTTATTTGTCAAACTGCCTCTATATTAGCAGTTGCACGTTAGTTATGGTGATATAAAGTTCATGTTCAGCAGCATGATTTTTTTTTTTAAATTAAAAAATTAATAACGATAAAAAACAAACTGGATATGAAAAACGTTTCAGAATGGCTGTAAATGTCAGTCGAACTTGTATATTTATAGTTCAGCAGATGGTTTACGTACATATCTTATGAAGATATGCCTCTTTTTGGCAGATGTTGTTTTCAAAAGGGTTTGGAAAAATTTGAGAAATGGAATGTCAAAGTGTCTAAAAAGAAGAGAAGTTATGTCTCAATCAGGTGCTGATGCCAGTCGTTCACCGACTCGCAGATTATTTGAACAGCTTATGTTTCTGAAAGATATTTTGTTAAACAGATTAACCGAAAGTAATGTTGATCTTACTGAATCAAATGATGTGGACTCTTCAAACACTCACAATGTATCGGATAATGGTTCACTGTCTCCATTGCCCATGCCAGGATTCTCAGCCCTGGATTCATTGACACCACAACCTAAAAAAAAAAAACCAGGTGCCAAGAGGAAACTCGCAGAAAAAAATAATTGACAGAGGAGACAGTATTGACTGTCAGTAAGTGCTCTTACAAACACAGCTGACCCCAAGCAGAATACTGCAAGCAGTAAAAACAAGGATGATGAAAATGGCAACACATTGTTTTGTCGCGGTTTAATCCCTATATTGCATGGGCTGACTGATAAAGAGAACCGATTGGCAAAGATAGAGATAGAGCAGACTCTATTGAAATACGAATTTTAGTGACAAATAACAATAATATATCAAAAACAAAAAGATGCATAACATTCCATGTACATCTTGACATCTTTAGATTGTTTGTTCATGTTTAGTCACATCCAAGATGTCTTTCTGACATTTTTTATCAATGTTTATCCATGTCGAGTCTTATAAGTATATCATGACTTTGATATACTTATAGTTAAGGTATTTTGAGTAGTGTACTTATATCTTGATACTTAGTTGCTTAACAAAGAGAGTCATGCTTCAATGATTGACATGTTTTTGTCTTCAACCATGCTTGCATTTTTTTTTTTGTTCTGGTATGGCCATATTTGTTGTTCATTCTACATGTCTGTCAAAGGCCGATAACACCACTGGTATAATATATACTTAGCCCACTTGAGGACCACATTCAGCAATATAAACTTAATCCTCATCAAACCTATTACTTGTACTCATTACCATAGCCCTTTTTCCAAGGTACAGAGCCTTCTTCAGAGTTAAAAAAGTCACGAAAATTATCTCTCACAATTCTTGCATCTTGAGCGTAATTATTTGAGGATCCATTTGAAAGTGGTATGAATCCTGCTCGATAAGATGCCTCATCTCTCCATTGGCCAGGTAACAGCCCTCGTTCGGTTTCCTGATTGAACATAACCAATTCGACAGTAAGCACTGTAATTATCAAATGATCGACCTGCAATAATTTTCCAAAGAGGAAAACCCAGGCTATGATGAGTTTACACAAAGCATTATTTTGTAAAATGTTTATACTGAAATGTAGAGGAAAAAACATTACTATAAATATATCATCACTAAAATGGAGATGATAAATTTTGTTTCGAAACAACTTGGAAGCACAGAAGATCAATCCAATTCGAGAACAGTTTTCAGGGGGATGTAGTGGTCGTTGATCGTACGCTACATTTAAATAAGCATCTGAAAATATGTAAAGTAACATCGAGATAGCCCTAGACTTTAGCACTATCAAAATAATACTGCTCAGGAAAATAAATTATCGAAAATTTCAAAAAAGCCGGTTAAATTAAGAGCTTGATTTACTCCGAAATACCCGGAAAGGCTTGACTCTCCCTGCTCAATAGACGCTTTCTTGTGGTTGTTGATTTCAAATTTTCAACTCGAGCCGATATAAACTAGTCCCGGTTCTTCCAAAACGTCATCATCTGTTCAAGTTATCCTTACTAATAAAGGCATGCTAGCCCAAATTTGGTGAAAGTCTAGTTTAAAGGGAATTTGATGTACTTTCATTATTTTTAGACTGCTAGTGTATCTTGGTGTGGTTTATGCAATAAGTATAAACTTCTTTCAAAATATGCAATATTTCTTTGGTGACCGTGGAAAGAGTGCATACATAGGATTTTGACCAGAGTTTTTGACAAAATCTGTCTACTTGTTGCAAACCCCATGACATGTAAATTATATTTACCAACTTGGAGTTGATAATTCTTTTGGTTTTTGAGATATTACTTCCACAAGTTCTAGTTTATGATGTACTTATTAGTTGTTACCATGGGTATCTTAAGTTTGAGCCACCTTTAACGAGTTAAAAATTCTGTAATAATTGGTACTTGTTTCATGCAAATTTTTGTGGTGATTGATTTTATCATTTGAAAACTAGAGTAATTACAGTGTTTTTTGTCATTTAGGGTTAACTGCTACCTTAACATTATCTTATCGAGGCTAAATATAAACGCAAGTATTTCAATGATTCAAATTAAAGTTCCGCGTTCAAAACACCATTTTGCAATTGATAACAGCAAAATCAATACTTCTGCATGTGCCCGAACAAGAGTTTTTAACTAACTAATGATATTGCAAATTATAAGACTGATTGCCTTGTTTTGAAACGAAATAGCAAAGGAATAGGAATTCCTCAATAGTGCTAATGAATTTTTGGCTGCATTTGATACAGTTGGTGATAATTTTGTACGACACATTTTGGGTCCTATCTACTTTACGTAGCAGTTGCTCTTCAGATGGTTCAACAAACATGATCAAAGATTGTATCTTTCTTTTAATTCCTTTATTAACCACCATGCTCTACTAACAATCTTCGATAACACGCCAACGAACTAAACTGTTAACAGACAACTGACTCAATACTACTAATGAAGCGTCACATTCACATCTTCAGCGTCATCCAGAAGCTCCGCCTATATTTATCTTTGTTCTTGGACTTACATAATTGATTATTTGTATCTAAGGCTCAAAGTTCAAGTAAAAACGGCGAGTCTAAGATAGATGTTACAGCAGGTTCAACGACTATGGTAACAACTCATGTGAAACTTACAGAAAAAAAGAAACTACACACAATATCCGACACACTCCCTCCTACTGAGCCTTCAGGGTTTAAGCATGACTAGAGTTCTTCAGCCTGCGTCCAAGGTTGCTGCTTTCCTGGGTCTTCTCTCGAAAACATTATCCTATTCCACATCTTCTATCATGCTTCTGTCCTCATCCCTTAATTCACTTTCTTTTCCTGTCTGCGAAGTCTCATTAACACCTTCATCATTTCTGGGACGGTAATAAGTCAAGTAAAAAATACCAAAATCCTCTTAACCATTCATTTGCACAAAAGGCAAATCGTCCCGAAAAGACTGGGTTGCTTGATTTTTCGTTAAAAATGGAAAATATCATCTGGTTATTTTCATTGGAATTGAGAATACACAGTATGATGAGCTTGTCAATACCAATTTAGCTAGAATATACAGAGTGATGAGCTTACCAATGATTTTAATGATATGATCAGTTGTTTATCCTTTACCGTCTTGGTGCATAGGCGATAAGTTGTGTTTATTTGCTGGCGGTTAATTTAAGGCAAGGCAGTCGATCTTACCATTACCCAGTGCATGATTGTAGTTTAGTTATAGTCAGCAATTTTCGAAGATAATGGCTGCTTCCTCCGACGTGAAATCATGAATTATATTTCTGCAAATCATTAACAATTTATGAATTATAGTAGCCAGTAAATTAAAGCATACCACATCACATGCGTGCAATTTGATAATGAATGAAAATCTGCAGAATAATCAATAGTGATCTGGAATTTGGAATTAATTCTCTTAATTTACATATTCAAATCAACGAACCAATTATGCAACAAATAAGTTTGAATACTCATTTGAAAAGCAAGTTCAAATGCTCGTTTATCACGTTCTATCATGTAATTTCAAACACTTGAAAACAAAGACAACCTTGGTGTTACACTCTTGGTTTTCATCATCTTCTCGTGTCTGGTGCCCCTGGTGAAACAGTTAAACTCGTGTTTGAGTTATTACTGACAAAATTGTAATCGAAAATTCTCTTTTAAAATGGAAATAATTCTTTTATCTGCCCCGCATTGCTTGTTTTTTTTATCTCTTAGCAGTATCTGGTCTACAACAATAAAGATATCGCTTTTTGCATGAATAGCATTACAAGCTTCAATCAGGGTAGTTTTTCTAATTTCCAGAGATTTTAAAATTTAAAAGGTAAGAAGGTAAATAGACTTTGTGCAATGAAAATAAAATGTGGTGGTTCATCGTTTCCAACCTTTGGCAATTCAATTAGGTTGTACTTGATTCATCTAGCTTCCAAAAACTGGATTTGATTTGTCAGATCTGCTTTATTAACTCTTACAAAAATTTCACGTCATTTTACATGTGAAAAACGTCTGGAACTGGAACATTTTCACTACTGGGATTGTCATTTCACATTAGAAAAGTGAACGTTCTCATATATGAAAAATCTAAGTCACATGTTTAATGAACTGGTTCAAAATTCCACATGTGAAATCATCGTATTTGACATATGAAATGGTAGATTCACATATGAAATTTTCATTTTGCATATTCAATTGAAATAATTCACATATGAAATATTGTTTTCATACGTGAAATTTCATGTGAAATTCTTGTCAGGGTAATCACGCATGAATTAATATATTTTTTTTAATCAAAAAACCCAAATCATTGAGTGCTTTCCTCAAAAATAAACGGTTTGATCAACTTTGTTTCCGTCTTTTTAATTTTTTTCGGTAACGCCAAAGTATTTTCAATGCAGTTTGCAGTACAAAAAGACATTATTCATGGAAATTGAGACACTGCTTCCTAAGCGTTTAGTGGAATGGTCCAGGGGAATTGATGTTTGAGAATCTGTACCTTTGAAACATGTAACCCTAACAAATTTTTAGCTGTTCGTAGTCTTGACTAACAAAAGGTAAGCACTAGCTCCGCCAATCGAGTAATGAAGCCGTGAACGGCTGTAGTACGTTGGTAAATGTGAAACTTCAAAACTTCAAGGTCATAATTGTGCGTACGGACTTGACGTCCACAGTGAAAATAAACTTAAATTAAACATACAGATAAAAAAGAGTCGACATTTACATTTTAGGAGTACCTTTAATGCATTTACTTGTTTAATATGTCTGCAGAAAATACCTCACAAACACTGCAAAAAATTAGAATCCTTGGTAGATATTTTTCTAGTTTTAAGATTAATTTCCTGGCTTTAAGAAGTTAATTCTTGATAAGAAAACTATGTAGACTTTTTCCTCTTTCAAAAATTTTAAGAAAATATGTCTAGATTCAATAATATTTTTTCTCTCTAATCTAGATATATTTTCTTAATTAAGGAAAATATGTCTTGTTTTGGACGTAGTAGGTAATGCACAGCAAATGACACGAAATAGAGCCATAGGAGAATCGATTAAAACATTTTAATAAGACTAACTTTTCGTCGCGGTGCGCAACATCATCAGAGTGACAATAACAAGTTATTTACAGTGAATATGTAATTGACTTAGACTGATCAAATTACAATATAATGTGCTAAGGGTGATAAAAGTGGGATGGAATAACAAAGCGAATAGGTAAGCAACCGAAATGAGCTAATCAAAATGAGGAAAGAGGAATAGAAATAAGATTTGTCTTGAGTGGGGGGTTAAGTTTGCCGATAAGACTTTCTTTGATCAGCAGTTCAGAGCTAGAATTGCAAGATAACATGCTGAAATCGTTTATGAAAGCGAAGTGGCCAGTTTCTGAAATATGAGCAAGAATACTGGATGGAGAAGGGTTAGCATGTGTTTTCCCTCTCAAGGCAGAGACCCCCAAGTGATCTGAGACCAGTACATGTAAGGGGGCCTTTACACGAGCTCGGGTTGGCTCGTCAATCCGAGTCAACCCGTCTACGATGAGACTCATATAAGCGTTTACACGATAGCCGGGTCAACCCTTTCACACCTCGCCAGCCCGGGTAACCCTTCTCGAGACCCGGGTTGGCGAAGTGTGAAGATGTGAAATCTGCGTTCGATTCTTCATGTAAACACGAGTTGAGTTGACCCGGGCTCTTGTGAACTGTCGGTAATTTCATTTACTCTTTCCAAGTGGCTTCCAAATATCGCTCAAATTTTTTTGCGAGGGAATCACTAATCAGTTGTTGTTTGTGATAGTATAAGCAGCCATAGCGAGTTCAAGCGCTCGAAAAGAAGGCAACGCGCAATCCAATTTTCAATGGTCGCCCGAGATGATAGAATATTTAATAGTGTGTCTGAAGGACTACAAAACGGAGATAGATTATAAAAATGTCGACTTTAACTCCGATGTTGTTGCCCTTTATTAGACCTGCCAACCAATCCCAACTAAAAATAGTGAGATCCAATTTTTTCCTCCGAAAAAATAGTGAGAAAAATGCAAAAATGGTGAGACACCAACTGACCAAGTAAACAATTCATTTTGCACATTTCCATATTTTAACAAATAAAATAATAAGAGATAGTTTGTACAGAGCCCTAATAAACCTACAATATATAAATGAAATATACAAAATATATGCAGTGAAACAAAATTCATGCCATAATCTATGCAGTAAGCTGTGTCTGGCAATTGACATTAATGATTATTATTCTGTAACGTTGTGAGGAAGTAATTATACGTACACGCAAACTTCAAATTCGCCGATGTAGGAAAGAATCGCGGAAGGAATGTGACCTTTTTCCTGTCAATATTCATTATTGGATAAAATCATATTGAATATCAGTGATCAGTGAATATCAGTGATGGCGATGGAATTCGACATCGAAAACTTTGGACCTGTAGATTTGTCACAAGAAGACGGGCAAAATGTCGATGAAGTAAGCACAGAAGAAAAGAAAGCTTTCCAAGTAGAGGTTGCGGTAGCCAAATCCTTAATAAAGAAAGGCTACAACCGCATAAAGGAAAAGATTCGCGCCATCAGGAAGGCCTACAATAAAGCGGTAACGAACAGCACAAGGTCTGGTTTGGGCAAAGTCTTTCAGGAATACTTTGACCAGTTGGCCGAAATCTGGAAGGGTAGCCCCGCAACCGAGCAGCTGAAATTTGGCGTAATTAGTTCCAACAACAGCGAAGGTTCCTCTGTACCTAGTACGCCTTCAACGATTGAAGACGACACGGAATTAGAATAAGATAATTCACCAGAACTGACCTGTAATGGCGACGAAAGCATTGTCAGTATTACGAATCCTGATGGCGAACATGAAGCAGGTAAACTTGTTGAATCACTGACATTTAATATATATATATATATATATATATAATATATTCAAATCATATGGTATAATGTATATTTTGTGGTATGTTTCCTATATGATATATGATTGATACAATATATAATGCATAAAATTATATACAATATATTGTATATTATATTTTATATATTATATTTTATATTTTATATATTATATTTTATATATTATATTTTATATATTATATTTTATATTTTATATATTATATATCATAGATGATATATCATATATTATTTATTATATATTATATATACTATGTAACTATATAATGCAGTACAACTTTACTCCAGTTTCATGTAGTTCAAGCTATATGTCAAGGACTTGTTACAAAATATCAATATATGAATACAGGGCTGTGGCAGGGGTTAGGCTGTGAGGGGGTGGATCACCAGTAACATGCTCTGGCCATGCCTACAATCTAATACTGAAATAAAAGTCACTTTTGTCAATTTACAGCAAATCTGTTTACACTTTCTCAATGCAATTACTTGAGAAGTCAATTTGAGAAATGTTATTTCAGGGGCCTTACATTTTAAAAAATTTTCCACTTGTTCTCTTGTCACACTATGGGTTTCTCAGAGACAAACTCTTCTTGCTCTGAAATAATATTAATATAATCTATATGATTACCCTTTAGAGACAACTCCGCCAACTTTCATGTCGACAATAAACGAAAGCATCTGGAAAAGCCCCTATCTGCTGCTAAACATGATGAGGCCCTTCTCTGGGCAGTGAGAGAACACTTGGCATTAAAGAAGGAGTACATGTCAAGCATGCGACAGTCGCAGCATGCTCTACATGAAATGGCAAAATCAACGTCAGCATCTTTGAATACCCTAGGAAAAATTGTTTATGATGGCCTAGGTCTACTGGCGATGGCCTTAAATCCCCAAATCATGCAAATGGCCAATCAAAACATATTTGGTTATGGAAATAATCCCCCTCCACCCAACAATCAACATGATATGCAAGGATTGTACACCCATAATTTCCAAAGTGAAAGGCTACCTCATGTACCTCAGAATCAGTACCCACAGCAATACATGCATATGAATGCTTCCACACCACATATCCCCACTAGTAAAGAAGCTGCTGGATCACTAAACAATACCAGGGATCAAACAAGCCCACCAGATGGTAACATCTCAAGTCCAAATTATGGAAGGACATATGAACAGTTATAATGGAAACAAAATTTTTTACATTCTTAGATATAGTTTATATCAGTAATGATTTACTGTGAACAATTTTAAACCCAAACTATTCTACTGTAGATATAAATATTTGTAATGATTTATTATGAACAATTAATAACAGACTATTTTATTACACAGCAGCTTACATTCAGATTTTCTTGTTATTGTAAAATAGATTTAGAAGAATCACTAATTGCAATGCATTCAATTTCACCAGTTTACAAACAAGGTAAACCTTGGCTCTACTTTTTTTGAAAATATTATCTAGCATGTGCTAATACAAAAAAATTACAAGGTTGAAGTCCTGTAACATGGGCTAACTAATCCAGGGTAAGAGTGTATTTTGGCACTGGTCAGAATGAAATACTAAAAAGTGCTTTGCCCATTTATTTACCCATACAGGTATTATCATAGGTGTTATCATCCTGTCAACAATCACTTTCCAGTGGTCTAGCTGTCAAAATAGATTTCAAAGGCTAAAGCTGTCTTCAATCAAGCATGAGAATTTCCCCTAACAAAAACTTGAGCTTTATGACGAAAACTTGTGAACAAAGTTGTCACAAATACTCTTTTAAATAGTCAGTAATAATTGTGCGAAATGCAGTCCCTGTTGCCGTATTGTAGGAAAAAGCTCTATCAGGTTGCCTATGGTGAGCACAACAACTATCAACAATGTTGAGTTTCATTTGACTGTCAATTTGCTCTGTAGGAATTGAGCATCCCTTCAGCTCACAGAAATTGTGCAAAACAAAACAAGAATGTGCAAGTGTTGGCACATCCTCTAGCTTAACATTCATTGCCGATTTAAAATTTTCCATCTTGCCTTCAGTCTGCCAAAAGCACTGCTTTTAAAGCACGACTTTATTTCAAAGTCATCCTCAGACAGAAGGATGACTTTGAAATAAAGTCGAAATATCACAGTTTCTACAATAGTTTTATCTGGTATTGACTCATATCTTGAGTTTTCAAGATGATATTATTCTTCGGAATATGTTTTATTTTATACTTTTTGAAGTTGTCGGCTAGTCATGGTTTTTGGTCAAATTAGATCAACGTGAAGACTTTCTTAAATGTTGTGAATATTTTGTTTCGCCCACAATATTTGTTCCAAATTCGAATTATTTACTGGTCAACAAAGCTTACTTTTTGATTGAAAGAAATAAGACTAAGCACTACATCTTAATTCATCAAGAAACAGGAAATGGTACATTTGGTAATGGACATTTGACATCCATTTTATTTTATCTTTTGATTCTAGGGATGAAAACGTTTGCACCGTTTATCACAAATGACTAGAGTTTTTTTAACGCTCAAAACAAACATAAATCCTTCAAATGCTTGGGTTTTATTTGCTTTCTTTTTTTTTTACTTTTTGCAAGTGATGTCAAGTCTGAGTTGGTTAATTTTTAGTAGGATATGTTCAGTTTTCACTGATATCAAATACGGCTATGTTTAAGAAAGATTACTTCTTTTTGAAGATGGCCAGGCTAAAATTCGAAATTCAAATATTTAGCATCAAAAGATTACCACCGTTGGTTTCAACTTTTCTTCAAGATGTGATATCCTGCTCTCTCAGAGGTCGTTGGTAAGGGTGGTGAGTCTAACAAGTGCATGCACAAGAATTGACGCCATGCGAAAACGCAACCAATTAAATTACATCAGTAATTAAGTTCACCGGCACCTACATACGTTGCCCGGATGACAGGTCACATTCTTGTTCTTCATCTGGAAGAGGAAGGTTTTATCGCTCTTTCGCGAGAAAGTGGTTGAAAAGTGTTCTAAAAGAGAGCTAGAGTCAGAGAACACAAAATGTTAGTGCATAAGAATGTGTCTTTTGTTGTTAGAGTTGATTTTTCATTTTAGCCTTCATTGGGCATAAGTTTTAATAAAGTTTTTGGAACATGTGACTTTTATCAGTTCAAGCATACAAAATTGCTTAATTTTGCTTTTTTTTCCTGTGCAGGTACTCTAGCAACTCATTACTTTCAAATCTTAATAATATCGAAGAGACTGATCGATTGGTAAGCGAGTTTTGCTACATCCAAAATCAAATATATACGATTGCCATGTTCGTACTAGCTTCTTCCAATGAAAATCTTCCTTTCTTGCTTTTAAAGATCATCACACCCGTTTCTGCTGCTGCAGACATTTCAAAACATCATTCTTACAGGTAACATAAAGGTTTAATTAATTTTATTTCGAAATGTTGACGTAAACGCCTTTGCGAAATTCAATCAAAGCTATAACATGTGTTGTACTGCTTTAGTTTCATCTTGTTTTTGATTTGTAGTCAATACTTCCTTATTTCAACAAATGGTTTTGGAGATACTATTTTCGACTGTATCGAAATTCAATAACAATTCACCATGTCCGAATGATGAATTTGCAGGACCGACTAATCCGTTTATCCCCTCGTCCACTGTCCGAAGCGCAGTGCGAGGGTACTAATCACGACGTGCATAGAATCCTTTTACACACTTGGTGATTAGGGAAAAAAATTCTAGGTTTATTTGTTTGTTTATAGGGTATCAGTGCCTTTTTTAAGGAATTTTCACTGGGGGGGAGTAAAAATTGCTCTGAAATATGGGATGTCAAATTTGCGGCTAGCGTAGCCCGCCCACCTGAGTGGTGCGAGTTGGGGAGGTTAGGAATTTGTGGAAAACTTCCTCTCAAAGTGGCTCCTGGGGGGGGGGCAAATTTTTCTTATTATATGTCTGTTTGAGATGCATTTTGGTGTATTTTTAGTTTAAAATCTGCAGAAAAAAAAAGTAAAAAACACATTTTTGGGAATCGTAATGAAACTGATTTAGTGACTGCGGCATGGAGAGAGGCGGAAAAAAAATGAAAAATTATTCGTGGAAAAAATCACACTTCAGTGATATAAATGCACGCATGAGATAGGGTTTGATTTTATCAGGCTAGTTCATACAATAAATTTTTCTTTTTGAATGAATAGAAGAACTGATCGATCAAAATTCATCAGCAAATTAGAACTTAAGGAAGTTTTCCCTTTTTTTGCAAACGTGGAAAATTAAACAGCAAATAATTTTCCCAATTCCCAGGGGCAGAAGTACGGCGGCTAGGGGGGCAAATCCAATCACTGGGGGGCACTTGTCCCCCCCAGATATTTAGTTAAAAAAGGCCCTGATAGGTATATATCCACGGGTTCTGCACACCCAAGTATGCTGTGTGCAAACTCGGGGACTGGTGTGTTGTTGACAAAACGGGAGGTCGAATTGAGGGATATTGCTCTCGTTCTTTTGTTTGCTTTTATGGACCACTGCAAAGTTGTTTACATCATTTGAGCATTGAAGCCAATAAATGATTAAATATCAGCTCATGAAATGGCTTTCTTTAAAAAGAGTCGGAGCTTGTAACTGGTTTCAGTTTTTGAGGCAGTCTGAGAGTAACAGAACCATTCATGACTTGGATATTGAAAGAGCAGTTTTCAAACATAGCTCCAATGAAAATGCCAAAAATATTGCTTTACAGTGGGAGCTTTTGACTTTGTTCTCTCTGATCAATATCTGAAAAACTCATAAAGGAACTCGAGCTGGCACTTGTTGCCCGGACATTTGCTGAGTAAGTACAGATGACATTCTTAGCTAATGTTGAACGGGAGGTTCAACATTAGCTAAGAATGAATCGAGAATTTTCAATTTTTGGTTGTCACTTAGTTGAACTTTATAATTCACAGGCAAGTCCGAATTGAGAAGACCTGAAATACAAGTTCTGTGAACGGATTAGTTGGTTAATCTTCCTTGAAGTTCAATATTTTGAGCCGTTTTCGAAATTTGCTTCTGGACTTCATTCTTTCCAAAGGGAGACTACACGTACCAAATATTATCTTCTTTTCCATATACGACCAGCATTTGCTTTGTTTTAGATCCTAAAACTTTTCTGGAAAGCTTAAACTTGTGTTATTTCAGCAAATTTGCCGTTGAACCTTTTTCGTTAAAACCTGGCGAATGTTCGCTGGAAAGCCGTAATGGGTCTGTACGCTTCGGCATTCTTTTCTTTTTTTGTACCTTCGAAAGTGAACAAAGTAGATAGTTTAACTACGTAAAAGGTACGTCTTCTCCTTCTGTCAACTTGTTTTTCCTACCACAAAAGTTGTACCAGGTTTGCTTTTCGTATTTTGTTTTCCGTGTTTTGTATTTTTCGGGTTTTGGTCAGCAATAAGATTGCGGAATTCGTTCATGCTTTCTTTGTTTATTTTGTCGGTTTCGTAATTTTTTTCACCTTTGCCACGAAAATCTTGTACCTTCAGCTGAATACTTGGCATAAATCGTCATCATAGCAACTCTTTAGAAATTTGTAGGCAATTTTTAACACAAAAAATGTTAAAAAGAAACACGTTTCAAATCTTAACCTATCCCCAGTGCTACATTCCGACCGGTAACCAATGACAATGCTCGACTTCTGAAACGGACATTCTGGCTATCTAATAAAAAATCTTACTTTAAGGGAAACTAAGTGATGGTCTTATTCCTCGACCACATTTTTGGTGAAATTTTTCGCGAGAAATCTTCGCTGCGACAAATTTCTCCAAAGATTTTTCGCAGGGATGATTCCATGAGAAAACACATACGAGAAATTTTTACGCAAAAAATAGTCATAATTAAAATACAAGATAGCACTGGACAGGTAGCAGCTTATCACGCTTCTTCTACTTTACAAACACCGAAAAAAGAAACGCATGATGAAGTATAGAAAACGATTTTGGGTTCGGAAAGTGTTTCAAGAGCGCGAATTAAAAGACGAATTTCATTGTTTAGTGAAGCAGTTTATGTTAGTAGATAATGAGTTGATTTTTAAGATGTTTAGGATCATGCCAAATAAATTTGAGAAACTAGCGGCTCTAGTCGCACCAAGCAAAGCCATCACCAGAGTAGGAGTGATATCCGCAGCAGAAAGACTGTGAGTCACCTTACGATATCTGACAACAGATGATAGGTATGCTACTATTGCTGCAAGTTATAGAATCCGACACACAACAGTCGAATTGTGCAAGAAACAACAATCGCCATATGGGATGCACTTTTGGAAGAGGGTTACTTGAAAGCACCTCAAAACGTTGATAATTAGAAAGAAATTGCTAATGTATTTGAGAAGAGATGGAACTTTGCCAACTGTGTTGGTGCAATTGACGGTAAACATGTCATGATACAAGCTCAAACTAGTTGTGGCTCTCTCTTTTACGACTACAAAAAGTATTTCAACATTGTGTTGCTGGCAGTATGTAATGCGGACTATCAATTTACAATGGTTGACATGGGTGAAGCTGGTCGTCAAAGTGATGGTGGGGTTTTTACGAATAGCGACGTTGGCTACTGTATCACTAAGGATATTTTCCAGTTACCCAGCCCTAGAGCATTAGACAGTACAGAAACACTATTTCCCTATGTTTTTGTGGCAGATGATGCATTTCCTCTACGTCACAATATTGTTAAGCCTTATGAAGAAACAAAGTTGGATATTTTGAAGTTAGAGGCCAACTATCGTATCTTCAGAGCATGAAGGGTCATTGAAAATGCATTTGGGGCCCTGGAAGCAAGGTTTCGTGTATTCCGACGACCTATTCATTCACACTTGGACATAACCGAATCAATCACAATGGCATGTGTGGCACTGCATAACTTTATCATGGCAGGGAGACACTTTGGGACAGATTATTACTGTCCACTAGGATCTGCAGATTACAAAATTAGTGGTCAGCAAATGGCTTGGGGAAGGAGACGGCTTGTTCAGTGATACTGGCTCAGTCTCAGTGAGGCAAGTTGGGTCAAATAATTACAGCAAAGATGCCAAGAAAGTACGCGATAGTTTTTCAAACTATTTCTGTTCTTCAAAGGGAGAAATTCCAGAGAAGTGAGAGAAATTCCAGAGAAGTTTCATGACAATGGGCAATGTACTCTGTGGATGTAAACAACTGAACAAGGTTCAGGACCCCAATAATTAAAGTCTCGGCAAAAAAATCTATGAAAATGCCTCATAACATGTAAAAAAAGTTGAATGCCCATTTTAGTTGAATGTTACTTGTTCATTAACACAAATTCAATAAACCTAAAAATTCAATAAATATATGTTTTTCCTGTGCTTTATGAGAGATTGTCATCATATTCTATTTCATATAGCCACTTTTGAATCTTAAGTTTTGCCAGGTGGTTCTTCTTGATTGAATGCTCTCCTAGCCTTTGCAATGTAGGGGCAATGCTATGGCAGAAATAGTCATCAGCATCTTCTGGTTTCTTAGCTTTGCTCTCTTTCTCTTTTTTATCAATTGATTTTATCAAGAATTCCTCAACAGAATCAAGGTCTGTTTTCTTTTTCCTTTTTGGGACAACAGTTGCTTTCTGAAACGGGAGTTTTGATTTATGCAATGGTTGCTTTGAACAAGCTGCAGATATAGGAATGAATGAGATTCTGGGGTTTTGGCCAGACTCTTTGCTGACAGTTTCCCTACAGGATGTTGCTTGCATTGACTCAGCAGGAGATGATGATGAAGTAGATGGAGAAGCAGGTGATATGACCATTGCTTGTACATTGGTATAGATGGTTCGGTTACAAACAGAGTCACCTAAGAATTCCACCTGGTTATAAAAGCGACATGAAGGTGTTTTTGAGTATCCGCTACCAGATTTTTCAAGATCTCACTTGCGGTCCAGACATTTCTTGAATGCATCTGACAAATTCTTCCACTTGACTTTTACTTGCTCCATTAAAAAGCAGAAAATTTCAATATAATTTTTATAACAATTTAATTTTGTAAAATAAATACTAGTACTTTGTAAGAAACACAGGTACTGTGGTGAATCAAATAATCAAAGGAAGGGCTGGGGGCATAATTATAACTACAACACCAGTAATCAAGCAATTATTTTCACACTGTAAACCAGTAATTATGAAAGAATAGGGAACTTGTACATTACTTGAATTAACATTGAAAGGGAGTTCTTGCATTCCTTATCTTGGTAACAAACTGACAACTGTTACTATTTTGAAAGATAGTGTAAATTATTTTTATGGTGATGCAAATACCTTCCATTCCTAATTTCTGAGCAATGGCATTCCAAACTATACGTTTTTTGTCTGCACGCTTGTAATCCGAATTGCTTCTGTTCCAAAGCATGGGGTGTGCTTGTACTTTAGTTATCAGTATTTCCAATGAGTCACTTAAATTTTCATCTGGTGCTCCTACAAACATGGATGGTTATTATTTGAGATTGTAACCAATTTAGGAGATAGTATTATGCTCTAGTGTTGGATATTGGATTTAGGGAACATTTTGTTGTATATGATGGGTATTAACTAGTCTGAGAAATTTTAGGTATGACTTACCATGCTTTTGGGTACACTAATGAAGTCAAATTTGTCAGATTCAGTGTACTTTTGGGGTGGTTAGAAAACACCGAAAAAAAATGGCTTGAGGTAGTAGGTCGTCCATGATTTGTCATAATTTGTCACATAATTACTTGGCATCATGTTTTGAGAATTAAGCCACAAGGATTCGGTACATTGTTGCAGCTTACTTTAGATTTAGAATTAGCAATTTTTTTAATGGAAACATTAAAACATATATACTTTGGTTTATATAGATCAGAACAAAGTTTTGAAGTAATGTTTAAAAAACGAGCAGGAGTGTTTTATCGGATATAAAATACGAGGCGATAGTCGAGTGTTTCATATCCGATAAAGCACGAACTGCGAGTTTTTTTGAACGGCTTCAAAAAGGACTACAATAGATTGACGTCAATGGTTGTTCTACAGTTTGCATTTATTTAATAATTTGAATAATTATTGTTTGGAGAACACGGTTGAGTTAGCTGCGCAACAATAGGAATTAATCATGAAATGACTTAGACTGACGCATTTTCGTTCAGCATGGGAATTCATCATGTTGTTGAGAGTCTATTGCAAAACATAGTTCGTGAAAAGATAGGCGCAGGCCATGGCGTTGAAGGGAACGTTTAGGAAGCCCAAAAGTGCTGAAAAAGAGAAGAAACTGTTAGAAAATGCCGTGCCAAAGTCAACCCGTTACGTTAATAAATGGTCAATGAAGATCTTTTCAGAGTGGCAGGCAACGAGATTAATTAAGAAAGCTTCTGAGGAACAAAGCAATTCTGTTGTAGACATTTCAAAAATTCAAGACTTGGATATCAACGTCTGTGACATGACGGCAGAGACACTCAATTTCTGGTTAACGAAATTCGTTATGGAGGTGTGCAAAGACACAGGAGAAAATTACCCGCCTCGAACGCTGTACAGCATCTGTTGTGTTATACAGCGCCATTTACAGGATTGTAATGGAGTTTGTGCGACTGCGTTATTGGACAAGAATGATAACAGGTATGAAGTAATTGCAATACGTAATTGATTTCATTTACTATAGAATTGGGGTAAAATTATTTACTTTTTATGTACTGTTTAGATTGACCACTTTCAGGCGGGCCTTGGATGCTGAAATGAGACAAGCGAATTACGAAGGCATTGCCAAGAGGTGTAAGAGGCCTGAGAGAGGGAATCGGTGTGGATGAAGAAAGGCTGTTTTGGGAAAAAGGTCTTTTGGATGTCATAATGCCAAAGTATTGCTGCATACTGTTTATTTCTATAATGGGAAACTTTTCGGGATTAGAGCTAAGGAACACAGAGATCTCCGGTACAATAATTTTCGAGCTGATTCGAACTCTATAACCTTTGATGAGAGCAGTTCAAAAAAGTGCCACGGAGGTTTGACAGATCTCAATTATTTTCCTGGTGTGATAAAAGCACATTTGCTGCCCATCCGACAAGCCGAATCGTTTCCCATGTCTGGTAAAAGCCTATGGAAAATAACTTGAATGTGTGAAATTTTTAGCTGTGAAAGCGAAAGTATTTTACTTTCGGCCCAATCGAGATAGTGCTAAGTTTTGTTATGATAATGCGCCTGTTGGTATCAATTCGTTGAATAAAATTTTACCAGACGAATTATGCAAAAAGCTGGGCTAACTAGAAAAACGTCTCACAATCTGAGAATAAGCTGTGCAAGTATGTTACTCCACAACTCAGTAGAAGAGAAATTAATTAGCCTAATGAGAAGCCAAATTTAGATCAGCAACGTAAAGTGGGCGAAATTAGATTAGACGTGAACAAAATGTCCAATGAGGATGGGAAAGAAACTGACTTTCTTTTTGGTGAACTTGATTGTGAAATTCCAGATGACGTACTGTGTAATATTCGAATGTCTGGCGATAGTCATAAGGCTAGCGAAACCTTGACAAGATCTGTCTTCAACAATTGCACTATTAATATCGTACAGAAGTAAAGTTGAATCTGATAGGAAAGTTTGAATTAAAAACGTATTTTGTGTGAAAGTTATTTTGTTTGTCTAATAATATGTTCTTGTTATTGCAGGCCGTTGCATTTATTTAACCACAGGGGTATGTAGGAAGTTGTTTAATGTCATTAGTATTCTTTATATAACATTTCACCTTCATTAGTATTCTTTAAATAAAGAATACTAATGAGGGTGAAATTTTATATAAAGAAAACTAATGATATTAAACAAATTCAGCCCCACTCTCCCCTGGGGCTGAAATCAAATGCCGCCGCCAGACTTTTAAGATTGATGATGTATTACCGGTTTTAGAGGTCTATCCATGTGGCTGGTATTGACGAAATGATAGGTTGTGATGTTCATGAATTATTAATGAGTTTTTGAACCTAATTTAGAATACTAGGTTTGGTATGATGAATGCTTCTTGTAAGAAAGAAAGGTATCTTCATCAGGCAAAATGAATTGAATGGAGTCAAAGACTTTCAAGGAGATATAAAGATATTCAGGAGCTGCATTCATAGTTTTCACCACTGGCACTTTGTAACGTACCACGACTACTATTGACTGTAAAGACGTTCAATGTTATTTTGTAGTCATTTGGTAAATTAACGTGATGAACTGCAATTGTGCAGTTATTAGATAACTCATGGGTGATGTGTTTTTACATATATTTGACGAAAATTTCTACAAAAATGCCTACCTTGTGGCAATGTAATAGTGTTTACTTCTGAGGCTGATTCCAAAGTACTGCCTCCGGTCATTGCTGCTGTAACTCCAATAGCTGTCGGGGCTGCAAAAGCTGCTGTCGACCGTAAAGTCCCTTGCTATCTAACTCGCTATCTTAAGCCCCAGTTTGGGCAGTTGGGAAACGAAAAATAACGTCGCTCTGTTGTTGGTTTGTGTCCACCGTTTTGTTTAACGAAGCACGACTCGATGTTGGTCAATAAAGCAATTTGATTGATTTCCTTCTTTTCTCTTTCGCAGTGAGTAGAACCAACTTCTAGTCACTAGGGAAACGGAATGTTTCCTTGCGAAACTCAATTTAGCTTTACTACGCATGCACAGATATTTTTCGCTGCGACGTTTTTGTATTTCGCCGAGAAAAATAGGTCGTGGAATCAGACCTTGACAATTGTAGAGTATAACCACACGAAATACGACAAGTCTGCAAATGATACAGGGTCTCGATCCAAGAATTCATTGTCGTAATTGTGAGAATGAGTCTTTTAACATTTGTGAAGCCGTTAAAGGTTATTCTCACGAAACGATCAGCAGTTTAAATATGAAATTTTCCCGTTGGAGTTTTTGTTAATTAATGGCCGAACTGTGTAAGTTTCGGACGTCTTTCCTTTCTCTTTTCATTTATTTATTTATTTATTTATTTATTTATTTATTTATTCATTTATTTATTTTTAACGCTGGACTCTGGTTTCGAAACCGAACAGTGACACAGCCTCCTTCTCCCGTTTTCTTTACAGTTCCCATTAAGCAAGAACTGTTGTTCATAGAATTCACTTACCCAATTATAACAACGAGGTTTGGCAGTTGAAAGTTGAATTACAAGCTTTTTGTCAATTTTGAAAAATTATCAATGTCAATCGAATTTTCGAGAGATACAATAGAAGGGTGGGCAAGGGGTTGTCCAGTACGCGTATTTCTGGTTACTTTATCTATTTTTATCTGAAATGAACACATTTGACATGTGCACACCACTTTTCAGAGTTGGGGAAAGACTTCCAAGAGAAAAGTCTGCGTAGGTAAAATAGGTCAAATTCCTTTTTGTACAATGACTTCACCCGTTTGTCAACTATTTGCTAAATGAAAAAAAACGTAATATTGCCAAAAAAGTGGGAGGACAATTGCCCGCTGTCCCCGGCTCCAAGGTTTCTGGTTTCAATAGAAATTTTGAGCGGTGAAATGACATCACGACTGGTGTATGCAGAATTAAAATACCTTACAATGATAAAAATTGGATTTGATCCCTCTTTATTAATGAAAATCAGTTAAAAAAATACTTCTTAAATTGTGATACCTGTGGTCATTATTTCAGGAGCTAATACCAGTTAGGTAACCAATGGGCTTAAGTCTGGAAGCATCAGCCCGATGATTAGGTGCTTCAAAATGTTTGAAGCCGGTTCATGTCCTGTAACAGAACAGGTTTAATGACATAATGTACAACAAGCAAATATTTTGATCAAAATTAATCCCCTCACCTGGGGCAGTGCGAGGGTACTAATCTCGACGCGCGTGGAGTCCTATTTCACGCGTGGTGACTAGGCAGAAAAATTTTCGTATTGTGTATCTTTGTTTATATATATTAACATATAGATTGAACAGATTTATATATAGTTGAACAGATGAAGGAAAACTCGAGTGCCCAGATACCTTCACTTTAAGACCCAACCGGGATCTGTTGCGAAAAATGGAACTTTTAGGCCTTCCGGCCGGGAATCGAACACGCAACCTCACGAATCTAGTGCGATGCTCGGCCAACTGAACTACAGAGGCCGTTGCCAAGAGCATGGCCCCGAGTTCAGTATTTATGAGGTAGGGATGCCGATTAATCTTCAGAAACAGTATGACATTTTCACTCGATTATTGTTAGTGAACAGATGAAGGAAAATTCGAGTGTCCAGATACCGCTACTTTAAGACCAAAGCCCGCTCGTCGAAAACCCGCTCGACATCAAGTTGAAAATCAAATATATCTTCAAAGCAAACTTTAATAAAACGAAAACTTACTTTTCGGATGGAGTCCTTATATACACTATAGTTCTTCCTCAATTTACAAAAATTTCAAGCCACCATTAAATTTAATCCCTGAGCATAACATTTCAATTTCTGAATCCAAAAACCTTCTTATACCGCAGGATCACTAACATCGATATTTTTAACAGATACATTCCTCAAACCTATATGGTCATCTTCAAAAATATGTACATGCAGGTGTTACCCGCAAATTCCCCGATGTTCCCTTTCATATCGTCTCAAAGAACTCTTATGGTTATTGAACCTTGAGTGGCACTGTCGTGCTTCACACATATTGTTTCCCACATCTTTTACATGTGACTAAATATACCACTTCTAGACAGTCGCAATCAAAGGAATGATTGATATGGAAAGACCGCTTCTCTACATTATCCACAAAAATAAATCCAGTTTAAACAAACTTACAAACCTTAAACCTGGCCTTTCCACGGCAAAACATTTCTCTGACTTCCTCCTCTGTTGGTTGCAATTTTGCTCTCACTGAAATATCTTTCAAACTCCTCAATCTTCTAAAACTTGACCTTGGAGCCACAGGCAAAAGCTTTTTAAGTGCAGGTACCAACTCAACCAAAGTTTGCAATTCCCGAAGGATACCATGCACTGCCTGAAGTGCAAGATGTAAGTCTAAAATCATAACCAATCTATCCGACCTATCTGACCTATCCGAATTTCTCTTTTCTGTACCTTTAAGTAAAACATCTCGATCAAGACAATTTACCCGGCTCATCTGCTCATCAACAAAATCCCTCTTATAATCCCTTTTCAACAAAAAGCTTTTTAATTCTTCTTCCCTAGTTTTGTAAACATCTTCCGAATCGTAAAATTTTTTTAATCTCAACACCTGACAATATGGAATCGCTTTTTTAACATGTTGAGGGTGGTACAATTTAAAATTCTAGTACTGATGTGTATCCATCGGTTTATGATAAACATCAGTACTAAACATTCCACCAATAACACTAATCATCACATCTAAAAAAGATATTTTCTCGTTACCAATCTCCTACCTAAACTTGATAGATTCATGATACGAATTCAAGGCCAACAAGAATTCATCTAATCTCTCCCTGCCATGAAGCCATATCATAAATATAATAACCAAGAACCACCACCAAACCCACGGTCTATACCTGCAAGTCTCCAGAAAAAAAATTTTCAAAACTCGCCATGAAAATATTTGCGAAGACCGAGGCATACTTGGTTCCTAATGCTATTCAACCTTTAGTAGATTTGGTTCCTTCGATTATTAAAGATACTAATTATTTCCTTTTAAAATTAAAAGAGCTAAGTGGTGCCCCTCACAATACTATCATTCGTACTAATGATGTTGTGGGAATATACCTACATGTACCTTAGTGTGAGGGTTTGGAAGCTCTTAAAAAAGCAATTAATGATGATGAGATGGAGATCCCGACGGAGCACCAAGTGGCGTAACGGGCTATGGTCAGGGTTAAAGCAACTCCTAACGGTCCCCGACCTCTATTGGGGCCCTGATGAATCTGTAAAGAAAATAGAGATTAAAGCCCGAGCAAAAACCTCCTAAAGGCCCCCAGAAGTTCCGTAACGCCAGTGGTAGCACCTCTTGAATTTGGCAAAGTTGATTTTGGAAAACAACTATTTTTGAATGTAATGAAAGGGTTTATCGGAAAAAATTGGAAACGCAATAGGAACCAAGTATGCCTCGGTCTTCGCAAATATTTTCATGGCGAGTTTTGAAAATTTTTTTTCTGGAGACTTGCAGGTATAGACCGTGGGTTTGGTGGTGGTTCTTGGTTATTATATTTATGATATGGCTTCATGGCAGGGAGAGATTTGATGAATTCTTGTTGGCCTTGAATTCGTATCATGAATCTATCAAGTTTAGGTAGGAGATTGGTAACGAGAAAATATCTTTTTTAGATGTGATGATTAGTGTTATTGGTGGAATGTTTAGTACTGATGTTTATCATAAACCGATGGATACACATCAGTACTAGAATTTTAAATTGTACCACCCTCAACATGTTAAAAAAGCGATTCCATATTGTCAGGTGTTGAGATTAAAAAAATTTTACGATTCGGAAGATGTTTACAAAACTAGGGAAGAAGAATTAAAAAGCTTTTTGTTGAAAAGGGATTATAAGAGGGATTTTGTTGATGAGCAGATGAGCCGGGTAAATTGTCTTGATCGAGATGTTTTACTTAAAGGTACAGAAAAGAGAAATTCGGATAGGTCAGATAGGTCGGATAGATTGGTTATGATTTTAGACTTACATCTTGCACTTCAGGCAGTGCATGGTATCCTTCGGGAATTGCAAACTTTGGTTGAGTTGGTACCTGCACTTAAAAAGCTTTTGCCTGTGGCTCCAAGGTCAAGTTTTAGAAGATTGAGGAGTTTGAAAGATATTTCAGTGAGAGCAAAATTGCAACCAACAGAGGAGGAAGTCAGAGAAATGTTTTGCCGTGGAAAGGCCAGGTTTAAGGTTTGTAAGTTTGTTTAAACTGGATTTATTTTTGTGGGTAATGTATGGGAAATTTTCCATGATTTGGTCCATTTACATATGTATATATATATATATATATATATGTATATATACATATATACAGCAAATTGCAAAAATTATGGCACAAAACATATCAACATATAAACATATCAAGACCATTATATCTCTATTTTATTCTCACTTCAACGGTCAGTGAAGATATGCTATGTGTTTTTTGGTACATTCTTTGGCCAGTCTAATGTATTAAGGTTGATTAAAGTATTCAAAGTTACAGATTTGCCTATACATACTTTTTTTAGGATATGTTTAGGTTTGCCATAATTTATGTAATTTGCTGTATATGTATATGTATATATATATATATATATATATATATATATATGTATATATATGTATATATAGTCTCACTAGTCTCTAGTTAGAGCACTCTGGCATGGCTTAGATGTACCACAAGTGTGGGACATTTGAGTTGCCTATATAATATAGGCTTCTCCATCCTGCTCGTCAGCATTACATCTATGAGGCCCAGTAGGCCGAAACGGTTCCGTCTGTAGTTATATGTATATCTATCTATCTATCTATCTATCTATCTATCTATCTATCTATCTATCTATCTATCTATCTATCTATATATATATACAACGACATCAACCTCGATATATACAACCATCAATATATACAAGCATACAACGACATCAACCTCGAGGCCAAAAAGATCGCAACAAATCTGGGAATACAGAACAGGGCAACATCATTAGCGAAGGAAGAAGCCTTTATAACACTTAAAGACCACAAAGAAAATTTCAGGAACGATCCCAAATGCAGACTAATCAATCCCGCTAAAAGTGAACTGGGCCGCGTCAGCAAGCAAATCCTAGACCACATTAACACGGAACTAAGAACCATAACTGAAGCCCACCAGTGGCGAAATACCAGCAGCGTCATCGAATGGTTTAAAGCCCTACAAAACAAACCAGTCCTCTCCTTCACCCAGTTCGACATTGTCGACTTCTACCCATCCATCTCAGAAGATCTTCTAACAAAAGCCATGGAGTTCGCGAAACAACACACAACCCTTAACCAAGAAAGCATCAACATCATAATGCACTCCAGAAAATCGCTTTTATTTAGCAACGGAACAACGTGGATGAAAAAAGACAACGACACCACATTCGACGTCACCATGGGAAGCCACGACGGTGCCGAGGTCTGTGAGCTAGTCGGAATCTACACCTTGTCAATTCTATCCAAGAAATACGAAGACGCAGAATTCGGCCTATACCGCGACGATGGCCTGGCCGCTTTCCGAAACATCAGCAGCCAAACCAGCGACTGCATCAGAAAAGAAATAATCGAGATCTTTAAGCAACTAGGACTCAAAATAACTATCCAATGCAACCTGAACGAAGTAAACTTTTTAGACATCTCTCTGAACCTTAACGAAGCCTCGTATAGACCGTACCGAAAACCAAACGACCATCCACAATACATCCACAGAAACTCCAACCACCCTCCGAGCATAACCAAACAACTCCCACAAAACATCGGGAA